>OW796107.1:3169784-4369784 GCA_941860345.1 Chrysodeixis includens | reverse complement strand
AGTTTTATATGAAATCCCGCAAAAATCAATACATGTGGCCACCCTATTGGCTCCGGTAACAAGGCCTGGTGTATATCGTATGACGATTCACATCACGTTCGTCCTATAGAATATAAATTGTTACGCTACGTAACAATATCTGTGTCGAAATGGCACAGGTTTTCTCTTTGTAAATATGATATAATTGATTTATATTTTGCGGTGTAATTTCGTTATTTTTTGGGTAATATAATAATTTTTGGGTGTACATAAAATTGGCTGAAAATAACGAAATATTATGATGAGCAGAGCTCGTTTTGTGCTTGTTTTAATTAAAAACCTATTGCTTTTAGTTAAATGGTCGATAAAGCCGATAAATTAATATTATTTTGACATTTTATGCCATCACGACACAATGTTGGTTTAGTTTAAATCATCACTAAAAGTGAGTGGCACAGTATAAATACATACAGTAATTTAACTAAATCGTTTCTAAAAAAAACATGCCTACAACAAAAACAGATGGCACCTACCCACCCACCTCACTCTCCTATTCCGCATTTATAAGATTCTATGGCAAAATAAAATGACTTATTATAAGCCCAAAATAATGTTGTGATTACGATCAGTCAATCAAGTTCACAACAAATTTTATTTATCCATACATATAAATAAAATTGGTGCGTCTATTCGTAACATTGAAATATCCGTTTTTAATTACATGCATGTGAATAAATTTAATATAGGAAACATACATCAAGATATACTTTTACATCAAGATGTATTTTTTTAATTAATTATCTGTCTGTCTGTGTGATCCCGGTAATTGCTGGACTGATTTTGACAGGACTTTTATTGGCAAGTAGCTGATGTCATAAAGCTACTTAGGCTACTTTCATTTTAGAGAAATCCTTTCATTTCAGATATTAAACTAATTAACGCGCGGACGAAATCGTGGGTACAGCTAGTTTTAAATAAACTCGATCAATCACGAAAGCCTAACAAAGGTCACTAATCCTGAAGTTGAATGACCTCCATCGAGATTAATGTTCCCTAAGTGTTATACATATCAAAACTTTGGTCATTTAAAGCTTTACGACCTTAACTATAAGTGTTAGAGTCGTTTGAGGTGAGGTTGGATAAGGCTAACACTTGAGATAATCCCAATAATTATGATTTGATGACTTGATTGTACGTTATGGTTAAAGTTTGATATCGAAACTTCTAGATTGTGTTTTAAGGTCGAATAGTTTTGTAGATTATGATCGGTGTGATAGATGTATAGTATTTCGGAGCAACGACATGAAATATAAAAATTTTAAGAAGGATTTTTTCTGGTTGAATAATATATTTTGTGAATATAAACCCTGAGGAAGGATATCGTCGAGGTCGTCCGCGGCGAAGGTGGTGTGATGAACTTGTCAGATATGCAGGTCGTACGTGGCCAGAGATCAAAAGATAGATTGGAAGGAGAAAGGGAAGGCCTTTGCCCAGCAGTAGGATCTTATGTGAGCTACATACAAAAAAAAACCTGTAGAGTAAAAGTATAGGTGTTTGTTACTCTTTCACGCTCAAACAGTTGAAGCAATTTTAACGAAATTTGGTATTGAGTTAGCCAACCTCCTGGATTACCCCGTAGGCTGCTTTATAACCGACTAGGTCAGAGAGGGTAATGTTTTTGCAGCTATAACCGATATTTGTGCGGACGAAGTCGCAGGCTACGGCTAGCTTGTTAATATTTCCTATAATCGTCTACTGAATAGATAAATTAATAATTTAGTTAGACAACCTAACTCATTAGTCAAACTAGAAGAACTACGAGTATATTGGAATACTGCGGGTTGGAAAATAAAGCCACACACACATTCACAAAATCCCAAAAAGTCATTGACCTCGAAAACAATTAGGGACAGTTACGTGCAAAAGTATTCACCAAGGCACGAAAATTCGGATCTGTCCTGCTAAACGGTTTGCCTTAGTAAACACATGTACACATTTTCCGAGCACGTTCACAGCCGTGACCCGAAAGGTCAGCGAATAAATTACAAGTTTCCTTTCTTCCTTATTTTTTCGACGAAGGAACAAAATAAATTATCTGGAAGTTCCGCCTTATCTCATTAAACGTTAACAACTGAGTATTTGTTTCCAAAGATAATGAGATCATAATGTTTTTCGAAGTCGTGTTAGTCGTTATAATATTTCGAGTTTTCATGAAAATATAATGTTATTTATTTTTTACTTTGTGTGCTGTCGATGATGATTTATAAAAAATATCATCCTTTTATAAATTTTAGTTAATTAATATTTAATGTTGGTGATTGTATATGAGATATGTTGCAATTTCTCAGTTTCATTGACGGTTTTATGTCGATATGAATATGAGTATAATTTTGAGTACCTACATATCATAACACAACGTATTTTTTTTTTTTGGTTTTCTATAGTTCAAGAGACAAAATCTTCTCTTTTACGATACCAACGAATACTCATCATTCCATCCAACTCATAAAAAGAAAAATCCCTTTTGATCGCAATCATTCTTCAAATATACCTAGACAATTCGAATAGATAAAGAATCGTAGTCAAGCTCTGAAAAATGAAGGCAAAGGAAATCATATTTATACAGTTTTCTGTTGACATTTGAGCAATTGCCTTTTTAACGAACATGGAATCGTAATGAAACCTCTTTAGATTGAGTTCAGATATTGTGGTAAGGAAGGTAGTTTTAAATAATGATGTTTGAAATTGAAATATTATTATGCATTCAAATTGGAAGAAGAGAGAGCACTACAAAAAAGAATCGTAATTTTTTTCGTGTAATAGGTATCAAAATTTGATGTTTAAAACACTTTTCTCTTCAAAAATATATATTTTTGGTACCGTTTATTCTAGTTCAGTCATGTGTGAATTTATTTTGTTTTACCTGTTCGATGCATTTTTGAACTGGAATTTTACCTGAAACAAAATATTAAAACACATTAAAATAGTTATTTTGTTTTAGCAAAACCTTTTTTTATTTATTTTAATCTAAGCCAAAACTATTATATTCTGCAATATATTGCAAAAAAAAAAACATGCAAATCGTTAAGAAACATTTCACGACACGATAATAATATCTATGGGACCACAATCACTAACTACAAATTATATACAATAGTCAACAATCCTACATAGGAAGAAACAACAGTTATCCCTACCGGGGTAACATAAAAGGATAGAGACAATAGCCAATCCCCAGGCATCAAACGACCGCATCCCTCCAATCCTTGCGATAAAAATTGATGGACGATTTTGTATTCACTCCATTGTAATAATTTCGCATCAACGATAGTATGTATTAGGAAGTCCGGTATATTTTATTACTTACTATCAGTTGGATTTATTTTATGTTTTGTTTGTTCTGACGTAGATCTGAGAGTTTGGGTTTGGTCTTGATATTAAGTTTTTCGAAGCTTTACGTTCAAGAATATCAGTAAGAAGTTTTTAGACAGAGTATTTCCGAAATTGACAAAAATTACAATGTGTCTCACAAATTGAAATGCTTAAGTATTACAAAGGAAGAATATTATGTTTTGGTTGTCTCTACCATCGGTATCTCACTTTTTCCTAAATTAAAATCAAAAGCAACTAGCGCGATTCTACAAAAAAAAAATGTAGAATCGCGCTAACTAAAAGCTCTTGAAACAGTGTGCAAGTGAGACAGAATGTAGAGCACCATCTTGCTTCCACATCACCAATCCCACTCAAAGTTCATAATACAAGTCCAGGTGCCTTCAATAACAGTTGCACTTATTTGAAGTCTACAGGCCACGAACATAGTGCCCCAAGTTTAGTTGAAGAGTTCAGTCAATACGGCTTAGTTCGGGGAAAATTTAAAATGTTAGTAAACGCAGTTTGTAGAGTTTTCAAATGGAATTCTCGTTTTGTTTTGTAAGTGTTCCTTGTTACCTCAAAGGTTGTTACATTGTACCTGCTTTAAGCAGGGACAATGTAACAGCCTTTAAGGTAGTTTAACACAAGCAGGCTGCTTGTGTTAAAAGAGAATTTGAAGAGAGATGAGTGTAGTTTTAATTTATCAAGTCGATATTTCAGGGTCTTTTTTTAGATATTAAAATGTTTTGTTTTATAAATGATACTGTGACGTCGAAGAAGATGTTGATGTTTTACTACAGTAATGTATAACTATATGTATTATATCATTTTAAATGTAGGGAACGTAGACAAAAGAACATAATCAGAATCTAGACAATAAAAAATGGCAGAAAGATTTTGCTTTGTGACATGAGCATTAATTGAAATAAATCAAACATTTTGTTAATAATAAAGTAACAACGTTGTCATTACCGTTTACACAGACAGCTTACTCAACAGATACATGGACGAATTGAGTGAAAAGTCTGTGTATGACTAAAGTAAAATTAAATAAATAATTTATTTTACAGGTTCGTGACAATATTTACAACTATTACCAGCTGAAATGCATGAACGCAGTTTATAAAAGACAGCCTCAATTATTCCACTCTCTTTTTTACCCGACTGCCAAGGAAGGGTTATGTTTTTCGCGCGTATCTTGTATGTATGTATGTATGTATGTATGAGCATAATATTCTTTATTACCTCATTTCTTCGAAACGGCTTGATGGATTTCGACAATCAGGGCATCGTTGGATTCTTCTTAATTACCCAAGTGTTCTTAGATATGTGACGTCAAACAAAAACCAACATGGCGGCCGTGAGGCGCCGTAGATAGAAGTAAAAAAAAATAAAATAAAAATATTTGCTACAATATGGGTATCAAATTAAAGAGCTCATCATGAGGATTCCAAAATGGTATATCACTGACATATAGAAAAAAAATACTATGTGCAATTGTTTCTTTATTATCCAAACTAAATACTCGTATATTATGCGACGCGGTTGACTAGCGGTTTCTGAACTTAAAAGTGAAAAGTGATAATAAAAGTACGTCTAAACTAAATTATTTACATTGAATTAAATCATCTGTTTACCAAAGGTCAGGCTTACGTAGCCTTGAGCAGGGTCAGATCACTCGCAGGGCTTGCCATCAGTGCACTAGATCCAAAAAAAATATTAAATAGTCCACACGACGAAAATTCTTTTAAAGAATTAGACCGTTTACGAAATTTGTAAATAGTAAATTTTACTGCCCTTAATCCTTCTTCTTTTTCTAATTCCTTTACTCTCTTTGTGTTACGCAATCAATCTAAAATAACTGGATTGACGTGTGTTACTTTTTTATTATCTTGGTATTGGAAGTAGTTCTCTCGTGTCGCGGGTGAAATCTTGAGAAACACATAGCCGTATTATAACTAACTAAAAAGTGTTAAATAAAAATAAATAAATTAAAAAAATTAAAAAACCCGACTGCATAAAAATTACTTTAAATAAAAACTGAAAAGTAAAAAACAAGATAGCAATGCTATTACCACAAAATTAAATAATTTCACAATCAATACACAAAAAATAATAATCTTATGCGAAACATAATTGAGTGTAACAGTCGGGACCCATTAAATAAACTAGACTAATATCATTCAATATGGGTCCCGACTGTTACACTCAATTATGTTTCGCATAAGATTATTATTTTTTGTGTATTGATTATGAAATTATTTAATTTTGTGGTAATAGCATTGCTATCTACACTTTTAGACTAAGCTTGTTTTTTACTTTTCAGTTTTTATTTAAAGTAATTTTTATGCAGTCGGGTTTTTTAATTTTTTTAATTTATTTATTTTTTTGTAAATTTGTTTTGCGGTATCACGAATAATAAAATTACTTTTCTCAGAATTTGAAAAAGGTGATACCTATACCCGAGAGCGGATGATGCTGGGCTGGAATGATAATGATGATGAATCAATTAAACTAATCATGATTATTGATTATACGTTAGGTAGAAACTATTTTAATTAACTATTTAAAGTTTTCTGTTTTTTTTTTTCTTTAAAATCGATTCGTTTTGCCATTAATTAAATTATTTTACACATACTTTCTTCCTCATCTCTGCACACAAGCTAGCACACGGAAGAGTAACATTAGAATTCCGTTCTACATAAAAATATTTGAATATCAGTGCGGTACGAACTGAAAATGACGTGAAACATGAAAAGTGCACCGGTAAGTGCATGCGGCGAACATCTAGTATGTGAAGCTTTTATACTTGGATTTATCGTGAAATTGGGAGTATAAGTGGTTTCTCATATTTTGGGTATAAAATATAAGACACAGTCACAGTTCACTTAGAAACTGACGGTTATATAGTTAGTAAGCGACCTTTATTTGTAGGAATATTTAACAGTAACATTGTATGAAAGAAATTTGTTCTATAGTATAAATTCCGTACGTTAATATCAGTTACGTAGTCATACTTGTAATCTAGAGTAATTTGCGGGTGTTTTATATGAAACCAATTAAGGATCTCAAACTAGCTACAAAATGAAGTCAAAGTTTAATTGTGACACAAGCGAATAGAGTTATTGATTGTCTCTCAAAAGGCTCAAATAATCATAACCAAACGCCAAAAACACTCAAAGCCACATCAACCGCCATATCACTAAACCAACAACATACACATAGAGAAAATTCAAAACAATGTTGTTTACAAAATTAATTTCAAAATGACGTATTTTGACGGTAGAACGGCACACATAATTACGCATTGCGGGTCCCGACCACATTCCCACTGGACGTCCGCGGATGCGGTCGCCCCGGACGCACGGACGCACAGATTTTCAGAAAACCTGCCTGAAAACGCCCTGATACCATTAACGGACTTATTATTTATTCCAATCAAAGGTTTTGAATGTATGGAACAAATTTGGCGAGTGTTTCAATTGTTTTATTGAAATGTGGTAGGCGTTTTGGATGTAGAGGTGAAGTAAAGATTTGAACGGTTTTCTATTTTAATGGGCTTTAAGTTATTTGTGTTTTGAAATGGATTAATACTAGTTATAGTTAATTATTAGCTAGCTTTATATTATTATAGCCAAGGAATGAGGCCCTTATCTTGTATACTGGCTACTTGTAACTTGTATACTGCTACTTGGCGAAGTCGCAGGCAGTATAATGAAATAATTTACATTAAAATGGTCATGAATCTTGACCTACAGATTCAGTTCAGTAACAAAATGTATGTGTCTAACATGAACATAGTAGTTATAATCTGTAGATCCCTTCCGTCTGTTTAAAAGGAAAGGAACAGAAATGGGAACAAAGCTGTAACAATCATTAAAGACACTTTACATTCCGCACGGGTAAGTTTGTTATCTAAGTAACCCTTAACTTTCACATAATTGAAGTGTGCCTGTGAATGTGAAAAACGTGTCTTTAAACTTTAACCTGGATAGATGGATGATGTGTTTAACCTAGCTAATGATCTGTAATGAAAAATGTACTACATACGGTCAACAGAATATTATACCTACATAAAAACTGTAACTGCCGGGCCTGTTGATTTAGTGGTAAGTAACCCTGACTATTACGCTGCTATGCCAGCGGTCGTGGGTTCGATTCACACTCAGATCAAATGATTGTGTGGTGAGCACGATCCGTGTGACCTAGATATTCTGGCAGTTTGTGAGGTTTTATGTAGGTCAAGTACCTACAGAAAAGCTCACAAATAATTATTAATTTATTAAAATAAAAAAAACACAGATTGACTGTTTTAAGATATTATTAGCTGCTTTTTTTTTAATAATAATATAATAATAATAATAAAATCCTTTATTTGTCTCATACAAAATTACACAATACATATACCCACCAAACTGTTAATACAGTTTGACGGCGGGAATAGCGCTCTTACTTTTATACCTGTATTTCTATACCTAAACACAAAAATAAAAAAATCTTGGAGTAAACTTTACTTAAACAAAACAGGACGGAAATAATTTCTCTTAACAAAATATAATCATAATATCTATCTATCTACTACTATTATGACAACGAAATTAACATTAACATTTACGCTGACATTCATTAATAATATTAAGTAATATTTTGGGTGAACTCGGTAAGTAACATATTTTTTAACTTGTTTTTTAGGGATTGTTTACAAATATTACTGTTGATGTGTCTTAACCTATCATGTTTATTGTATAACGTCGGAATCAGATACTTGTTGGTTCTTGATCCATAATAATTTTTACATGGTGGACGGACTAGCTTATTCTCTCTTACGCGCCTTGTATTATATTTATTTGTTATTTTTACTTTATTTTGCTCATTATAGAACTGTTCCAGAATCAACAAGTATTTGGCACGGTCGTGAACAGGAAGTATTTTACAAGGAATAAACAGTCTTTCATAGTTGTGTTTACATTTCTTTTTAACTTTAGGTGGTACTAGATACTTAAGAAATCGGATTTGCAAGGACTTAATATTATCTAAATATGTTTTGAAAGTACGACCATAGACACTTAATCCGTAACCTATTAGCGATTCGACTAGAGCAAAATAAACAATACGTAACGTTTTTCTACTTAGTGGCGATTTTAACACATAAAACTTACTCAAAACCGTTCTCAGCTTTGTGCACACTGTGTCAACGTGAGTCCGCCAGTTGGCGTTGCTGTCCACCCACAGACCCAAATACTTAAATATTTCAACATATTCTATATTTTGACAATTACAGCCTATATTATTTGCATGCAAGCACTCATATGTATGACTCTGTATACTTATGTCTAAGCTATTAATTGTTTTTGCCACTAAGTTGTGAGGTGAGTGTATGTGCATTATTTTAGTTTTGTTTACATTCAAGATGATTCCATTATCATGCGCCCATTTGGTGATGTTAATGAAATCCTCCTGAATTACGGTTCTGGCTTCGAGTATGTTTCTAGAAGAGTATAATAAGCACATATCATCGGCATACATATAAACTTGACAGTTTTTAACTACGTTTATTACACTGTTCACGTGCATGATGTATCCGACTGGCCCGAACACGGATCCGGTCGGCACGCCCAGAGCAACCCCAGCTTCTCGTCCAGTGATACCCGCTATGCTAGTCTGAATGGTTCTTTCGTTTAAATATGTACGGAACCACCTATTAGTGGGTCCTCTGATTCCACAATCATCCATAGCCTGGAGGAGCACTTCATGGTCTAGCGTGTCGAATGCCTTTTTATAGTCTATAAAAAGAGCAAGGATTTGGTGACCCTTGTCCAGTTTGTCGTTTATGTACTCGGAAAACCCCGCCAAAGCCGTTGCCGTGCTGCGACCGCGCCTGAAGCCGTGCTGGGCGTCTGATATCATCGTGTGCTGTTCAAGAAACTCGCTGACCTGTCCTATTACTATTTTTTCCACTATCTTATTTAGTACTGAGAGGATGGCAATTGGCCTGTAGTTTGAATAATCAGTATGGGCTCCCTGTTTAAATATAGGTCTTATTAACGCTTTCTTGAGCAGGTTAGGGTATTGCCCCCTGGACAAACACATGTTGACAAAGTGTGCCAAAACAGGCGAAAAATGTTTTTTTATTGATTTAAGATCTCTCGTTCTAATACAGTCTATACCAGGTGCCTTGTCAATGCTGAGATTATCAATTACTTTAGATACAGCGTCACTCCCGACAGGCCTATAACGAAATGATACATTACTTGGCTTAACATATTGAGATCTCTCTAGGAACTTTGTGTTACAACTATGCTTAATATTAACAATTTCTTGAGTAAATGTATCCGCAAACTTATTACATATATTATACATTGTATCACTACTACCCAGATATTTACTCACTATACTATCTATATTAGCTTTTCTTTTACCTAGCCAGCTGTTAATTTTTTCCCATATTCTTTTAGGATTTCCATTGCACTGTTTAATTTCTTCCTGTCTATATTTATTTTTTTCTTTAAATACTAATTTATTAACTCTATTTCTGTATCTTGTGTATTCTAGTCTCTTCGTATTATTTTTAGGATCCACTTTCCATTCCCTGAATAATTGATCCCTCCGCATTAACATATTTTTTAAAACTTCTCCTACCCATGGCTGTGACGTTCGTTTTTTAGTATTTGGCAAAATAATTTGGCTATCATTATAAATCTTACTAAATACCTTATGTATCCTATCGTATAGTTCTAATGGACATTCAACATCCAACAATTGAGACCAGTCATAATCACATATTTTCTTATAAACTAACTTATTATTAATCACATACCGACACTCCATACCCGAATCGTCCATATTTTTATCACTTTCTATAGGAAATGCAACTCCAATCATATGGTGATCGGAAATAAAACATTCAATTACGAACGACTCGCACTCTCGCAGCTGTCTCGCTCGCACCCACGCGTGGTCGATGCACGACGTCTCTCTCTTGCCCGCGACGATCGCCTCGCGCGTGACTTCGGTGTCCGGTATAACACACATAAGGCCTAGTTCACACAGACTGTCTTTGTATTTCGAACAACACGCGTCACTCACTCCACATAAGTTTATATTGATGTCACCTACAATGATGACACTTTCGTTTCTCGGTATTTTTTTTATTAACTCTTCAATTTCCGAAATAAACTGTAGTTTGTTTGTTCTTGGTGGTCGGTAAACTGCGATGATATTTAAGTTAGTCTTATTCATTTTCATAGTAACATGTAAAATTTCTGCGGAATTGATTCGGTTTGTTTTTTCTATAAATGTGTAGTCTTCTTTTATATAGATTAGCAATCCTCCTCCTCTAGTTTTCTCTCTTGTGTTAGTAAACAGGTTGTACCCCTGTATATAATATAACGGAACCTCTTCTGCTTTAATATTAACTTCGGACAGCACCAACACATTTATGTATTCTGTATAATCTTTCAATAACACAAGTAATTCATTGTAGTGTTTCCTCAGTGAACGGATGTTTAAATGCAACACTTGCAAGTTTTTAGTATTGTTTGAAATATTTCGCCTCCAACTACTTAAATTTAAATGACGATCATACTGACATTCCAGTGCAACAATTGAGTCAAATCTATCCATTACTAATTTTCTAAGTGATCACGCAGTGTGTACTCCGCGCTATATGCGCGCGTCTGTGTGCTGTTGGTGTGTACGACTAGGCCTACTCGTAATTGTAAATTTGTAATAACTATCGTGAGGTGAATTCATAATTTTATGATAATGGTTTACCTACTTACGTATATTTATCGGGATAGCCCAAGCCGACCAGTTCGTCTCGCGAACTCACTGTTTCAGCTCATGATTAAAGACTCCGGTTCGGTCGAAACTAGTCGGGCTCCCGATATATACGCGTGAGTAAACCGTTAACATTTAATTATGAAATCACCTCACGAGTTATTACAATTAAAAAGACTACATATGCAGATGTTACTCATCTTAAAACAATCAGTTTTACTGCGCTTTTTTTATAAAATAATAATTATTTTATTGTGTAATATAGCCAACGACTTGAAGG
Organism: Chrysodeixis includens; assembly: GCA_941860345.1. Classification (NCBI taxonomy): domain Eukaryota; kingdom Metazoa; phylum Arthropoda; class Insecta; order Lepidoptera; family Noctuidae; genus Chrysodeixis; species Chrysodeixis includens. The sequence goes on along the minus strand of OW796107.1, from coordinate 4,358,374 downwards.
ATCATTGACATAAGAAGATAAAGATTAAAAATCCATTGTCTTAAAAGAAAACTTTTCTAAATTAAAAACAATAGAAATTCTTCTCTTCAAGTTGAATAGTTTGCTAAAACAAAAGATTTCTGTCTGAAACATTTTTTAAAAGTTCATTAAAAATGTTTAGTTCAATCTTATCGGTAAGCTTTTTAATTTTTCTTTAGCATCTATTGTTGTATATGGAAAATAATAATTACGCTTTTAATTTCATTTTTTTTAAGTTAAGTCTAGCATTTTTTTCCAAGTATAATACAATCAGTGTTCAGTTTTGACACCTTCATCTAAACATCGAATTTTACATGAATATTGTCTGCCACAAACCATTTTACAGGATAAAACGACATTCCATAGTTTAAGTCTTTAAACCAATCAATCAATCGCTTTAACTACTGCAGTCAACAGCTAGACATAAGCTTCTCCCAAAGCACACGAATATTATTAATTTTAATTCTTTGCAGACCTTATCTTTCTTTTCTACTATTCCAGGGATGACGAACTAATGGCACGTGACACCATATTATAGGAATGTCACGAACTAATCACTAAATTTAATATGCACTAAGAAAAATGTGTAAAGTCAGTATGTAAAAAAAATGTAGAGATATATTCCACGACTTTCATATAACGCCATCTAGTCTCAAACTAAGCAGAGCTTGTATTGTGAGTACTAGACAACTGATAAATATACTTATTCTAAATACATACAAATTATAGATTAATTACATCCAAACAGAACAAATCATCGTGCTCATCACACAAACACTTGTCTTGGGTGGGAATCGAACCCACGACCTCCAGCATAGCAGTCAAGGCCACTAACCACTAGACCAACAGGCCAGTCAATGGCACATCAAATGGCACGTTGATACGTAAAAGTTGTCCATCTCTGTTCTATTCTATACCCAAAAACATTAACACAACATTTACGAACGCTCATCGCAAGTTCAGATGAAATTAAACAAGAGTAGCTCACATCACGCAACAGAATTAATCTTGTTATTCCTATAACTGATACACGGTACTGTTGGCAGTGAAATATTAGCTCTATGCGGTTCGTAATTGGATTCTACGCTTTATATTACCTTGTTCCACTAAGGCTGAGATCTCCTGCACACGTTGAATGCTGTCTATAGCGTTACGACGTACGTCGTCTCACGAAGGTCCTATGAAAGTGATACGCTGACGTGTCCTTTTGTTAGAAGCATTAAAAAACCCATTTGTTAGGTCTGCTTTTCAAACTACCAAATTTAAACTAAATGTACCACAAAAAAAAATTGGAAATTCAAACGAGCTTCAATCACTGAATGACACAACACTACGTGTCTTGTGCTCACTTGTGGTCGAAGACCCTAAAAACTAACACATCTGAGGGGTGTGACAAGTTCAGACTGCGAAGTAAAGAAATAAGAATTTAAAAAAAATAATTGCACGGGAAAAAAGTGTTTTTTCGACATTTTTGGTGACATTGACGATACATTAGAGCGAATTGACCAACGTTAGCACCTGGAGAAACGGGATTTACATTTCGGCTCAAACCATTTCTATAGCATGAAGTAGTGTACACTGTGATGTTGTTTGTGTGTTTCCGACAGCGTGTGTACGAGACTACAGCCTTACCGAGATATTTGTTGGAGAAACCGGGACGATCAAATTCGGGTGGCGAGCGCCTTGTGAGATTTGCTAACAATTGACAGTCGGCGAGGGAACACGAGCTACTGTTAGTCTCCTTTATTGACCGATTTGTGTTCATTTTGGAGTTGAATAATGGTGTTTTAGTAGTTATATAGTAAGTGTATTTTCTTTTCTTCTTTTAATGAAGTATATGTCAGTTATCCTGACTTCTTGGTCTGGGCCATGCCATGGCTATATTATACTGTGTGGATTCGTAAATAGCAAAACAAATCAAAAAGTTTTTATTTTCAGTAGGCTATAAAGACACTTTAGAAACATTAAAATACAAGTTACTGACTCTAGGTGCAGGGTTCCAAAATAAAGATGTAGCTTTTGATGAAAAATTAAGGAAAATGCCTAATAATAAAGTGAACCTTTTCTAAAAACACCTGTTTTCTGACATAATATATCCTGCACGGTTTATAATGAATTAAGTATTGCCCACATGTCATATAGTTACTATTATTTAAAAGGGTAGAAAATTAAAATTACACAGATTAATTTTGTTAATTCTTTGAATCAAAAATATAAAAAATTAAATATAAAATACATTAATTACTTTTAGTATTAAACAGTCAAATTATTTTTAATCACATAGGTAAAATTTGAAAAGAACATAATATTATTAAAATAGTGTTTCGGTATTAATAGCGATTAATATTCCACGCGTATCTGCCTGAATATTAATTACACCGATACGAAAATCAAATTCGTAGTAATAATACGTGGCTTAAATTTATCGCCAAAACTGTAATTATAAAATCAATATTCTAGTATAACACAATACATTTGTAAGCGTATCGCTCGTTGATTAAAATTCTCCGGACAATTTTGGTCAAAGACAATGTAAATTTTGTGTCATGCACTAACATGCTTAACATAATTATAAATAGACGTCCCTATTTATTTGTAGTTCGATTTGAGTCTATCAAAATTTGGGCCATGTGATGTGTTAAAGACCATCAAAGAGTGTGAGATTCTCATTACTCTTTTGTCATGATAAGAACATGGAAGAGGATTTAGTTGCTTCCTAACAGACTAATACAGAAACCCTTACTCTACAAGATCTTTACTAGTTCTATCAAATCTCATGCGAAGGGCCATGATTGGTTGTAAGTCTTGTAGTCAACTAATCGGAGTATCGATCAGGAACCCAACGTAGTATTTTCACCTCTTATAGTAAGCACATTGCAGTTGTGGAAGCACCATGGCCAACTACTTTAACAGGTGGTGATAGGTCATTTATTGAATTAATAAACTGATCAATCTCCAGAAACCGCATTAGTGACTTGACTGTACGGATAGTTGAGTTGTATTGGTTACCAGTTATTACCACTGTGTGCGATGTGTATGTGTGTAAACAGAAATGCTTGTTCTGAGTCTGGGTGTCTTTGTGCATGTGAATTATATGGCTATGAAACCACCCGCAATACCAGGATTAAATTGATAAGTCGTTCGTGAAAAAAAAAAATAATCTGTCTATACTAGTATAAAAACAATTTTGCATTATCCGTATTGGTCCCCAAAGAATCAGTAATCATTTTGAACAGTATAACCTTCAAATTACTTTCATTCCTGAATCCTTGTGAAAATTTCATCCATTTCTATTTCTATCAACAGCCCCCAAACACGTTTCACAGATTCACACATTAATTTAAAGTTATTCGACTGTTTTAATTAATGTCACGTACTCATTAACATTCAAAAAGCTGGTTCAACCCGAGTTTGTTTAGATATAATTTGTCTAAATAACTTTAATAAGTTAAGTTCGAAAGGTTTGTTGATTGAGTGTGTGAGGCTCGTATTCGTGTTCTGTTTGACGTGACATATAAACGTAAACTTTGTTTTAAGACTAAATAATCTTTATACATCTAAAGGTGTTACGGACTTTTTGCTGGTTTGTTTTACTTGATAATAAGACATGCCAGAAAAAGGCAAGTAAAGGTAGGGAAACGATGACCTACAAGAAAACAATGAAGATAATAATATGTAATACATACAATGTATCTGAGAGTGATTTAGATAGCCGTTGCCCGCTTTCGGCTTACGTAAATTAAAACTCCTACTACAGATATAAACAAAAAGTCATTAAATAATTAGACATTAAATAAACCGGTCTCAAACAAAGGAGGAGGTTCTCGATTATATGTTTTTACAATAAAGAAAGAGAGAGGTTAAAAAACCCATCCTTTGTAGTATGTTATGAAAGTTGGTGTTTCAGATATTTTTTTCAGCTAAAAAAGCATTTGGCATGCATAGTCCTCTCTCTGACGTCCGACATCAAATAGATCAATGAATGCTGACGTCAGCAGACAACGAACACAGAACATTGCCACTCCAGTTCAGGATTGAAAAAAAAGTGGATATGACAAATTTTAAAAATATTATGACTTGTTTTTTAAAAGCAGTTTTGTTCATTGTTTTCTCTCTGCCTTACATTATCAATAAATAATTTGATTGGTGATAAAATTCCGTCGAGATGTAAGGCTTGAAAACATTTTTTTTTTTTAGGTTTCTCAATATTCACACAACGCCATCTAGTATCAGATTAAGCTTACTAAAGTTACTTGTGTTACGTGTATTAGACAGTTAATAAACATACATTGCGAAACACATATAAATTACAGATAAATTTCACCCAGACACAGAAAAAATTTAATGATCATGATTATTATATACACAAAGATTTGTCCCAGGAGGAAATCGAACTTAGTATAGCAAACAGGGCCATTTAAATTAGCCCAACAGACTCGACGAAAAACAAACGATAGCATATCCATTATTTCTATGATCTGCAGCAGTTTCTAGAACACTACTTGCAAACGTGACGTTCTTTGTATGAGGAATTTAATGCTAGATTCTCTTTTCTGTTGACGAGATCATTTTATATTCGTGTGACTTGGCATACTACGACATGCTCGGCTCTACGATTGCTCGTGAATTTTATGGTAAACCAATCAAAGTCGTGATCAGTTGATTTGCCAGCAGGCTAAATTGGTACGCCTTCCAAAATCTAGGGGGTAGAATGGGATCCCACTAACTCACAACTAAAATAGTAAAGCAAAACAAGGGGGTGGAACACCCTCTAAATTCCACAAATAAATATACCAAGCAGTAGTTCTGGAAACGAAAAGTTCTATCAATTTTTTCCTGTAGGATTTTCAATACCAATCACTTTTACAACTGACATAAAAGTCATATTTTCATACAAAAACCGCCGAACGTAAAGGGCCTTTTTGTAACAAAAATCTAAAATCAAATTTTAATCCTTAATTTACTCCCAAGTTTCCATTTACTAGGTAATAGTATCTCCGTATTTCGTATGAAGTTACATAATCCCTACATTTTGCTTTGGATCACTGGAGCTAAATATAGAAGCGATTAATTTTAGCCTGGCTATAAACGAAGGTTTATAAGGTCAGGTATTAATACCTTGTAAAAGTTAGCCGTTCTTGTGACGGGTTGGAAATACCTATGTTATGCAAGATTTATAAGTTGTAGGACTTGATATTTTATTGTAATAATTATCGTGAAGTGGATTCATAGTAATCATAAAATGTAAACGGCTTTTTTTTAAGATTATTTTAGGAATTTAAAAGTATTTTTTCAGGGTTTTGTTGAACTTAGATATTACGAAATACTGAATGGTATATTTACCGTTTTTGTTAATGTTACCTACATCAATAATTGTCTGGACGTTAAAAGAGTCAATGACCCCTGAGTCTGTTCTTAGGGTAGTTCGATGGAAAATGTCAACTCCAGTAAGCTCAAAAAAGTTCCATAGAAGATCTGCAAAAGTGATACAATTATTCTATTAACGAATATAAAGGATTTTATTAAATTTTTATTTCATCTGTCAGGGGTTTCTTAAATATTTTAAATTGCAATTACACAAGAAAAGGCATACTGATTCAACTACATCATATCTTTAACTTACTCTCAAAATTCTGGCAACGAATTTCTGGATAGAAATCTCCATCACACTGTATAACACTGAAGCTAAAATTAAGGCTTCTTGCATGATAGTCACGTTTCAGAACTACGGAACCAACTTGATATAATATACGCCATAATATGTATATTGAATTTATGAAAGTACATACATACTACCATAGATATTCGATCCATACTTCTACTTTCCATAATTGAAAATGTTATGAGAAAACCTGTAATAAAAAAATGTGTACTTGTTAATTTATAGCAGGGTGGATATTGTGAACAATAAAAAATGTAGACGTTGATAACACTAATCTCAAGACTCTCTTTATTTGGATTTGCAGCTCATTGTTTTTTTTATTAGCCCAAATAAGATACCACTGCTGGGCAAAGGCCTCTTCTTTCTCCTTCCAAACCTCCCTGTGTTTTGCGATTACTGGCCGCCTACGACCTGCATATCTGACAAGATCATCACAGCACCTTCGCCGCGAAACATTGTTTTTATTAAAGAATAATACCTGTATATTGTTATTTGTCACCAAACCATATTTTTTATTAAACATTTTAAATTTCGATTTTAGAACTTCAATAAAATGCTATAGAAGAAAAAATATAAATGAATTTGTATGAAATTTTAAACATAAAAAACCAGAATTTATTATACAATATCACTAACAACGAGTACAAGTATATAACTTTGTACGTAGTATCTGTACTACATAACTTAGTTGTGAAACCATTAGACATAATGTATTGCGCTATATTCTCACAGACGTGCGTGATTACTTTCAATTTGTACACGAAATGAGATCTCCTAAGTAAGTAATGAAACATAGATAAGCTGTATTAGGTGCATTTCATCTTAACGGATATACCTGAGGGAGTATATTGTAATGTTTAGCTATGCAAAAATGAGCTTTAGGACTTGATAATAAGGTTCTCTTTGAAATTTAAAATAATGTATGGTGCAATGATGATAACTTTAGTAGTTTAATTTACTTTAAGTATTGAATACGATTAGAAAGCAATTTAGCGTTAAAAAACAATGGTTAGCCAAAATACGGATAGGTATCTATAAAAGAAGACAAACCATTAATTTATCATAAGGGTCGGAATAGTGTAATTATGAATAACAATATTACATACAACTAAAATAACGAGTCTATAAACAAAAACATAAAAAGCATGTATACGGTCGAATTGAGAAACCTCGTCCTTTTTGAAGTCGGTTAAAAATTATATTCATTCGTTTTTCCTAAAGTTTCGGACGATTAGAAAAGGTTGTGATCAAGGGATCATTTAATTAAAAAAAATACAAATTAAAATGTCAACACACGTCACTTATTCCATTTACGCTCATTGCAGAAGGATTATTTTACTACCTAAACGTAAAATTGGTTCACAGACAACATTTTTTGTAGTATTCAATGTTTTCACAGTATAGGGATTCATGAAAACAAAATCCTAAACAAACATGATATCCAATAACAATCAATGCGGACGAAAATCGAATAATAAAATACAGAAATCTATCAATTTTTTTAATTTATTTGCTCTCTTTTTCGTTATAACACACATTTCGATAATTAAAGATAATAAAAATTTATTAAATTGCAGGTTTTATTCGAAGAAAATGTATCACGGATATACATTATCTATCTTCTATACATATAATAAAATTCTAGAAAAGTGGTGTTTGTGCACGCTAATCTCAGTAACGGCTTATTCGATTGAAATGCGGTTTTCACTAATATGTTGTAGTAAGCTTCCCATCACATTTAGTGTTTATTTCATGTCAATCGGTTGATTAATAAAAAAGTTATGCCAATATAAAGAATCACCTCGAACATTTGTTACGATTCCAATATTCTATCATTCTGTCAGATTACGTACACGCCTCGCGCCTGCGCGTCCGTGGGTAAATAGTGCGGGTGACAGTTGCCTGTATGACGTTGACGTCTCTCAGTACCACATGACTAGGGATGGACATTCGAAAAATATTTATATCCCTGTCGATACTCGCAGCATACATTTAATTCTCTTTCATTTTGTTATGAAAATTTGTATGTTATTTAGTTGTGCAGTGTAACTACGTGTTTATACCTGTCAATATAAATATTTTATGACTACTTATCTTGACTTAGATATGAGTTTGGACGAATAAAATGTAAATATTTTTCCTTAGCAACTTTTTAACCAATCTTATAATGTTGCGTTGTTTCATCATTATAATTAGACGCTTTTTAAAAAATAAAAATTGCACTACGCACGATATACATTTCTTATTCCAAAAACATATCGACTACCTATCCATCGTAGCACTACATCCCATCACTAGAGAAGTCTATCCCGTTACGTTAAACGCATAACACTTTATTTTCGAATCCATTAGATTTTATTTGAAGATTTTTCATTCCATTAGATTTGAAGATTAGAATATTCTGATTGGTTTTAATTTAATTTACTACAGTTATGAATTTATACATACAACGTTGATAAAAGCGAGAGGCATTAAATGAAACCACATATTCTGTATATCATTATAAGGCTACACAACAAAAATCAAATCAATGTAAGCAACATTTTTATAATAACTTTCGTGAGGATGATTCATACTTAAAACGTTATAACGGTTTACTCACGCGTATTTATCGGGATAGCCCGACTAGTTTCGGACCCAACCGGAGCCAACTAGATAACTATGCCTATAAAACTTAGTCACCTAATCAGGAAGATACAGCATGTTCAAACTAAAAAAAAACTAAAAAAATATCCTGTGACTAAACTATTGCTTACATTGATTTGATTTTTGTTGTGTAGCCTTATAATGATATACAGAATATGTGGTTTCATTTAATGCCTCTCGCTTTTATCAACGTTGTATAATAAAATTCTAGAAAAGTGGTGTCTGTACAATGAAAATATACGAAAAAAGAAGCAGGGGTTGTGATAAAATCGATGCCGAACCCGAAATTGTACTTGGATTTTTTTAACATAAAATTGTCTTAAAATACTTTTATATGGTATCTACTTACTGTTAAGCTACGTGCTTATCCGTGTGGTGTCCGGATATTAAGAATAGCACCAACCCATATCCTCCACTGGGTGTCGTAAAAGGCGACTAATGGACCTTAAGACCCAGTGCACTGTACCAAGCACCTTGGGTCACCCGAATGGTGGCGGGTAAACAACCAACAATCGCATTCCCAAAGAGGGTTAGTGTCAGGCAGGCGGCCGACTATAAAACCATAGCCAAATCCATTAGCAACATGGTTAGAAAAAAAAAAAAAAAAAACATGTTGCGCCGACCCCAAGTGAAATGGGATAAGGGCAGGAAGATGATGATGACTTACTGTTAAGCTACGACAGTCTCATCCAATTTAAATGTAGCTGTGGAAATGAAATTAAAGAAAACCAAATAACTCAAAAAAAAAAAATTGGACGGTAAAAGATTTACTATACTTTATTAACTAGCTGTTGACTGCAATTTTGTTTTGTATAATTCGTGTCTTTAAAGACTTGATGGTGCGTATACACTACCACAATTGTGCACCAATTGCGATGGTATAGGGTAGTTGCGTAGGTAAAAGTATAATAAAGATAGGCTGTTATAATTAATATCTATTTAATATTGCGTATCTACGAGTATGCGCCGCACGCGTACACCCGCGAATGTTTTGGTTTGTGTGCGTAACATTAACCTTCTTCAAGCTCAGTTGGCTCAGCTCAAACTACTAGAACTAGAAACTTTGATAGTAAGTAAGCACTAAGACGGGATTTTGAAATTCGTCCGTCAAGGGGTAGAAAGAAAACGAAATAAAAAATCGGTGCCCGAAATAATTTGCTGCACATACATACATCCACCAAATGAAGAACGGCGCCTGCCGTTCTCCACACCACAGCGCACAGTGCTCAAAGAAACGTGTCGAATATTATGTAGGTGTTTAAAAACAACCCCGCTCAATAAGTTCTCCCCCTGGTTAGCATTCCTCTACCTGACGTTAGAATAGACTTAATTTGGGTAGACTTAAGAGCCAAAAGAACTTCCTCCGATGTACACTGGCTACTATTGAAATTCCAACTCGAGCTCGGTGCAAGATCTGGGCACATCGATATCTACCACCTACTACTTATATCCTACCTCAGGAACATCTGCCGCCCGGAGGTACCTTGCAGTGGTCTTTTCGGACAGTATTCAACTGTCTGAGAACCCAAGTAGGTAGGCAAACAAAATTTAGCAAATTTGGCTCTACAGACCCCTCTCACATCCAGTGAGAATGCGATATCTCCGTACAGACGATGTCACATCGCCTAGAGTGACCAAAGTGTCCGCGGTTAGTTGGAGCGTCGTCACCAAGTTCTACGAAGAAGTGATGACCCTCAAAGAAAAAGTGGAAAGAGCACGGCCGGCTTCATCTGACCACCCGATTCGTGTCTGACGAGCAAGGGATAGAAGAAGGGCCTAATGGGCCTCCTCCAACAACCATAAATAGCCTACGGCAGTAGTTTCGGGGCAGTCGACTGTACTGGATAAAGGCAAATGCGGCGTGCGCGGTGCTTCCTCTTAATAAGGACTGGAGAAAGCTGGCTGCACATTAATAAAGAAGCTCCTCTTAAAAAAAGGCTCTTCTGTCGGGGTTCGCGGTAGTTTGCTAAAGCGTTCCCGTGGCCCCCGACAATAGGTAACGGAGAAGCACTCCCGCGGTTTAGCCAATAAGAGTCCGGCACACTTCTTTGCCATCGTCCGTTTTCAAGCCCTTCAATCCACATTGTCAAATCAGGGCAAGATAGCGGCCACAGCAAAAAACTAGCAGTGTTAACTAACAGTCAAATGTGTTTGTAAGACTAGAGGTTATGATTAGGAAGTTAAGAAATTATTTTTGAATGGAACTGGATTAGGGAGCTGGCATTAAACATTATTTAGCTTTACTTTTTGTAAAGCACTACACATCTTCAATACCACGCAGACAAAGTCGCGGGCAGCAGCTAGTATAAACATATATTTCAATATTTTATAAAGCATGTGTGGTATAACACCTATACATACTCACAAATGTTTATTTTAATCTAGATGTTATCGTACATGTCATTTGAATGTTTGCAAAACCCTCATGTTAAAAAATAGCGCAAGTCATTTATTTTAAGTAACAAAAACAACAATAGACTCTAGGTATTGTAACATCAAAAAAAAATCATCAAAAGGACAACAAAACAGTCAATATTATTGAACTTCCTCTCTCCTCATTTTCAAGCATCATTCACAAGTGCGACTTAAGCCTTCGAACTCGATAGAAATACTGGATAGCAATCAACTCCAATCCTTTGCTTCTATTGTGCAAACTACCCTACTTAAAGCAACAAAGGGCCATGACGATAAATAAAAAGTAATCGAATCAGGCCATCCTTTTCAACCTTACCTCAAAAGAAGTTAAAAGGTTTAGAAAAGAGGTTTTTATTTCGAATTGAACATCCTTCATTTCTAAGTAAATTTTGTCCAATTTATTCGTGAAACGTAAACTAAAGGGTCACAACAATGTTATAGAACTACAAGAGGTTTCTGATGTGTGTGATCGCGTCAAAAATCAACTCAATTTGCTGTCAAAAGTGATGGCTTTTCATAAATGAATTAGTTCCGATTTTGTGCTGAAAAATCCTCGTGGCACTATTCTCAGCATACAAAAATTCTGAATGTATGGGAATGTCACTCTTCTGCGACAAGTGACGCGACTTTGATTTGTCAGTTCAATATATAGAGCGATTCAGTTCTGCCTGTAATATCCAAGAGGAAAAAAAATGCCTCTACAATGACGAATAACTGCAACGTCACTTATTGTTGTGTGTAAAATAAACAGATAGCCAAGTGGAATAGGTCACCATTGAGCGCGACGTGTCGCGGGTTCGATCCCCGCGTAGGACAAGACTTTGTGAGGTTCAAAAATGGTTCAATACTGTCTGTGAAACCCCCCGCGGAGCAAGGATTAAATTACTTAGTGCGGGAGTCAAAAAATATGAAATCAAAAGATAGCTACAGTTATTTTTTTTAAACAAACTCAAGAGGCCTAAATAATGAATCTAGCAATTAGTTTATTAAGGGTCAAGGTGGATCATTATCTCCTAATGAAGACACTCACGTGACATAACCCGTAGTCACAGCGCCATTTTCACAGAATCAAAGTTAAACAAGTCCATTGTCAAACCGTTAAGTGCAAGGAAACAGATAAGAGGGGAGAGAAAAGATGTTTTTCTGAATCAAAACTTTTCTTTGTTGAAATTTCAAAGTTACCAGTATTTTTTTAAGGTTCATTGCGTTTATTTTTTTCTGTTGTTATTTTCGTTTTTAATTTTAAACGCTATTAGCTTAGTACCTTTTTTATGGGAGTCTGTTTGTCTGTTTAATTAAGTGTTACATTTTATTTCATTTAGCTGTCGATACTTGTCCTGTCCTTGATTTAGGTACGACCACACGACCTACAATAACGTTATTCAACTTTAGGCTTCAAAAAACTACTTAAAGTATCAAATCAGTCTCTGTAAAAGAATCTTCTTTCAATTTAAACGAAGACCAAATGAAATTTCACAAAAAAAAAACACAGTGTAGCCATCTTTAGAACTCAAACAAGAAACAAACGAATTCCCATCCATATTCAACAGCGTTAGAATTTGGGACGGTCGCCTGTTAAGACGGTGCATACATAAATTTGACTTGTCACTCGCACCATTTAGGAAACAACGCTTAAACGTCCACCGTGGAACATTAACGACCTTACTGGGTAAAGAATAATCTTGTGTATAAATATGTAGAGGAAAACCGTTGAGTAACTACGTTTAAGATCATTTACGGTAGAAAGAGTGCAAGGTGGATTTTGTGTTGAAATCACATAATTATGGTTCGGTCAAAATTATTTTATTTTGAGTAACCTCCGAATAAAGCGCTCGAGATTTCATTCTTACTTGGAATGACCTTTTAGCCTTGCAACCTAAATGTAACATAACCTAAAAACAGACTTCAAAAATCCTGCTAAAATAATAATATAACATACGTATTTCATAATTTATACTGAAAGGTGCAGTCAGTGTAGTTTGTTTAGTTGTGGAAGCTTGAAATTAGTAATTTAGTGTTTTTAAACTAAAAGTAAAAGAAATATAAAAGAAAATCGCAACCAAATTGGTTCTCCCGTTTAAACTTTAGCGTGCCATAGACGGACAGCTAGCAAAGTAATAAAATCCGTCATTGCACCGAAACTAAAAAATACAAAAAAAATAAAAGGTACTTTTCCTGGCTTGATTTTAAATAGTATTTCCTTAATGAAAAACCTGTTTTTTTATTGAGATTCCATAAAACTTTATTACTATATTCTACTCCAAAACTCGAGAAATAACACCGTGTGCTATATTCAATCAGTATAAATTCAAGCCAAATCTCTGCAATTGCACAATAAATATTGGCTTGTCAGTTGCAATGGCTCGATAGAAGTAGGTCACGGTGCGATGTGTGTTCAAAGTTAAAAACTTGGGGATTGATTTAGAAAATAGTTTCAAGTGGATTTTTTTTTATTATTCCACGACATTTACACTACGCCATCTAATAACAAACTAAGCAAAGCTTGTATTATGAGTCTAGACAAGTGATAAACATATTAATATACTTCTAAATACATACATATTATAGATAAATTACACCCAGACACAGAACAAAATGATCGTGCTTATCACACAAACATTTGTTCTGGGTGGGAATCGAACCCACGACCGTGTGGTATACGGTGCGGTGGTATGCGGTTCAATGAATCGATTTGGATCCACGAAATTGTTCGTCTCACCCGAATGCATTTAGTACTACTTTTTTTACTTTTCTTACATTAACAAAAGAAGGGGGACAAAAATTTGCGAGGATGCCTGGAATCTGAAACCACTGACCCACAAGTAAGCAAGCATCTTGATCAAAACTCAAGCCTTCTCTATACGAGAAGAGGCCTTTACCCAACATTGAGACATTTATAGGGTGGTTATTTTAAATATGGTAAATGTAAGGTCCAATCTTCTGAGTACAAAAAGCACTTGCTCTATAAGTCAGCGATTATTCTCTTTCTTTATACAAGTCAAACAGTAGAACATTACAGCAATATAATTGTGGTATTAGAATGCGAAACAAAGTAATTTCTCATGAGAAATAAGACTGTGAATGATGATATCGCTGAAACAGTAACAAACATTCTCCAGGGAGACATAATGCAGAACACGAGCTTGATTCCATGCGTTCTATCAACTCATGTAGAAGGATACTTAGGAAAACAAATAAGGGGAAAAGTTCATAATTTCATATAAAATTGAGACTAAGTAAAATTCTTATGATAACACTATCACTACATATTATAAAACAAAGTCCTCAACCGTGTGTGTCTAAGTGTCTGTCCGCGATAAGCTCAAAAATTACTACACCAATTTTCATGATGTTTTCACCAATGTATAGAGTGATTCTCGAGGCAGGTTTTAGTATAAGTATAATTTGTTAAGTTTTTGTTTTAAGACCAAAATGTAACGTTATTTGTTGGAAAGTTATAACTGCGATCTTATTATTTTGTCTTTCGATTTTTTCAAAAATTACCTCGTTATATTTTTACGCACCCTTCTAAGAAAATAGCATACAATATAAAAAGCCACAATTTGTTCAATATTTTTTCGTGTGTAGCCTGTAATGGTGATTTTATTCAGTCTAGACAAGATTAAGATCTTTTTAAGATGACAATAAAATGAAAAAGACTAGCGAGTTCCATTTATTGTTATTATTATTGACACTTCAGGCGAAAATGTGAGGATAGAAAAACATGTTTGTGAAAAATGTTTGGACTATGAAACGATTGTTAAGGTTGTCTTAAAATTAAAGCTAGTATCTATCGTTAGATTAAATTATATTTTTGGTAGTCTTACCCCTGGTTTTTTAAACGCTGACTACCCAAAAAGAATGTTATTCGTCAGTCAAATCTCATGTTAGGCAATGATTGGTTATAAGTTTTATGGTCAACCAGTCACTGTTATTTGACAGCAGATTCAATTAACATGCCTTCCTGAGACCGGGGGTTAGCCCCTAAGCATTTGCTTAGCTTTATCTAGCTTTCTACTTTTCTCAGAATGGATCATGTCTGTGGTGACCTTTTAATACACTTTTTTTTTTGGCTTGGCATTTGATTTCATCTTTGATTGATACAAATAAACATGTAATCAAGACGATCGATGACTTCAGGAATTAAAATAAGGGTGTATAATAAACGATTTAGTATGACAAGAAGCTATCCTTTGGGCGTCCTTAATGCAGTAAGATATCACACACCAGGGATATGTGAACACCATAATCCGAGAAAAAAAACCTCCATAGCTTACCATTAAAAATTCAACAAATCTTCACGCCACCGAACCTTAAGGACGCACTTATGAAAATTTATTAATCCTTGCGAGAATTTTTACAAAAACCCTTGACAAAAATGATAAGACTATAGAAATATGCATGAACGTAATACAGAGTCACGTACGACGCCTTAGGAACGCCATTACGAGTCATCTTGCTAATGCCCGCCATTATTTCGTATACCTTTTTATTTCTTCCATCTGCCGTAATAAGAAAGGGTTGGTCTTGTAACATTGTTTTAGAATGTAGGGGCTAAATTGAGGTATTTTTGTCCATTATTGATGGAATTGTTTTTTACGTACGAGTAACTTTTACTCGACTGAGATCTTTATGGTGATAGAAAATCATATTTGTAATAGATTCATTATTAACCTTTGCCAGCCTATGACTCCAATATCAATGTTATGGTTTTTTTTTTGTGCCTGTGTGTGTGATTTGATTTGATAAACCGCTGTGCTACGTCATCCGTGTTTTGGTGTCGATGCATGGCAGTACATAACATTACTTTATGCACCGACTGCGGGTCTATGAATGAACTCCTAGGATTACCATTTTGAGGAAGCATAATACCGCAACACCTAGTTTAGCACCTGTCTTGCTGTCACTACAACAATAGGCCTGCTTTACAAGCTCATATTACACAAAATAGTCATAAATTGATAAAGTTTATTCAAATCCTCGTTATTAAAAATAACATTAAAAAAAGACGATCACGAAACGTTTTATAAAAATGTTGTCTACCCACTTGTGAACTTGAAAGTACGGGTCCGTTTTTAATGGCCCTTAGAAACGAAGGTCCAAGAAAGATCTGTACATCCAAAGCTCTTTGCTTGGTCTGACAAAATACATTTTAATTTTTACTTTACATTCAAGAGGACAATTTTCATTTTGTAGAAACTAAATGAAGGAAGAGAGGTATTTTCTTGAGGCTTGACTGACAATTCAACGTTTTTGAAAGGGCAATTTTGCTTTTAAATGTTGGGAAGATATTTGCAAGGAATAGAATATATTTATCTGGATTTAGAAATGGTATTGTTTAAATATATTGAAGGAAAATATCGTTGTATTATTTAAGATATTTGGTGTTTAGTAATATTGTTGCATGAAAGCTCAAAAATAAAATTATGTGTTTATTGATGTGTGAAATGGTTGAAAAGTGAAATAAGTACCTAGTATGAAATATTAATTCACCCGTAATCCGAGTAATCGACCGTAACATAGCTTGGAAAATTTGGGTAGAGAATGTGATAATAATGATTTGTTATGACTAGATATTATTGATGAGGTTAATTTAGTATTTGTTTACTGATTAATTAATTAATTAAATCTAAAATTCGTCGCATTAAACTTGCAAGATAATTGACTGGCCTGTCGATCTAGCGGTTAGTGACCCTGATTGCTATACCGGTGGTCGTGGGTTCAAATCCCACCCAGGACATATGTTTGTGTGATGAGCACGATCATATTTTGTTCTGTGTCTGAATGTAATTTATCAATAACATGTATGTATTTAGAAATATATTAGTGTGTTTATCAGTTATTTAGTACTCATAACACAAGTTACTCTCGTATACTTAATTAGAGACTAGATGGCATTGTGTGCATGTTAAGGAATATTATTAATATTATTTTTAATATTTTGTCACAAAAATACATCCAATATTCGAAACAGCTCAAAACGATTTTCAATATTCCATCAAACAAAATAAAGTACTTGTTGTTGGGTTAAATATTGACTGTTTAAACCCATATTGTATAGGGTCAAACACATTACAAAATGTACCAAAAAAGGGTTTCTGAAGCCAGAATTCTCCTACACAGATTGTTTTATGTAACTAGTCCAAATTTTGTTAGGAAAGGGTCAGCTCAAGCCCAAACAATCCCTCTTTTGTGTAACGCCTAATTCATGCCTTTTTGTATTGTATTATATATTTTTACATACTCTAGACAAAAAACGTTATATAAAACAAACATAGATTTTGATTTAGGTAGATTGTTGACTGCTATTGTTCTAATACGATTCTTTAGAATGTAATGTCTGTAAAATGTCTTTAATGTTTTAATTTTTTTTGTTTTTGTACATGTATAGATTTTTGATGCTTATATGATTGGTCACAAAACTTTGCTTGTACGTTGCAAACAGAATTGTTGCAATTAAAAATTATACGTCACAACTGAAACAACTGAAAAAATAATCTCTACGTTATATTTGGTAATGGGAAAAAGTTGCGTTTAATTTAATAATACGTTTAAATTAAAGTTTACTATTACGGAAAAAAATGGAAGTATTTACTAAATTATTTTTAAATACTTAATAGAAACTAGAATAAAAACATAATACATCGTATGAAATATATATCATACCTATGTCTTGCATACACCTCTCAAAAAAAACTCGTTTTCAATCACCAGTTTCTATAACAAACACACCTTCCAATTTATAAAAAACCAGCTGAAATCGACAGGCGCCAAGCGAAACGAAGTCTTTGTAATATTTCACGACAAAAAAAAGTTATTTTTCTCTTTATTTATTGCCAGTGCAAAAATATTAAGAGTTCGAATTTCAACCAAAAGGTTTTAGAAGTTATGGCGATTGGATATTGATAAAAGTTTATTTTTCTAAAGGTAAAGTTTTTGCTTAGAAACTGTTCGTTTTCCATATTTTTTTCATCTTTGAAATGAGTTGGTTTTTTGATAAAAACTAATTAAATGAAAAAAGTTTTGTAACTTTGTATTTATCTTATTAACTATTGGGTAACTTCTAATGAAAGTATCATTTAATATTTATATGTTGTTACTTTTTGATGTTTTATTTTGTTTAGATTGTTATAAAAAAATATTACAGACCACAAAATAGTCCATACCAATTACATTTTCATTATTGTATTATTAATTTAGTATTCATGTTATTATTATTTATTTAGTTACTTTAAAATGTAATTATATTATCAATTCAATTTAATTTCAGTATTACGACCTCATTACATTGTTATGTAAGTATTACATATGTTTAAAATTCACAATACAACAATTAGAGCATCCAATTAAACTTGCATATCTGGCACGCGTGTGCTTCACTCCCGTTTGTCTACATAACTGCGGTGTGTATTAGGTTGTGGAGACGTGCCATTTAACCGCAGCCGACTTGCTTGTATGTACCAACTCAAATTGCACTGTTAGATTTGTTGTAGTGTAATAGATCATGAAAATGTCAAGAGTGTATTTTGTATTAAATATCGATAAACTGAATAGATTGAATGATACACACTGTATTTATAAAATCAAATAAATGACCAGGATATCCAAAAAATATAAAAATCTCAAATAAAATAAAATTTGAGATCTAGGGATTTCTCCAGAATCCCACCATTTTATCACGGCCTGGCCTAAAGACCATAAATCTATCGAGTATATCGTATATTTCTTTCGCAAACCATAAGAATGCTATAAACAAAGCTACATACAAAAAATCAAGACATACCAAAGGAAAATTCTCACCCCTTTTTGAAGTCGATTAATAAGAAGAACAGATTAACATAAAACAAAACAACAACGGTTTCTTAAATAACAAATGACTGGAGATCTCTTCACGAAGTATTTACGCCTTTTCCAAGCAAATATACTTTTTAATGAAGCAAATTAACTGCCTTGATTTACCTTGAGACTGTGAAATTTAAATAAATGCTCGAATAAGAGAAAATATTTTTCCCCTTTCTTTCTTCCGATTGGCTCCGTTGGTGTTCATTCTTTTGTAGACTAATGTGGCAGTTGTTTGAAATCATTTATGATTGCCAAAATAAAATAAAAATGTACTAGTAAATTTTAAGACAAGAATTCGTCACCAAATTTTTCTTTAATACTCTTCTAGGGATAGTTCGACTAGTTTCGGATACTATAAGTAGGATGGGATAATTTGACAGACGTTCAGCTCACAAAAATAAATGTGAATACACCTTTATCGACATACCAGCATAAAAAATCTACCAATACATCAAATATTACCTATTTATTCAATCGTTTTAATTTCAATTTTCATCTCAAATGATATCTATGTAATGACAAAATACTAATTTAAATTGGGCTCTTCAAAAGGAGAGTCTGAATAATTTTTTTCAATTATTCTTTCTGTTCCCTTTCAATGGTCGTTGTATTCAATGATTTGGGTACTAATTTGGGTATTTCTACTTGTTTTGTGAGAGCTGTCAACGATTAATTCTGTGTTTACTTTTTCATTAATTTTATTTTCTTTAAATACAATGGAAAAACAGTCCATTGTTTTTGCGTAAAACATATTTTCTAAAAAATACTATTGAACCTACATTATCCGAAACAGCGTACCACTAAATTTAAAACACGAAACACAAATAGCTTCACTATTTATGCAAAACACTCTCCTGCGTATTATTTTCACTATCAAAATATACGAACTCTATAGTCATTTGAATACAAATTACGTTTCGTTAAACACATTTAATATTACATAGCAACTTAATACATTTATCTACCAATTCCAGAGGGTTTATGAGCTAACAATCCAGTTGAAAGCAGTCTTTTTAATTCGTTTTTATCTGTCAAAAATATAGGTGTTTTGAAAATTCAAAGCATGAATTTGCTAAATTACGCAATATTTTTATAGATTCGTTTAGAAGATAAGATCGATTTAACTACCGTTTTTTAATTTCTAAGGACACACGACGTGCTTTTCAAGACATATAAATATTATTGCAATTGTGGAAGCATGACAGAGCATTATACCACATAAAAGACGTCTCTCTTCTGCAAATACCTCCGCACAACCACCCTCTGTAGAGGCCATATCTGGATATAGCACATCGGTAAGTTTATCAATCTTTCAGATGTTTGAAAAGACAATTGTATCCGAAATTCTAACTATGTATTGAATAAGTCAGATCGTGGATACCTATACAACGCAGCTATCCGTGAAACAACCGTACAAGCCTAAGTTTCAACCTACAACCATGACCGTTCAAATCCGGGTACTTAATCTTTAGGCCACCACATATGGGCTTAACAGGGTATAATTTCAAAAGCAATTTTGTAAAGCCTAGAATTTGTACTTTGATTACTGTCTAGGGTCATAAACTTAATTAATGCGGTTACTAGGTTTAGTCACAGTATAAATACATACAGAAGCTTAACTCTGGCGTTTCTAAAATATATGTACAGTCACGAGCAAAAACATGTAAACATGACTAAATAACTGAAGTTCTAGTCAAATGATTTATGAAATCGTAAAATTATCTTTCAAAGCATTTTATGTTTAGCTTACAATATAATTAGGAATATTCCATAGTAGCTTTAGAAATTTCTCATAAGAAATCTATTGCAACTGTTTGGTCATGTATACATGTTTTTGCTCGTGACTGTACATGCCTACAGCCGAACGTAAAAGCTATAGGGCTGGCCATCTACAACATTTTAATTACATCAACAGCTCACCGTTCCTCACTGCGACACGCTCGCGACTGTATCATGCCACAATCCAACAGCATAGACATAACTCACGTTGCGCCCGTTAATATGAAGACTTCATACTGTATATTATATTATTATACTGTGGTTTAGGTTCTACGAAAAGCCGCCACACAACGACTATAAATTAACTTTGTACTTGTTCTATTTGTATTAATACAGACATAACATTAAAATAACTCTAGTACACGCGCTGTGTTTGCTAGCAAATAATTAAGCATATTTTTAATGTGTGTTAATTTCAACGTTTTAAATTTGGTTTAAATTCCACAGACAAGTGGATGTGAAGCAATTGATTTTAACCTAATAGCCTCGTTTCATCACTAGAAGTAGCTAAGAATAGTAATTCAAGCGTTCATCAACATTATTATTGAAGAACTTAACTCTTGTTGCTGGTTTTATCTTGTACCTTCTTACACATCACAACTTACTACCTTCAAAATGAAGTTCGTTAAAAAAAACATCTGAAATATAAACTGAGGCTTATCCCACAAAAACAACAAACATTATAGTCTTTAAATATTTAGTTTTTTTATTAATTAACTTATCAACATACCAACATATTCAAAATAAACAGATAGACGCAACGCGTCTCCTTAAATAACCAAAACAAAACATTATAACAATTACGGTTTAAACATAATCTTTGTTTCCATCTCCTTAATAAACCCTTAAGTAACAAAACGACATTAAAAGCAGTAACTTACTTTGTATACGCATTGATGTTTAATCACGTACCATAAAAAGGGATTAAGAGAACATCTTATAGGCCAAGAGCCCACGACATGAAGGCGCAGTGCCTTCGTTATATTATAAAATGTGACAGATCATCTGTGCACGTTTCTAACGCAGGTAAAAACGACTAACGGTAACGACAATAGTTACGGATGGGAGTACTTGGGGTTAGTGCCTATAATAATATCTATTTTGGAGTGACAATTATTTTTGTCAAGAGACTGAATTTTGACATGTCACACGATTTAAAGCGATTTGTTAGTGCCAGCGCTCTTATAATGTAACTTTTTAATAAATAGAATCTTAAATTTATCTGATAAATGGCAATTTATCTGACTGCCGTGTTAGTCTTGTGCTTAGTGGCCTTGGATAAATGTTTGTGTGATCATTTGTTCCGTGTCTGGGTGTAATTTTTCTATGATATGTATGTATTTACAAATTTATATGTATATTTAACAGTCTAGTACTCATAACACAAGCTATTCTTATATAAAGCTAAATTGTTAAAGCGACATCGGGACCTACAAAAGGCCGCGGGCTCTTGGCCTATAAGGGCTTAAACTCATTGAGATCTACTCATCAATTGTGAGATCAACATTTTAGTAATGGCTGTAATTTACTTGAGATAAGTATAACTTAATAATTATTGTTTTGTTTAGGTAATGCCTCTTGAGTCTAAATAGATTTAGTAGGACTACCTTACTTGCCGACTTAGAAATCATTTATAAATAGAAATAACATATTAATATATTAAACGGGACTATTTCAGGGGATTTCTAGGATTTGTGCAATAAAGAAAGCAATAATAGAGAAATAATAATGGGGGAGCGTGTAAATAGCTTCCCCTTTTATGGATGGTGTTTTTAAGAACTACCAAATATGGCGGTTAATAGAAAATTGAAATTGAAAACCTGTTGACCGATTCCGAATTAGAAACCAATAACAACTACAACGCTTGCAGCGAATGCCCACGTACCTTATGAATCCCAGGGACCCCACTTGGAACCTGGATGAGGGGGAGATGCCTCGCTCAAAGATGTGTCGTTGCGTTGTGGGCTGCCGGCAGGCGAGCCAAATCCTCATTCATCCACCGGTGAACAGGTTACAACTCGTGAAATAAACACTGCACTATTGGTTCATGAAGTCTCACTGCAGGAGGTCCATTCAGTTCACGAGATTTACGACAATTTCAACATATATAGAATTTTAAAGGCGGAGCGGTTACAATCGACGCAATGCAAAAATGGCGGCGGCAAGACGAACTGAGTTTTCTTAGCGGAGCGCGCCATCTATTGGTCATTCGCGAGAGTCTCCAGGAAGCACTCGATACGTTGACCAATGGGCCGCTGCGGCAGTTGATAATGGCGGTCGGAAACATCAACAGGAATTCAATTTACTATCTTTTTTATAAAAATAAGAGAAAAATAATATTCCTAAGTGCGGGATAAATGAAAAGTAGATTATTTGAGAAATATTTATGTGAAAAAGGCATTGACGCTTCACCAAATAATTTTAAGTAAAAAAATAAAAAGTAATAAAACAATCAACCTATGTGGGTAGTTAAGGTCTTTTAATGATAGGACAGTTATAGGCTGGTATTAAAATAAAAACTTGGATATTCAGGTACCTTTCCTTTCCCTGGTCTATCCCGAGAAAAAAAATAGGAGCATTTTATTATCCTTCCGAAAATTATGTCACTGTAAAAAGGATTTTATGGCTCTGAAGATAAAGATTTTAATCTACCTACATCGTCTATCTTCATAATTTGAATAATAATGTTATTGCGTATAAAGTCAGAGGCTAATGGTCGCAGATTACGAGGATCGTAAAAATTACATGTCTTACAATTACGAAGGTTTTGTTCATAACCCTCCGTTATTGAAGAAAATTTCATGATAATATGGTGTAATTATTCCTATGTAGAAAAGGCATTTTAAGAAAAGACTGTTGATCTTTTGGAACCTAGAGAGCACTGAACAATACAGGAACGAGCAGAAACATTTGTTCACGACCAAATTAAAATTGAGGTTCTAGTCAAATGATTTATGAAATCGTGTTTTTTTCTTTCAAATTAATCGTTTGCTTCGAAATTTCGCATAAGAAATCTACTGCAACCGTTTAGTCGTGTATACATGTTTTTACGTGTGACTGTACACTGCGCGCAGCAGCATCTCTATTTTATAGTCTACACATAAAAAACTTTCTTCAAATTGTTTATTTTTCATTAATTTCACATTTTAAACAAACACTAACTTTCGAAACGCATTCAAACTAAATAAAAGACAGTTCATTTTGAAATATCATTTAAGAATCATCAAAAGATAAAGACAAAGTTTATAGAGTATTTTACAAAGCTGTCGTTAAATTAATTCCACAGATGTGCTCAATATTTAAGGATTCGATTCAGTCTGTCATTGTAGCGACCTTTAAAGGTCACATAAGGCATTCAAGACATCCCATTCACAAGCTTGAAGAGAGTTCGATAGTTTGATCTGAAAAGTTGTAAGTGTTAAACATTTTGCGAGTGAGATATTGAAGTTTAAAATTTTTTGAATATATTTTGTTAGTGACAGGGGTGTTGCTTTGTGTAGGCACCTTTCAAGTGGTAATTTTATTTGTATTTTTATTTGCTTAAAAAAACATGTACATATTGTGCAGATTCTAGTACCTAATAAATATTTTTTAATTAAAAAAAAACCGCCTTCAAAAAAACAACAATAAAAAACGGGAACTAAAAAGCAAAAAATAATAAACAATTACTTTCATACATAACACGCTAACCTACCTATATTTATAATCTATTCTAACCTACGATTAACCAATAATAAAATTTACAACTTTTTTGCAGTCGGTGCCAAGCGCCAACATAATTAATTTCCAATCAGAACATGATTCCTTATCATATGCCGGAATTCTACAGAGTTTTAGTTTTGTTTCCATAGATAGCGTTGTTCATTTAGACACTATTCCTAAATCGCGCTATGGTTTCGTTACCAACATTTCTACAAGTAAGGTGGCTACACAACTATGCATTACGTTCACGTGACTCGGAATCTCTTGGTTATTCGTCGAACTCGTTGTATTGATGCGTTGTGTGATTTATGTTTTCTTTCGTTAAGTCATTGAGTAATTGATTTGTAAAGTAGAGGTGTATTACACTGTTATCATTAGTGCTACACTTACTTTGTGTTTGTGTCTAATTATAAAGTAAATAAATAGTAATTTAAATATTTTAGTTGTTTTCTCATTTGATTTATTAATAAAATCTAGAAGCTGTGGAATTAGTTTTTTTCTTCTTTTAGTCCTAGTCTGTAAGTGTTTAGTAATTTTTTGGCCATTGCTTGGCACCGACTGCAAAAAAGTTGTAAATTTTATTATTGGTTAATCGTAGGTTAGACTAGATTATAAATATAGATAGGTTAGCGTGTTATGTATGAAAGTAATTGTTTATTATTTTTTGCTTTTTAGTTCCCGTTTTTTATTGTTGTTTTTTTGAAGGCGGTTTTTTTTTTAATTAAAAAATATTTATTTTTTTATTTTTAGTGGTGTAAATATATAAAATAGGATATAGCAGCTAGTAGGTACAAGATGGGGAGGCCTTCCTTGCATGCATCTTGTATGAGAAAGCGTCGGGCAGAGGAGTCTGAAAATAATACGATATAATACGATGATAAGCCCAAACACGAAGTAGTTTACATATTCAGCTGTCGAGTTCCTTCGACCTTCTCTGGTCTTCATCATCAGATCAGCTCCAAACCTTCACTGTTGCAAAGGTCTCGTCAATACGAACATAATAAGCCCAAACACGAGGTAGTTAAAATGTACCGTTGCTGAGTTCCCTCGACCTTCTCTCGTCTCCATCATCAGGTTAGATCCAAACCTACACTAGTGAATAGTGTTATTAAACATACACCTGAGTATTAAGTTTTTACCCTATGCATGCCTACAACTTTCCAAAGTTGCCCTCGATTTCTCAGGGTTCCCATCATCAGATCCTGACCTGATGACAATGGGACCACCTGGAAAGTATACCCTACCAAATAAAAAAACAATTTTGCAAATCGGTCCAGGCGTCTTCGAGTAATCGGTGAACATACATAAAAAAAAAAAAAAAGATCCCGATGAATTGAGAACCTCCTCCTTTTTTTGAAGTCGGTTAAAGACACAGTTTTGATATTAATATGTAAACAAATGTATAATATTAATACAGTTCTTTCGGTATCTCTTAATCTAATATTACATTTAAAAAAAACCGGGGAATTGCGAGTTGGACTCGCGCACGAAGTCAAGTTTTAACAACCAAACTGTTAGCAGTTATTAACGTGACGTTCAAAGGCGCACAAATTTAACTCTTTCATCATAATATCCACAACATCAATTAAAATCAAAACGCTACAAATCCATTCTACTCTCAAAGTAACCACTAATGAATCATATATGAAAACTAAACTAACACAACTCATGACTAAATTAAATTCACAACTGAAACATTGGAACATGTAACTAGTACAAAATCAGTGACATTTACGCCTAAACCAACATTCGTATTATAATAATATTAGACGTTGCTAAGCAAATATGAACAAGGTAAGTTTAAAGGTTTTCCAAAACTCGCTATGGAGTCAATAGAGAGATAATTGAAAAGGTTCACTTTAAACGGTTAATTAAACGTAGCTTTGTGACCCTTAGATCTACTCGTATTAAGGCAGAATAATCAAATACATATTATTTTTTTTTACCTTTTTGATATATATAATTTTAGCCGATAAAAAACATGTAGTAGTATAAAAGTGTTAGGAGAATAAAGGTGTTAATATTTAAATTTCCAATCCATGTTTCTATTTTATTTTTTTCGGTTTACTTTCGCTTAACGAATATTCACAGTTAACGAAGCTGTCAATTTATTGATTTTTTTCAAAATTAGTTTATTATAACGATTTTAAACTTACAGATTCTGATATAGTTATGCACACTAACCTAACAAATATTAGTCAGTGGAATTGTATGTCGCCATAAGACAACGAAAAGGTCAAGGTCGGGACCTACAAGGAGGTCCGAGAATTGGCACGAAGGCTTTTTGTATTCCAGTGGAAATTTGTTTTTTTTTTACTGCATGGATAACCGAGTACCACCACTGGTTACCACGCCAATTACCACTGTACGCGACGTATCGCGGGTTCGATCCTCGCGTAGGACAAGAATTTGTGCGATCCACAAAAGCTTGTTCTGAGTCTGGGTGTCTTTGTGCATGTGAATTGAATGTCTGTGAAACACTTCGCGATACAAGGATTGAATTTCTTTTTACGGGAGTCGTTTTTTAAAAATGAAAGAAAAAAAGAATACCCATGGACTATCCTCTATCAGGGGGTTGACGGAGGGGTGTGCCGCACTCTAAAACTACTGGAACGTCCTCATCTGCTTATGGCCGGGGTCACGGGGTTCGATTTCATATTCACCGCTGATAGATGTGGGCAGCTACACTGACAAGAGCTAAGCTCTTAAATTAATGATGAGAAGACAAAAAAAAATAGAGTGAATGATAAGTTTTGAACTCTTCATTTTTCTGTATCAAATACTTTGGCGGCTTATAAATATTAAAGTAATTGTATACGTATAAACCTTCTGTAACGTTCTTGGCCAGTGTCGCCGTATTGGAGTTTGGACCGTCACAATTTGCGACTCATGCCGATCGGGACAAACTTCATGAAAGTTTTATTGACTTTAAAAGGCTGTATTTACTTTGCCTACCTATGGTGAGAGGTATTCGGAAGTTTTATTATTTTATATATCGTCAAAATGGGGATAAAACAGTAAGGCTTGTGAATCTTAGCAATATAAAATATGAAGATTTTTTTACCTAACCTTTAGTGTCCCACTGCTGGACAAAGGCTTAGTCCTCAAATTCTCCGATGAGTCTGTATCCCACATCACCTCTCGTTCTCGCGTTCTATGGGCCAGCCCTCATTAATATTAGAATAGTAGAATTTATTTATACTCAAGTCAAAAGCTATTTATAGGTGACAAGATTAGGTGCTCATTAGTTGGAATTTAATTTGGTATTTATTTTTCTGCGTCAAGTTGATTTGTAATTGGACCGATGTTTTAAGAAGTTTCCAAATATCCACAGAACTCTGTTTTACAACATTACGCTGCCGATCGACTACTAAACAGCCTAATGCACTAATTACCATAAGTACTAAGACACCAAAATACTCAGTCCCTACTATTACTTTTGATGATAACTGGCTTTACAATGCAAAAAAAGGAAAATTCCTCAAATAAATTGTATTTTAATAGAGAAAATAGTCTTGAAATCCCCCTGAATAATAATTATTTTCAATTGGTTCCTCAATTGAGTATCAAATAGAAAATACGCGCAGTAACCTTTCACTTTAAAAATGATTCACTTATTTGGAGCAATAGGCAACAATATAATTAAATATATAAACTTAAAAAAGAGCTTTTGCTCACAGTCTATGATAAAAACAGACAGTCACTCGGTAAATAAAAACAATTGAACAACAAATTCATCGCCCGTGTTTAAAACAAAAGAATGAAAAAAATTTGAATAGAAACGTCACCTGCCATTCCTTCCTACGATTTATGGAATGCTATGACGTCACAAGCTCCAAAACCTGTTTTTTTCTAAACCCTTTGACAACTTTTACATCCATATCTATAGGACTTATTATCATAGAATAGATTTTCCTTTACTGATACCAAACTGTCATTACCCCATCACATGATCCTTTCACACCTTTCATCACAACGATAACACCTAACCTTTCAGTTCCGTCATGCCATATAAAGCTCTATACGTATGTTCATAAAATCTACATTAGTTTACACAGAAACGCACTTAAAGTTTACCACTGCATTTGCAGTTTCCCGGTCAATATGAAGCTTGGTATGTAGGTCAATTGGTCAGCCGAAGGACACATTTGACTATAGGCGTTGATGTGTTGTTTCTTATCATGTAAAGAGGTTTTATATGTTTTTGTAAGGCTTATAATTATTACGGTGTGGGATTTTTCTTAATTACCACTAAATAGCATAAAACAAAGTCGCTATCGCTGTCTGTCTGTTCGCTTAAATCTTTGAAACTACGCAACGGATTTTAAAGTGTTTTTTTAAGAGATAGAGTGATTAAAGAGGAAGGTTTATAAGAATAATACATCAGTATTTCACCTGTGCGAAGCTAAGGCCGGTCGCTAGTGTTATTCTAAAACACCAATAGTCGTAAACCACAAGGACTGGCTAGAGGTGGAAAGAAAAAGAACCATGATAGGATTTGGAGAGGGCTACGCCCAACAGTTGAACACAATAACACCAATCAACTTCATTTAAGGACACCCGGATTCCAATGTTAATAACCGAAATTGTCAATCTACATTATCAATGCTTAGTTCTTTTCTTTTTAAGAAGAAGCCTATGCACAGCAGTGAGACGTTCATAGGCAGGTATTATTAAGATTTACTTTGATGGTTTGAAAACTGTGCGTATACTTGTGCGTGTATTGAATTGATAAGGCAGTAATAATAAAAGGTGAAATCAAAGCCTCTTATTAAAATATATCTCAATTTCATTTATATAAAAAGTGCTGCGCATACAGCGCTGAAATATTGAAATACATTGAAGCTGTGATTTTCTAAATAAAAATAAAAAAAGTCTTAAAGCTAAATGAAACAAAATAAAAATAAACCTCTCAATATCATTGAGAAAGATTTATTTAACATCATTTTTATTGAGCTTTAAATAACTTCTTTAGCCTTTAATGTTACGTTCTTTAGCATTTATAAGGTTATTCGAGTGAAACTCCTACGTTATCGTTTTATACGAACTGTGCGTTGGAGTAAGTCAAGTTTCGATAAAAGGTATAATAAGAAAACTATTTTCTTCTAACATAAATATACTCGAAAACCTAGCTCACTCAGTTATTTTTTCATACACCAATTTAATCGTAATTTCTGTGCTAAGTAGACTGTGAATGATTTTATAAATTACTTACTATTACATAGGACCTAAATAGTTATTTTTATCTTTTTAAGTAAGACATGAAGAAGAAGATTGTAAAAACTGTAAAAGAAATCAATCAAACTAACAATACTACAAAATAATTATAGTCATGAAGCTATGATAGTCTAGTGGTAAGACCGTAGACTGCCAAGTCAAAGGTCTCGAATTCGATCCTCACGGCGCGCACCGACTTTTCGAATGTTGTATGCGTTTCAGAAATAAATATCACAGCTTCCGTGTTTCGGAAGACACATTAAAATGTGGATCCTGCGCCTGATCTCTCTCCGGTCGTGTCGGATTACCGTCCCATCGGACTATGAGAATAAAGGAATAGAGAGTGCACCTGTGTTTGCGCACACGGTTATGCACTACAATATGTCCTGCGTAGCTGGCTGGTGTCATAGTAACGCTAGCCGCCGTGGCCGAAAGCGGTCCGGGCACATAACAATTATAGGCATAAAAATATATATTCAACAATACAACACTGATAAACAAAACCAAAACGCCTTTAATATATTTAATCACCACTAAATTGTTTTGTTAGTTTTCAACACAATAATGGCTGGAACTAACCAATGTTATTGGAAACTGCATTATTTTGTACGGACAGTCAATTGTTTTAGCCCGATTTGTGGTCTCGCGGTCACAAATACGAAGGTAGATTGCAATTTTCATTAATTGTTTTACTGTCCAAACATGTCCTCTACATAATAGTGTGACAATGTTGATTTTGTTATATTACCACCAGTCATGTTGTTTTTCTATAATATGTACATCTATTTAGAAGTATATAAGCCTGAACTGATTTCGATAAATTTTCGAATGGGTAACCCAGTTTCTAGTTCTTAATATCTATTACAACATTTACGGTATTTCAAATTTAAACGAAAATCCAGTGTACTAACATACGCTGGTTAAGAAGCTTTATATTTATATCTTTTTCCTCTAAAACTACACCTCACAGAGACGAAATAAATCTTCTTAAAAAGAATAATATCACACCCGACCTGAACATAATTTTTATCCCAAGTTGGCGTACAAAACTTTAAACATATTATTTTTGGCAAGGATTTTCATGAGATGGAGAATTTTTCTGTTATATTACGTGATTAAAAAGAAGATAAGCTTAAAACTAAAAATTAAATAATGAATTCAAGTTTTACTTAAAAAAGGACTAAATTTAAAATATATATAAATATTAAAACACAGTTCTCATAAATTTAAACTGGTCGTTTTGAAAAATGTTAAAAATAAAAGACCTACTAAAATTATGATTGATCTACAAACGCTGAAAGCTGCTATCAAGCTCAAAACAATAATTAACTCATCACTCAAAATATTCCTAAAATTAAATAGCACAAACTAAAATAACGACCTTTCTAATAGCACCACATCTGAAAGAAGGTTGGTAACTTTGCCAACGTTTAATTAAGGCCCAAAATTAACTAAAGTCGGCCAGTTAAAACAAAACCACGATCAAGTCATAAATAAAAATGAGGTTCTAATGCTTAGAAACTTCTGGAACTTCGCTCATAAAACGCAGTAACTTGGAATGGAAGGGAAATCTTGATTTTGTAATACTGGAATCTTGGTGTTGAGGATTGTAAAACGTATAAATAAGTGCTACCTCTTTTGAAGGTTATATTCTTGTTTGAAGATGGCTTTTTTAATGTATGTCTTCTTTTTTTGCCTTTAGGGGAAGTCAAACAGTGTCTGTCAGCTGCACCGCTGTGCTTTTAGACGAATTTATTAATTAGGATAGTTTTTGTTATTGAAAATAGAGCTCGGGAATTAGTCTTTAAACATATATTATGAAAATCGGTCTGATTAAGCATTAACAAGTTATGTGTGGCGAGAGCTGTAAGGATGACTTGATTACATTTATTTAAATTTCAGGGAATTTAAAAAATGCAAACTGAATGTATAGTAAACTAGTTTTTTCCTGTGGCATCGCCGGCATGAATGTCGGTTATAGCTGCAACACATTAACCGCCTTTTATGCAGTCGGGTAAAATGTAGCCTGTATTCCGTCCATCTATCTTTGTTTATAATATCTCTACTAAGATTATAAACATAAACGTAACAAAGACGTAGATATACCTATATTCCAAAGTCAAATTAAAGTCAGCTTATACTTTATTCATTTTATGCTTTCGGAGTAACTAAAATTTGGAATTCTCAGACATAAAACTGTGTGGGAATGTTAAAATTCCGTTACTGCCTATTATTACTGAAACTACTAAAAATTAACCTTCAAAGATCGAATAAAAGTAAATGATTCGTATGTGAGTTATTATTATTACTTATAATGGCTTTGACCTTTACACGCCTTATTAATTTGTTTTGACGCAAGAAAAATATCGTTTTATGAGAGCAATGGCCGAATTAAAATATTATTGTTATAGTAGGTATATAACCCCATGAATGTATCCTGACTCTGTTTATTACTCTTATAGCCCAATGGAGTGACAATATGACACGACCAGAGGGATCAGGCGCAGGACTTACATTTATACCTGACATCTGGAGAACGGAAGCTGTGATATTCATTTCTAAACCACACGCAACATTCGAAAAGTTGGTGCGCGCTGTCGGGATTGAACTCGAGATATTTGACTTGGCAGTCATATGGTCTTACCGATAGGCTATCACATCTTAAAAACTTAAGAGAGAGGAAGAGGGCTGGAATAGTTATTTATAAAAATAAATATTGATATAAATTATTTTATATTTCATTGTGTGTAATTATATTCCATACCATATTTCCCCATCTAAAATATATTTAAAACATTTAGGTACTGAATTCAACTCTAAAAATACAGTCATGTGTATAAAACTCGTTTATTATTTGCTTTTACAGAGTAAGTAATAAATAGAACTCTTAAGCAAAGAAACATTTCTAAAACTCTGTTAATATTTACCTTTCTAAGTTACATGAAGCCTCTAAAGTTTTCAAATCCCAGAGTTAATCCCGTTTAATTTGTAAACAAGACAATTTACTTTTCTCGTTTTGTTTTTCTCTTGCTCAAACAAATTTACTTTTTAATTCTTTTAACCTGTCTCAAGTATTAATAAGGGCTGTCGAGGTCGTTTTGAAAGTTTGTGAAAAGGCCATGAGATGATCAAACTGTTTTTGTTTCAAACCCAGCTTTTATTTGAATCAAGCTCATACTGGTTTGATATAACGACGGGTCCTACGTAGACTGGTGTAACCCGCAAAACATCAAAATACGTTTTTTTGCACCAAAAGCCTTAAAATTACCTTAACTTTATATCCTGTAAAAATTATATTATTTTATTCAGTAATTTCAGAGATACAAACTTGTAAACTAACATAAGTGACATGATTTTCGGCCGCACGACCATCATCACTGATGTAAGTCACTTGCACCAGTGTAGGTAGTCGCGTGCGCCGCGTGACGTACGCGCAAGTGCCATTTACTCCAGTATGCGCGCTGCGACGGAGTCGGGAGCACGTTAACACTGGTATAACTGCGTTAACTGCTAACGTATTCTTCTGTATAAAAACTATTTCGTGGCCTGTTTTTAGGGGTTGTGTTACTTTTTTACATATTTAACAAGTTTTGTTTGCTTTGAGTAAGTAGTGGTTAGAATTCACAACAATTAAGGGCTCACTAGGTCAACTATTAAAAAATGTATGCGTTAAAAATTGACAAACAAATTACTAAGTTGACAGTACTAATATTTCTACAAAAGGGTTTAATTAATGTTCACCTACTGGAAGATACAGATTGTACTGCTTGTAGATTTGTTTGTGCCGCCTGCATTATTTTTTTTCGTATAAATTATATAATGTAGACGCACGGTGTACTGCATACTCTTCACACTAAATTATAGAGTTTGTTTTTCCCTTTTTAGTTAGGGGTTGTTTTTATACAGTCGGGTTTTTTTGTTTTTTTTTATTATTATTTTATTCTTTCAATAAATTTTACACTTATATCAGTAGGAATACAATGTAGTAGTATACAAAGTCACATGTGACTTTGTTTTATTTTCTTGAGATTGTTATCTGACGTAACCTACATTATTTTAATAATAACATTTATTTACTAATAAAATAAATAGTGATACTACTTTTAACACATTTTTTGCAGCAATTAAAGTAAGAAGCTACCAAATTTTGCTACTTGGTAACTAACGAGACAATTTTTTTTTATGTACCCAAGTACATCATTTTTAAAGATGTAAAAATATTCCAGAGGTAAACAATATAACAATATTCGCAACCTCAGTTTATTTTGGTAAAGTTGTAGTATTGAAAAAACAATTAAGTACAATCAAAACTTAAGTATAGTAATAGAAAAGACATTCAAATTAAACTTATAAAGGACTCAGTGGTCGCCTGCAACTTCGACCGCACGAGTGTCGGTTACAACTGGAAAACATTGCCCTCCTCTGACGTAGTCGGTTAAAAAGTCTATGTTTTAATCCAGGTTGTCAGCTAACTCCATACGAAATTTCTTCAAAATTGGTTAAGTCGTTTGAGCGTCAAAGAGTAACAAACATCCAATCCACACTTATGCAACTTTCGCGTTAACTATATTAGTAGGATATTTTCAAATGTATAAAATACATATTTAAACAAGTATGACGAGTGTGGTGATGTGATGAGGCATTCGTATGAAGGGTGACACAAATCACCATTACATACATTACAAGTTGTAAAAATGTTATTAATTTTCCATCATCTGATTTAGAGTCTAAGGTCTCATTGCCCTGTTTTTAGGGGTTGTGTTACTTGTTTATACATTTAACAAGTTATGTACACAACTATACACTTAATAGAAGCACATAGTTCGAAAGGAGTTGCACAAAGGTTATACTAATTTCTTTAAAATACCTTTTCTAGCGAATCTGCAAAGGGAGAAATAAATTAGAAACATCAACGTACAAAAACTAGTGGACGTAACTGAACAGACGTAACGTATGTAACTGAAAAAAAATAGTGGAAATGATATTTATAAGAAAAATAACATGAAATTCAAGACAAGCTAGTCTTAAAAATAAAAAAAAAACAATTAGGTATTATCGTAAGAAAACCTCTTTAATGTCCGTGTGGTGTCCGGATATAAAATGTCCGTGTGGTGTCCGGATATAAAGAATAGCATCACCCCATATCCTCCACTGGGTGTCGTAAAAGGCGACTAATGGACCTTAAGACCCAGTGCACTGTACCAAGCACCTTGGGTCACCCGAATGCTGGCGGGTAAGCCATCAACAAACGCATTCCCAAAGAGGGTTAGTGTCAGGCAGGCGGCCGACTATAAAACCATAGCCAAATCTTTAAGCAAAACGTCTAGAAGACGTGTCGCGCCGACCCCAAGTGAAATGGGATAAGGGCAGGAAGATGATGATGTAAGAAAACCTCTTTAAAAATGAAACCTTTTTTTTACTTAAAATAAGAAGATTACATTTTTTGTTTTATTATTTTTAAGATTGCAAGGCCAATGATTTTATTTTTCATTATTACGAATGTTACTATCTAATAATAAAGTGTAATTTTGTATTTTAAATGTTTTTATTTAACTTCTTGCCACACTAATTTAAATATTCACAGTTAATAATAATACAGTAAACTGTTGCAAGTAGCTTTCCACTACTGAGTAAACTGTTGTAAGTGTTAAAAAGTCGATAAAAGTAGATAAATGTAGGTATTTTTTTAAATATTATAACCTCATATTGGTCAATAACACGGAAATACTATGTTTAAAGAGTAAAATTCTTCAGATTTGCTTTATTATAAGTGGCCACTTGTATCAGTTTACAGGTTCTACTGTAGTAAAAAAAAACAAGCTACATCAATGCAAGTCAACCTATTTTCCAAAGTATAAAAAAATAAGAAAAACCAATAATACAGTCTTATTTCTTAAATATCAAAATATAACATGCTAAAATTTCAAGTGTTTTTATTGATTTACGACAAAGTTACAAGCTTTTGAACCTTTAAACCGCTCTCTTGAAAAGTTGCATTTTTGCACTTGTACTAGTCTACGTAGGACCCGTCGATAAAGACATGGGTATATGGTTTGATAAGAACGAAATAAATTTTGCTATTATAGGCGCGCGGATTTTTATTCTTTTCTTTAGATAACACAAATTGATAGCAAATATTTTCAAGAACTCTGTCTGCTATATTTTTTTTTAAATTATAGACCTGATTCTAGTTACATATAAAAAATATGCATTTTCCTTTTTCTTCTTCTTTGCATGTTCATGTCATCGATTATCTCATGCGTATTTATCGGGATAGCCCACTAGTTTCGGACCCAACGGACGTTCTTAATCATGATGAGACGCGACGGGGTAGCGAGTAGAACCGTAAACATCTAACTTAGAATGCACCTGATAGTTTCTAACATATTTGCATGTTATTAATAAAAATTGTTACCTATTCCTTGTAATCTTTGAAAATCTATAGTGAAATTTCCTACGGAGCTTGCCAAACCAAGTTAATAGACAAACATAAAATACCTGCAGCTTTATGGGGTGTAAATTGGGAATCACGTTTCAAATTCTTGTTCGTTAAGCACTGATCACAAGTCAGTTTTAAGTTTTATCGGCCATTTGGGAAAGTGTAGGAGGCTCTTATAGCTGTCTGAAACTCTGTTGATTTTGTTGATAAATGATATTTGACTTTCAGGACAACGTGAAAGGTTTATACATTTGAGAATTGTTAAGACCATTTTGCAACAAACGACTGAAGCTAAAATAAAATATATATTTTAGTTTTATTTCTAGTTAATGAATATTTTTTAACTTGTATGCAATTCAGTTTAATTATTACAGAAAACACTTTATTCAGGATATATTCTTTTGCGCATTGGAGACGAGAATTTCTTATAACAGTTCCTCAATATCTATCGAACATAATTTAAAAATCAAGATTCTATTCCATTCATTTACGATGCATACTTACTTTTAAAATTATCTTCCTATACATGAGGTTATTCATCTTCAGAAAAACAACGCAGGTAAATTAATAACACTGAAATTTTATTCTTTATCTTACCTTATCCATACTTCACTTGTTATACAAGTATAGACAGTCCAGACTAACAGATTCCATATTGAATTTCAGACAAGTCACAGACGGTGCGATGCCCCGAAATAACATTCTGTTTCAAAGTTATTTTAGAAGTCGAAAGGGTTTGAATATTTTGGAAATAGAGCGTTGAGATAGAATTAAGTTTTGTAAAGTAAAATGAATAGCTTGAAGTTAATTTGGTGAGTAATTAATATTACTTACAAAAGTTGTGCCGTGTTGTAATGTAGTTTTGTAATTACCTGTAATAAAACAAACAATTAATTTATTAATCTTAAAATACTATAGAATACTGTGTTACAATTACATTGTTGAGAGATAGCAATCAATCGTTGCAAAATTAACAATTTAGCTAAATCTTGACAAGAGACTACGCCTTAAGAAGCGGTAATGTGTTAGTCCAGTTAAATAAATTGTGAAAGTCAGACAGGCAATGATGTTGAGATAATCACAATATTTTCCAATGAATACACTGAACCTTTTCTAATTTTACAAAACCATCATCATCAAACATTTTACAAAAAATGAATAAAGCACCGAAAATAGTAAAACAGAACAGATGAAACATAAAACACAACAAAAAAACCTTTTTACACAAATTGTAATAACTTTTATTTTTACACGCTAACACTCGAAAAGGACCGAATTGTTTGCGACTCGACCCTTTTCCCGTTATCCTGATAATCCGAATAAATAGGAAAAAAATACGCCAGTAAACCTGAATCATCGTCTGAAATCCATTTGGAGGCTATCAAAACGAATGGGAACAAAAGCGATTGTATGAAATAACACAAAGTCGGAAGGCTCAAAACGTAATGATGGCAGGTTCTTAAATTTCTTATTTTTCGCAGAATTATTTGTTAGATGAAAGAGGTGATGCTGGTATAAATACTATTGTAAAGGTGTAGACAAGGGAAGACAAGTGATGTTCTTGTTAACACGTGGAATGTTCTATGTTGTTGAATTTGGTAGAGTCGATAATTAAAGTATGGTTTAATGTAGAGCATATAGTTTTTGAACTCATTAAGCAACTCAACAAATCAAAGGTTTCCTGATTAGGTACACGAGTTAAGAACCACACACGCCCCAATTATTGGTATGACAAATGAAAAAAATAATAATAATAATTACAACTACATTTTAAAAAACCATGTTAAATAAACTTTGAACAGTGATGTGATAATTATAATAGTTTTCTTAAAGTGCCACTAAAATTCGTCACAACACTAT
The DNA here is from genome assembly GCA_941860345.1 of Chrysodeixis includens. Lineage (NCBI taxonomy): Eukaryota > Metazoa > Arthropoda > Insecta > Lepidoptera > Noctuidae > Chrysodeixis > Chrysodeixis includens. Next base: position 4,320,794 of record OW796107.1, on the reverse strand, counting down.
TGGTTTTCAAAAGAGAAAATTTGAAAATGTACTACATAATTGTTAATCATAAAAATCAATAAATTTACTTGAAGTTTTAACAAGAAAGGTTAAAAAATATAAGTGCTCTACCGCAGCACCGATCGATAATAAGTACCTAAAGAGCTGTGGTTGACCTGGTACGCACTGGTTTGGACGCGAGAGTGTATTTTGGTTATTCAGAAATACTTTTTAACATTTTTAACGATGAATTATGTTGTAAAAATTGAAGCTGGAACGACTGGTTCACCGGGATTCATTTCATGTAAAAATCAAAATATTAATAATAATAGCTGTATTGTTTTAATTTGATATTCTCGAATATATTTTTTTTCCAGATTTGCTTTTAATATTATTATGAACATAAAAATTACTAAATCCGATAGAAATATCGTGTGACGTCACGCCTATGTACATTTTTTACTAATGGATGTGGGAGTCTACATCCATAATTACGAGTCATCCACTTTGATGTTATAGTTGGTGTTATATTAATTTTGTGTATATTCTTATTGATTTGATTAAATGAAACTAATGATTTTTGGACATCTATCTGACGGACCCATTTTTGTTTGTGAAATATCTTACAAACTAAAAAACCCTCAATAACACTAAAAAAACCCCCAATCAGTACGAAACCCACGTACCATCTTAAGGTTTAAGATAGATTAAGATAAAACCCGTACAACCGATTAAAAAGGCCATCCTACATACAGCCTCACAGTTGACCGCGTAAAGCTGGCCATCAGATAGTCCTGCCAGTTACGGCGAACCCTTTCAAGTAGACAATGGGACATCTTTCATCCTTTAATGTACGATCATTCGAGAAAATCTTCTTTAAAGCTGAAATTCAGGGTTATGTCTTAGGGTTAGGTAAATTGACTAGTGTTGGTGTTGTACATTTACTGATTATTTGTAGTATTCGTTATAAGTTAAATGACTGTAATAGGTGGAGGTTGTATATTCGATTGTGCCTATTCTACAGTCTGTATTGGTATACGATCTATTTTCTTGATAATCTAAGTAGTTTTGGATATAATATAATTGATATAATAATACAAAAGTGTGTGTTTTAAAGTAAAAAAAAAACGATTAAGTTGTTTAAATTGTAATTAAAACTAATGAAGACTAACGCCAAACTTTTATTTCTGTTATCAATCGGAGTAAAATTGACATGCCTACTAGCTCACTACTATTTATTTATTTATTTATCTATTTATCTATATGCCTACAAATGCTTTTTGGAAGTGACAGCCGTTGTAACTTGTATTAAAAAACACGCGAAATTTTAAACTATTCCAAAAAACATTTTTGCGTAAGACAAACAAACAATTCAATTAACTCTCACCTAATCTAACATTAACACCACGAACATATACCCAAAAAATATACTACTATTTATTCGTATCAAAACAAGCCCAAAACAAAAAACAACCAGGCTTAATCCGTCAATTCTACAAAACAATAAAATCATAACTACGCCTAAACAAACGGGGAATATAAATAAATTCTAGATATTGCCATTTAATCTAGGTCAAACCGATATTTGGGAATTCGCAGACCGATTCATATTTGGGCCGACTTCACAAATTGAGGATTATTCGTGCCTCTGTTCACAGATTTTGTATTTATATGAGATTAGTTTTAACCTGCCTTTGTATTGTTATACAAAATTATGTTAGGCTTTCAGACGGTGAGGTTCCAAAGATAAAGTTTTGACGGATAATCATGGTATCGTTAAGTAGTTAAAAGAAATTAGGCTTAGAAACTGAAAATCTCGAATAATAAAAAGACTGCAATAAATAGTATAGATAAATACAAAAAAAAATAGATTTGTTAGTTAAAATAAGAGGATATACCAGAAATAACATATTTTGGGCTTTAAGTATACCGAATACCGATAAACCATCTGATAACACAAAAGAGTATTTGGATGCACACATGCAAAGATATTAAACTGGGCATTAAGAAAAGGTATAGTTGATTTTTCAGTTGATATAATTTAGCAAAACCCGGTCAGGTCTGAAATTTATCATCTTACCTACTAAAAACGCCTAAGAAATCATACATAAAAAGTATTTAGCATATACCTCAAATTATCACAACTTTACAATATTCGGCTGTCCTTTGAGACCTTACTAACCCATTACACACCGACATTCCCAATCTGTACGAGACTCCTATCACTCAAACGAAATCCAAAATTATCATTCTGTCAAGAACCGTTTCCCACCCGCATCCGTACACATCCGTATAGATCCGTGTAGATCCGTATATATCCGGACAGTGACCGTGAAATGGGTCGCATGTTCATTTTAGAAAAACGGACATTTCGTCCAAAGGATTCAAAGGAAAAACAGTTCAAACGCTTTCACTTGTTTTTAACGATTGGTTAACAAAGAGGTCTTTGGACCGGATTTAAAAAGGTTTATGAAAATAACTAGTGGAGATATAGGTGACGAAAAAAAGTGCCACAGGTGTGGATACGAGCTTTGTGATTTTAATGACGTTGTGTGATATTTTTTGTCCTTTTTAGTATGCTTACTTCACTTCGATACAAAGGAAACGTTTTTTTTTTTTGTTTAACCTTTGTGTGGTTTGTGCAGAAAGATTTGTGACGTCTACATTCGTCTACAGTCTTTTCTTTCTCTATAAAAATACCAAAAGTAATTTTCATATATTTATCAGTTCAATTAACAATTTCCTTTAAACGATATCTCCAACAAAATCAGTAGTAAATATACACATACAAAACAACGAGAAGTCATGTATCCACATCATCCACATGCATTTGTTACAACGCGTCGTAGCACGCTACGCGGCTACGTCGCTACGCTCCACTGATCAGCTGCAATTAATAACGCTACGATCGTCTGGACACGGAACCATTTGCTACGCGGTGTTAAATTAACGTCACATTTTGTTTAATGAAACGTGAACTAGGTTATTAGTTAGGATTACGACGCAATAGTTATTTTCTTTTTATTAATATTAGTAAACTATTATATAGTTTACTGTATTTTAGCTTCTACTTTTAAATTAAAAATAATTTTGTTCTGGTTTCGTTGTTTAACCTTTAAACAAAAGGAAAATTCAATAATTTGAGAAACGATTTCATGATACTAATTTTCATGTTTATTTTTTATCCATTTAATATAGCGTGTAAAAAGCAGTCGCCAGCGGTTTTTTCTGTGAGTGTTAAATATCAAAGAATTTAAATAGTAGAGTTCAGACTACCAAAATACATTTATTTTATTAATTCGAATTATGTTAACTTAGCCCCATTTTCTGGAAGACTGATCAATTGAATCTGCTGTCAAATCAACTGATCACAACTGTGATTGGCTAACCATCAAATTTACAACCAATCACAGAGCTTAACATGAAATTTGACTGACGATTAACAAATTTTTGTGTTGATGTTTGTTAAACCTAGGATTAAACTTTTATAAAAGGCAGAAAGATTGTAATTTTCTACATCGAGCTACTTTCTTTCTTATACAAGTAAAGATTACTAAAGTTTCAAGAACATACATAGGCAATCATAATCAAAATCGTGGGTGTTCTACGCACCTAATCGATATTCGATACAGTAACAAAACAAATTCGCCCACGCACCAACTTACATAACATTATACCGAGAATAAATCCCTGTATTATGTCTATCAAATATTGTACAAGGTAACTAATTAGCAAAACCCACACGTTGTTATAATTAGCTTTCATTCGATATATCTGACTGGTTGGTCCAGGGTTAGTGGCCCTGACTGCTAAGCCGGTGGTCGTGGGTTCGATTCCCACCCAAGACAAATGTTTGTGTGAAGAGCACAATTTTTTTTCTGTGCTTGGGTGTAATTTATCTATAAGTATATATTTAGAAGTATACTAGCTGTAGCCCGCGACGAAAAAAAAATTGGAATATAGAAGTTTCTCAAAATGAATTTCAATATTCGAATACGCTAAATAATATACGAATGAATGCATTTACAAAATTTTAAGAGAATCGGTCCAGCCATTTTGGAGGAGCACGGTAACCTGCATTGTGACACGGGAATTTTATATGTTATATTGATTATATATATGTTATGTTATGAATTTTGAATGTTATATGTAAGATACCTGCAAAAACAATACACTCCTTTTACGCAGTCGGTTATAAAAAAAAAATAATTATTAATCTTCTTTCATAGTATTAATAAAGCCTAAGTAAACTCTACAAGGACAACTTTGTTCTTTAGTTGTGAACAAAAATATTTACGTGGTTTTTGTTTACGCTATCGTATTGGAAATTGGCTTGAAAGAATAATGGTCCATTAGGGGAAGTGGAAGCTTAAAGGTTATGCGATTGTGAGATTAAATTAAGTGGCCGTTGCCATAGTTACGAGGGCTGATAAGGGATATGCTGACAATGATCTGATTGGGCTTAGAAGGGAGTTTTAAGAGGGGATGAATTTATATCGGTGTTTTAGGAGATAATGTTTATAAAGTTTACTGTAATTTTTGGATGGTTTCTCATTCGCTAATGGTTTTAGACTGTTTGTAAATTGGTCATTAATTGTTTTAACTATACAAAATTTGCTCGATTTATATTTGCTCTAGAATCTTCTCTCCTCTTGTAACTGATTTGATTTAAACTTAAAATTGTTAACCTGATTAAGATTGACAAAAAACAAAGCTTACCAATATTGTAATTTAAAAGACAAAAAAAAATACACAAATGGAAGCAAATTAAAAGAAACGTCTAAAAAAACTCGTTAAACAACATATAGAAACAATTTCATACAAATATTAGCAGACAAAAAGTGAGTATTTTAGACGCTACATTTTTTGTCTGTCAAGCCACCGTAGACTTTGTTCTTTAAAACTCCTATTATAATATTATATTCCATATCCTAGATACTAGCTTTCTTGTGCTTTCGACAGTTTCACACGCTCGCATTACTTGGTCAAACTTCAAGCATAACTTTAGCTGGCTGAACTAATATTATATTTGTAGGTACATATATTATAAGTTCCTGATTTTGAAGTCAAACATGCAACGGCTGGTTGCTGCAACTTATATTCCCGGCCAAGAGAAAATTAGATTCACTCAGGATAGGTTTTATATGGAATATTATGCATTACTTGTTTTTATTGTTTCGTACCTCGAAAGAAAAAAACGGAACCGTTATACGATCATTTTGCTATCTGTCTGTCTATCCTTCTACTAAGAGTCTTTTTTCAGGAATGCGTGGAGGTATCAGGCTAGAATTTACATCAAAAAATCATATCTACTGATGAAAAGAAAAAAACTTCTAAGCCAATGGCAACGCCATGAAAAGATTCAGCCGTCCATACCGTAAATTTTCGACACTGGCATGGGAATCAAAACATGGAGAGAGTACGCTGATACACTAGATTAACGTAAAGGTTACTTTTTACCCGACTGCATCAAAGGAGTTTAAAGCTTTTGCAACTATAGTCGATATCGACCCGGTGAAAGTCCGTGAAAAATATTATTACATTCTACTGGTACTGTTAATTTTATTATGACTAACTGTTAACACCTGTATAGTGAGTACAATTTTGTTTCTATAACTTTCTTAAAGAAAATTAGCACGAAAGAGGTATTATAATATGACCGGACTTTTAAACGAGTTGTATAATTTTATACAACACTACTTTAATACAAGTTATGTAAAGTGGGTTGCATTCAAAAATACTTAAATTTAAGTATAATGTAAACTGTACTAAACTCCACTTTGTTGCAAGTTAAAAGTTACCGTATATTTACTGTAAAGTTTATAGAGTAATAAAGATGTTTTACTACGAAAGAAGTATCGTTAAAGTTTAGGATATAAATTAGGCTTCTTTATCTTCGCCTTAAGCCTGAAAGAGTAACCATTATATTATGTAGGTGTAACACCTTTGGTAGATCAGACAAAGCAAATTTCCGATAGCTGATGACGAACTACTACACGAAAATTTGTGTCGAAACGGCTACCATTATACTAACTCATTTACTTAAATAAATACGGATTGGTGACTAATGTCATCGAATATTGGAGTAAGTCTGTCTCGTTTAAAACCATAAAGGTTTCAAAAACAAAAACGATCGGCATGTTTCGGCAGTTACATGAACGTATGTAACACGCTTAACAAAAAAACTGTTTGTCACTTTATAAGTAATTGATTTTTTTTTCTCTTTATTTTAAGGGCTTTATCGCAAATAATTGATGAACATATTGAAAATTTAAAATAAATAGGTTTTTCTTTATCTGCCTCTAAAATTATCAATTTCTATGATGAATTGAATCAAAAACAAAACACAATTCGTCACATTATTTCCCAAATTGTTGAAAACATTTAACAAAATATTTGTAGAAGTGACTCTTCATTTGCAGGCTCCATTTTCTCGTCTCAAATTCTCAACAACATGAAAAATAATTATGTTCTTGTTGACGAATAATAAAAGAAATTGTAGCTTGTACCAATTTCTGGCAAATCGTTTCTTTCCTCCTCGGATACTCAAGTGAGTGCTTCGAAACCTATTATCATTTTTGTTTTTTTCTCACAATTTCTAAGATTGTGAGGAGTCACGGAAAATTAATTTTGGATACGGACGTTTCAGTACGCTCGTGTGATTTTCACAGCCAATGGTTTTTAACTGAAAAAGGTTAATAAAATCCGGGGAGAAAATCTGTTTTTTGCTAGAGTTTATGGTATGGTTTGTTATAAAAGTTATAAAAAGACGATGTTTTTTTGTACACAATTGCCTTCGTACAAAAATAAGTTATTTGACAGTTGAAATTTATAAATTTTTACTTACAGTTATTTTTACTTAAGGAACACAGTACAGACCTGTACAAAAATAAAATGTATGATTACATAATTACCTTCCACTAATTTAATATAGCTCTTCGTATGGTTTAAGATAACATCTTTCCATATCACCAATAACATTTTTTTTAGATTAACTATCATCTACATATTACATACATGTACAACATTAAATTAAATAAAGCTCATTCCCAACACAAATACATTTACAAGACCGAAGCACACTGGTACGTGTACATTTCTATTCAAGCTCAAAACGACGTCGGACTAAGAAATACTCAGTATGCAACGTTAGTGCAAATCCTGGACAATGGAACGGTCAACATGTAACTTCAAAAGCGGAGCTAATGTAACTAATGCATTGTAGGTTTGATGTTACGAGTACTATACATATATTGCACATATTTGTTTGGCTACTCGTTAAGTTAACAATGATAGAGTGTGGTAGTTTTAGTTTTGATACTAAAATATAGTACTCTCGTGGTGGCCTTGCGGTTCTATGTATGATTTGTATGCACGAGGTACAGGTTCGATCTCCAGCGTAGAGAAAGATTTTTTCGAAATGATTACGTACACTCTTAATTATTCTAAGACATTTCTGATAAAAACTGTAAAAGAAAAAACATATTGAGGAAACCTGGAATTACAAATATTGAAATCTAAAATCGCCAATCTACAGTGAGCAAACGTGGTGATCAATGCTTACAACTTCATTATATGAGAAGAGGCCTGTGCCCAGTAGTGGGACGTATATCATATGGGTTCATTTGTTTATGGTTTCAAAATGTAGAGACAGCTTTTATATTATTACCTAATATTTAGCCTGAAATAAATAATTATAATTATCTACGCTCAGTATTCAAAAATATAAACCAAATACGCACCTCAGTTTTACGCTTCATTCGTCAAATTGACTCCTAAATTTATGCCATAAAAGTGTAAAATCAAAGGTTTTTGTTCCAATTAATCCTTTTAAGTGACATTCGAAACTTTATACGAGTACAATTATTGACTTTAGTTACAAACATCCATACTAACAATAGTTTCCATTCATACTAGTTTCCAATATAATATAAAATAGTACGAAACTGTAGTGTTAACTATTTGTTTGCCAGCTGACAGGCGATTGACTGAAAGTTGTAATAAAAGTAGAGTTAGCATTTACTGCCTCCGATAGCCGCGATAAAATAGCTTTTACCTAAATAACTTCGAACTAGATCGATATTCACTTGTTTTGATGTATATTTGCAACTTTTTTATGTCGCGGGTTTTTGTTTATTTCATGAATATTGATCCATACAACTTATGGAAAGGTACAGGCTTAGGTAGAGTGAGATGAAAGGACTATGGGAGGACTTTGTGTCTATGAGGTCTAAGACATGTAGCTGAAGAGTTTAAAACGATGCACGTATATAGACACAATAAAAAAACGCAATGTTTACTTATTTAGAATATGACGTTATTATCCAACTAATAAATAATACTAAAATTATATGCGGCATTGCACATAAAAATATGTATAATGGGCAGCAGTTTATTTTTAAGCCTTAAGTTGTTTTTTAATTATTGTTTTTAGCAAAATGTTAAAAACACTTTTTAAATTACGTCATTATAATACTAAATAATATATTTTGTTAAACCAGTTTTCCTTTAACACTATAATTAAAAGTTCTTCCATTGGTGTCAAGTCAATAAAAGAAGAACATCTGTTTGAGAACCAACAAGCCTTTTGAATGCGAATGTTTCTTTTTAAAAAGAGAAAGGAAATCTCGTTGCTAATTTTACCTTTTGAAGTTGGAAAAGGTGTCAAGCGTGCTACTAAAGGATAGACGAGTTGCTATTTGTAGTGTACGCACCTTCTTTGTAGATGTGTTGCATATATCTAGTGACCTAATTTAAATTAAAACTGAGTCTGAGAGTACACTGGAGCATTTTTACTATATAATTTAAGGAAAATCTGACTAACCATAATTTTTGGAATTTATTTTTTTGACTCTATTTTTTAGTTCTTATGCTTTATTTAAATATTATGCATTATGATAATAGTAATACCGATGAACTGTTATTTTACTGTGACAAGTAATTTTTAATACCTAACGAAAAAAAAGGCTAAGTTTTTATTGATTACTATAAATGGCAGTTTAAGTTTTTAAACTGAAACTAACAGATTCTGATAATGACCATGGCCAATATTGGTGATAAACCTGATAGATACACTCTCTGCAGCACATTAATTATTATTTATTTTGCTGTAATAAAATCTTTTATATCTACTGCCTTCATTTCCCCCTATCGTAAAAAGGATATAAAATATTCCTGCAATTCGCCCCTCGACCCCAGTATGCTAATTATTTCAATGTTAGGCTTTTAAAACGAGAGTTTACACTTTACTGCTCATCACTCGAGGAAATACAATGTCAAAACTGTCAAGAGTTTATAGTAAAAGTAGGTTTTACACGTGGCTTCATCCACATAATAGTTATTGAAGCAATTAGTAGCCTGAGGAAAACGACAATATTACATAAGGGTAGAGTTAAAATAGGACAAATAAGACAGGTTTTCTACAGGTCCCATGCACTTTCTAGGAATACAAGCAATTCCCATGTTATCATAATCAGCTAAGAGATTTAAAAATACCTTTTCTGCAAAGTAACATACAGAAATATTTCATCATAATCCACATAATAACAATGACACATGTAGATTCGACAATCGAAAATATTTTTTGTGTTTTCAGCTACACTAGTAATCCCGAGTAATACTAGAGTCGATACGTCAAAAAATATTTGACCATTAGTTCCTTTTTTCGAGAAGGAAATATTTGGCATATCACAAAAATATTTCCAGAGAACTCACAGATGGATTTGTGCGTATGAATGACAAGCTCTTTTAGCCTGACCTAAATACCCCAATTTTGGTATTGGGTCAGATTTTTTTACTGTTAAAATTATATGACATAAAAATAACAACGACAAATTGAGTGATATGATATTCACTTTAACAAAAGCATGCAATAACAAAATAAAAGTAAAATGTCATTTATTCAAAAACTATAGTCAGTAAAGTTCATTGGAGTATAAATAAAACTTCTTAGTAACGAGAAATGAAACCTACAGAAATATGTTTAATAATATCGAGAAATCTAGAATCATATTTCGCTCTACATTTTATAGAATTTCCAAGGAATCTTCCTGAGAAACTAGTTATGCATTAAAGGTTCCAAGAATTGTTACGGTGCAGTTCACAATAAGGTACTTTATATACGTTGCAACACAAACCTCCAATATCTGGACAACTTTAGTCGCCAAAGGCCGACGATATACCTACAAACCTCGATGAGTTACATGGCGATAGTTGATTGGAGTCGCTTGGATTTTCTCGTGTACTAAAATCCTAAGATTTTACACACGTTTCTAGGAATTACTTCCATCTTGCTTCAAAGCTTGTTTTCTAAGTATAGACTAAAGAGAATACGATAAATATAGATTTAGAATTGTTATTTCTTTGAATTTTAAACCTAGATAAAGGTCTCTTATCTTTATACGAACCAACAAAACAGCCTGCCCTCTAATGAGTAAAATAATTAAGAATATCTGATAACAAAACAAAGCGATCAAAGCCGTTTAGGGTTAACACCTAAATGACCCACCCATTGTCCGGGGGTTAAAACGAATTTTTATTACGCATCCTTATCAAAACTCTTTGTGTGGCAACCCTATTTAAACGATTTATTCATTCGTATTCAAAGTCTAATCCTCTTATGAAATAATTTTCACGCTGAAAATAATTAAATGTTTTACACTCGCATAGATTACGGTCCCCGCAAATGTATCCCCGAATCGTCGTAACCCGTGATATCCTGTGGTTCTAATAAAGCCTTTGAAGGCATAAATGCCCGGTCTGCGGGCAATAATGCCCTGAAGCCGGAAGAAATATGAGCGTATCAGAAGGTCATTATGGATCAAAGGCATTTTTGTAATTAAAATTCTTTGAACTTTTCATTTCTTTTGTATTGGCGGTGCGTTTGTATTGGTATTAAATGATTGCGATATGCATAATGATTTTAGAGTTATTTGAAGAGTATTAAAAAAAATATATGACTATGTGTTATGATTGTACGCCTAGTTTAGTTTTACTAACCCACACAAGTATTAGAAGATACGTTTATTAAAAAAGAAGCTTGTCTTTGAGCCAAAACCGACTAAGAGTCAACTATCAGTCTTAGCTAATCATTTTTTTGATAGGAGGTGAAAAAAAACAACCGTGACATACATGAGAAAAATTTCAACCTCCTTTTATTTACGAATCCCCAACATTTGAAATTTCTGACCGTTGGAAACCTTCTGGTAACGAAATCGCGTAGGTACTATAATAAAGTCCTCGGTATACTCGTCACAAACAGCACATGCGTAAAGATGATTAACCTACAAAGATATAGCCTTTTTGAAAAATACAGATTATACGGGAGCAAGGGGGTGTGAAATTAATGACGTCATAATTTCCGGCTCGTCGGTCACCCCACTGGCGGCGTGCGGACCATTGCAGGGAGTGACGTCAGAGTATACGCCTTTTAAAAAACGTTGACGCGTTGTTCCGTGATTGGTTTTTAATAAGATTAAGGATTTTTACGATAATAAACAGTAACTCTCAGTAATACTGAATAATTTTAAAAGAAAATATGCTTTCGAATTTTTTCTCCTCTATATTTTTATTTTTTACTTACATCGGTCAGCCTTGTGTTATATTAGGGTTCAGCTGTTAGTCTCATCACTTTCGGCTGAATATTTGGAGGCTTTATATTTTGACTTACGTAACCCCTTTTAGTAACAACCATACTTTTGACAGAAAGCACTCATCAAATATCTATAGGGGTAGAAAAAACTAAAGGTATTTAAAAATTGGTAGCTGAGTATAAAATTTAAAACATGTATAGTTAAGATTCCAGATCACATGGAAACTTCTTTAAAATCAGCATTGTTTTACCATTTTCTTAAAACATTTGATACGTCGATATCACAGCACTCATTCATCCTTTTCTATCCAAATCTCCATCTAAAATATGCAAGCCGACGTATCTTTACCCCCACGAGAGGAATGCGTAAACTTGAGTACGTATCAACGTATCAAGCATCAATAAATAAAGTCGGCTTCGCATTAGTCGAGCAAACGTCAGAATATATATTATAGTACCCAGGGATGTATCTCCAAGTCACTCGCAAATTTGAATATTTACTCGTAACGTTACTTACGAATGACTTCATGCATACAAGTGAAGTAAAATACTGTATTTTTATTCACTACTGTGATGGCTGACGTTTTTAGAATAATAAGGTTTAAAAGAAGCGAAAGATTGTCTAAATATTGTATGCATTTTTGAATAAGATCGAAGATATCAACAACTTACCTATTTAAATAATGATTGAAATAAAAATTAAATTTACAGATTTCTTCTTATTTTTTTTTTGTTACTAAGCACTAACGTAACTTTTATTATTAAGCGATAAAGTCCTTAAGAGTGATTTAAAAATTAACCCCTACCTTAACCAGGGTTACTATGACCCAGATGCATTTATAATATGAGCTTAATTTTCTTAAAAGTGAACTACAACCTTAACACATACTTAATTTGAGCTCGCCTACAATTACTTACAAAAACTCCTATCGAATCACCAGAATCTAGTCTGTCACAAAAAGATACAGTTTATTACGTTCATCATCTATCAAGCAACTGATAAAGTACCCGACGTTACTCAAAAAGTAGGTAAAGTGCTTCACATTCATTGAGCCAATACATATGGCTACCATTAACGGGCATTTTCGTCAGCGTGACAGATGGATATTACCAAGCAACTGTCACGTATCAAAATCACATACACCACGGCTATAGATTACATTTTCCTCCCTCAATATATTACAGAGCTTCCCAGTTTTCACGTCAGTATACATTCACCGCGACTTTGCGAATAAAATGCTATGCACGGGTGAAAATGGGCCTTTTATTTCCATCTCCTTTTGTGGTTGCCTCAAAGACCCCAGATTTATAAGGACAACGGCGTTTTTCATTTAGTGTAACAAAACATTTTACTTAGCTAAAATGGCGGATGGGAAACAAATTGGTACGTTTTGGGACACCGCTGTTTAGAGTATTTTGACAGATTGCTAAGCCCTATTGCTTTGGGTGCTTATTATGAGAATCGTGTAATATTGTCACAATATCGAATAGCTTGTTTTATTCATTGGAATAATGTCAAAGAGGTACGATGAATGATTTAGTACTTGGAAAAGGACTAACTAGGTACACTGTTACCCGTATCAGTTCTTAACTGCGATCATCAATCTCGCGTACTTTTCTTCCCCGATATTTTATCGAGTGCTCAGCAAATTCTGTAGCAAATAAACCTTTCGCGTGTCACAAACAAATGGAATAACGATTCACAACAAAACCAGTAATACATAAGCTTACGTATTATTTGTAGGAAAACAGTAAGCAGGTAGTAACCGATATCTTTTTCATCACGAAATCGGGATTTTCGCGAAAAAAACTAACAAAGAGAAAGTGATTCTCTTTAGATGATTCGCGACACAGCCTCGATACCTTTACTGTATTTATCTTTATTCCTTTTTATTTTTCTTTTGTTTGTGTTTCATTTGTCGATTTCCAGAGATTGCCTGGAGCAAGCCTGTAAATAAATAAAGTTGGCTGTGTCGCAGAGATTGGGGGCATGGACTTTTTAATCTTTGGGTATTCTTCGTATTGTTAAGTTTTAAATTCTAAAATATAAATAATTTTAATTCTTCTATTAATGCATGTTATTATCTAATAGAAGTAAATATTTGAAAGCTTCAGTTCCAATTTTATGATGTACTTAAGGCGGTACTTGCGTACTGTAGAATTCACAAAAATATAACATCTGCGGTATAATAATTTTCTTTATGCATAAATCGATACACAATATTCTGAAAATATTCAATATCTACGTACACATTTGATTTACACGTCCCGAGCTGCCAAATTGCACAACTTTATTAGACTTATTTAACGCACTAATTCGAACCTCTTGACATTATTGGCAAACAGGTAGTTAGAACAGTATCGTTTGTTATATTCCGCCTTCGATGTTCATGTGATTTGTTATTTCAGTTAGCCAACCATTTGTGGCGATGTGCGTTTGTGTTTGAAGTGTCGATAAATATTGGTTTTGCCGGTAGCGTGGATGGTTATAGACGCTGTATTTGTAGATATACGTCCTACATTCACGTATTTCTACAAACAAAACGTTATGTCTTGTGGCTAATTGTAAGCTTGAAAGGCATAACTTGCAAAGAGAACGAGATGGAAATAATGAAATGTGTAAATGTCAAAACGAATTTTGCATAATTATGACGTCTCGACTTTGAGCAACGGCAATTTCGCTATAAATTTTGTTCAAGTTAATTATAGTAAAGGTTAAGGGCCCCTTATTCCGAAAGTTTAGGCATTTAACGCACCGAAACGGCTTGCGCCCGCGTTGCGCAGGAGCCGTCGCGATTTGAACTCCGGTGACCTATGGCGGCGGGCGGGCACGCCACAGTATAAATAAATAAATCAGTAGTTCATATTTACATATATTGTGCTAGTAATAAGTAGTAAGTTTGCAACAAAAACATAATAATATACTTAGCTTGATGTGCTATCCACTAAACTATTGATTGTCAACACTAATATGTTATGAATGTGTGACTAAGGAAAGCGATGATCATTCTATAGAATTTAAAGAATGGTCGTAGAAGATTTGGTGAGTACTATACAGCGTGGCGCTACCACCCCGACATTAATTTAAGACGGTTAGGACTAGTAACCATGAATCATTTGAATCATGATACGTTTTGATATTACGTAAACTGAAAGACTTTTTTTTTCAAACAAACTAAATAATAAACATCTATCTCAAATTGTGATCACTCTGTGCGAAAGTTCATTCATAAAATAACTTACCTACGACTAGCGGGCTTACGTTTACTCGGTGCGGCAACGTCGCACGCCGCACGCGTAGGTACAACAGCTGTGCGCGCCAGCTGGCAACAACGCGTCGCGACTTGTAGGCATAAAATGTCTCATGTTCGGTCCGATTTTGGCGGCACAATATCACAAACACAGATCGTACCTAAAGCGAAGGTGTATAGTTAAACATCATAACACGCACGTACTATTATTTTTAAATATATATTTTTTTTAAATAAGAAATAATAATAAACTTTAAAACTACCACGACAAAATACCACGTGCACTCACTGACACCTTGTGCGTTAAACATCATATAATTCGAAGTTAAACATAATAATAATATAATACGAAGAAACATTTAAAAAAGTTGAAATTATAAATTACCAATAAAAATACAAAACAATTAAATTGCACAGAAGTGTACTAGTGTCGAGAAGTGTGTGCTGCAACAACGAGCCAATCAGGACTCGCCTCTGTGACGCGTCGCTCTGCGTCATGCCAAGGGCCAATCACAGGCGATAAACCGTTCCCTGAGCCCGCATGCACCGGTGCATTGACCCGATGAGACCCAAAAAACGACTTCTGCGCATGTCAAGGCCAGCGCTCAAGATCCGTGCCGATAATTATAAGCTATCGGTTTCGTACATTTTTTTCATTTAATAAAAATAAATACATTTAGTTTCGACATACCCCGCGTCGAGTGTCGAAACTAAATGTATGAAACCGATAGCTAACCCAGGCGTGGCACACGCGGCACGGCGCGCGGGGCGCGCGGGGGCGCGCTGCTTTAGTGTCGACGGTCTGTGCGACGCGCCGCCGCGCCGCGCGGCCGGCTTATTTCTACCTACTAAACACATCGCGACCATAAACCGTGATATTGTACCTACCTGAGAGTGGTATCGGTGAGTTGTGATCGATAGCCATGTTCAATTTCTTTCAAATCTTATACGTAATAAAATAATGTAATAATAAAATCAAAACACAATATTAGTAAGTACATCTCCTTGAATTTGACCAGGATGGAAATCTGCACCTTATAAAGGTGAATATTCCCATTATAGATTTTAAATTCTACTGACACATACTGACTTCTCGTTGCTCTGTGTATAGAAGTAATCATATTGTGACGTATTTATAGAATAAGTACTTACGCAATACACTTTCGGATTATCTTCACTTCAGACAACCTTCTTTTCTTAATTTTGTTTTTTTTATTTACCATTTCAATCACTTACGTAAATTTGTGGTCGCGAGCAAAAGTTGCATAGGTCCTACCTCGATGGCGTCCGGCCGGACACTGGCACCGAGCGCGCGGTGCGCGCGAGCACTTTTCACGTATTTATTTTATTTAAAAAAAAAATAAGCGCCATATTAAAATTGTATCCAATAATATCCCTGGCAAATCCGATTAGTAAATGAAATGTTAAATTTATATAAAATTACGTTCAGTCCAAGTCTTGTAAAACTAAAAATACTTCTAAAATCGAGCTCACTTCTGAATTTTTTTTTATCGAGCAAAATGTTAAATAATTCGTTTCTATCCAAAAAAGTCACTAGATAAAGCATGTATCTGTACTATATATTTTTTTAAGAATTTAAATATGGTGATTTCTCTGAAAAAAACTCGATCTAGAAACGTAAATTTCGAATAAGGGGCCCTTAAACCGCGTTCGCTGCAGTTGATCCATAAACGGATGTATATGAAGAAAAAATAATTATTCTATACAGGTATTACATATTTTCTAAGGTTTACTGTAAATAAAAATAAAGCGAAAGTTTTTCTTAAGTTGAGATAGTTTTTTAGGCGTCTGTTACTTTAAGCTTAAGGGCCCCTTATTCGAAATTTACGTTTCTAGATCGAGTTTTTTTCAGAGAAATCACCATATTTAAATTCTTAAAAAAATATATAGTACAGATACATGCTTTATCTAGTGACTTTTTTGGATAGAAACGAATTATTTAACATTTTGCTCGATAAAAAAAAATTCAGAAGTAAGGTCGATTTTAGAAGTATTTTTAGTTTTATAAGACTTGGACTGAACGTAATTTTATATAAATTTAACATTTCATTTACTAATCGGATTTGCCAGGGATATTATTGGATACAATTTTAATATGGCGCTTATTTTTTTTTTAATAAAATAAATACGTGTAAAAGTGCTCGCGCGCACCGCGCGCTCGGTGCCAGTGTCCGGCCGGACGCCATCGAGGTAGGACCTATGCAACTTTTGCTCGCGACCACAAATTTACGTAAGTGATTGAAATGGTAAATAAAAAAAAAAAATGAAGAAAAGAAGGGTGTCTGAAGTGAAGATAATCCGAAAGTGTATTGCGTAAGTACTTATTCTATAAATACGTCACAATATGATTACTTCTATACACAGAGCAACGAGAAGTCAGTATGTCACTGTCAGTGTAGTCAATTTAAAATATCTATAATGGGAATATTCACCTTTATAAGGTGCAGATTTCCATCCTGGTCAAATTCAAGGAGATGTACTTACTAATATTGTGTTTTGATTTTATTATTACATTATTTTATTACGTATAAGATTTGAAAGAAATTGAACATGGCTATCGATCACAACTCACCACAATTTGAGAAAGATGTTTATTATTTAGTTTGTTTGAAAAAAAAAAGTCTTTCAGTTTACGTAATATCAAAACGTATCATGATTCAAATGATTCATGGTTACTAGTCCTAACCGTGTTAAATTAATGTCGGGGTGGTAGCGCCACGCTGTATAGTACTCACCAAATCTTCTACGACCATTCTTTAAATTCTATAGAATGATCATCGCTTTCCTTAGTCACACATTCATAATATATTAGTGTTGACAATCAATAGTTTAGTGGATAGCACATCAAGCTAAGTACATTATTATGTTTTTGTTGCAAACTACTACTTATTACTAGCACAATATATTATATGAACTACTGATTTATTTATTTATACTGTGGCGTGCCCGCCCGCCGCCATAGGTCACCGGAGTTCAAATCGCGACGGCTCGTGGGCAACGCGGGCGCAAGCCGTTTCGGTGCGTTAAATGCCTAAACTTTCGGAATAAGGGGCCCTTAAGTCGACTTCAGTCTATTAGGATAGTGTGATCTAAATAAATTAGGCCGAAGTGTTTAATCCAAAATTCTAGACTCGTACTTTAACTAAAGTAAATAAGGTTCGTTACTTAAGTATTTTTAAAAGAAAACACGGCGGCTTCTTTCATTTAGTTTTTTTTTTCGTCTATTTAGTTTAAGTCTATTCATAATTAAATGTTCAAGGATATAGGGTAAACCAGCAATAAGTTATTTTAATTCAGTATTAATTTCTTCATGTTTTTTAATGACTTTCTTTTCGTTTCAGCTGAATTACAGACTCTATCCGATGTATAAAGTAGATATTTCAGAAAACGTACTAAGTGTGATTTTCTGTATTTTATTTTTTACTAAAAAAATCACCTAATCTTAAAAAAATAAAACAAACTTGCAATGACTTTGGTACTGTCTCAAATTACTAACACATATTACATGTATAAAGTATAATTAAATACCTCTACCTCTTTACTTCTAATAAATGTAAAAAAACAACTAACAATATTACATACACTCTACACGTGTATTCCAAACACAACAAACAAAAGCTTTCAATTTTCCACATTTTTTTTTTCATACATATAAAAGCCTGTATGTAACCTCACTTGTTTGACAAACTTAATTACACGAAGTTGTGGTGTGTTGACAGCGGAGTTCCGTAATCAACTTACAAATCACCATCGCAGTTTCTGTGCACATTTTGTAATGTTACAGGGTTTTATAAAGAAAAAACTTTTATTCAAATACTGAACAGTTTTAATCAATTAAATATACAGGTTTTGAAAAAACTGTAGGAAACGAGTAACGTGGTTCATATTTTTGTATATTTTAAATAAGAAAGGATGTAATTATGCACAGTTAGTATACATGTATAGATTAATCGAGTATAATAATAATATAACACATATTTGTTCTTGATAGTTTAAATATCGACTTGAATAAATATAGTTTTAAATTAGTTTTTTTTTACCATAATCACAGTAAATAGTACCAAATTAACGTCATAATACCTAAAATATCCTACATATACTTACAACACGAAAAATTTTATTCACACTTAAAAGTAAACTCATTTAAAAAAAAAACAAACTAAAAAAAACACTCCCATTAAATGAAATTAAAAAATTGTAACCAACTTTAAATATTAAAGCTTCATTATTTTTACGCTATTACAAAGTTACGCTACGGTGTGACAGTAGCTGGGGCCTTTATAATCAAATTACAAGTCTTGTCGACACGGTATCGTCGCCGACAAATTAGTTAAGAGGGCCTACTACGACCTCTTAGAATAAGATTCTTGCAGTTGTGGGAGCGAGACAGGACATTGTAAAATGTAGAGTGCCATCTCTCTTTCGCAACAGTAGCAATGTTACCTTTGGAAGAGATGGTAGAGCCCCAAAGGTATAATGCTTGCAAACTTAGGCGCGCTCCTAATTAAGGTCTGTGAATTGTGTTAAAATTGACACGATTTCGTCTGATGTTTTTTGATCTGTCAGGGACGGTAAAATGAGGTTTTATTGTGGTTCTTTAATTAAGGATCGTTTACAACGTTTAAGTGTAACGGGGGTTTTTAAATTAGAATAAGATCGGAACATTTCAAAAGTACATAATTTGACACACACACACACTTTTTGAACTGATTATTCGGTTGACATATCACACACGGTTTCTAGTATTGCCAGTGCCAAATAATTACCTGCACTCGTTTTTTAATACGGAATCTGCAATTTTGACAATAATTTGAATTTGATATAAACATTATGGAAAAATCCAAAATCTTGCCCAGATTTATTGGTCTTAATGAACCTAGACTTACAAGTTAACATACTCAAAGATCGGTACCTATTCATGCATAAAAATATATAATATCGAATGAATTTACTTGCAACAAATTACTATTGCTAAAACAATTCGTGTTCGGTGTGAGCTTCACCCAAACGCTTCATTAATTTAAGGAAACAGACTATGATATACGTCGTGTAACTAATGTTGAGCATTATTATTGTGTGTCGGTGTATCCCGGCGTGTGTAATTGCGGTGAGACAATAGACGGTGAACAAAAATTGCTTGTGTGTTTACAATTAACAACCAACGCTATTTTGGGGCAATTTTGATGTTTAATACTTCACGGTCTTCACACAACGCCATCTAGTTTCAGACTAAGTAGAGCTTGTATTATGAGTACTAGACAACTGATAAACATAATTATATACTTCAAAATACATACATACATATCATAGATCAAAACTATACTCAGATGAAGAACAAATGATCGTACTCGTTACACAAACATTTGTCCTGGGTGGGAATCGAACCCACGAACTTTGGTATAGCAGTTAGGCCCACTAACTACTAGACCAACAAGTCCTTGTAGGAATGTTGAGGATATTTATGTAACGCATTACGTTTTCAGGAAAAAGCTTAATCAGTACACCGACACATTATTACAGAAAATGGGTAATAAACTATTTTGTAACATTTTACGCTATACTATATATTGCAGTTTTACTGAAATCCGGGAAATTTGAACCGAACTAACAGAAAATAAGCAGTAAGCTGTATGAACGATGGAAAAACAGAAAAACTCTGTCAAGTTAACTTCCGAAAAATATTGAAGTTAAATTAACGGAAACAGAGGACCTACCACCATATCTTAAAGTAATATTATTGCAAGTGTGGAAGAGAGACGCCGCTATGCGCCGTGTAGAGCACTGTCTTGCTTCCACACTCGCAAAGACATTACTTTAAGCGTTTTGTGGTAGGCTTCCCGAGTTATGTTGTTTAGCCCGCGGTTTTTTCTCGTTATTTTCGCGTTTGTGTTTTTACTGCTATGTCAAATTGAAATTAAACGCCATGTCTTTTGTTTGCGTTATTAAAAACTTTGCTTTTGATTTTGGTTTATGTTTTTTTCTAGTACATATTATAAGGTTCTGATTGTACCACAGCTAAGTTAAGACATCTCCTTTAATTAAAGAAAGATCAAAAATCGCTTCACTCTTCTCCATTACTCTTTAAGTAATCTCTTGATAATATTAAATGCAAGATAGTTTCCAACAGCATGACATATACCCTTCAAAGACATTCAGAACAATCCCTTTTCATTAGTCGCTCAAAACCGTATCCAAATAGCAGAAGGAAAATGCATTAAAGGGCTCCATTTTCCAGAAAAGAAAACTCAAAGCGCACGTGAACAAACGTATCTATTTTCGTCACAAAATATTTCATCTCAAGAACTCAAGAAATTCGGGTTACAAAGATGTATCGCAGAAATTCTAATTTTAGCTGTCTGAAACAAAACGAGAAAACATCGAGCCTGCCACCATCTCTCAAAGTAATAGTGTAAGAGAGACGCCGCTCTGTGCTGTCTATTGCGCCATCCTGCTTCCACACTCGCAATAATATTACTATAAGACGCGGTGGTAGGGGCCCAAGACTCTAACCGTCTGAATAAGTTAATTAATTAGTGGAAATGTTTCTTCGTATCTTGGAACATTTGCTATCCCAATTTCTGGAGCCTTTTAAGAGAAATATGTTAGCAGAATGTATATTATTTTGTTACACAGTTATAACAGCCGCGTTGTATTGAATATTCAATTTTGTTTTGTCAGTAAAGTTAAGATGGTTTAAGATTTTCAGGTCAGTCAATGAAAATCTTCGATGACCTAACGATGTTCTTGAAAGTTTCGGCATGGATATGTTAAAGCCAAATAATATTAGACTTGCTTTGCTTTGAAATCGAAGTGACTCAACAGTATTTTTTGATATAAATCCACAAATCATTGATGCAGATGTTTTGACTTGCTAAACTATTTATAATAAAAAATGGTTTTCGGCAAAAAAATGATAATTTGTCGGTAACAAAGATTTCCAAAAAACATTGAATACGTATTCTACGAAGATATATCGAATCGAAGATGGTGTCGTTTGGGAGTGGGGGGGTAGTAACGTCACTAGTCATTAAAATGTGTGTTAAAACGTGACGTCACACGAGATTGCAACTCACTGTATCGTCTCCATTTATTAATCTTTTTAACAAAAATAAACTGTGTCCAATATTTTTTGGAAACCTATCTGACGGACTAATTAGTTTAGAAATATCCGAGTCAGTCAAGTACCCAATTAATGAAGTTGTAAAAACGTGTGTAATGATACTAATAGAAAGAACATAAAAGATGTTCCTCCCATTATCTTCTCATAATATGTAAATCAAGGTCCATCCACAAAGCAGACATAAAAAAAAACAAAATAACCACGATACTTACGGAAAAAAGGCCGTTTATAAGAAAAATAAGATTCTCCAGATTCCCCATAAAAACTATGGCCTGCAATATAAAAGTTAACGGCTTGAAGTTGGGGAAGGGAAAAATAAAATCAAGTAGATGCCAAGGTCAACTGGGCCCTTCATTATTATGGGACTACCGAGGGAACTTGGATGGAAACGTGACTTTCAAAACGGGAATAAAACATTCGTGTGTGGTGCTCAAAGTGGACATTTGTGAGATTTTTAGGAGGGTTTGATGAGAAAGACGTAGGTTTCTTATGATGACGTCACAATCAAATTAAATGATTCTCTAAGGTAATGAAGACGTTGAAATCAACCCTTACTTAACAGTTCTTACGAATTGAAAGAATGATAACTTCAATTCCCTATTCCCATAGTAATATACTCCTTTGAAATCTATGCTATGTGAATATTCTTTCCATCCATCTGTACTATTATTTATTTTTTTGTTTCTTTTTTTTAACTCTTTTTTTTCTAAATTTGTCTATACATCATTCACTTTAACTAAATCCTTTTCCCCAAAATCAGACCTCAATAACTAAAACAAAGTATAAGGCTTAAAAAAAAAATTATAATCAAACAATTGAAATTGCGACTATACTTATTTCACTCTTATCATCATCATCATCTTCCTGCCCCCATCCCATTTTACTTGGGATCGGCGCTATTTTTTTATTTCCCTTCTATATTGTCCATTTTATCAATTTCTAAAGTTCCCATTGTTTCTATCTTACAATCAGTTTTATTTTCGTCCGATATCCGTTTGCACTTAGCACCTCAATAGAAACGTGCTCAAACATGCACGTCAGCTGCAGTTCATTATATTACAACAGTATTGTACGTTAGTTCGTTAGTCCCTTTGTCTTCGTTCAAATGGAGACGCTTTATGTTCCATTAAATCCTTTTACTGAACGCTTATCCGTTGCAGTTTCTCCTTTTTTTATGGATTCATTTGTCTTTTTCGGATTATCTGTTACGTATAGATCTGATGCTTTAGAAACACCTGATAGATCCTCATTTATATTTAAATGATAATATTTTTTTGGATGGTTAGATGACATTAATCTAGCCACACTACCGTAGATCAGTTGCAAGTCGAATTAACAGTGTGTACACAATTTTAGCCTAACCTCAAAATCCATTTATTACTTCCACAATTCTATTTATCGTCATTAGTATTATCATCATTTTTTTTTCTTTTTATCGCATATTATCCATATTTTTTTCTAAACCGCATCAAGCATCAAGAGCAAAATTTGATTTTCAACCTTAAAATCCATTCGCTCCTATTTCAAGGGAATCATCCGAACCGAACTGTTTAATTTGCACCAAAATTACACAGCATGAAAAGGGCTATACATAAGCATACGCATTTAATCATAGCCAGATTTAGCGACCGGGCGGCGCCGTCGCATGGTCATTCAGTTGGCGTGTCATTGAAACAAGCAATAAGAGGGCTTCGTTCACTATGCTGTCTGTCCGAATAGTAGGACTAGTAGACAAATTTTAGGATAAATTTTAGTACAAAAAATATGGAAGCGCCTGTCTGTTTAGTTTTTTTTTTCTAATTGGTACCCAAGATACAGACTTGCCTAGTTTTGGGGCCAATGGGAAAATTCTTGTAATGTAATTTATTATAAGTAATAAAAATGTTTTTCTTTCTTATTCGGCTGTTAAATTTGCATGACGACACTTTTGCTTAAAAACCGATTTTATTTTTATTGACCTGTTTGTTAAAGATTTGTATAAAACAATTGAAATAATTTCAAAATATAATTTTTATGGCAAAATAACAAACAAGGTGCAAAAATTTTAAGCTAATTTTGCTGGTGTCAAAAACCTTAGTTACTATTAATTTTCAATTCATAAATGTTTACGAGTGCAAAATACAAAAAGTCATCCCATTTTCTTAAACTATTCTGTGATTTAAGTATCTGCCAGTATAATACTGTAGGTAACAAAACCGCACTAAAGCTTTCTCATAGATCTTTGTCATTAAAGATGTTTAACTATCCAGGATGAGGCAAGATCAATTAAAACCGCCATTATGTGGTCAGTTGAGTACCCGCACATGTGGGTTCCTACTGAAATTACTGTTTTACAGAACCGCATACGATGAATGGAGTACTTCTTCTACCCTTCTGCTAATCTATGTTGTGGTCAGCTATAAGTCTTACCGAATTCAGTTTGATGGGCCTGTTGGTCTAGTGGTTAGTGGCCTTGACTGCTATACCGGAGATAGTAAGTTTAATTCCCACCCATGACAATTTTTTGTGTGATGAGCACGATAAATTGTTTTGCGTCCGGGTGCAATTTATCTATAATTTATGGATTTAAGAATAATAATATAATATAAGTATGTTTATCGGTTGTCTAGTACTCATAACACAAGTTACCCTTGTATACTTAATTTGAAACTAGATGGCGTTGTGGAAATGTTGAGGAATATTAGTTAGACTATACGTTACATGGAGAGACTCCTAAGAAAATGTACCGTACTAGCATCACAGTTGGATTTCTATAAGTCATCAAAGCGAAGAAGATGATAGCTTAGGCAATGAAGCAAATAAAGTAAGTGTAGAATCGTCTATTAAATACTTTTACTCGACAAGCTTTAAACTGTCATGTGTTCAAACAGAACTTAATACATTTGCTTATGAAACTGGACACCTTTCTCTAAAGAAACTATATAAAATTATCAAAAAAAAAATACATCAAAATATACGGAAATAATATTTAAATTGTAACCTGGTTCTGTCGTAACAAGTTACATTTAAATAAATCCTCCATGTTCAGAAGCTAGCATGTACGGCAATTGCGCAAAAGGTCAAACTCTTAGCCAAATAGGTCGTTAGTTCTATGACCTACATTCGTAGGTCGTACGTGAGAAGCCAAGACAAATATTTGTGTAAACAAATGAAATCTGTGTACTATAAATGCTGTTACAGTTTTCAAGAATTGGATAACATTTTTTGGTATTGTATTTGATGCTGATATAGTACCTACGAGTTGGTTTTCAGTAATATTGATAACAGTTGTTGAAAATACGCATAAATTTAAAAACATTTACCTCATTTTAGGAAAGTATATAAAAAAATATAATTCAAACTAATGCGGATTTTTAAACTGAAATGTTTTAATAAATTTATTGCAAAACAAAATAGTACACTCTCTCGTAAATAAATAAGATGTTAAAAGGGACTTTTGAATTGTCAATAGTTAGCATGACTGATGATAATGAGGCCGGAAAAAGTGCAGTGAAGTCCTGGGGGCGTCAAATTCAACAAAATAAGCAGAATAATGGCTACGACTTAGTTTTCATGTAGACTTAAATAATTAATTAAAAATTCTAGACTCTATATTATAACTGAAAGTTGAATTGTTAAATTATACGGTTTACTTGCGCTAATTTATCGGGATAGCCCGACTAGTTTCGGAGCCAACTGAAGTCCTAAATCTTGAGCTGACGCGGCGGCGAGTTCGCGAATCGAAATATTAACTACGCGTGAGTAAACCATGTAATTTAAAAAGTCTCGTAGAAGATATTATAAAAATAATGTTTACCTATTTCCTATTAACTTGTGAAATAGAGCACTCTTTATTGTACACCGTGGTTACTATAGACACATTTACTTTTATTTGAAGACACGTACTCACAATAATCTGTATTCCTTTAAGAGTAGTTACTAGGCAGACAATTTCAGTATATTTCTAACATTTTCCACGAAAGTTTTTCGGTAAGTAGATCCCACGTCTCATCCTACAAATTGACATTTATAGAAGCAATAGAATTCAATATTTTCTACTATTGACTGTTTCTAAGCAGACTGCCAAACTTAATAACTGTCTTACTTGACAGCTAAGCAATTGTGATCTGATTTTATTTAGAATATCTCGACTATCTGTGTAACGGTTGAACACGGGAATATTTTGATGTTTTTCACAATTTGAATACGTTGGTACGTTTGTACAAAATGAGCTCGATACCTAAATTGAATTAAATGTAGGTATTTTTGTTTCCTGTAAACTATGAAGTTTACGTTTGCTACTGTAACTAGGCTAGTCTATACCCAGGTATAGTAGTCTTTCAGAAATCAAGAAAAAGTCTGTACAAGTAAGTAGTAATATCATCATCATCATCATTGGCCTCTAGCATCTATGACAGGTGATTGAAACAGCAGCCGTGTTAATTTATTTGATTTACGTGCCAACGTCACCAACGAATGGCACAACCTGCAACGTCACCGGGAACACAATTCGTGTGTAGAATTTGCGCCCGGCGCTGTCGCTCCCATATAGGCCTTGTTAGCCACCAGCGCAAGTGCCAAGTAGTAATATAGTATCTCATCTTTTAAGTGTTATATATGAACTTCCAATTTCTACTAGAATTTATTTGACATACTGCAGAGTCATCTTTTTAATTTCAGCCGGCACGTCCTCGAAAAGAATGGAACGTTATTTAAACCGCGATGATCTGCTATTTTATCTTTTGCTTCTAAATATATTTTAATACCTTATAATAAATGTAATTTACATTTTACCAATTTTTTTTATATTATGGCTATACAACCAACCTCACGTTGGACAAGAATTTGTACAATCCACAGACGCTTATTCTTTGACTGTGGATTGAATGTCTGTGAAACCTCCCACGGTACAAAGATATAATGTCTTAATGCGGGAGAAGTTCATAAACAAAAGACAAAAAACAAATCACCATCATCATTCCGCTGTCCTTATCCCAATTATTATTTTGGAGTCCTCGCAGCATGTCTTGTCCACAAGAACAAAACACCATCGCAATTTTTAACACTCACTCCATATCATCCACTTGAGAACACATCTATTATGGAGAGTTTCGTTTGTGCCCCACGTCTAAGTGTCCGTTGATATCCAACGTATTTCATTCGACCTGTCAATCCCGCTGTCCCTTTTAATTTACCGAATCTCGGTCCCATCAAGTAATAGTTGAGGAAAATATATTTTTCGTTTTAGGGATTTGGAATGTTTGTTACTGGTGTCGAAAATATTGGAGATTTGGTCACGATTAATATAGGTTACGGTGTTCGGAAACTTTAAGGAAGGTTCTAGATAAAATAGCCTGAACTAACAGCAGTTCAGGCTATTTTACCTAGAATTTTACCTAAACGACACAAAAGCTCGATTCAAACAAGAACGGGAACATAGTTTTATTAAGTGTTGATAAAATTTTCAAGGTTGTGCCAAAAAACGAGTCATCATCATCTTCCTGCCCTTATCCCATTTTACTTGGGGTCGGCGCAACATGTTTTTTTTTTTCTCAACATGTTGCTAGTAGATTTGGCTATGGTTTTATAGTCGGCCGCCTGCCTGGCACTAACCCTCTTTGGGAATGCGATTGTTGGTGGTTTACCCGCTACCATTCGGGTGACCCAAAGTGTTTGGTACAGTGCACTAGGTCTTAAGGTCCATTAATCGCCTTTTACGACACCCAGTGGAGGATATGGGGTGGCGCTATTCTTTATATCCGGACACCACTCGGAAAAAAACGAGTAGATTCTTAAATTGAGTATCACAATAATTCGTAAGTCTCAAAATTGTATGCAATAATTAAAGAATTGCTACTGCTGTGCTTTGTGACGTGTATAATACTGATTCTGATTATGTACCAGTGTCTTCAGAAAGCTCGCATTTAAACAATCAGAAACATTTCATTCCTTTTCCGCACCAACGGGGACAACAAACCTTTTCAAATCCTTAAAAACGCCTACTTTAAATTAAATATATTCGCCAAAAATGTCAGTGTACTCATAAAAGGTGACCTCTGTTTCCGAATTTATTTGGGACTGAACGAAATTCTCATTATGTGGCAACGACCTAACCCCGTAATGCGCCGGCACGCTCATTATACCAGAATATGCATAATTATATTAGTACCTGTACCCCTACCACGACATCTAAAATCAGAGTCCAGCGAGACTGTTCTTATTGTAGGAGTGAGACAACGCTACACTGTGCGTATTGCTATTTTGCTTGCACAACAACGACAGTTTTAAATTAAGAGTTTCATGGTACGAGGACTGGTCTTGTTTTCTTAAGGACGGCTGTATGCTAAATTGAGTTAAGAATTATATTCTGAGAGATGTTTTGTGTGTAGCAATGTGCCTTATTTAGGTTCAAATGAAACACTTTGAAAAGCTTACGACAAAGAGATTGGGTAAACTAAGAATTTTGTAAAAGAGCTTATGTTACAGTAAAATCAATGCATTTAAAATTTATCAAAGTTAATAAATCAATATTGTACGACTTTCACACAACTCTTTAATCTCAAACTAAGCAGAGCTTGTATTGTGAGTATTAGACAACATGAAATTTGGTATACATTTGATATGGCTTTAGCTGACACCTTTGATTTACAAATAGACAATTTTTTACCCTACAGCCATAAAGTAGGTTAATGTTTTGCAGCTATAACCGACAAATAAGCAGGTGAAGACAAGGAAAAAGCTAATACAGTTGTATACCTACATTATGTAGTGCAGGAAAATACAATTGCAATCAGACAAACTAAACTACTGGATTCAATCTATTCTCCAGCAATTGATCACTAGAAACGAAAAGTCTTTTCTCAGAATTTCATTTGTTTCTTTCCACGTCCAACAAATCTAAAACAAAACGAAAATAGAACAAAGGAGTGACTTCTACATCAATTTCACGGGAGCATAGCGTCTAATGCAAGTCAAGTGAGTTCATTTACACGGAAAAATCCTTAATCATGGAGGTTCTACTCTAATAAATGGACGGTATAATGTTTCAGCATCGACACACTAGTGAAAGTAGGGTTAAGTGTAATGTGTGTCTGTGTGTGTGTAATTGTGTGTGAGAATAGATGTAGGTACGCGTGTTTGTGAGAATGGATGGTGTGCGTGTGTGTGTATGCAGTTGGTGTGTAAGAAAGATTGCTGAGATGAATTTTATTTGAAATTTTGTGAACGTAATAAAAGTGACTCGGTACTGTGAGGACTCATGACGTTTATAGTCGCAACATTACATAAAATCAAATTTGATATTAAAATTCAAATGTTTTCATCGTCATCATCAGCATTCTACTGCCCAATCACAAATATTGTTTAGGGTCGGCGCAGCATGTCTCAAAAGTTATATTACGTAAAAAATGCGATTTTAACTTCTGCTTGATGAATATCAATAAATACTAACCTACCCTTACGTAAGATTCACTTAACGAACAAAGTTTTCCTTGACATTTCCAACCATTCGAAGTTACAGAGAGACAAGGGATATTGAGCAAAAACCACTAAAAAGACAGCCGTTTAACCATATTTCCAAGTAACCCCTCTAAGGGTTGTCTAAGTAGGTCGAGCCTTATGCTTCCTCGTTTTCGACCTACAGGGTCAACAAACTGAGTTTTAATTCCCTTAGTTTACAAGAGGTGAGCTAAAGGGAGAAAAATGTTTCCTGTTTTAATTAATTTGGTTACAGAGGTTGTTGTAATGTCGCGATGGAAGTTAGAAGTATAAGAACGAGTTATTGCCGAGTTTTTTCAAATTCTTTTGTTGTTCTTTTGAAAGCTAACAAGCTTTTTGCTAACGAATTGGGTGGCGTTAACACTAAGCAAGGAAAGATTTTTTTTTTATACCAATAGTAATTTTCCACTTACGAACCATGGATATGGCTGGGCAAATAAAGGGTAAAAGATACTCTAGATGACTAATCACTAAATAAAAAAAAACAAACTCGCTTCCAAAGATGCGAACATTCATAAACTAATCAAATAACAGTGTTAAAGCAAATATTATTTTAAACTAACTACGGCTATCTCGTAGAATGCAATAAATAACATAAAAGAACATTTGCATTTACAAACCTTTTTATATGTCCGAGCACTCGTAAAATACGACTGTTTTCAAAGCATTTTCGTACAAGCGTATGACAAAAAAAACGAACGATGAGCAATGGCAGAAAACAGTGCCTGTACTAAGATACATTGCTTCGCTATTACATTGTTACCATTGTGAGAGAAAGACACCATTGTGCTGTATAGTCAGAAATCTCGCTCTTTCAATAGCAATAGTCCTTTTCTTTGAACTTTTAATCGAATCATTTTAATAGCAATTATAGCAGTGAATAAATTTCAAGTTCAGACCATTAATCAAAGTCTAAAAGAAATCCAAATATTTTTCTACACAAAAACTTTAATTTAAAACAAATTCTGTTCTTAACGACAATAACCCTTTTTCCAAGTCCTTATTTCAAGGTGACTGCTGAATTTACATTTTTGGTACACAGAAGCACTTTGGCGGGTCGAGAGTAAATTTTACTGTACAAATTAAATAAGAATAAGGTTTCGAAGGCAAAAAGTGTGGAAATTAATGCAAATTGAAAGGAACGAAACCTTACCGTATCGTTGGAAGGTCTAAAAAGTATAAGCGCGATCTGTGCTGCAAATAAATGACCTGTTTGTGAAGGTACTTCCATCTTGTTAGAACGCTAAAGGATTGCAACATCAGGGGCTGCTACTTAGACCAATTGGAATATTATACTAGCTAAATCATTTTATAATCTAGTAGGTACTTGCAATTTCCATATAACACGTAAGCAGGAACTTACCAGTACACAAAAGAACTGATTTCTTTTTGGGAGCCTAATCGAGACCCACAAAATTTTGTTTATTCTCCTGGACTTCAAATTGGCTACAGATTTGAGAGCCACATCCATAATATCAATGCTAAAGATCACATAGATCTTAACAAAGTTTTCAACATATGTACGAAAAAATAAAAAAACCTATCAGGCTCCAGGCTCTTTGGAAAAGAAAATGGAAAAATTTGGAAAAAAAAACAGTTTTTAAAAGGAATCAGAGTTACAATCATAGGGGCACAATTTAATAAATGCGTACACTGGTAGTTGACCTACAACCTTGTAAAAGACACGAAGTTGGAACAACGCCAAGTAGGGAATTACTTTGTACAACTATGTAAAATATTAGGTCATATTTGGTCGATAAAGATTCAGCTGAGTGTGAAATTTTAAAGTCTATATTTACCGATCTGATCTTAGCGAAATCGTTTGCCAATGAAACGAGACAAAAGACATACACAGTACACGTATTCTAGACATGTTGCTTAAAGTTTTGGCTATGGTTTTATAGTCGGCCGCCTGCCTGACACTAACCCTCTTTGGGAATGCGATTGTTGGTTGTTTACCCGCCACCATTCGGGTGACCCAAGGTGCTTGGTACAGTACACTGGGTCTTAAGGTCCATTAGTCGCCTTTTACGACACCCAGTGGAGGATATGGGGTGGTGCTATTCTTTATATCCGGACACCACACGGAAATGATAAATCCTGAATGCCTAGAGAGTATCGGACAATGTGTCTTTAGAATAGAGAACGAATATAAAACTTCAAATGGATTGGATGGACATTTCATACACCTGATAGAAAAGACATTCCTTTTTGACAGTTGACGTGAGTTTTACTTGTCTGTTCAATACGTCTATGCGATTCGTCAGTGAAAATGCTCGGAAAAATGCGTCTTTTCTAAAGGCTGACAGTCTTTTGTTTTAATATTATTAAAAGTAAAAACTTTACCATTAATTATACTCGAAAAGTAGTTGAGCATAATTGATCTCACTCTAAAGTTTTCAGACTAAAAAGATGATTATTGAAAATGAAGTTTCTAAAAACAAGCTGCAGGTATCTGCGCTCGAAGTAAATTTAAATAAACTCATAAAGATAAAGAAGAAAATAAACGATTATTACTTCAGCGAGTTCATTTATTTTCCGAGCTTCATTATTATAGTCATCAGATAACAGAAAATAGAGATGAACACAAGTTTTAATAAGGTTGTTGGGACTTTCAGTTTCTTTAAACAAGCTATTATTAATGGTTAGATGTGTTTGTGTTTACAACGTTCTGACATGAAGTTCATTAGTGCGATGCGCTGCGTTCATAACATAGTTTGTTACATTGATTCTGACAATTATTGTGGTATCAGCTTGTTACTGGACTTTGTAATAACGTTCGTTTGTAAGCCTTTATTCTGAAGCAAAATTTATAAGTTCTTTGACTGTGCTTCTTAGAAAGGATCTGTAGTAATTTTGTTTTTGAGATCCATGACTTTTACCTAATCATACACTGAATTTATTCAAAAAGCGATTCTATTGATGCTCAAAAAACACAGTTGAATCTCAGAATAACAAGACAAGCCGTTAAAGATTTGATAGGTGTGCCTTAGTTCCCGTTTTAATCATTTGGTCGACTACAACAATATCTCTTCTAAAGAAACATACTTCACCTGAATTCTAAAACGAATATCGCTTGTGGTTTCAAACCTTGTTACGTTAGACACCCAAAATGTGGATCAGTGAAAGCAGGTACCAACGTTATCAAGTGAGGGGTTCCTGGCGATGGTCCAAGAGAATACATTCAATCTGGCCTTAAAGTTAAACGAACTATCATCGCCAAAAAAAGGAATCTAGAATTTAGGGCCAGTATTGTAAACCAGTTCAGAATTAGTATTAGTTGTCTATCTGATATAGATTTGGGCGTAGGTTAAATACATCTGGCTAAGTTCCAAAATTGAAGTACTTCCAAATTCTTGTTGAATTTGTTTATAAGCTGACTCCTGAAAAATAGGACTGGACTGGTTGCAAGTGAGTCATTAAGAGCCGTATACGACCTTTGAATTCCAAGTAGAGTTCGCCATTACCAGAAACGGTGTGGATTATTTATTTATTTTTTTAAACGTCACACTAACAATGACTGTGCTATATCCCATTATGAGATATTAATACTCCAAAAGTCGCCTAAGCTGTTGCTACCAGACATAGATTTTAGTGCCGAAAAAACATCAACCACACATAAAACCTCTTCTACTAACATACATCTCACTACAAATTGGGGATCCAGAAAATTTTAATATTTATATAGTGAACATGCGTCCTACCTTTCAAAATAACTTTTCGCATCAAAAGCGAGGGATGGAACAAAAATTCCTCGGGTAAAGAATTCTGCAGAACCTTTTCAAGGCTGAATACACGTAGCACTTGAGCTGCATACTTGGGCAAACTTACTCTGAAATTGTTTTTTTTTTTACGTACCATGTGACGTATTGAGGTAAATGTATGTGTTACAATTTGATAGTGTTTGTGCAATATAAGCTGTAGTGAGGTAAAGAGTGCGTTTGGATAAGGAGACAATAGGTTCTTTTATTGTAAATTAACTGCTTACTCACACTTATTTATCGGGATAGCCCGGCTAGTTTCGAAACCAACCGGACTTTATAATCATTGGGTAAGCAAGTCGAAGAGGTGGAGGAGATGTATACTAAAATTTTAATTATCCTTGTGCAAAATCAGCTGTTAGGTACAGAGTGTTTTTGTTTGAAAAAAGGTCTAATTTCTTGGCTTATAAATTATCATCTATTTTAGAGAGAAACAAATTTATGTACAACGGTAATGTTGAAACGGGAACGTGATAGTAAAATAGGTCCTCTTTTGACTTAATACTTCATTCAGAGACATTAGTGGTTAGTTGGTTACTTTAGGGATTTTCTAGTGTTCCCAGTAGTAACATTGATTAAGTTATCCTCAAAGAAATTCTCTTTGAAAGTTGTCTTACTTGAATCAATTTTAAGTGCGATATACATTAGCAGTTTACGTACTTGTAAAGGACTGCAACATTATGACTTCGTTTTTTTTTTCATTATTAACGCTGTTTCCAAATTTTCCCATTTTCACCCTGATGAAATTTTTGAGTCATGGTGGTCATTAGTAACTTTTCGGTGCCCAACAAATTTACAAACATTTTTTGCAATAAGTTAAGTAGAAACATGACTTTGGTTTTCTAAAATGGGCGCGAAAATCAGTACATATTTAGATATATACAAATATTTATAATAAATAAAGTAATTGTGTTTTTATTAAAACTGGTATTTCTTTTTATTAAGTAAATAGAGATGGACAAATTTTGATAATAGTAAGATAGCTGAATTTATTTTCTAGCTTATTTCGACAATTTATTTGTCTGTGAGGTTTACTTAAGAGTAACGTACTACATTTGAACCTTTGCCCTTCAAAGAGACTTTAGATTTCTATTCAGAATAGCAAAGAGAATTTATTTTGTTTACTTATACATGTTTTTTTATCTTAACACATGTATCAATTTCTGAAAGCTCTTTAATATTTTTTTCCGAGCTGTATTTCTATCTGGAATCATACTAAAAGCATTGCAGTTAAAGTCTTACTATTTCTGAAGGTTCTGAACTTTTTACTTATAAGCACACCACACCATTTACAAGTTTACATCGCCTAGTCTTAAGCAAACAAAAGTAGTTTGAGTTATGAGCACTAAACAAATGATAAACATTATTATATGTTTCTAAATACATACATATTACCGATAAATTACACCCAAACACAGAACAGATCACACATTTGTCCTGGGTGGCAAATGAACACACGATTTTCGATACTGCAGTTAGGGCCACTAACTACTAGACCAACAGCCCGTCAACTTAATCTAAATTGCAATCTTACCGCAAACAATAAAACACTTTCCTCAAATATAGAATGACCCAGTTTAATACTAAGTTGCATAAACAATTCCCAAAAGAGGAACCAATCGCCGTAGTTGCTTTCTCGTAGATGGAATGTGCACGTGGACTTTATATGGATATTACTCAAGTTGAGATAGAACTTTCGCAGTATATCTTCAGGGTGGCATTACCAGGGGCCTACTACTAACCTTTTAAAGTAAGACTGTTGCAATTGTGCAAGCGAAATAGCGCGCTACACGGTGTAGAACGACGTCTCTCTCTTTTATAACAATAACGTTCTTACTTTAAGAGATAATGGTAGGCCGTCAAGGGGGTTGATAGAGATACTGTTTGCATACTTTCTGTGAGTACAAGCTCATAAATTAAACTGTTATCACTGTAGCCTTAAGATAGCGCACTGCGGTTTAGGCTCATGTCAAACACTTAACCGTAAATCTATTAGGTTTGACTTTATTAGCAATAAGTCTTTAGTGAAAAGTGACACACAAATTCTGACAGTAACCTGCCGAGGGGGCGGGATGTTCGTAAGAGTTACCGTGATCCTGGCACCCAAAGGGCTCCTGGAGGAACATAGTGGGTTTTAGTCAGTAAAAGTCACTCCCTCCCGCTGCACTCGTAGCGGACGGGGTCATTTGATGATTCACCATGAAAATAAAAATGCCTACAGTGATAGAAAAAAAAATGCAAAAATATTGTTATAAAATTATTTACTTTACTTATCCTTATCCTACTTAAAACATTTTTCGTGTTTACTAAGTCTCTCTTCATTGCATCAAGTTTTTATTTAATAAATTCTTAAATTTAATCATTTTCCCGACGTTCTCCGTATAACGTGTTTATAACTTTGTTTACTCCAATTTTCTGTTGACTTTTCCTTTTCAAGAGAAAAATGTTCGGTGTATCGACAAAAAAACCGAAAATGTAAATATTTTTGTGTTCAGAAAAATAAATACCCCTTTTCCGTGGAAATGGTTTTTTGACTTGTTTGGATATTGTAAAATAGAGTTCAGGGAATATAAAATTGGGTTTAATCCATCTTTTTTACGTCCTTTAAAAATGATTGTTTAATGACCCGTAAAGAATTATTATAAGGCGGCATTAGGTAACTATAATTTACTCTATAATTGGTCAGCTTCTGGTTTGTTATTACTATGGATAGGACCAGTAGGTAATCCTATTATTATAACCGCGAAAGTTTGAGAGTGCCTATGTACGTCTGGATTAATATTTGTTACTCTTTCACGAGCAATTTTGATAAAATTTGGTATGGACTTAGTTAACACCCTGTATTAATATAAAGGCATATTTTTGCTACTATACCCGATATTAGCTTGGGTAAAGGCGCGGGCAACAGCTAGTCAAATATAACTGAGGCTTGTTAAAACATATTTGAGGTATTATCATTCATCATTCCCCTGCCCTTATCCCAATTATTATTTGAGGTCGGTGCAGCACATCTTCTTTTTCCACACGTTTATATCTGACGTCATTACGCAAGTGACACTCTTTGCAGCCATACCAGCTTTCACACAATCTTCTTCTTCTTCAATTCTTTGGTCGTTTTCTTTTTTCTTTGGTATATCACTTATATAATTAGGTATTATTAGGTATACCTTGCTATTTCTACCTAATACTGATCACACCGTTAAGATACACGATAATTATTAATACCTCTTGAATAAATAATCAAAACGAAGGCATTAGTTACAGATCACGAGAATGGCCCTCAAATACCTCGGATCACTCCGATAATCCGTATTTGGGATCACTCCATCATATAAATAATATATTATCTTTGCAATGTACGATAGCTAAGCCAAATGACAAACAAATGCGACAGTATTATAATATATACAGTATGACGTCTTTACACAATCGGGCGCAACGCGAATAATGCCTGCGCTATGGGATCGTGGCATGATAAGTCGCGAGTGCATCGCAGTGAAGGTTGGACGGTGTGTAGTTGATGTTTGTTATTTATTAAAATGCTGTCAGTGGGCAGCCCTATCGCTGTTAGGTACATGCTGCGAGGCTGTTGACTTTTATGTTTTTTAAAACGACCGAGTTAAACTACTGTATGTATTTACACTGTGGTATTAATGTTATTAGTAAGAAACACTGCCTCATCTATTCAATTAATTATGATATGATATATTATTATAATTGATACTTATATTAAGTCTTGTCTCTCTTATATTAAATGAATTTGTGCGTTCCACAAATGCTTGTGGGTGTGTTTGGGCATGTGAAACACCCCGCGGGACAAGGATTAAATTCCTTAGTGCGGGAATAGTTTTTTTTAACTTACAGTTAAATAATACTGTAACGCATAAAGTGTTAGAGCTTAAGATATTATTATTCACTCATTTTAATGACTAAAAATATTATAGTTACACTTAAAAAAACTTCTCTTATCCATTCAATATAAAAAAACGGCAAAAATCTATTTATAATTCTACTTTACCAACATAAACTTATCTTCAAGTCTCAGAGTAATGTTATCAAATACTAACCCAGCCAAGTTTAGTAGGTCACACACACAAGAGAATCTTACTGCGATGACGTACATTTCTCATTTTGTACGTAACATGCAAATTTAGTCGCGCAATCTTATTACCCGAAGCAATTCAAATGTATACTGTTACTTCTGAAATTAAAAACGTACGCTTTTAAATAGACTAGCTTTTTATTCCTTTTAAGGATTATAGTTTTCGTTTTAAGTAAATTTAAAGTACTTTAAAGTCTTCCTGTTAAATGTATTTGGAGATTAGGAAGGGAAAGGCCAAAAAAAATGTAGATTGATTGTATAAGGAGTAATATGAATAAAAAGGGAATGAATGATAGTGTGACGTTTGATAGGGGAGAATGAAAGAAAAAATCGTGTTGCGTCGACTCAAAGTAAAATGGGATAAGGACTGGATGACGATTGTTGATTAGGATCTTGAAGACCTTACAAGTAATTTTGAAGCCTAACCCTTGGTTTCTCAAACGCTGGTCAACACAAAAATTTGTTAATCGTAGTATTCGTTAGTAAAATCTCATGTCAGCTCTATGATTGCTTGTAAGTTGTATGCTCAACCAATCACAGTCATGATGGATTGATTTGACCGCAGATTCTATTAATCAGCCTTCCGGAAACGGGGCGAGTGTTAAAAAACACAATGCACATGATTTAAATATATGAAATTTAACACTAGTACATCCAAAGTCAAAGGAGATTATTACTTTGAAACGAACACACAAAGAATTTCGTGTATAAAATTTATTAAATTCATTCAGTCGATACAAGCAGTTTTCAGCAAGATGTCGACTTCATTTCACGATTTTCAGAGCATAATCTTTTGCAATAGGTAAATGATTATTCAATACCTTTTCTAGTATCCTGATAACTAAATCTTCTTCAAAATATCAACTCACTAAGTAGCTTAGCAATCAAAGCACAATTATATGTTAAATCTCTAACGAGCTATGACCTTAATTCCCAGATTAGAGTATGAAATATACCGATAGGCTTATAATACGGTCATTCTTTATAAGTCAGCGATCGGCTTAACCTCGCTAATCGATCATACCCTCAAAACGAGAGCCCGACCCATATTTTATGTAACGGTCGAGACTTTACTCTGATGTCACGTCTGTTCTTCAAAAGGAGTTAGTTTTTAACTGATATCTCATGTAGTCATTTCCCCATTGTCAAAACTAATTCATTTCAAAACCCCTATCAAAAAAACTAAGTTTAATAGTATAATAGTTCTTTAACCCAAAACTATAAAAACGTCATGTTTTCTGCAAAAAGTATTCATATCTTCGTCTCGATATTATGAAATTTTTATATCCTTAGCCCTTAAACACAAACACTTAGCAATATTTTTTGAATTCAGAATCTAAAACTCGACTATATCGATCAACGCTGAAAATAGCCTCCTTTCAAATTGAACTTGACTGAAATATTTTGTAACAATAACAACCAAACTTAAATTAAGCAAGTAACATTGAATATTTAACAAAAACTTTCGACTCTACTAAAAGTAATACAAATTGGGCCAAAGAGAAACTTACTTAATTACACAACTTTGCAATTAAAGTCGAACCAAACATATTTATATACAACTAACTGTTGCCCGCGACTTCGTAAGCAAAAAAAAGAACGAGTTGGGGATAAAAAATATATATTAGCCGATTATCAAACCTCCTGAAAAATGTATAAAATTCTCATAAAAATCAGTCATGTCCTTTCGGAGGAGTATGGTGACTAACACCGTGATACGAGAATTTTATATAGGTACATACTAGCTGATGCCCGCGACTTTGTACGCATTAAAATTTAATACTTCTGCAAAAAAAGGATTGTCCAAAAAAAGGAATTTGGGGATAAAAAGTAGATTTTAACCGATTCTCAGAATTACTCAATATGCTCAGAAAAATTCCAGAGAATCGGTCAAGCCATTTCGGAGGAGTACGGGCACGAACATTGTAACACGAGAATTTTATGTACCTGCCTGTAAGAAGATTCAAAATATTGTTTTTACTATTATTGACACGAAATCATATTTATTAAATTACGCGGTTTACACTCGCAAATTTATCGGGATATTCGACTCGTTAGATTCGAGATCTTGCCACCGCTTCAGATCATGATTTAGGACTTCGATCGAGTCCGAAACTAGTCAAGCATTCCCAATAAATACAGATAAGAAAACAGTGCTATTTTTTGTGTCTTTAAGCTAAATATTTTTATAATGTTGAATATTATATTTTTTATTAATAACTCAACTCACGCATGTAAAATAAAATGAGAAAGGGGCAGTCAATAAAACCCGTATCCACGAATAAAAATATAAAAGGGATGAAAAATACATTCTTTTTATTTTCATTTTCTACCCTTTTTGCATACGTAAACAGGTAGGTGTACCCGACGTAATATACTATTCAGAATCGATAGCTTTTTGTTTACATTTTAAATTTACCTTAATACACACTAAGTATAATATAAGTTAATTCTAAATGGACGTAATTACCTTTTAACTTTTGACTGTCTTAAGCAGACACTTTCTTGTCTCTCTATTTATGCAATCACAAGTTACACATACAAATTCATTAGTTCATGTATCATTACTAAGAGGTAATTAATATTGTGTTAAAACATATTTTTTCTATTTAATTGGTACACTGTAACGGTTAAACATGACTGTACTTATGTCTTCTATTATATCTTGCGTGCATTCTGTATGTAATACTCATGTTGAAAAATAAAACCTCTTTTATCTTAACAAACCTGTAAAATGTCAAAACGACACTTCATTACAAATACTGCCACAGATTTAGTCTCTCTTTTTGATTGCAACTGCGAAAATATCCTTTAGTAAGCACATTATGCAAAATATAAATAACCAATCAAAAGTCTTGTGGTCGCAGCCGCTGTTGTAGTTCTCAACTGATTAGTTATTGATAAAAAGAATATAGAATCACTCGGACTCTAATATAATGCTGGGTATAAATTGTAAAGTTAAAAATGAAAAGTCGTTTGTGAGTGCTGTAATTGCTGTTAACCAAAAACCTGTTTTAATTGGCATTCAGGTATTCATCAGATTCTTATGACCCAGTTGTTCTGGACAAAAACTTGCATTTTCAATCTTGATATTTAACTTAGTAATAATATAAAGTAAGTATAAGCGAAAAACATTTCAGAAATTGCCTTTGAAGAAACCAAAAACGAACATCAAATATTAAGACCGTTGATAAAATTTAATTAAAAACCTCAATCAGAAAAATGTTGAAAAGAGAATTTTAATTCATAAGTTAAAAGAAAGTCTGTAATCAAATAAATCGGGGAGGCGGGCATTTGGAAACGTGCCCAATAGAGGTCACGAGTTCACAACCTATTTATTAAATCGACGTATAAGTTTCTTAATAATATACATCTCCAAAAATAGAATTCGATGAGGATCGTGTATTTCAATTTTTCCATTGTTTTATTCTTTTTAACTATTCTATATTAAAAAACCAAGAGTAGAAAAAATTATATATGTATGCATATAAATGAAGAAGCTGACTGTCTGTCGTATCAACGCAGATTAAAGTTCTCAACAAAGCCTCTGCATGTTGGACCTGTGTCCCCGTGTAAGCCTTTAAAAAGACCGGGTTCTTCCCGTGGATTAAAAGAGTAGACTTATCGACACAGGGCCTAAACTAAATAGGTAAGAAACTGAAAAGTTTGCTCAGGAGTTTCACAATGTCGGGGTGAATCCGGGGTGCTAAGTAAGTACGAAAATTTTCCTTTCGAAATTCAGTGTAAAGGTTCCTCATTGGAAGTCCTAGAACAAGAATATAAGGGACAAGGGAGGTGAAAAACCTGTAAGGTTATGCATGTTAGCTAGTATTATGGAAGACAAGCGATAGGATGACCCGAGAAAAAGGGTAGTTATTTTAACACCACCGTCTTTTTTAACAATGATCGTGTCCTTTAGGTCGAGTTGTCAAAAATTTGACATTTCATCAGGATAGAACTGAAAAGTAAACGAAATTACATCACTACTATCTACATAAAAACAAATAAAATCCTTAACAATGTTTTGCTCATAATGGCTTCAAAAGAAAACCCATCTGTACGGGAGACATTCCAATACCCAAGTGAGTATACAACCCCGAAACAGTATCCCGTATTCCTTTACTCTCGTAGTCCGATGGGACTCCAAGCCGACCCCGACGGAAAGAGGTCAGGCGCTGCCCCACCGACTTACTTAAGACAAGAAGATCTATTCGTCCGTTAATCTTAAGAGGTGTAGATAGAGCACTATTCTTTACCATTTTTAATGTATAGATCATGTTTTTTTTTAGCTAAACTATAAATGGTATGATTCTTATATTGACCAAATATTGCATTTAAAACAATAAAATGTCATCATCATTCCCCTGCCCTTATCCCAATTATCACTATTTGGGGTCGGCGCAACACGTCTTCTAGACGTGTTGCTTAAAGTTTTGGCTATGGTTTTATAGTCGGCCGCCTGCCTGACACTAACCCTCTTTGGGAATGCGATTGTTGGTGGTTTACCCGCCACCATTCGGGTGACCCAAGGTGCTTGGTACAGTGCACTGGGTCTTAAGGTCCATTAGTCGCCTTTTACGACACCCAGTGGAGGATATGGGGTGGTGCTATTCTTTATATCCGGACACCACACGGAACTTATATAAAACAATAAAATGTAGGTCATACAAATAAAGCATAACTACATCCAAAAACGTATATGTGAGTTAGTTTTCTTAGTCATGTAATAGTGTTAATGCAAAAGTTTGTGAGTATGGCTAGATGGATGGACGTTTGCTACTTTTTCATGCTCAAACTGCTGGATCAATTTTGATATGAATCTGAAATTCGGTATGGTGTTAACTAGCACCCTAAAATAACTGATAGACTAGATTTTAACCGACTGCATCAGAGGGGCGGCAATGTTTTTGCTTCTCTAACAGAAATTCGGGCGTGTAAAGCCGCTACTAGCAGCTGTACAATACATAAATGGAAAACTACCTTCAAAAACGTTCTCCCATTTTATCAATAGACAAGAAAACTGAAACTTTCAGCACGGTTACGTAACGTCGAAGATTTCGGGAACGTATGAACCGCGCCTATTCATGAATGGGACGGCCAACGATTCGTGAAGTTAGATATAAAAAGATGAAACAATATACTGCGATGTCTCAGTCAGTTTCAGGAAAAGATGGAATCTGTTCCAGTTACTATTTTACTATTAAATACATGTATCTTTTTGTATTAAATACATGAATCCATTACGAGGATGATATAAACAGAGAGGGTTAAGTCCACAGCTGGACATAGGCCTCTACAAGTGCACGCCACTGAGTCCTGTTTTTAGGCCTATGTCCATCAGTGGACATAGACATAGACAGTCAGTAACACGGATAATGAACTAACACTTACGTCGCCGCGTCGTCCAGTCATTACAAATACAACTACTTTTAACCATCGTATACGTAAACAGGATACTAACACCTATAGTGAGTTAAGTTCTACTAATAAAATACAGGCAGGCGTGACAGTTGCTTCCTCACAATCCCGGTCCAACAAGAACTAGGTTCGTATTGGCTTGAAGCCAAATGCTTACGAACGGACAAACTTAAAGAAATACAAAAAAACTGAAGAGAACTCTTGAAGAAAATAACGAAGTTATGTAAAGAGGAATCGAGTTTCTTTGGATAAAGGATTAAAGGAGCAGATTTAAACAGTAATACTTAATATACGACTAGTAATAATGTCTCAGTTGTTAATAGTTTTATTTTATAGTTTGTATCAATCTCTTCAAAAATTTCAGAAATATTTTTTTCTTTCTTTCTTTCTTAAATATCGGTCTATCTAGCACGGTTCTAACTTCCTTACAATATAATTTGTAATTTTAATTACATTGTAAACTAAATGACAGTGTGCTGCTGGGGAGTTTGTATCGTCATTTCTTCACCCGTAACGAGAGCACGGAAAGCGGCGAAGGGTGTTGTCCATTGTATTTTGACCTTCAAAAAGAAACTAAGTAGCCTATTTTATGTGCTTAGTATGATTTGTTTTACTACATAATAAGGTTGGCCGTGATATTAAATAGAACATTTGAAAAGCCTTCAGTTAGCATAAGTAATGTGGATGTCGATTTAATCATCCTTGCTAAATATAAATCTTCCAAGAAAACGGCATAAAAATAGACATAAAATATAACGCTACAAGCCTTGAATCTTTATGAGATAAAGAAACATTAAAAACAACGTTATCCAGTGAAGCCCGGAAAATTGGAATACTAAAAATAGATTAACTGTTTGCTAGCTCATATGAATATAAAAGCAGTAACATTATAGATTCCCAAACAAGAGACTATAGAAAAAAACTAACTGTTTCCGCGATTTCGTCCGCGTGGAATTTGGCAAAAAAGTTAAATAAGATTTTTTCTGAAATAAAAGTAGCCTTTGTTACTTCCTATTACTTTAACCACCTGCCAATAAAAGTTTCTACAAAATCGGTTCAGCCACTTCAGATATTAGCAGAATCAAATAGACAGACAAAAATAAAAAATGTTGTTTTGGTATATGTTCCGTATAATATATTACATTCATACGCATGGAGCAAAAAACGTTCATTTCAAATTCAATATAACAAACAGACACTGCAATATAAGTTTAGATGTAAAGATAATAATATAATATGGGAAGAAGTCGTAGGAATCGATATAAGTTAAGTGAGAGAACAAGTGAATTCTACGATAAGGCAAAAGAAATCAATGATGTGTGCTCCCAAACTATCTGAAAAACGATCTTCCATAACCTATTACATTCCATCAATGGCACCAGGTTTGAGGGCACCCTAAAGGTCGCATCTTACGGCGAGATTTGATAAAATATCGAATCTTCCAATTTATATTT
Source organism: Chrysodeixis includens (assembly GCA_941860345.1). Classification (NCBI taxonomy): domain Eukaryota; kingdom Metazoa; phylum Arthropoda; class Insecta; order Lepidoptera; family Noctuidae; genus Chrysodeixis; species Chrysodeixis includens. The sequence goes on along the minus strand of OW796107.1, from coordinate 4,276,622 downwards.
CCCATCTATTGGAAAAACGGAGTTTGCCCCCAAAATGGGCATTTCGAACTGGAATATTATGATTCGAGGGAATTTTTCCACAAAACTTTGACGTGCGATAAAGAAGTTTTATCTGTAATTTAGTGCTGCTTTTAGGTTTTCTAACAGAATGAAGATGAGTTATGTGGTCGTTATATAACTGTCGTATCTTCAAACATCCAATAATGTTTGAGGTTCAAGAAAATGTTGTAGTACATTGCCATTAAACTTTTTTTTACAAATTAATATATAAATATCTTGGGACAATATCCACACACGGCCATCTGATCCTAAGCCAAGCAGAGCTTGTGTTATGGAAATCAGACAGCTGATTAACATAATTATATATTTCTAAATATATACATATTATAGATAATTGAACATGTTAATTATAGCGCTTACTTCTGATGTCACTTTTCTACGAACATTACGTTTTATTTAGTTATCAAGACTTGCTATACTATACGTAGACTACATTTCACACTATCCTCTTCTCCCTAATTCAATCAATAAAACAAAAAACATTCTCGTCCCACAGAATCGTGACGTCACTACCACGTAAACACTGTCATCATAAGTCATGACGTATCATTTGAGGCACCATTATATCTGAGATACATGTCTCGCTTCTCGCCCCACAATCTTTGTACGAAGCGGTTTTCATGCCATTTGCAGGCCTCTCACAGGAAAACGTGATGTGAGCAGAATTATTATGAATACGAGACATGGAGAATATTTGGATAGGCCTCTGTCTTATGTGAAATAATGGGAAAATTTTGCTTGGAAATAGAAAACTACTCTGATTGCCTAATTTAAGGCGTATGATAGATTACTAGCTTTTGCCCGCGATTTCGGACGCATAAGTCATATTCTTGCGAAAAAATAAAGTAAAAACAAGACAATGGGGGAAAAAAGATTTTGGCTGATTCTCAGACCAACCCGATATACTAACAAAATTTTATAATAATCGGTCAAACCCTTTCGGAGGAGTATGGTACATCCTGTCCCGAGAATTTTAAATAAAAGATTTATACAAAATATTTTCAAAACCATAAAGCTGTGTGTGATACCTACCTTAATAATTAGTCATAAAGCTATCTCAAATTCTCACTTCATGAATAACTTAACTTCTAAATACACTAATTGTTATCGTACCAATCAACCGATTCAAACAGCAACAAAGGATCGAAAATGTCCTTTGAGCTTACGTAAGTTCACAATCAACCGAGATTTTCACTACAGTCCGATTCAGGGAAATACTAATTAGTTAGGTTTCCTGTTGGGTCAGGCTTTTAGCGCATTGCTTCACTAGTAGTACTGGTCTAGTACACACGTTTGTTTTCCCCGAGGGGTACACTCAATTACTTACAGCAAATCCCATGCAAAGCAAGGAATTTACACTGACGGTCCAGAGTAGACACAGTTGCAGTTCCAACTCAATATACATTTGCGAAGACCAATGAAGCGGAAAATTTTCACTTAAATAGATTGCTTTTGTTTAATATGGGCGTGGTCTTGCGAGAAACTGTGTGAATTGGAAAACATTACAGCGTATACGATTGTGAGAATGATTATCGGGGATGCCTAAATAAAAAAAAACATGTTGTAAGTACCTACCTAAGACTATACGCGTCGAGTAAAGAATCAAGTCATCAAATAATATAGCAGTCAGGGCTACTAACCACTAGACCAACAGGCCAGTCAAAAATTTTCAATGTCTAATGACCACAGTTACTCCATGCAAAATGCGGTATTAAACCTAATAGGCTAAAACTGTAAGTCAACCCTCAAAAATCTTAAGAAAATGCAAAAAGAAATATCAAAATAAAACTTCAACAGCTAAGTTTCCTCATTCCCAAACTTTTTGGATCCACACCAAACACCTCTTTGTAAACTGAACTGTTTAATTGCCTTTAAAAAATCTTATTAACACTGCTCAAGTTTCAAGAATTATAATGGCGTTGTTAATCCAATTATTGTTAATAATAGAATTCAATGGCTCTTGTAACTTGTTCCTCTTTTACTTTGGTCGGTTATAAAGTTATTGGCCCGACCTTCGGAAGGGTCAAGTGAACTTGGTAAGGTCAAGTATTTTGTGTTCAATATGAAGGCGTGGGTATGTACTTGAGATAATATTTACAACATACGATAGTACCCATATGTTTGCAAAATAATAGTGAGTGGTTTTTTAAAGTTGCGTTTTTAAGCAACGGCCATACATTTTTTTGTTGGACTTGGTGTGTGTTGTTAAAATTTCAGGTTTTGATGTGTCTGTAACACGTTTTTCTATTATTTGTATCTCTTTTGATTCTTGGGATAACTTCAAGGTAAGAAACCTGATCCTTTTTAAAGGCTTACACGGGGACACAAGTCCAACAGTGATGGACAGTAAATTTTGAAATCGAAATATTTTTGTCACGATTCTAAACTACACGAACTATACGTATAACAAAAAGTCCTAAGACCTAATAAATGGCATAACCAGACTAAATTACTACGTTAATTTAATCCATAAATCGTAATCCTGACTAATATGTGTGAGCTTGTCTATTGTCTAATGATTAGCAAGTTCATATCTTATAGAATACACAAACTTGGTTACATAACACCCTATTATTCCTTATATATCTTCTAAACATTATGTAGAGTCACGAGCAAAAACATGTTAATTCGATTAAATAGTCAAAGTTTAAGTCCTAGTCAAATTAAACATTTTATGTGTAGCTTACAATATCAGGAAAATGGAATATTCCTGAACATCTTCAGAAATTTTGCATAACCAATCAACTGCAACTATTAAGTCGAGTATACATATTTTTGCTCGGGACTGTGACATGTACTTTTAGCCATCCATCTTAATTTCAGACTATTGCAATTGTTGAAGTGAGACAACGCTCTACGCCGTGTGTTGCATCATCTCGTTTCAATACTCGCACTGGCCCCCAGTGCGAGTATTGAAACAAACGAGATATTATCTTAAAGTAAGACTTGCAGTTATGAGAGAAAGACACCATTCTACGCCGTGTAATGCACCATCCCGCTTCTGTACGTATACTATTGGCTTTAAAGTAAGATAGCTGCAGTTGTGGGAGAGAAGCGCCACTCTTTGCCTGTTGCACCATCTCGCTTCTGTACTCCTACTATCGGCATTCCATCTTAAAGTAAGATTGCTACAGTTGAGGGAGAGAGACACCGCTCTACATTCTGTAGATCACTATCTCGCTCCCCCAACCGCAATAGTTGTAATTTGACAGGTGAGAGTAGATCGTGGTATTTGGGTAGCTTTGTTCCTAGTATGTATTGGGTACAGAATTCCTAGAATATCAGAATGGTCTAAAGCATATAGAATTATCCTCTATATATAGCATTTCCCCGTATCGCAAATGCATCAGAATTAAGGTTATTATGTCCGTTACAATTTCATGACTAAACACTGAACAGCTTAACTAAATTCCATAGAATATACTGTAAACTAAATCTATTACAAAGGCTTTATTTTTCCAGGAATGGGCGTGGCTACTTTTGTTTACTGATATTCGATGAAGCTTTAAGTACGCAAAATCACTGGTTCCAAAAAAAATATTTTTGCTTTTCAAGAGCGAGGGAGTGTCTTTATTATATTTTTGAAGTATAATTAGGTCATCTATTTCTAAATTTAACTGCCTAAAATCTGCTGAAATATTTTGAAAATTACTGAGAAAATTTGCGTAGCTGAAAGAGCGAAAGAGCTCTATTGGCTATGAAAGTTTCTCAGAATCTGATTTACTCTGTCTTTGAGGACAAAGAAAGGTAACCTTTAAAGTGACCCTATAAGCAAGATGGTTTATAAAGAGCATACACTGCACGTTTAGATATTATTCATACATTTCACAAATGTTATTTCAAATTTCCATACAATTTAGCTAACGGAGTACGTTAGTGGAAGGTTGAGTAACTTCGTTTTTAGCGAACCCTATCACTTCAAAGACATAAGCTAAATTTACAAAACTAACTGAAATTAAGTTCTTAGGCAGCTGAATGAAAGTCATCAATGATCTAGCTTTACGATGATTAAAACTTTACGATATTTTATAGACTAATAACGACCCGCCCCAGCTTCTTATGTGTGAAATACTCATGTATTATGCATACAAAACTTCCTATTGAGTCACTCTATCTATTACAAAAAACGACTTCAAAATCCGATGCAGTTTTAAAGATTTAAGCGGACATACCTACAGACAGACAGCGACAGCGACTTTGTTTTATACTATGTAGTGAAAATGTATACTCGTCAACTTCTATTCAAAATAACATTATTTTCCTTTCACTCCCATTCTCCTACATATGGGACCCGCTGCATCTAAGTTTCTTCCATTCATCACTATCATCCGTCATTCCAGAGTTCGTTTTAAACATATTGTAATTCCTCATACGATCCATCTATCTTTTCCTTGACACACACTTTTCATAACTTTGAAACTTCATTTTGGATGCAACATTGGATAGACATACACATACCTATAGTATTATTTTTATAAACCATTCATGAAAGTGATGGTTCTAAAACATTAGAACCATCACTTTCACGAATGGTCATTGTTATACAAAGCTGTAATAGCGTATCTTAGTAACCGTTAAACAATTCATAGGAAAAGCAGGTCTTGTAAGGCATGATTGACAGTATGTCAACACATGTCATGACCGTATTTGCCAGGTTTAACTCCATACATGCGACTTGGAAGTCATGTAGTTGAAGTATGTCTTATTAATTGTCTCATGTGTAGTTTATGAAAACCTATTAAAACGACAATTGAAGCTAGAAAGTTTTTGAGTCGAATAAAGTATTAGAAATAAAACTCGTCAATAATTTACAATTTAAAATGATGAGCAATAAAGCCTATTAGGAGTAATGAACTTAATTATGATTAACGTGTAGTTATAATTAAAAAGTAAAAAAACTTTTTTTAATGTATGTAAGATGCAAGAGAAAATTATTCTCCCTTTAACAACGCAATTATTTATGACTGTGAGATACAAGGTTGCTACCGTTGTTTATAAGTTTGTAGTACATAACTGTAGTGTAAATAATATATTATGAAGTAGAATAAATAATAGAATCAATTCAAAAATAGCATGAAGCAATAGATGCGTTTATTAAACTCATTATATCTATGTGGGTGAGGGCCTATACTCCAACTCTTAAAATAGTCAAAAAATGACAAAAAATGATGAGACTATTTAGGAATGGGTATATTATTGCAACAAAAATATTTTTTCGATTCGATTGACATGAGACGAAGTTAGGCGCGAACAAACAAAATAAGAAAAATACAAACATCCGAATTGAGAACCTCCTCCTGTTTTAGAAGTTGGTTAAAAAAGTTCCACAATGAAAGAGGATTTGAAAATTGCATTAGACGAGTAATGAGTTTCTAGGCGTTCTTTTAACCTAGTTTCTGAATGGATTTTATCTTATAAAGTTCCATTCTCTAAGAATGATTGATTTTACTGTGGAGTTCTTTTGCAATTTGTTGGATTGTAGAAGTAATTGAATTCTGCTTGCAGTAAAGATGATTGGTTAAAGGTTAATAATAATGTTATATTTAGCCTTAAGCGTTAGGTAAATTGATGGATCTCTGGTAGTAACCAATGTAATGCCCTGTCATGCATTTCCTATAAGGCAATGTGCCTGAAACCCAAAACTAAATAGGAAAACAGCAACATAAATTAACAATTCAAATTATGGTAGTGATTACGAATCATGAATACAAATAAGCACACAAGAAAACAAACTCAATCCTAACGTGATACATTTAGGTTTGAAATTCCAATAACACAATCCAAGCTTAGGACTGTCACAGAAGTGTAAACTTAACTCAAAAAGTAAAGATGAAGTCCCTAATCACAACTCACAAACATTTTTTGTCCGAATATTTACATAGTACGACAAATACCTGAGGTTTTGTGCTCTAAAATCCTGCAATAAAGCTGTTCGGAATATAAAGGAGGACAAGATGGGTCTAAAAACCCCTGAAAATCCCTGGGGGACCCCTAAAAAATCTCTCCTGAATATACTCGGGGCTACAAACCAACAGGGAGGTTACATAACATTATTTACGAAGTTTAATAATGAAAACAGTTGGTTTTGTGAAACTGGGTCATCTATTGATGATTGTTAATTTGATAACGTTGACTTGTAATCTTGTTATTTTGAGTTGAGATCAAAGATTTTACATCCAGAATCATAATGACTGCGTCGACCGATATTGGAAGTAAATGTTGTAAGATTACTAGGACAGTTTAATTATTCCGCACCACATTGCATGTTATGAGCAGTTTCAATAAAAATACATGAACGTCTTATACAAGTAACGAGCCTTAAAAGCTGTAACTCAATTTGTGTTCGAGATTTATTATATTGATCTCTACTTTTTCATAATATTTTTTCCACTAGTTAAGTTCATGCTGTCTAAAATCCAGAAAAAATCCCATCCATCACCCATCCAAATGAATCTCATCCATCTTCACTTTGGACATCCTCTACCTCTATACCACTACTATATTAAATGTTTTTCTCTCAACACTTAATTTATTATATAACCTTTCGAACTCGTGCTCTCTATTTTCCTTATCATTAAAAGCAATCAAAGTTTTACTCTCCCTTATAACATCAATAACGTCTTTATTGACAGCTCAAAATGAAGGTTATCCTAGATCCTAGATTATCTCAGCCTTCGAGAAAACCTTGAGCCAATATTCAATACAACGTCTTTAGCTCGTCCTTCTTTCAATTTTATTTAAAATAGAGCTACTTACCTACCTACATTTGAAAACTCTTCAGTAACTTAAAAATGTATATCGGTTTCCAGACATTAATTAAACCCGCATTAAACGATTAAAATATCTTATTCACGAGAATCCTAAAGAGTAGGTGAAGCAAGCCAACTAAATATTCTACAAACAATTATCTCCAACAGAAACCTGCATTGAATAAAAGATAAACACACTCGTATCAGAAAAGAACTGCAGTTATTGATTTTCACATCGCACCAGACAAATGTTATGGAACTCTCAGCGTTTTCACGGACAAAATAGTTAATAAAGTCAAACCATGCGCTACTTTCATTTTCACTTACATCCAACAATTCCGATGACGTTGCACATGCCTGAAAACCGTAACCTGCGTAACGGACATCCGAAAATAGTCCTTAAATAACTACCGTTTGCGCTTGAAATTCCTGAAAAGCTCACCTGATCTCAATTCGAAAGGCATGATCAAGCGTGAAAACCGCCCCTCCCGTGCAGCTGCCCCGGTCACAGGCACGTCCCACCACCCCTCAACATTGCACGCCAACTAATGCATCGCACACACACTCACACACTGACAGCACACGGAACACCACTAGTTTCGTTGTAATACAGCACAACGACGCAGGTTAGTCGCCAAAGGTGTTTATCATTACGTACGGTGTCTCCCGTCTCGTGAAAAAACGTTTACGGACGGTTTATGCGACGCGGCGATCGCTGCGAAAGCGAGGTCACTTCTGCCGCTTTACCGCGGCGCGCGCCGCCAGCGCCCCCCGTTACCATGACTACAGTCCCGGGCGATATCTGCCCCGGTCCTCATTTGCGAACAAAAACAAAAATAGCAAATTAATTGCGTAATCGTGTGCCGTGAACATTTTTGCTTAGGTTAATTAGCACATCAAAGGGGTGCAAGTTAAAAATGGATGTGGACGTCGATCACCCATGACGAGGTACGTGTAGATTTTACTTTGGTTCTGCCCTTTACAGGGCGTTCGTGCACCAAAAAACATGGGTTACCATGAAAATATCACGTTTACGTCAGGTTTCTTTGTTAAATATAAATGACATTTTACAATAGACCAATGACATTAAGGAATATTTTTCTCGTAGTCCCGTAGGGATGAAATGAAAGTCAAGAATTATTTAATTAATTCTTTGAACTCGCGAAGGTATTTTCTAATAAGGTAAAAGGATTAGTATGCAACAAACGACTGCAATGTGCATTGTATAAATTATTGAAAAAATGTTATGACAAGTATCCCACATTGTCGACTTTAAGGTAATATTTTTACATCTAACAAAAAGTGTTATCAATAAGTCACAATCATAAATATTTTTGTACATAGTTAACTCAAAAACGATTCCTATTTTTGTGTAACTCTTCTTCGTTTTAAGGTTTATGAAAATGAAACCTCACATAATTAGAACAACAAATTAATTTCACCGATAAGTATGAATAGTATAAATCCCTAATATCATTCATATATTATACAAAAAGGAATCGAAAATCTATTAAAATTCCCTCTCTATTCTCTTACTTTTATTCAATAGGTGTAAATCAAACATAACCACAATTCCTATTAATAGTCCTTAGACCCGGGTCCATAAATCGGACGACATTTTTTTCTTTCCTTTCAACCTCACCAAGCATTTTCCCCTGTGATATTTTCATCAAAACGGATCCTTTGGATTCTCAGATATTCAGGCTTCGGGCCAAATGAAAAATGGACCCTAACGTACAATAAGAAATGGACTGTAGATCTATATAGAGCTGTATATATCCGTAACTAATATTGTTTGTAAGTTTGTAAGTTTGTAAGTATGGATGGATGAATGTTTGTTACTCTTTCACGCTTAAACGGCTAGACCAATTTCGCTGAAATTTGGTATGGAGTCTGCTGACACCCTGAATTAACACATAGGCTTCTTTTTATTTGTCTGCAAAAATAATGTTATTGTAGTTAAAACAGACATCCACGCGGGTAAACTATTCAGGCTAAACCAATTGCGCTGAAATTTGGTATGGAGTCAGTTGACGTATGGGATTAGCACATAGGCTTAATGATACCTGACAGTGAAAGCCAAGTTTAATATTTTTTAGCAGGACGAAGTCACGGGTAAAAGCTAGTTGATGTATATTGATGTGACCCTAAAATATCTCGCGCCCATTCCGATCGTAATAGGCCATTCAGGCTTACAGTAAAGCCTGAAATTCTGTGTTATTAGTATTGGGAGTATTTTGGGTGAATGGTGGGAAGGTAGCTTAAATGTGACGTTACGTCATAATATTGATTTAGTTACTTTATATACTTTTTCTGTTATGACTGTGGACTTATAACACAGACATCAAAGCTAGATTCATTAATTTCAAACACAAACTCTGTTTGAAATTAATGAAATGTACGTAAAAATATTACGGTAAAAGGACTTGCAAATATCGGTATGTAACCGGCTCATTGCAGCCTTATAGAGATGTGTGTCATTTTCAATATGATTTGATGTGATTTTCCTTTTTTCTCCGAATAAACAACGTTTACTTCACGAAATATTTTCATGCTTACCTATGATAAGTGGTGTTAGTATTTTACATAGCGAGAGTCTCCTTTGTTCCGTCCTCATTGCACTTTACGCAGTAATACATTCCAGCTAAAATTATCACAATATAAATCTCCTCATTCATTTAATAGTGCAAAAACAGCTGTGTTCTCTCTGTTTGATTACCGTCGAATATCGTCGCCTCCGAGAGCTCGGGCAAAGAGTAATTGGGTTTTTCAATTACAAAGCCCCAGTCTGTTTTCACGCCACTTTTACAACTTTAAATATTGCGGCTATTTTCCGTTGTCCTTATTTCCCTAAAGACAAGCTGTCACATTGTCCTTTAGATACAGATCTCCACGCAAGTACCTACTGTTATCTCACCTTTTGTAACGCATTTAGTAAAGATGATAGGGTATAACCGTCTGACTATTGTTATATCTTTTGTGGTAGGTTGTATACTGTGATAGCGGGGTCTCTAGGGACACGTATGAGCGAAATTTAGGACAATGGAACTTGGCCAAGTAGATTACGTGTATAATGTTATGGATAATTTAAATTTTGGAACGGGGTTCTGAAATTAGGAACGGATTTTTAATTGCTGGTTAATTTGGGTTTGTGATGTCGTTTTAATGTTTTCTGCCATTAACTTTAGCTTTGTATGTATGGCTAACATAAAAGTGAGATATAAATATAAATGTTCTGACTGTTATGGTCTTATTCTTTCAAGGTTTAAATATAGATACAGGATAATCCATCATGAGAATACATTTTCATTATAAAAATCGTTCATCTCGAAGAATGAAAATAGGAATCCTAATTTCCCATTTTAAGACATTTTCATCGTTCATTTCCATCCCAGATTGAAAGTTTTTCTGTACGTGCTAGGGTAGCACGGACATAGCAGTGTGCAGCGGTTGATAAGTGACGTTTGAATAATGTTCCCTGTTTGCCAACTTCGCTGGTACGTGGGATTAGATGACGTCACACATGCGCGCTTAGAACTTTAGTGTTATAACCGATAAAGTTTATACTCTGAGGATAAAAGTGACAAAAAGGCATACAACTTTCAAACGACTTAAATGAAAATCATAATTTAGGTGCTAAAAATAATTAAGAATTTTTATTAAGGGTTTTTCTTATTGGCTCTACATTGTTGTGCAATATCTGAAATTTGGAACGCTGTGTCTTTCTTGGAGGTGGGCGTTAACTGCAACACAGTTATTTACGTAATGCAGTTATTTATGTAAATTGAGTTTTTATTCTATTAAAGAGTCATTTACCTCTAGGTTTCTGGATTAAAAGAAACCTTAGCATAGATTAACTAAGGTTTCCCTTAATGAGTTAAGAGCTTACCGTAAGATGAGATCTGCAGACCTACCTACCTCTGAAAGTAATATTATTGCTGGTGAAGAAGCTAGACGCTGCTCTACGCTGTTATTATTATGTTATGTATTATTATAAGTTATATATTTTGTCTCTTCAACAGCGTATAATAATAATAAATAATGTCCGGACCGATTTCGGCCACGGCGGCCAGTGTTACTATGACACCAGCCAGCTACGCAGGACATATTATTATAGTGCACAAGCGTGTGCGCAAACACAGGTGCACTCTCTATTCCTTTTACTCTCATAGCCCGATGGGACGATAATCCGACATGACCGGAGAGAGATCAGGCGCAGGACCCACATTTTTACGTGCCTTCCGAAACACGGAAGCTGTGATATTCATTTCTTAAACGCACACAACATTCCAAAAGTCGGTGCGCGCCGTGGGGATCAAACTCAAGACCAGCCTTGCCACTAAGCTATCACAGCTTCAATATTCTTCAACAGGGTATATGCAAGTGGCGAAGGTGAATGATGCATAAAAAAGGGAGGCCTATGCCCAGCAGTAGGTTATGCAATGTTGATGATGATGATGATATACTAAAACTCAGATCCCGATCAAATAAAATATTAATTTAGATGTTCGTATGTTTACTAAACCAGGCGAAAGTTTCTCCGTTCTGTGTAGTCATTTGCGCTGAAACTTTAAATTTACTCCCGAAGTTTTCAGCATTAATAATTAGAAGACAACATAGACTTGTTCTTACAATGTTTGAATAAACATAACTACATTTAAGAAAGGTAAACCCAGTTTTCTTATAATTCGGTCTGTTGAGTTTTTAGACTTGTGTTAAAGATAGACAGAGAGGCATGGAGTAGACTGGTAATCTTCAAAATTAGGAGACTTCAATGACATTCCTCGCCTCAATGTGAAACGATTCCATGGTTTGGGACTTAGCGATACAAAGGGAGTGGATGTATTTGTAAAAGCAAGTAAAGGATAGAGAGCCTTGTGTAGGCAACCCTTTTCTTAAGTGGATCTAGGCACTTGGAGTTTTTTGAATCTGTATTTACTAATACAGATTCAAAAAATAATGCTATGTCGTGCTGACCTTGCAGTTCAATGTAGGGATTTGTGTGCACGAGGTGCAACTTCGGTCCCAGCGCAGGCAAGTACTAATGTGATTTTTTCAAAGTTATATTTTCATTCTTAATTATTCTAAGACACTACTGACAAACGGTGAAGGAAAACATCGTGAGCGTAGTGATCAAGGCTCAAACCTTCTGTATAGTGGAAGATGCCTGTGCCTGTCAGTAGTACGTGCATAGGCTGGTTTATTATTACATTTACATGGCTGCATAGTGAGAAGTTAATTCCAATATTTCCAAATGAATATACCTTATTTTACTTGCTCTAATTCTATTTGTCTTCTCTTCTGTTCCTGTATTCCGTGTTATTCTATTACGTATTGCAATATGTTACAAAGTCAGTTTCAAAATAGTATTTCAACAACACATTTTCTGTTCAGATCCCACTCGTCCTACAACAAAATTCATTTAATTGTGATAAAAGTCTGACCTAGACTATTTAAACAAAAAGTCCATTGTACATGCCAGTGAAATAGCCTTGGCTAAAACAAAGCTCGGATTCTGGGATAAAATTGAGGCTGCAGCGCGGTACTGCAGTCCAAAACAAACTTTTGGTCAAATAAACTACGGAACGTATCACTAATAAAATTGCGTTGCGTTGAGAGCGCTTGTAGCTACGTATGTTTTAGATAGAGTGGATTTTAGTACAAGAAAGGGGGAGACCAAAAAAGAAACAAAAGATAGCATGAAATGATTTGGTATCATATGATTGGTGTACAATCCAGTGTTAGAGCTTTTCAGCCCATAGACATCCGACGTGGACGTAGCTTTGCACACTTTTCAAAAAATCGTAGATTACTGGTTTCCTATTGATGTTTGGTGACTCGTTAATGTTGATATGATGGTATGCAAGAAAATGAGGGATAATAATGTCCAGACCGATTTTGGCCACGGCGGCCAGTGTAACTAGGACACAACCAGTGCACGTAAACACAAGTGCTCTCTCTATTTCTTTACTGTACTCTCATGGCCCAAAGTGATGGCAATCCGACACGACCGAAGAAAGATCAGGTGTAGGATACACATTTTTGTTAAGCACAACATAAACTGCCTAGATTTTGGTGCAGTTTTCACTGATGGAAAGAGCGATAAATTAACGAAGCTTATTACAAACATTGCTAGTAAATTCAAAGCAATTATAGACCTAGATGATAGTCTTATCTACAAATCTATCTTGCATAGGACAGTCCTCAAACAATGAACAACGGATGTCAAATGAGGGAATCATTGACAGCAATCACTTGTCGTCTCCACCCCGGCCTAAACAAATCGTGCGTACTAGCACATCATCATTCATTCTCCCGCTTTGCTTGGTCAACCGTACTACTGATATAACCATTATCTTAAGAATGTGAGTTTTGGTTGACAGTCTCAAAAAAGCTGTTGAATTTTGATCTTTATTTTCGTAGGCATAAAAGTTATCTAAGTGACTGTCCCTTGAATATTGGTCATCAATAGTTTTACGTTGTGTATTAATTTTTGGATATGATTCTTATATGTTCTATCATGGGTCCAGTGATTTTAGATAAACCTGTTTACTTATTAATTTGTTTTTGACATCTTCTGTAACTTCTCTTTATCGTATTGATTTACAACCTAGTGTCTGAGGTCTAAAGCCACCCGTAGGTCTTCGACGTGGCTTAACACGCCCTTGAAAATTTCTCGGGTGTACTGGTTTAATCACGATGTTTTCCTTCGCCGATTTTAGCAAGTGATAATTACCAATGCGTAAATTTGTAATGCGCACATGAATTCGAAAAGACATTGATGCGTGTTAGTGGCTAGTGACCCCGACTGCTATACCGGAGGTCGTGGGTTCGATACCCACCCAGGACATGTGTGATGAACGCGAACCTTTGTCCTAAGTGTAATGTATCGATGATTTGTATGTATTTATTAGTCATCACAGGAGGCATCCAAGGGCAAGACACCAAAGCTTATAAGCGATAGTAATCGCCGTAGCCGAAATCGGCAAGGATAGATACATTTCCTAGTATTTCCTTACAAGAAGTTTTCAGTTCTCCCCTATTGTCAAATGGGATGGCAATCCGACATCACGTGTAAGAGATTAGGAGCAGTTGGCTTTACGCAGCCGCTACGCTGCTGGGACAAGGGACACGGGATTTCTACTGAGAATTTCTTGACATTTGATTATACGTAGAATATGTATATAACATAATGTTGGACCTGAATTGATTTACTCAGAGGATCTAATGTCAAGTCCCAAAGGAATCTTGAATGAATGGAACGGTTGAACTTGGTACTGTATTATAAAAATATTAAGATCTGTAATTATCACTACATAGTATAAAACAAAGTCGCTGTCGTCGTTTGTCTGTTCGCCCAAAACTTTAAAACTACGCAACGGATTTTGACGCGGTTTTTTAATAGATAGGGATTCAAAAGGAAGGTTTATGTGTACAATACATTAGTATTTCACCCGTGCGAAGCTGGGGCGGGTCGCTATTATTTATAAAATAGAACCAAAGATGATGCGCGGATGCTATAATTCAGGTTATTCATTCACTTAACCGCGTTTCACAAATCGTATAGTGTTACAAGGATTTATTGCCTCGTGACCGAAATCGGAAAAAAATGCCATCATATTTAAAAATCTGCCACTTTTGACCGACAGTTGAGTTGATTTTTGTTGCAGTGCACACCAACGCCCTCATGTTAATGTCATGTCCACATGCCGAAAGTTTCTTTCAGTTCTATAGCAAATAGTGACGTCTAACAATTTTTTAAAGTAGTTGTTAGCGATCATAACCCTTAGCCATGAGGTTGATTTTTTTTCAAGTGTTTAGAGATCAAATTTTGATCTCTTTCCGGTCGTGTTGGATTGCCGTCCCAGCGGGCTATTAGAGTAAAGGAATAGAGAGTGCACCTGTGATTGCGAGCACGCTTGTGCACTATAATATGTCCTGCGTAGTTGGTGTTATAGTAACACTAGCCGCCAAAATCGGTCAATATAATTATTATTATCGCGTATTTATTAAAGGAATTGTTAAATTCCGCAAATAGTAAGTAGCTACTAATTAAGAAAAAGGTTCCTACCCATACTTTCCCATGTCGTTTTTATTTACCTATCTTATAAATAGCCAAAGGTTTATCCTCTTTGGTCCTATTATTAGTAGCTTACATTGTGTCTAACGATGTTTGTGTTATTAATGTATTTGCGAGGATATGATGAAACCTGGTAAGGCGTTGTTATGATTAACCTTTCCACCCTTTCTATATATAATTCTAGGATATACAATGTAAATGGATCATGTTTTTCTATCTATATAGTACGGAGTGTCGAAGAATTATTTTCATTGAGAAATCAACTTAACTTTTCCCTTTTTTAAAACGGTTTTTAGTTGCAAGCTAACGCTAAGAACTCACGGAGCGATTTTTTACCGCGCCCGCCGCGGTGGCGGGCCCGCAGACTCTGTAGAAAGCAGATTTACATGTAAAAAACAAAAGCACAACTCACGACGCGGTTTACGCCCGCAGACTGTGCGATTGTTTGCGGCTCCCGCGGCACCGGCGTGCAACTTGTAGAATCGCGCGGGCCGCGGTCGCCCGCAAGCTCTGCGGTTTGCGCCCGCGCGCTCTGCGGTCGATTGGCGGGCGATAGCAGTGGCGCAGAGGCCGGTCTTGCGTCTGCCGCTGCGGTTGCGATAGACGCCCGCAAACGTGGCGGGCGATGATCGCAGCCGCAGCGGCTGCGGGACCGCGCGAATAACCGGTCTCGTGAGTTTGGAAATAAATTCGCGGTTCCGCAACCGCTGCGGGCGCGGTAAGAAATCGCTCCGTGAGTTCTTAGCCTAAAACTACTTCTATCTTAGTATAAAATGGACCTTTACATATAAAATTGACGTTTTATATGGAAAAGTAATACTAGATTTTTTTTAATTATGTACTAATTTAATCAAAGTATACCTACACCGTTGTATCTTTTATCATTTTAAGGGTACGTAATTATGATTAAAAACAATTGTTATTCTTCGAAAGCGCTTAATAGACAACTGAAAAGAGTAACGTTGTCTGTCAATTAGTTATTTCTAGACTGCTTTATTTGTTTTAAAAGCGCAATCGCTACTACTGAGATCAAGTTTGAAATTCAAATTTCAGGTAGGCCTAAAACAGTTACTTTGTATCACTGTATATTTAATTTCAACTATAAAGTTAAACATTCAAAGCTTTAATTAGTAAATGTAAGCCGTAATGATTTGAACGTACACCGCGAGGACTGGCCCGAGCCTAGGTGACGCTGGACAGAAAGACATGGAAGGATTTTTGGGAGGCCTTTGTTCAGCAGTTGGACACTTTAGGCTAGAAAAAAAAGTCGTTATCGTCGTCAGTAAAAAAAATATGTCGAAAATTGATATTAAGAGCAAGCTGAAGTACCAGCTAAAGTACCAGATACCCTACTGTACCAGCATAAAGCCTAAATTTTTAAAAATAACTAATTAATACACACTATAGATACCTTCGTCTTATTCTTACAGTAAAGCTAATTCAAAAACACGGTCAACTTAATTGGGAGCACTATCGATCTCCCATCCACCCATTCCTCTCGCTTCGAATTTTGAATTCAAAAAACGTTCCCACAACGGCATGGCCGCTTGATCGTGGAAAGCCACATTCAGCCAAGCCTTAATGAGGTCCATATTCGTAATTAGGTTGGGAGTAACGTGATTTATGTTGGCAAAAAAATGTAGAGAATATTTGAAAATTATAAAGAAATCAGATCTCTTTGTCTTGGTTTTAAAAACCAATTGGGAAAAGAGACGTCGCTACGTGGTCTTTAAGACGCCTCCTAGCTTTCATTATGACAAAAGGCTGTAGATTTATGAGGCTTTTCACCTTTTTTAAGGTCATGCCCTAAATAAGTTCTTCATCTCCAATAGCATGTTTAAATTATGTAGGTAACACTCGCTGTTGCCCGCGATTTATATCATAGTCTTAATAATTAGTGACCAAATCATTTCCCCCTGTGATGCTGTCTGTTAAATTATAGCTTAGGTGTTAATTCAGGGTGTCAACTAACTCCATATCAAATTTCATCAAGATTGATCCATTTGATTGATTTGAGCGTGAAGGAGAAGAGAGAAAACAAACATCCATCCAATGTTTGTTTTCTCTCTTCTTTTCCCTCACGGATACAAACTTTCGCGTTTATAATATTAGTAGGATTCTAATCTTTGCACAAGTCTTCCCTAAGACTCAGATATAAAAAGTACGATTCTTAGGACCTACTTATCTATCTCAAAGTGCAATCTCAAAAACAAATTGTAATAAGAAGCGACTTCCCTCCCTACCTTTACCTTCTCAAATTGAGTCTACCTATTACAGAAAACTCTAAATAACATAAAAAGTCGCTTCGAAAATACTTTTACGAAACCTTTTGCGTTAATAGCGTTTCACGTGAATAAATAATGATTCAAACGTTCCAATGATCAAAGCTGCCCGAGTTTTATTTTCTTCTTAAAACAATTGAAAAGCTAATGTAAAAATTCAACAGTGACACACGCTTTATTACTTATTTAGATAACGTTCGGCTCCTGTGTTTTAGTCTAACAGCGCCTGAAAATTTACATTAAGCAAACAACGTTGCAAGGCATTTGCTATTTTTATTTCTCAGGCGTATTTTCTTTCATCCGTATTTTGTATTCGAAATTAGATAACCAACTCGAACAGTATTAAACTATTTAATGCACACTTAAAAGCATAAAATGGTCGAGTCTTTGCTTAATATAAAACTACCAACGAAACTGTTTCGGACACTGCGGAAAATCTCTTAATTAGGTTAAGTAAAATAGCCTCGCAGCGAGCAGCTAGCTAGCAGACACTATAAACAAAAGTATAACTTCTTCATAAAGTGCAATATCCCAAGTCAGTAAGCTCATTTAATATCCTGTAAAGTACAATCAACTTTTACGTCAATACAAAAACACGGTTACAAAGGGCACTTTACAAAGTAAGTCGGAACTCGGATTCGGATCTCGGTAGGGCACCGGATGTCTTTGCGGTATTGTCCATGTGTACAAAGGCGCTCATTAAAACTACTTACAATGCATACTTGTTACTGTTTTGCACTTGTTTTCTTTATTAGCTGTATGAGTTGGTACTAGGTAGTAATAGATAGTCGATTGTTTTTTGGAGTGCTTTTGTTTTCGTTGGTTTTTTAAATTGATACTTTAAATGTGAGTATACGGCCGAATTCAAGAAAGAAGTAAAACGTTTAAGCGTTCTGTAGTTGATGTTACTGTTAAATGGATTGTGGAGACGAGTAGACATTTTAAAACAACAATTAAGCGAAATGCTATTTGAGCTTTTGCATGAAGTATCAATTAAAATGATAACTGTGATAGATTTGTAATTTAAAGAAAAAACCACACGCCGCGGTTTATGTGTTCTGCTTGAGTCAAATATTGTTTGTGTTATTAATTTATCAAAGATACACTTAATGTAATTTAATTAAACGCACAAAATAAAACTATTTTAACACATATTTTAATACATAAAAAACACGTTTTTACTAAATAATCTGGAACATTGATCGTACCTACTCGTATAAACACATTTTTTTACCTCTAAAACGTAATATTTCGCTTCAAAGACAGTATTTCAGCGAACATCTGCGACTGGGACGGGTTTAGCCCCAGGGAACCAAGTGAAGATGGCGACTAAGATTTAAGGCTCTACGTACGTATGGGACACAGAGTGAAATACGGTCCTATAATAATATATGTACAGTTATATAGTAACCATCGGTGAAGGTATGATAACTTACTTTTTTTAACCGATTTCAAATAGGAGGTTTCTCAATTCAACCGTATATATGTTTTTTTTTATGTAAAATAGAATAGAATACTCTTTATTGTACAATCGTAGTTACAGCTATGAAAAGGAAACGTATTTGGATACTTCTTTCTCAGTCCACCCGTAACCACGGTCGGTGTAAGCCCAAATGTCGGGAGAAAAGAACTATCGTAAACCTTTATAATAACATCGCCAGTAAGACCCGTTTCTTGTCTAAAATATGTGTACAAGTCGCGAAAGTTTAATAACATTTGAAACAAAGGATAGTCTAATAAGCAGATACTTCCATGGAAGAAAAAATGGTAAGTTAAAGACAACTTTAATTTTTATCAAGGCCCATAATTATATTTCAGTAACAAATCAATACGGCGGAACTCTCCTAACCATCCAAACTTATAAACACAATTTCAAAATAAAATACAACAAAATTTACAAAGTACCGTGATATGCAAAACTACCTGAATTCAAACAATAACAGATTAACTTCAAACGTAACTAAGGTACTTTCAATACAAAAAGTGCCGTAAAGAGTCTTTATTTCAAAAAAGGACAATAAACAAAGGAGTTACTCAATTCAAGTGCCAAGTCCCATTCAGAAGGACTTTGTAATTTATGACTCTCCAACTTTATTTGTCTAGTTTGCAATAGTGGTACAAGTACAACCCTACTAGTACGTTTTAAAGTAAGTTTTTTTTGCTGTTGTGGAAAAGAGAGGCTGCTCTAGGCTGTGTAGTGCCGTCTCGCTTTTAAGATTATAACAGTTTTATGTTAAGAGTTGGTGGAAGGCTCATAGATCATTGAGTATCGTACCTTTTTGGTTGTGGTGTAAATACTATTTTGAGGTTTTGAGTAAAAGTTTTTTTGTATGGTATCTGCGAGTCTAGGTCGTGCTATTTTATTGACTAGTTCTGAGGGCTAACAAGAAGAACGAATAACATTTCGTGTCCGTATACGCCGTTGTAAAAGAATACCACCTCCTTACTTTAGTAGATACTCTCATCCGTCGCTTAGCCGTCGCATCTACTATTTACAAACTATGTCAATGGTATAATCTTACGTTACCAATAACAAAAAAAAACAAATAGCTTAAACAAAATCCTTGCACCCGTAAATTACGTGAGACGCATTCATTTCTCACTTGTGAAAGTCGTACACACTATTATTACAAAACCTTAGTGATTATTCAATGAATAAATGAGATTCCAATATTATTATTACAACACCGGTCTTTAGCTACGCCCTAAGCTAAAGTTACCCCTAGTAACTTTGTGATGTAGTATGTTTTTGTTCCTAAGCCCGACTGGAGACCTTTTTTGTCCTACTAAAAGCCTTTACAATACTTTCAATAGAAGCCAAAAGAATAATACCTTGAATAAGTAAAGGCTAACTTTGTAACTCTTAATTTCAAATCTTAAAATTTAATTTATTGAATTAGCGATAAGCTAAAGAATATTTTTATTTCAATGCTTTTAACTCGGTCATTCATTTTGACGAATAATGAAGGAAGTACTATTAGGAAACCAAGAAAATAATATTGGAACTTTAACTCAGTACCTAATCGGCAATGCTATTTTTTTCAAACACTTGAGAGCTTAGAGCTTACCGCCATATTGCAATTGTGGAAGAGCGACAGACAGATCATGAAACAGCGAGGCGTGTAGCTGCATCTATCTTCCACAGCCGCAATAATGTTATAATTTAATTTCAATTTTGAAGTTTAAATTTTTTTCTAATTAATATATACCTAATTTTAAATATTAAATGATTAATTAAAATTAATAATGCAAAACTGAACTAAATATTCGTTCATTTTTATTCTAACGTCTATTGCCACATTCACGAATTGAGTGACGTATACACTTAAACGGATCTAAACTATGCCACCACCAGTATTTAATCTTACAACAATACTGTTTACTCTTTGTCATAAGTGTATATGTAAATATATTTATCTTTAAGTAAACAAACGAATTAAGTGTAAATTGGGCGGTCACTAACCAATTAGCACTTGTACAAAATGTAGGTACTTATTGTGCTTGAATAAGATAAGCCGTTTGAAGTTTTTAAAGCCAATTCACATGTTACTGTATAGATTAGAAGTTATCTTTTGGGCTTGTCTATGAAAAGAACCTTGGTTGATAAACACGTCAATAGTGAATCAACGTACAATCACCACATAATATAAAACAAATTCCTCCGCCGTATCTGCCTGTCTGTTCGCGATAAACTCAAAAACTACTGCACCATTTTTTTTATTGTTTTCACTAATGTATAGAGCGATTCTTGAGGAAGGTTTTAGTGTATAACTCGTAATAATTGCATTCGATATAGAAGAATTGGGTAATGTCCGAAGTGGTTTTTTTTTTACGGCTATAACTGACATTCGCGCGGGCGGCATCGCGGACAACGGCTAGTATCTTAATAACCCTCTAACAAATAATATAGCTAACACATTACCATATTGCTTATACCACGTTAATGGTCTAAGGGACCCTCCATACGCCTTATAAAACCAAGTAAGGATGGACATATTCCAAATTTGTGACCCCTGAGTAATGGGTTAATCCGAAATAAACCGAATAACCTTACATGGATATAAGCCGTTGGAATAACAGTACTATTAACATTTACAAACTAGATTATGTTAGCAATAATTATTTTGAAGAGGAATAGTGTATTATTTTACTGTTTTAGCTTTGAATTAATTTACTAGACGTATATCATGTTTTAGCACATGCCAGTATTAACATGCATAATATAAATAAGTCATTGCATTATCGTTAAGCTGTTTTTAATACGGTAGTAATGAACAGTGAGTCTTACATTGCTGTTGCAAAAGTAGGACGCCACTATGCGATATGTAGTCTGCCATCGCTTTTCCACAATGGCGTTGAGTTAGTGCCCAATCTATATCACACTGTCTACTTTTCTTTCTATTTTTAGGGTTCTGTATCCAAAGGGTAAAACGAAACCCTATTACTAAGCGTCCGCTGTCTGTCAAAAAGAGATCAACAAAATAATTCATAACAAAAATTGCCTTCACACAAAAATAATTATCATAACACTATACATAAATCTTTATATATAAAACTCTTCCGTTACTGACTGACTGACTGACTGACTGACTGACTGACTGACTGACTGACTGACTGACTGACTGACAGACAACGCACAGCCGAAACTACTGGTCGTATTAAGCTGAAATTTGGCATGTAGGTTCCTTGAGACATGTAGGGGTGCACTAAGAAAGGATTTTTGGAAATTCAACCCCTAAGGGTTTAAAAAGGGGTCATAACGTTTCTATGAAAAATCTTATTCCTTGGGTTTATAAACTTGAAACTTAGCACAAACACGTATATCGTCAAGTAAATAAGTTTGGCATTATATTTTTTTCGAAACTTGAGCTCGAACTTTCGAAATTGGAGGGTCCAATAGTGATTTAGGGGGTTGCGATTCGGTGACTGATTGACTTTCGCGCAGCCATAACCGCTCGGTGTAGGAGTCTAATATTTTGAACAAAGCTTCCTTTACTGACGGGAGTGAGCATTAAAAAAAGATTTTGGAAATTGTACCCCCCCGGGGGCGAAAAGAGGTAAAAACGTTTCTATGAAAAATGTTATTCCTTAGGTTTATAAACTTGAAAATTGGCACGAAAACGTACATAGGCAAGTAAATAAGTTTGGTAATGTAAGTTTTTCCAATCGTGATTTCACGGGTGTGCACAGCCGAAACCTCTCATATTTTGAACAAGGCTTCCTTTATTAACACAATTGAACACTAAGAAGGGATTTTTGGAGTAGCAAGTCCTTAGGTAGCGGGGGGGGGGGGGAGGAGATCAACTGATACTTTTAATTTTTCTAGACGATGTTTTTGTCTCGCTTTTCTTTTTGTTACATAACGACGTAATCGACAAACTCCAAAACTACTTATCGTTTTTAAATATTCACCATTAGAAAGCTAGATCATCCCTGAGTAACTCAAGCTGTATAATATAATTCAAATTCTAACAATTTTTTAGCCTATGAAAGAAAGTCCTGTCGAGATCATTAAAAAACTCCACAATCCCAAATTACACGTAGGCGAAGCCGCGAGCGGAAAGCTAGTCTTGCATATAAGAATATCTTTGGCGCATACATACATTAATAACGAAAGCAGACCGCTTACATTTTCAAACAACCATTTTTCAAAATAAACAACACATATACTAAAGAATATTATAGTATTTTTCAAGAGCTTCGAGAACTCATGCAAGATAAGCACTATAAGTCTTTGAGACAAACAACGCAATTTTTCTTGTATGAAACGTCAACAACTACCTATTTGTTACGATTTTAAAGAAAATATTGTGTTATTATTATCCAGAGTCCTTCTTATTAACCCACAACAAGGCTTGGAATTCAGAAAAGATAGATCGTCTAAGAAATGATCATCATTCCCCTGCCCTTATCCCAATTATTATTTGGAGTCGGTGCAGCATGTCTTCTTCTTTCACACGTTCCTATCTGACGTCATCTCACAAGTAACTCTCTCTGCAGCCAAATCATCTTTCACACAATCCATTCATCGTTTCTTTGGTCGTCCTCTATATCTATCAACACTCATGTCTAGCACCTTTCATACCACGTGTCTAAGGTATGATATGAATGAAAAAGGAGTAAATGATACTGCAACGTCTGTATAGGAGAATGGAAGAAATAAGTGTGTTGCGCCGACCCCAAGTAAAATGGGATAAGGGCAGGAAGATGATGATGAAGGCTTTACTTTAAAGTCACTCTTTTTGATCCTGTGCTAGTCTACAGAATTAAAAAGAAAACGTTTTTATTTCCAAATTTACCCATTTTGATGCTGGGCGTCCGACCTTCTTTTGTCTTGGTATCTATTCATCACTACCTTACTCCATGTGCCATTATTTCGATACAGGACATCTGGCTAAGTGCCCTGGTGATACTTAAACTTCATTCTATTCCATACAACCGGAGCGGGGTAATTTAGGTCCACCTAATTTCACTTTGCCAAATGAAACCTTTCATATCGTCAAAAAAACGACATTTATCTTAAACATTGCATCCTGAGCAGTACTATTTCAGTGTATTTGACATCAAATACACGTTAACTCCACAAATATAGATACACTAAGTTACATATACAAAGTCGTTTCCGCTTAGACGTTTAATTACATGTAGATCCAACTTTATCTACGGCTGTCACAAAATATCCTTATACGAATAAATTTCCAGTCAGTGAATAGTTTACGCGAAGCTCAAAGTACTTTACGTTAGTAATGGTTACTGTGTATTTAGCCCATAATCCTGACATGAGGGCTTCGAAACTAGCGAGTGCGAAGGCTATACTAAATCAGGGGAGCCTTTCACTACCACTTAAAATAAGCAGTTGCAGAATAGAGATGCCGTTCTACGCTTTTTAGTGTTGTCTGGTATCCACGATAGCAATAATACTACTTTAAGGGTCGAAGGTAGACCTGCAAGACTGTTGTCATTGTGTGAATGAGGAGGCTCTTTACCTTACAGAGATTTCCTCATTCACTTGTTAATTTCACCAACTAACTAAACTGCATGGTAGATAAATATAGTCCGGTGAAGCAGTCAATTAATGTCAGGAATATTGAATGTAATTTCAATAGCACATTTCGTCTGCGTTACTTGCTGAATATAATTAATCGTTCAAACCAAAAGGATTCATGCATTTACTATTATGCCACAGTTTTGGAATAACTCAAGAATCCAAAACCTTGTAATTGAAAAATTATTCTTTACTAGTCCAAATCATTTTGCAATTGTTTTTTTTAAGGATTTTCTTCTTGTACCAAAGATTTCATTGCTCTCACTTCATTTGTTCATATCTCTCATCTTTACTAGCTTTCCTATCTTCTAGTCTATCCGAACAACACTTTTACAACGCAATGTTATTCGTTTCTTTATAGCGCCTTCAGTGAAGACGATTAAAAAGTAAATGAATTAATCAAACCCTTCAAAAGTTAACGAGAGTTTTGTCAGTTGTATTATTGTTGTTCGAAACTCTACTAATCGGTTCTTCGAGAAAATAAAGCGGTTTTTTGGACTAATTTTGATTGAAGTTCACGAGGCTTCAGTTACGTTACTTGACTTGACAAGTAAAATTGTTGGCGGAAAATCAATACAAAATATAATACTCTTTTTGCTCACAATTTCATTGTGCCTTTTTTATAAGGCAGGGGAATCCTGAAGGATATCGAATTCCTCGGGAGAGGAAGTGGGTAGTGTCAGACTCTTATAGACTAAACCTGAACCGCCATGCTACGTCTCCCGCGTTTGGTCGGTTCAGTTCATTACGCACCCAACTTCATTGTGCCTATCTTCAATGATTTTTTAAATGGAAGTGAAATGCCGCTAGCGCCATTTACGATACAGTCTTGTTTCTACAAGGCCTTCGTCGTAGTCTAGTAGTCTAAAGTAGTCCTTTGAAGAACCCACAGTCAAGACCAGGTATAAAGTTAGATATCAATAACAATGTGTCACTAAATGTGCTACCATGTTTCCGTGATTTAGTTTAGGGAAAACCATAAACCATTACCACAAACTGAAGACAGATAACGTTACGTCAGCTGTCTCATTCATTCGTATAAATAAATAATTCAATTTCTTTTTAGAAGTTCCTGCGATTTTATCATCATCATCATCATCTTCCTGCCCTTATCCCATTTCACTTGTGGTCGGTGCAACACGTGTTTTTCTTCCATTCTCTCCTATCAGACGTCACAGTACCATTTACTCCTTTTTCATTCATATCATACCTTACACAATCCAATCTTCCTGCGACTTATTATTCGTACAAAATTGCTTGTCTTATTAATTTTAGACAAGTGGACCTATCACGTCTTTAAGCAATATTATTTCAGTTATGTTATCGATACGGCGCTCTATACGGCTTGGAGCGTTGGAGCGGCTTCTTGCATAAACTCCAACACCACAACTCCAACTATCTTACTTCATAAGTTGGTACTAAGCGCGTGCTCCAAATACCTCCATTTAAGAACCTACTAAAGTAATAGTGCATAAAGATAATTCACTTCAACTCCACCATAAATTACTACAAATTACTAAATTTACCGTATACCCGAGGTTTGTCAGTGTGGTTATTATATTATTATGCTCTACTCGGCAACCGCGTAATTTGCTTGACAGCTCGTCGAGTGACGCATTGGTAAGCCCTTGCTTTTCATCGCGTCACTCCATTTCGAGCTTATTTCCTCACATAGCCACTGGCTAAGTATTTAGGGCATTTTAATGATAGAAATATGTAGATTTTGGAAATGACAATCTAATGTGTGGTTTTCGTGTCTCATCGTGATAATGTTGATGGGAGTGTACAACTATTCTAAGAGCATTTTCACATAATCCGATAGGATATTGATATTGGACGACGATCCGATAATAGTGAAATTATGAAAAATGTAACTCAGATATCCAAAAACGGGGCAAACAATGTAAAAGGTAGACGCATATTTTATGCATTCATCTTCCAATATCGTATCGTCGTCCGATACCTATATCGGATCGCATTATGTGAAAACGTACTTAGGGACACTATATTGCATTAACAGGTTGTCATGGGTTCGATTCCCAACCAAGACAATTGTTTATGTGATGAGCACGATCATTTATTCTGTTTCTAGGTGTAACTTATGTACAACATGTATATATTTAGGCATATATAAGTATGTTTATCCGTTGTCTAGTTGTTATAACGCAAGTTACTTTAGTATACTTATCGAAATCGATAAGGAGGATATAAATAATAGTACGTTAGCTAAAGATTACTTACTTATTATTTCCGTAATACCCAACATAAGTATCGCGGATTTAATAGCCCAACACTGTACAAATCTCTTTGAGAGTTTCTGTTAATTTTACGTATAGAACTATCTACGTGTATTATGTGTATTTAGAATTAAGTGCTGTATATGAACCAACATTAATTGTTTGCATGTACGCATATTATACCTTCATTTGCTACTGATAAGTGTTTATTTGTAACGTATCTCAAGTCTACTGGGTTAATAATATGGGTGAGGTAATTGGGAGTAAAACTATTGTCTATCGAAGTTTTTACTCAACATCCCCATATAATTATTCTTGTAATAGATAATAGGGCATTTGACTAACAAACCTTATCAGATAGATATCTAAAAAATATTGGATAAGTATTTGTTCTTTTAACTCGTAAATAAAAAATGAGGACAATTTAATACATAGTGAATTGAAATCTCGTGTGACGTCACGTCAGGTGTCATTCCTAGCCCATCTTTGGTGCGTTACATTTTTGTTTTTTTTTATTGATTTAATAAAGAAAATTACGTATCTAATGTTATTTCATTAATTCGGTTTTGTTAATCAAATATTCAATTAAGAGCTTATTAAACATTTTACTCTACATTCTCTTTATTCTTAGAGTAGTATTCTTCTAATAGCAACTGATCATACAGTTATTTGCCAGTCCCTAAGTAATGTACTCTAGAGTTCTTTTTACTGAATGAAGTTGATCTAAAATCATTTTTATTAAAGGTACGCGATGGATCAATTTCTCAAGGATACTACGATCTGTGGCTAGGTGACCTTCCTTTGATCTTGAACAACCCTCCATGTTTAAGAGCTATTGAACTCGACTATCATACTTATAACAATGATACGTCACATAAGGATATAGGGTTTTTGATATTTCTATGTAATTCGATTGCTGTGTAATTATTCAGATCTCCGTACTGCCCATAATTGGATAGCATTTGTTTTTAATATAGGTTCCTGCACCCTTTACCAAACATTTTACCAGTTTAATACTGCTTAAAAATTATTCGTATAAACACGATTTTATTTTTGTATTTAGGACGACGTATCACTTGCCTGTAGATATAAGCTCTTAATTAAAAACGTTTTTTCTAATAGATTAAAGTTACCAATAAGGTATTCATTAAGAGATAGAGAAAAAAAATAAGTCACCAAGTCGACGGGTCCTACGTAGACTGGTGTAACCCGCAAAACACCAAAATACGTTTTTTTGCACCAATAGCCTTAAAATTACCTTAACTTTATACCCTGAAAAAATTATATTATTTTATTAAGTAATTTCAGAGATACAAACTTGTAAACTAATATAAGTGACATGATTTTCGGCCACACGACCATCTACACTGATGTAAGTCACTTGCACCAGTGTAGGTAGTCGCGTGCGCCGTGTTACGTAGGCGCAAGTGCCATTTACTCCAGTATGCGCGCTGCGACGGAGTTAGGAGCACGTTAACACTGGTATAACTGCGTTAACTGCTAACGTATTCCTTTGTATCAAAACTATTCCGTGCCCTGTTTTTAGAGGTTGTGTTACTTTTTTTATATATTTAACAAGTTTTGTTTGCTTTGTGTAAGTAGTGGTAAGAAGTAACAACAATTAAGGGCTCACGAGGTCAATTATTAATAAATTTATGCGTTAAAAATTGACATACAAATTACTAAATTGACAGTACTAAGATTTCTACAAAAGGGTTTAATTAATGTTAGACTAATGCTAGATACAGATTGTAGATTTGTTTGTCCCGCCTGCATTAATTTTTAACGTATAAATTATATAATGTAGACACACGGTGTACTGTATACCTACTCTTCACACTAAATTATAGTTTGTTTTTCCCTTTTTAGTTAGTGGTTGTTTTTTACGGTCGGGTTTTTTGTTTTTTTTTTAATTACTATTCTATTTTTTCAATAAATTTTACATTTATATCAGTAGGTATACAAAGTAGTAGTATACAAAGTCACATGTGACTTTGTTTTATTTTTGTGATATTGTTATCTGACATAACTTACATTATTTTAATTATAATATCTATTTACTAATAAAATAAATAGCGATACTACTTTTAATACATTTCTTCCTGCAATTAACGTAAGGAGTTATCAAATTTTGCTACTTGGTAACTGACGAGACAAGTTTTTTTTATGTACCCAAGTACATCATTTTTAAAGGTGTAGAAATATTCCAGAGGTAAACAATATAACAATATTCGCAACCTTAGTTTATTTTGGTAAAGTTGTAGTATTGAAAAAACAATTAAGTTCAATCAAAACTTAAGTATAGTAATACAAAAGACATTTAAATTAAACTTATAAAGGACTTAGTGGTCGCCCGCAACTTTGACCGCACGAGTGTCGGTTATAACTGCAAAACATTGCCCTCCTCTGACGCAGTCGGTTAAAAAGTCTATGTTTTAATCCAGGTTAGGAGTTAGCTGACATAACTCCATACGAAATTTCTTCAAAATTGGTTAAGTCCTTTGAGCGTCAAAGAGTAACAAACATCCAATCCATACTTATACAACTTTCGCGTTAACTATATTAGCAGGATATTTTCAAATGTATAAAATGCATATTTAAACAAGTATGACGAGTGTGGTGATGTGATGAGGCATTCGTATGAAGGGTGTCCTACACAAATCACCATTTAATACAAGTTGCAAAAATGTAATGAATTTTCCATCATTTGATTTAGACTCTAAGGTCTCATTGCCCTGTTTTGTGTTACTTTTTTATACATTTAACAAGTTATGTACAAAAACAGTTGCACAAAGGTAATACTAATTTCGTTAAAATACTTTTTCTAGCGGATCTGCAAAGGGAGAAATAAATTAGAAACATCAACGTACAAGTAACTAAAAAAAATAGTGGAAATAGTATTTATAAGAAAAATGACATGAAATTCAAGACAAGCTAGTCTTAAAAATAAAAAAAACAGGTATTATCGTAAGAAAACCTCTTTATAAATTAAACCTTTTTTTTACTTAAATTAAGAAGATTACATTTTTTTGTTTTATTATTTTTAAGATGGCAAGGCTAATAATTTTATTTTTCATTGTTAAGAATGCTACTATCTATAATAAAGTGTTATTTTGTATTTTAAATGTTTTTATTTAACTTCTTGCCACAATAATTTAAACATTTACAGTTGACAATAATACAGAAAACTGTTGCAAGTAGCTTTCTAGTACTGAGTAAACTGTTGTAAGTGTAAAAAAGTCGATGAAAGTAGATAATAGTAGTTATTATTTTTTAATATTATAACCTCATATTGGTCAATAACACGGAAATACTATGTTTATAGAGTAAAATCCTTCAGATTTCCTTTATTATAAGTATAAGCAAGTACACTATATACTGGTATAAGTGGCCACTTGTATCAGTTTACAGGTTCTACCGTAGTAAAGAAAACAGGCTACATCAATGCAAGTTAACCTATTTTCCAAAGTATGAAAAAAGAAGAAAAACCAATAATGCAGTTTTATTTCTTAAATATTAAAATATAGCATACTAAAATTTCAAGTGTTTTTATTGATTTACGACAAAGTTACAAGCTTTTGAACCTTTAAACCGCTCTCTTGAAAAGTTGTGTTTTTGCACTTGTACTAGTCTACGTAGGACCCGTCGAAGTAATAACATCTCTAACCCCTTCACTCTTTGAATTTTTGACCTCCCCTTTTACTTTGCGATTTTAAATTTAAGGACTCGTTATTCGTTCGTATTCAGAAGCGAATATTGGTAAAAAGGTTTTATTTTACTCTTATAGTTACTTTTATTTTTATGAGTTACGTTTTATGACTTCCAAAGCTTTTTTCTAAGATTACGTACCAACATTTTAATTGATCGGTACATATCGCATCTGCGCTACCAAAGAAAGGGCTTTTGTGCGAAAAGAATTTATGGATTGCTTGCGTAGGCAGGGCTATAATAGATCACGATTACACAATACCTACATGCCGACAATTCCTTAGACATCACGTGAAACTTCCGAGAAATTCTCGTTTGACCTCCCGTCAGAGAATTTGTGAATGAAGGGTGCAAATCCAAGATGGCGTCGGGACAGGTAAATACTTTTACAATAGTATGGTAAATGAGAGTTTTTTTTTGCTTTTGCGGTTTATCCAGTGATCTGTGATGGTAAAAATTGGTATTTGAATTGTGGAGATTTGAGAGATTTGAAACTTAAAAAGAGGCTGTCCCAATAGCCTCTTTTTAAGTTTTGTAAAGTAAATATGGTTCTGTGATATACCTAATGGAATCTGGTCGATTCTTAGAGACATTTTGAAGCATATTATTTTGGGGTTTTAGTATATAGTGGAGTATTTTTGTTTAAGTAACATATATTCTAGATCCTACCTAGTGAAATAGTAATGGAAGAAGAAGACATGCTGCGCCAACCCCAAATAATAGAATGATGATGATGATATTCTAGATCCTACTAAGTGAAATAGTATATTACAATAAACTGGATTTTTGTAGGTTTATTTTGGCAAAAGCAAGCTTAGCAATGTGCGCACAAACACAATTTAATGTTTACTCTGAATGCTTAGTTTGATGTCAAAAGCTATCAGATTAAACCCACGCTATATTTTATGAATCGTTTGATATTTCACAGAAAATATTTTTAAGCCAAATCATGAAACGAGATTTAATAGGACTGGCTTCATCGACAAGAGTCTTGTCCTTAATTTAAAGGGAAGAGGGAATAAATCAAATGCTATTCAAAAATCTTGATTCGATTTCATTGCCTTTAATAATTTTCTATTGCGATGTTAGATTGTTCCTTACAATGCTCGTTTCCTAGGCGTATTTTTTTTTACTAGCCTATTGTGTCCCACTGCTGAGCAAAGGCCTCCTTCAAATCCTTCCACGTTTTTCTGTCCTGCGCCACCTCGAACCAGTCCTCACGGTGTATGTTCAAATCATCCCGCGTAAAATTAATCTATACTAATATTATAAAGCTGAAGAGTTTGTTTGTTTGTATGTTTGTTTGTTTGTTTGTTTGTTTGTTTTTTTCAAGATACCAAAAATATATGTATGAAAGAATTATTCCTATTGAAATGATCTGAAAAAATGTCCAGGACAGTATATGTCTATATTTTAAGATTAACTCACTAGAACCGTTTTTATGGTAATCAAATTCGGTCGAAATTAATGCATTTGTTAAGAGTTGTATCAACGTATCAGGTTGTGGAGAAAATCAATATGTACTTCTGCCACAAGAAAATAAAACTAAAAATATAATTTACGCAGAAGTAGGTACTTTAAAATAATTATGTTCTTTTAAAAATTTAAAAACTAAATTGTCTAAAATAATACCTAACAGAAAATGACGAGGACAAAGTCGTGGTTAACAGCTATAATTTATAAAGCTAAGGAGGTTGTCCGCAAAAATAAATGATGCCCAAAATAATTATTCCACGCGGACGAAGTCGCGGGCACAGCTAGTCCAACATAAAATGAATGTCCCAAAAATGTCGTCAATTTAAAATACTAGTTACTATGCCCTTATTTAGAATTACACAAGGATTCAAATGACCACAACTACATTAATTTGAACTCATTAGTGTAGCCTCTATTCTAGTACCTACGGTCAGCAACACAAGTCATCTAACACAAACAGATTTTTAAACAACCTCAAACATAGTACATGATCAAATTCAGAGTCTTTTATGTTATTAAATAACAAAATAGACTTGACACCTGGGATATTTCTAACATAAACATCAATTCCCACATTCATTGAGAGATACAGCTATTTTGTAAGTTTGGTTGTGTTAACTGAGTTCTGTGCTGTCTCTACCAGTTGGAAGCGTAAAATGCCATTCACCCGGTAGCCTAATTGTCTATTTTAATTTATATAATTCATGACCACGCGTTATAATTCATGTGGCCTTGTCAAGTTCGTTTACATGTCTGTTTGAGTGATAGTACCTTGTTATAGGGGCCCAGTACTAGATACGTACTTAAAAGTTGGCGAATTCAACATGGTTTTTGAATAGTTATGTTTGAGGTTATAATGTTGGTATCTAGACTCATGTGAAGAATGTTTCTCTTCTTCATGCGGTTATTAGACCAACGTCAATTCGGCACTAGACTGACTTAGGTATTTAAAAAACTAATTAGTCCGTCGGAGCGGTTTCCAAATAAATCACGCGCCGTGGGGATCGAACTGGAGACCTTTGACTGAGCAGTCTAGTGGCAAGACCGTAATCTTGCCACTAGGCTATTTACGAGTAGGTATTGCTTTTTCAACAATAGACATATAGGTATGTCTCTATTGTAGTAATGAGATAATATAACCATCATTCTCTATAAGGTCTGAAGTTTTTATAGCAGCCCGCAGGGGTAATAATAGAGAGATGAAACGGTAAAGTTAAGCGATAATTTTGATTAAATGGCGGATTTACTTCAATATATTATGACACGTTTCTGTAGATAGTACGTAGTAAAAGTATTATTGCTGTATTCCTGAGGGATAGTAAAGGTATAGAGTTTTGTAGTTACTGGTAGAGGTTGATTTGGGGTCTACTAATGCCTTAAGCGCGAGAGCTTCCACAAGTGCATTAGTCTTGCTAAAGAGGTGAACGTTGGCCGTCAATTGATGTTTTTGTCATATACAGCACAAAGTAGAAAGAAAGAGGAGGAGCGAAAGAAATGACTTCGCAATTCTTACAAAGACCCAGATATAACTACGTGATTTAGTTAGCGCAAGTCCAACATAATATCCCCATCCCCGCGTCCTCGACGTATAGCTATGTTAACGTCATTAGTTTTGCATCCGGATAATAAAAATGTTTGTTATTTATAATTTTTACAGAATATAATTACAAAACAAAATCAGCACAATATTAAAAATGCCACAACTTAATTCTCAATGCAGTAGTGTGAATTGTGTCTATTAATAAATACCTAGATCTACATTTAGACTTATTTGCATTTACATATTAAGGATAATAAGGATTAACGAACTATTTATAAACCCAACCATCTACTGAACAGCTGCGCACAACACAAGGACTTCAATAAATTTACCTAAAAATAAAGTATGGAAGGAAAAAAACGAAGAAAAAAATGACGATCAGCTGTTTGTGATCCCACCGCGTGGTGCGGATCGGATGTAGTAGTTTAGAACTATACAATGTAAAGTTATGAATGAGTATAACTCCGTATAGTTGTGCAGCTTTTGTTGCTCTTTTTAATTCAAGAAGATACGTAAATAAATACATGTTATAATTATGATAGTGTATTTTATGACCGCGCTGTGTTGAAAACGGAAAGTAGATATTTTGGAAGTTTTTTTTTACAATATTTGTTTTTATTTGTGTAGTTATAGGATCATTGCTATGATATTTTAAATGCTGTGTGTGTAATACATGTACCTATTTCACATGTACATTAATACTTTATTTTAGAACGTGATACTTAAATATTATGCGTAATGGATATTTGCTGTTGGTGTACCTTTAAATAATAATAAATAAATAAATATGAAATGGCAATAAACTATACAGTGCATACTATAATATGAATTCTACAAGGTACAAATTATTGCACTCTAACATTAGTAGGTAGCGGCTGGTATTTTTATTAATAGAAAAAAAGACTCAACGAATACAGTTCAAGTCTTTAAACTACGATTGATACCTAAACGCCAATACGACGTTACAATTAATTTGCAAAAAGTGCACTTCTACTTCACAAATCCGGTCTATTTATTAAGAAACTTTAAAAGTAAATACTCATAAAATCTATTATAATTTAGAGAACCAATAATTGTGTCTCAAGTGCTTTGCAGGATCTGGGGCATTCTCACCACGGCTTCTCAAAGTAATATTAGTAGTTGTGGAAGCGAGACAGCGCACTACATGGCGTAGAGCGGCGTCTCTCTTTCACAGCTGTCATATTATTGCTTTGGACCGTAGCGGTAAGTCCGCAGGGGAGCCACAGTATAATAATGTGTACAGTATGAAGTATTATGAAGTCTTCACAAAAAACAAGCGCAACGCGAGTTATGCCTACGGCCTCATTTACGGAGACGCGGCGCGTCGCGCGTCGCGATAGGCTGCGCGGTCCGCACTAAATTCAAATGTAGGGCGTTGTATGAGTGCGTTTACGGTGAAGCGATTTTACACGCGTTTGCTTGAAATGGAGCGTGTTTTACGGCCGAGCCCGCGGATGGCATCGTCACGTCTCACGCGGCGTTTATCGCGGCGGCGCACGCTGCGGCGATTCTCGATGAAGCGATGCCTGTGGCGGAACCTTCTGCCAGTCTCATTTGGTAATCGTACAACACAGACGTAGTTACCGTCGCAATGGAGTATGATATGATCGATTTTTTCTCGCTAACCTAAAACTAAGTCGGTAAACTGAGAACCCCGCGTGCGCCGCAGCGAAGCCCGCCGCGTGCTTCGCTACACGCTTGAGAATACGACGCGGGCGCAGCGGCGGGCCGCGCCACTCTTCCCGCCTCGCGTCTCTATAAACAACATCGTATATTGCTATAAGTTTGTGTTTACGCGTGCGATGATACGTGCCGCTTCACGCGCCGCCGCTACGTAAACAATAAAAACGTTCGACGCGCCGCGAGACGCCACGCCACACGCGACGCGCGACGCCCCGTGTCTCCGTAAATGAGGCCTAAGCTATCGGATCGTGGCATGATACAGTCGCGAGAGTGTCGCAATGATAAACGGACGATGTGTTTTTGATGCTTTTTTACTAACTACGATTCCGCAGACTCGTGGTCGGTGGTACTCGCCTTTTTTGGTTTTAATATACTTATTTGGAAAATAAATCGAAAAAATGAATGAAAAAGTGTGTTGGTGTTATTAAAATGCTTCAGGTAGTCAGCCCTATCGCTGTTACGTACCACGCGGTTGTAGGCGTTTATTTCTTTGAAATAGCTGGGTTAAACTACTGTATGTAGTTATACTGTGGGGGTGCCTTTTTTGTGGCGGAATGTTGAGTGGGTGTCTCCAAGCTCTTTGGATCTTTGTTTACATACTTGAGAGACAAGAGCCATTTTCTTCAATCATTTGTGATAGCATTACTATTGATTTGTCACTTCGAATATAAATATTATTTTGTCTTTTGTTCAATTAGGTTTTTGTGGGGATTGTGTTTTTTATCGTCGTTTGTTTTTATTTAAGTTTGGATTCGTTATAAGTCATATAAAAATTAAGAAGTTAAGGAGAACAAGGTTAGTATGTGCTAGACGAAAAAGATACTTAGTTTCTTACCTACTCATTGAATGCACATGACAGATTTTTAAAAAAATTAAATTTTCAAGAAAAGAAATCGAATTCTTAGTTCTCAATGAATTAATTAAAATATAAGAATTACGCGTCATTGAGTCATTGTGATTGCACAACATAGAGCAATAACTATCAAGAACCAAAATCAACTTCGTAAAGAAACGTCAATGTCATTCACCTTTTATAAATACATTGTTAACCAGCCAACAATATAATACTTACTAACCTAGCAACAAAAAAAACAAAAGACACTTCACTATTCAAAGTATTCAGTATTTTGTATCTATTCAGTGATATTCAGTGACAATGATGCGACAGAGATTTCCGCAAATGAACAAGGGCCAACCACTTGCGAGAGACAATAGCTGCGACGAGTTTAGGGATGTTAAGTGTTGAGAATTGTCGGATGTATCCGAAAAAAGTGCATGGAACTGTCGGAAGTATCCGAAAAATATATCCGATGCAACAGCTAATATAAAAGTTTTGAATAATTACGATGGAGTGGTTAATAAAGAATAGTACATTGATGTAACTAAAACGTTTAAAATCATGGATAATTGACATGGTGCACTGACAACCGTACTCACTTCTTAGTAGATATTAAGTAAATTATACAATAAAATTGATGCCTATGTCGTTGAATAGAACTCACATTTTTGGCAATAAAATCGTCATAACACAAAAAAAAGCAATTGAACGCCATGTCGGTCACACAGTCTGCCAAACTGTTCATTTTCAGCGGCTCAGCGTTCGAAATTCTTTTATGCGACTAATCGCTACTTAAATATCCGAGCTTTATTCATTCGCATCGATATCCGACAACCTTCACCCACATCCCTAGTACTAGTACTTAGCTTCAAAACCTTGCTCAATTCATAAAGGTTTTATGCACTGAGCGCGATGCACAGCTGTTTTTAGGGTTCCGTACCCAAAGGGTAAAACGGAACCCTATTACTAAGCCTCCGCTGTCTGTCTGTCTCCAGGCTGTATCTCATAAACCGTGATAGCTAGAAAGCTGATTATGAGAAATTATGTATTTTCTTTGCATCATTATATCATTATATTATATCATTATATATTATTATAACAACAAATACTAAAAATAAAAAAAAATGTTAAGTGGGTCCCCGTACAATGATCGTGTCTTTTGCTCTTCATTAAAACGGTAACAGTTAGGCGCTTTCTCTAATATACTAGATGATAGTACGGAACCCTTTTTGCGCGAGTCCGACTCGCACTTGGACCGGTTTTTTTTGTTTTTCAACCCCACTTGTCTGGTACACGTGCTGGCAGTTTTTATACCCCGACACTCCTTAATGAACCGTATGCTCGGAAACGGGCAGGACGATAGCAGGATATCCTGTTTAAAAAATAAAAGACACACCCCCACACCTTTGTGCAAATAACAAGCAAGCGAATTTCACCTGTATGTTTGGGGTATAAGGTTTATTTTTGAATTAAGGTGTTGAAAGGGTTTATTGTATGTGAGAATTGTCGATGTGTGTGTGTTCCCAAATTGCCATCGCTTTGTGCTAACTATGCGTTCTGAAGTTATACTTGAAGTTTTATTTTTCAATTGGTAGCTAAAAGCTATTATTTTTAATGATGTGTAATTTCCTTTTGCCAGCAGTTAGAGCAGTTAGTTCTAATTTCGTGTTATAGGTATCTCTAAATTAGTGTTCTCTAAGTTATTATTTTAGTCGTAAAGGATAGGATGTAACTAAACGTTTTAAAAATAATTTGGTTAATAGTCTACCTTCGGTAAGCTCTAACGCGGTTACCTATGTGCACAAATAAACTAAGGTGCAGGTTCAAATCCAAGTTTACCAAAATACTGATTTAAACTTAATTACAATAAAGGTTAATTTTATTTTTTTCTTAATTAGTAATGAACTATGTTATACTTACTGTTTTGTTGAAGTTTAAGATTTTGTGACAGTGAATAAAGCACTTTACTGATTATGGAAATCTTAATTAATATCCAATGAAATCATTAAACAAACATTTTTTTAACAATCTTATTATTGAAAAAAAAACTTTTTTAATTACTATTATTGTCAGTAAGTTTACTGGCATTAACTTGCATCATACCTACAAGACCCAGTTTTGTTACCATAACTTAAAACAAAAAGGTTTATTTGATGTTCAAATGTGTGATTGATTTTTCGTACAAACGTAACAACCCCAACAAAATGTTCTCAAACCTAATCTCATACATCTTCTGAGACAATCTTCCAAACACCGTTCGCCCAACCCCACTTCATCCATATCCGTCTAGTCAATGACTCTTTCTTACTCACACATCTACACTCCCGTATATTGCCATCTCTTTTACTCCGCAACGATAAACGATTCGGTTTTCGTTCGTACTTCGTTCAGTCAGTCAGTTTGCGCCGGCAGCCAAAGGAGGGAGTGCCGAACTGCGCATGCGCTATAACCTCGACGATTGTCAAAATTCGAACGAACAACGTAAATAAACAAGTGAAATTTAATTTGTGCCAAAATCATACATTATTGTAGGTTTTTTTTAGATATTTTTACAGACATTAAAAAGTGACATTTGTTGTGAGGTGTTGTGCAACGATTTTGCGAGTGAGTATTGCTTTTTGTTTTTTCGCATGCCTGTCGGGAGCCGGCAGCCGGCACTGATTTTATCCAGTAGGAATTGTATAAATTCTTGATGTTTGATAGTGATCTGAAGCAAGCTACCTATACATATAACTGCTTTGATAATCGTGGGATAACATTGTTTGTTTATTCTTATTCTTTTAACGAAATTGTGACAAGAGATGCGTAGATGTCAATAGATTGTCTTAGATATACCTATTAGATTTATTTACGTATACATGTGTGGTGTGACGCGACTGCTAACACTAATGTTAGGACAACTTTTTGCTAAGAGCTATGTTTATGTTCTAAAATTGTTTCTTATTATTGCGATCGAAATATTTCAATATTCATTTTAGATAATATACGGAAGTAAATATATGGCTGTATTACATCCTATGTTTAATTATTTAAAAATACTTGGTCTTTTGAATCGTAAGTTTGTTTCTTTTTTTTTCACAAAATTTTGTTCTCATCTGCCGGTATTGTTTTCATTTAATCACAGATTGCACAAAAGAGTTTTGCATTCTGTCTTTGAACTCTCAGTAGCTTAGGCTCAATTTAAAATAATTATATTACCGTATAAATATCGTGTTCGTATTTTCGTTGCATTTTCATTTATAATTTTATTACTCCGATATCCTGCCGATAAACCGGCGAATTTAGGGACCAGCGAAAGGTATAAAAACTGGTCAATTTCAATTTAATGGTCTCAAGATTAGCTGCCCAATATTTAAGTAAGATTTTATTGGTATTTTCTACCTAAAGGGACAGTTAAGTAACAAGTATGTATATTAGGTAATTTAAGACGTAGGAAGATAAAAATAAAAAAAAAATATATTAATCGTCAAGTTCACAACATCATAACATTACAAAAATAAACAAGGGCAGACTCTATGATATACTTTGATAGTAACTAAATTATGATAAATTCCAAAAAACTTACCTATTTTACAGGTCACACAATGAATACCTACGTAGGTATACTAGGCTTATTTACCTTTACCTACACTAGTACAGGGGTGAATATAATATGGTTCATATCTAAACCAGTTTAAATTTATTAAAAAATGGAACTACATAAAAAGTTATGAAGCAGAAAACTACATAATAATACTCTTTTTCGCTCACCCCTTCCTTGAATACGTGCGCGAGAATAGCCAAATACCTAAGACTTAAATCAGTATAAAACCTACTTTGGTCATCAGAATATCCTTATCTAATCCCGCTCGTTAATTTGATTGACACTCAATATGATTCATCATCCTTATTCGCCTGTTGCAACACCCAATCGCCTCTGCTGATTCAATCTCAAACAAACAAACAAGTGCATTACAGTAAATTCACACGGTCTACCTAGTCACAGATCTAGTCACGTTTTGTACCTAGATACTAGCGCATAAATCAGGCGTATAGGCAGTAAGTGACTCATTGCTGGTTCCCGACATTTAGTATTGGATTTACGATCGTTGCAAAGTTGTGGAATTGCACCTTTTGTTGGATATCACTTGTAATTTCTACCTTAAGCTCGATAGTATAAGATTTAATTTTGTGTGTACGTTTTCTAGTTTCATATGTTCGTATATTGGTATGTGTATAGGTATGTATGCCAAGGGTGTGAAAGGGTCGTTTTCTGTCAGGATTCCGCGCGAAGGAGACGCAATCCTAACTATGTCAATATCCGTTAGGGGTTCTTTTCATTAATGGAATGCTGATCGTTTGCAAGGGTCAGCAAACTGACTCGATAAATGGTTTTTTTCTCATTAGTGCTTCGTGAAAATACACCTTTGCGTACTTAAGTGAAAAAGCAATCCATTTAAATCAATTCTGACAATTAAAAACGCCGATAGATAAATGTTGTCTTCAATATTCACTAGCAAGACTCGCGGATACTTACCCTCGGTTTCTGAACGGCTAATCAATTGAAATTGCTGTTAAATCAACCAATCGCAGAGCTTAACACGAGATTTAACTGACGATTAAAAAATCTTTGTGTTAATCAGCGTTTGAGAGACCAAGGGTTAAAATCTGATTTCAAACCGAAATGCTGTACGTCATTCAAGACCTACTTACTATACTCCATTTGTTTAGGTAATTAACTAAATGTAAACAATTTTGGTATGTCTTTTAAACAAAATGTGATCTTTAAAAATGTTAAAATACGTTTACAACTTGAAATACATTCGGATTTTCTAAAACTATAGTTAATTGATTTATAAGCAGTAATATCCAAATTAAAAATTATTTTTTTGGTTAAAAAGTAACGCCAAGATTGCTTACATTTAGTTAACTACCTAAACAAATGGAGTATAGCACTTCACAACTTCGTCGTTATACCTACGTCTACCAGTAAACCACATTATCTATGTATATTAAACTTACCAAAGAACTAAGTTTGTATTATACAATAAAATATTTGCTAGAATAAGTTCATAAAAGTTTCATTAGTATTCAGCCAGCAACTCCACCCGTTTCTCTGTTCTAGGTAAGTATTTGCTCTGTCTGGGCTCATTACTGAAATCGCATGAGTTTATTGAACCCGAGCCAAAGATAGCACACCAGCTGATGGGTTGACTATTTATTTATATTAGATAGGTTGAACACACTTAAAGGTACATAATTTACATACTGAGGTTGAAATAGTTGTTGTAATGACTCAGTCTGCGAAGTTTAAATTGTGTATTACGTTTGTACACAATGATTCCATTACGGGGCCTTTAGGCCTCCACACGTCCCAGTGCGATAAAATGTATTATGAATTCTGTTAAAGAGAAAATGTAAGTCTAGGAAAGTAGGTGATGCTATTAAAACACGTTCTTTATGTTTAAGAAAGTATTTTATGTCTTTGTTTATTGCGTGCATTACACACTTGCAGTCTTAATAACGTTCGCCTTTTTGTTATTATAATGTTCGATTTGATTAATTTCAAATTTTATATTTTTTTTTACAAAAAGTAGCTGGCAACAATAATGGCACAAAAAAATATCGTCAAAGTCCGTTAAAGTCCGCGTTCTAAAATTCAAAAAGTCGTAGAGTGACCACAAAGTAGGATAATTAAAGTTTGTGTCCGACGAAACTGTTAAACCAGGTAAACGAGCTTCGGATACTCGACGCGCCATCCAGATAAGCTAAACAGCAACTTCCTGTACAGTAGAGTGGCCATGCCTACTAATTATACGGGACTGGTTATATTATGACAAGATAGTAATGTGAATTACAAAATAAAAGCTCGTAAAATATGTTACTGTTATACGCTTTTGGTTTTAATATCTTATAATGTTTTTATTATTGAAGTAGCTGATAATTGTAACTGTTCGTTGTATCAGATACTTTTT
The DNA here is from genome assembly GCA_941860345.1 of Chrysodeixis includens. Classification (NCBI taxonomy): domain Eukaryota; kingdom Metazoa; phylum Arthropoda; class Insecta; order Lepidoptera; family Noctuidae; genus Chrysodeixis; species Chrysodeixis includens. Next base: position 4,234,949 of record OW796107.1, on the reverse strand, counting down.
GATGCGAAAGTAACAGAAAGGTAGCAATAATGATGTATTTTCGATTGTTCGGAGTCGAGTATAACAACGTATCTTGTAAGCAACGGATTTCCTGTCATTAATTTCTGACCTTAACCGATACAATTGATACCACGTTTTACTGGTTTTACCTACACCTTTCGAGTAAAAAAAGGTCTGGATAAGTCGGTTTTTGTTTGATATTTCACTCAACCGTGACGTAACACCGCCCCTATGGAAATGTAGATGTTTGTCATGCGTTATCATTCACTATTCAAAGTCCTCGATTTGTCAATTCAACTCACGCAATCGCCTTACGACTTATAAAGTAAGCTATAACGCTCGAACATCAGTCTGTCTAGCCGAATTAGCCTTAGGAGGATAGATTTATTTAGAACTTTGAATATATTTTGTTTTATGACTTGACTGAGCGTGAGAAATGTTTTTCGGGCTAATTTGAGACTACTGAACAAAGAAATAGGTATTTGTAAAAACAGTCACGTAGTTGCGTTTGTAATTATGAAGATCGTTAATTTGGTTAAAGTTACTTGTATTTGTTTTTGCTATTTCACAGAATATTAAACAATGACGTAGATACTAGAATATACGTTATATAAATAAAATCTTAATTGTCAGATGTAATGTCTGTTTTAATAATGAAGTTCATTAAATTGCCTAATTGAAGGCTAAAAACATTTTACTTATTAAGCGAAATAAGTAAAATGTTGTGGTGTATTATTTTAGGACGATTCCCAAGTTAATTTGACAGGCTGGTGTGTATAGCGTAGTGGCGTTGACTCGAGGCTCGACCTCGACCCTGCGCGTTTCAATATCCCAGTATTTTTTATTTTATTGCACGCCTAACGAACCATAAGTCAGATACATAATTTTGTCAAACGTAATATGTATTCATTTATTTAATACTTTTATCGGTTTGTCAACGCTGAGCGATAAGGAAGCGTTTCTTTTAACTTAATGTGGGGAATATGTCGATAATCTGTGGTTTTATGGTTTCAGCTGGTAAACACCTATTAAAAATAAAAGAATCTAATGAAGATGTTTACATATTGAATCAAAGCGTTTGCTAAGATTCCCTATACGGGACTGGCATGTTGTTACAACAAAAGTCCCTAAAATAAAAGATTAGAAAAATCGTGGTATCCTTGATAAAAAAGAGTAACGTACTCTTTTTTATCAGGTAACTCTTTCTACAGTACGAGTATGTTTGTCACTTTCTTCCAAATTCATTTCTCAGTTTTGTAAGCATAGGTGGCGTTGACTCGACAGTTGGCCTCGACCCTGCGAGGCTAATAGCTTTATTTTTAGTTTTCATTGCATACCTAACGAAAACTGATACGTGAGTCAATAGGCATTTGTTTTTATTTCGGAAAATGTACGCGTTAACAGAAAAAAACAGCCAGAGATTAGGGATTGATAAATTGTCGGCAATAAAAGGTGGAATTTCTTATAATGCTATAATAAAACGTTTGTTTTTCTTGAATAAAATCAATTGACAATACTGTTTATTGTGCCCATGCCCCATGGTCTTACATGCTTTTGTTAGGCTTAGAAAAAAAATACCCTATAAAATATTTGTATAGAAAAAACATAACAGCATATACGCAATGAGGTATAATAAAAGTCATAGTACAAAATCACATGACCACAATTCTAGTACTACTAACATTCATTCCCTGCCAAGATTTCGCACAAAGAAAGACCTAAAGGAATCGTTCAATACAAAATAAAAGACCTTTACTAACCAAAACGTATTTCCGTTGAGACCGGCGGATCAAAGAAATCTCGAGTGCAAACAGAAAACATGCTCGTAACGTTTGTAAATCGTATGTATGTCATTTGTATCGTCAGCAACGGTCCTTACGAAGAATACGAAGTCTTTGTTATTTATTGGCTAATTTATTTACTGAAATAACGTTTCTTTTTACGTCTTCATACTCATTAATCTCAATAAATGAAGCAAGTATACAGTTTTTGTAACAGTTACTTGTTACTGTTATGTACAGTGAAGTGCAGGTGCTTAAAAGTATGGAATTTACTGCAAAAACATAAGTATGATAAGTTTTCAATAAAAACATACGATCGACAAACAAAATAATTTTGGAGATTGTTATTTGGTAATCACGCTGGTTCAAATCACATCATTGATAAACGAATAAGGAAAAAAAATCAGCAAAAATATGTGTTTACTCTCTTCATTAACATTTTTGCAACTGCATTAGTTATTTTCGTAACAATGATTAACTGTGTGTTCATTAAGACTGTCCTTATCTTGTACACCAATCACTGTCGCCCTAACATGGTACACCAATCACTGTCGCCCTAACATGACCCCTTCAATTTTGCACTTTGATAAACAATGATTCATTTTTTTCGGCTAAATTTTTGACGTAATTTAGGTATAGGTACTAATTGAAGGACGCCAGTTAAACTTAAAGATAACATACAAAATAAACACAATATTTTTGCCCCATAAAATTCGACGATCTAGTGTTAGTAATTTACCAACTGACAATTTGTTTTCTTCCTTTAAAGAGACATTTGCATATGAAGGCATATATTTCAGAATACATTTTTTTCTCAATAAATATTAACAAAACTACTGACAAGACTTGTGATAAAACCTCATTCGCCTCGATAAACGCAGGAAGCGACTCCGTTATTAATAAATATCTGTAGGCAATAAGTAGTATTAGTACTTTAAATGCATTATGCTCTATCGGTGATCTGTGAATCAATTAAAGCTTTGTTCCTGTTATATTGTATACTAGCTTTCCGCTCGCGGCTTCGCCTACGTGTAATTTGGGATTGTGGCGTATTTTAATGATCTCGACAGGACTTTCTTTCATAGGCTAAAAAATTGTTGGAATTTGAATTATATTGTACAGCTTGAGTTACTCATGGATGATGTAGCTTTCTAATGGTGAATATTTGAAAACGATAAGTAGTTTTGGATCTCCTCCCCCCCCCCCCCCGCCCGCTACCTAAGGGCTTGCTACTCCAAAAATCCCTTCTTAGTGGTCAATTGTGTTACTAAAGGAAGCCTTGTTCAAAATATCAGACTTCTATACCAAGAGGTTTCGGCTGTGCGTTAATCAATCAGTCACCAAATCACACCCGCGAAATCACGATTGGAGGGTAGTTTGGAGGAAAAACTTTCATTACCAAACTTATTTACTTGCCTATGTACGTTTTCGTGCCAATTTTCAAGTTTATAAACCTAAGGAATAACATTTTTCATAGAAACGTTTTTACCCCTTTTCGCCCCCTTGGGGGTACAATTTCCAAAAATCTTGTTTTAATGCTCACTTTCGTCAGTAAAGGAAGCTTTGTTCAAAATATTAGACTCCTACACCGAGCGGTTATGGCTGCGCGAAAGTTAATCAGTCACCCAATCGCAACCCCCTAAATCACGATTGGAGGGTAGTTTGGAAAAAATTATAATGCCAAAGTTATTTACTTGACCATATACGTCTTTGTGCTAAGTTTCAAGTTTATAAACCCAAGGAATAAGATTTTTCATAGAAACGTTATGACCCCTTTTTACCCCCTTAGGGGTTGAATTTCCAAAAATCCTTTCTTAGTGCACCCCTACATATCTCAAGGAATCTACATGCCAAATTTCAGCTTTCTACGACCAGTAGTTTCGGCTGTGCGTTGTCGATCAGTCAGTCAGTCAGTCAGTCAGTCAGTCAGTCAGTCAGTCAGTCAGTCAGTAACGGAAGAGTTTTATATATATAGATTAAGTATTAGAACATTGTAAGGACGTGTGTTATAATAAATTACTTCATTAGAAAACGTGTTTAATTATCAACCAGGATGTACTTGGCTTTCCTTGTCAGCTATGAGTCTAGAATCTTTGTAAATACGTGTTTTTTTTCTCTAGTCTTGTTTCCTACAGCTGAGCAAAGGCCTCCCTCAAATCCATCCACTTATTTTTTGTCTTAGCCTTTTTAAAGTCAGTCTTAACTTACAAATGTGAGTTAATTCAAGTAAGTAGGTTCATTCAATTAAGTAGGTTCAGGTACCTGAAATATTGATTAAAAATACAGTATATTTCGCACAGCAACTGCTTAATGTAATAGGAATAGTTTTATGGAATCTTTCTCACAGGTTAAAAGCTTCTTTGAGTCGTGCACGCCATTAATTGTTGAGCATGTTAAATTATCAAAACTTGATCTAGCTTCCAAGTGCTAAGTTTCTAGCAATGGCTAACTGATATCGCAGTATTCAGACTCCAATTATAGTACCAAGTTTAGCTTTCACTAAATAGTGTTATTCCTTCGACGTGTATAGGTACAATACTACTCTTTTCAGCTATAAAAAAGTAAGGTGAAATGGGAGAATTTAGAATATAGCTTCGGATCTGTAGTTGCGAAAAAAGTGTCCGTTTAGCAATAACACTTTGTATCTTGTGAAAACTGACTTAACCGATGTAGGTAAAGTACTTAAACATATTAAATTGTAATGAAAGTTGCCTCAGTGTCACTTTACACCAAAAAAAGCCAAAGTTAATTCATGTATACACACATCAACTTCCTTATTTAACTTTTTTAAACAAAAATGTAAACCTACTCCAGTCACTAAACACGGCTTGTAAAAAAAGTAAACAGGTTTATTTTTAAATTAACTCCACCGTAGCGGTCAGCTGCGCGAGCGCAAGGGTTGCCTTCCGACAACGTTTCCGCTGTTTAAAACCAACTTGGTAATTTAAGTTCTTAAAATAACTAGACACTTACAAGCAATAAGCTACTCTAAAGCTACCAGAGTAAAGTTGTTAATTGCTCGGCTTGTAACGGATTAGTCGGTCTAGTATTTAGCAAGTAGGTCGGAAACATAAATTTGATTGGTTTGACTCATCACGTCTAACGAAATTAAGTGATTTCTGTTTAGTTCCGAACCATATTTGGACAGTTCGCTGCAGTGGGAATTGTCTCTATTTTATTGTACTGGTTAGGTATATGGTTACCCCAATCGTTTACGTTTAGTGTTTGCTTTTGAGAAATGGAAGAAAAAAATAGTTGTTTTATGTGTTATTAAAAATGTTTTATTAAAAAACAAACTTAGTTCAGCAAAAACAATACATAAGGCAGCAATAACATACAACCTTTTTGTGTTAATAATATTGAAATACCTACCTTCACGTTATAAGTTACACCAAAAAGTATGACTAAGACTGAATCGTTCGCAGCATTGCTTAAATAATTCATTTAAGAGTTATTCCCCAAACATGTGAATTAATGTAAATTAATCTGTTTAATTCAAAGCACGAGGATGTTTAATATAATTGTAGATTATACCAAGTAATACCTATTCTGAGTACTGAGTACGATTCGTGTCGAATACTAAGTGTATTGAGGCTCAGATATACATTTTCTTAATTGAGACGCTAATTAATATTATACGTATGGAATTTCAAAATATTAACGGATTTTCAAGTGCAAAACTAATGGTAAATTGAATATTTCTTTTGGCAAAAAAGCCGACGAAATCTTGGACAAAGAGATCTACTTTTCTTAAGTTCCAATTTTGTTTAAAAACATCTCAAGCGCCTACTGTCAATATTCGATCACATCCACATTCAAAAATGTGACAGTTGAAAAAACGTACGTTAACTAGTCGTTCATTCACAAAAAGAACGAGTAAAAGGGTCGAAGGGCCTACCACGAACGTATAAACTGTATAAAGTAATATTTTGACCGTTGTGGAAGAGAGACGTCGCTCTACACGGTGTAGTGTGCCTTCTCGCTTGCACAACCGCAACAGTTTTATGTTGAGAGGTGATCGTAGGCTTCCAGTTGAGTTGTACGAACATCTTCCTTGTTATTATTAGCACCTCGAGCACTCCCACGGCACCAAATATGTATGGGAAATGTTTTAAATGGTGTTTGGACTCCTTCGGATTTCACAGCCGTTGTGTGGAATCTGCTGTTGTAATATTTGTTATTGGAGGATACAGATTGCAAGATGTTAAGATAAATTTTTAGGTATAAAACGGTTTTTTTTATTTCGAATATTCGTTACTCTTCATTAGATATTTTTCTCGTTTAGTTACAAACTAAAAATGCGATGTACGGTTCAAAAATTTAGAAAACTATCAGAAACGAAATAGGTTTTCAAAAATACTAGAAAATAGAATTGAAAACGCTGCAGAAAATTCGCTTGCTTTTAGAAAAGAGCTTAAAACTTTTAGATACGAAATTCACAGACGGCTCGAATTATAAACTGAATACTAGAATTTTACCCCGACACCGAAATTGCAATCGTTTCAGCTCCTGTTAAGTAAGCCCCTAAATTGGGGGCTTAGAAAAAGTCTGGCCTTAATGTTAGGAATAAGGGGTCTAGGCCTTTTAACATTTCGTCCACTTCTTTTAGTGAAGAAATGAACTTACTTAACTTATTACATTCGTAGGTTGACTAGGTTGAGTGGCCAGGCGTTCTAAAAAACTGACTGTAATTTTTTTTGCGTGTGTATAATAGGCTAAATTAGACGGTGTCCGATAATGTTGTTATATGTATATACTGTTTTTTTTATTCAAATGTTCTACAAATGGATTATGAAAATGTATAATGATAAAATAAGTAAGGAATGAGTGTCCGATCATTTTACACGAATTTTCTTGTAAACTAGTGGGTCTGTCCGTCTTTTTGGCACTAAGATGTGGTTACCCTATCCGTACTAAGCGAAGTATACCTACGTTCATTCAGTGGATTACTAACTAACATTTTTATTTATAACTAGTTTAAAAAAAAAGTAATGATTATTTTATTCCTTCTTCTTTTTGTTAATAGATCCTTTATTTCTTTTGTTTTGTCATTATTCTTTCTATTTATTTTATAATATTTTATGCCGTTTCTAGTTAAACTTTGTAAGGAATGGAATTTTGTATAAAATTCAAGGGTTTACTTAAACAAGGTATTCAGTCTAGTTATTTCACTCTTAGATTTTGAAATTCAAATGAAGTATTCTGAATTCTTGTTGGAATGAAGTCTTTAGATATTTCTAATAACTAGAACTTCAGGTAAATATTTGATATTACAAGGATGAAAAGAATGGAACGTAATTTTTGGAATTTCGAACTATTAACGTTTAGCGACAAAATTGTTGGGCAATTATTATTTTACTAGCTGTTGCCCCCAACTTGGTCTGCACAAATATCGGCTGCGAAAACATTACCTTCAGCTAACGTAGTCAGTTAAAAAGTAACCTATGTGTAATCCAGGGTGCGAACTAACTCCATGTTGCATTGAATCCCAATTCATCCAGCCGTTTGAGCGTGAACGATTAACATCTATCCATACTCGCAAACTTTGGTATTTTTACTATTAGTAGGATTGCTCTCCTTATAGAGACCACAAATCTGTTGAATGTAGATGTAACTATACAGAATGATTCATTCTCGTCTGTCGCTCATATCTTAGTACTAAAGACCCGTATCTCCCGACTGAAATACAAGTCAACTCAATTCATAAATTCTGTACAAATGTTTCTTCATTAGTCTGACTCATACATACATATGTCGTAGTTTTATCGTAAATTTGTTCACTTCTCGAAATGCTAGTGTATTTTATGAAATACACGAGTACGTTTTTGATAATCGGACTAAAATGGCAATAAAACATAAAAAAAAAACAGAAATGTTGAGTTTTTGTCACAATTTAATTAAAAATGTTATAGATATTCGGTCAAACTTTGATGACATATTCGAGAAAAGTAAACTTTTTAATTATGTTATGATCAAGTTGAGTTGCATTTTAAGAAATATACGCGGATTTCATGAAGTATCAAATTCAGATACGGCTAAATTGGCTAGGACACGTACGGTCAGCACCAAAAGTCGATTAACACATTTAGATTTTCAAACTAACTGTACTCAATCGAATTCAATGAATTACTGTTGTATTATTAGGTAACAAACTTGGTTTGACACCTGGTATAGTGAAAACGTACTAAGCACCAATACCTACATGTCATAGAAAAATAATGCCACTTTGTAAATCAGTCTCTGTTAACCGACTTCTGATGCTGACTGTACATGTAACATGTGTTTATTTCATAACATGCTGTAAGTACTATGTCGTGACCGGTTGAGACATGTCGTGAACTTGACTGATCTTGAACGTTTGTCCCCTCTATTTGATTGTATGGATTATATTAATTACTTTAATTATTCCTTGACAACAGTGTGAAGTGATATTAATGTACCAGTGATGAAAGATGTGATGAAGCGTGTGAACGTTATGAATTACAATAGTTCAGCTATATGTAATTGAATCTTTTGATTATGTGTGTGTTACGCTGATAATTGCTTTTAGTTAATAACAATTAGAGGTGTAACGTGAATTGGTAGATCGTAAAACGTTGTTGAAAAAAATGGCTTTTGAATGATGAATCGATAGTTATTTATTAGTTATCGATATTTGTTCTTTTGACGGATTAATTGGTATAGTATGTTTTGGCAATACTAAAGAGCTTAAAAAGCGGTTTTACTGTTAGCGAAGTTTTTGTAGCTTTATAAAAACTGTCTATTCAATTAATGTAAAAGTTTTCCTTGCCTATTGTAAATATTATTGTTTAAATATTATTGTATAAATATTATTGTTTACTTTAGAGTTCGTTGACCTGAATGACTAGTTTTTGTGTCGAAGATACTGCAATTAAGATAAACGTTGATACTACCTTACCACGGATACTGAAACAGCTAATCTCTCACTGTCTCTATTTTCTACCTTCATATGACAGAGACGGAGCTATTTAAAAGAGACAGTATTCGGTAATTAAGTATATCTTTGGTAAGATCGCTCCCATAAACCCATGGAGATATTACTTACATTGATTTAAAACCAAAGTCGTTGACAGCAAAGAATCTTGTTTTAATGTATCCAGTTTTGTAATAATTTGGACCAATTACTAGTTTTGTACATTTAATCTTTCTAAGGAAGTCTCTTATTAACTGGTTTTTTTATCTTTATTAGTGGAGTGATACAGTTTTTTGTTCAAAGAAATTTCTACCTTATTGTTTTCAGTTTAAGAACGATTGTTGCTTATGTAAGTTTACTTTAAATTGTGATGGGAGAAAGAATTAATAAAACTTTCTTAGATAACAGTAGCCTTGAACTTGTTTGTGTAACAAATCGTTAAGTCGCTCGGAAAATGATTTCTGTATTGGGAAACTTGTTTTTGTTTACAACTAAGATAACTAGCTGTTGCCCGCGACTTTGTACGTTTTACTTGGTAAGTAATACTTCTGCGAAAAAAAAGGGATAAATATGAAATAAATAACTAAATATTCTACGACTTCCACACTACACCATCTAGTCTCAAACTAAGCATAGCATGACAATGTATAGGTCATAATATGAGTTAATTTGTTTGTAGCATACATTCCTCTTAATAAACGAGAAATTGAAACATTTACGAATGTCAAAGTAATGATTTGCAGTTCAGTAACTGAGTCAATATTAATACAAGGATAACCTTATGACGTTAAAAATACATGAATCATTGACAGGTAATTCTTAGAAGTTGTTGCGAAATGTTCTTAACCATTTGTGCACGCGTTATACAAGTATGGATTTTATTTTTATTGGTAAATGTAGTTGTTTAGTTACGTAGTACTACTAGAATCTTTCGGAAATCAGAACTAATGCTGTCATATTATATGAAAAGCTATGACTTTTGACAGACAGTTAAGTTTATTCTTGTTGTGAATGAATTTGCACACCAATGCCCTCATGTTATATCTTGCCAAAAGATCCTTCTTAGTAGCTCTATATATCATTATCTAAATTATTATTCTAATAGAGTATACCCTGAGAACTAGAACGCCATCTATTTATAGAATAAATTTAGATTATTAAGATCGAGAGGCAATCATTGTGGTGATTGACATCGATTCGCGTGTTCACTGCGCGAGTTCCAAAATTAAGCAATAAAATTCATTTATTTTGAATTTACTGCTCGTAAATTTAAACAAGGAAGTTTGGTCGTTTGTTTCTTTGTTGACACCAGCCATGTTTATAAGATTAGTCCTTAGTTCCTACAACCTTTACCTATAATGAATGAGGTGCGATTTTGAATTTATCTATAAAAAAAACACTCCTTGTCCCAACTGTGTGACAGTTACAGTCTGTTCTTATAATATTGTTATTAGAATAGTTGAATTAATGGTGTTGAATCAAAAGTTGTCTGTCTTCAAACAATGACTTTTTAGTCTTTTTATAAGTAAGTGTTAGTTACAATACCTATTATATTTTTAATTATAAGTTCATTTAATTGTAATATCTCAATAAATACTCGTTGATAGACTTAGCTTATAAGAGACTTACCTTTGTGAAATAAAGATAAATAAATAAATATAAAAGCTGAACTGCTTATTTATATCGATAGGATAAAACAATGCCAACGTAACAATTGCGTGTGAAAATATACAAAGCGATGAGACGAAATAACTGTTGTTTTGACTACTTACTTACGTAATACGTAATGTTTTGACCATAGCGTCATGAACACATAGCCAGACGATATTGATTGTGATAATTACTTATTGTTACTTAGCAATAGCATGGGAGTTTAACTCAGATTATTATCGATACAGTTACATATTACGTTTAATGACCTTCACATTTTTTGAAGAAGAAGTCAACCTTTTTAGATTCTGACTAAAATGACATCCGATAAAGCGTCTCCCAAAAATAGGACCAACTTTCAAGAAATGCCCGGTATTCTAAGCTGTATTTCAACCTGTATTTGCTAATATCCACAAATTGAACAACCCTTACAACAAGCGAGAGTAAAGTATTGTTATCTTTCGCCCTATGGCGAATATTCCACACACCCGCAGTTATTGTAGTTCATTAATTTATAAGATAAATGATCTATAATTTCCTGCATCCGTATCTAGGGCTTCATTTTCGACTCACCCGATAATTTAACGATCGAATAAACAGTTTTATATACAGAAAAGCGAACAAAAATATCGATTGCTTACAAGTAATGACCCCTTACAGACGCAACGGATATCCTTCATATGTTCACATTTATGAAAAAACAAAAGGCGATTCTTATTTCTTATACGGCTACCGTTTACGAATTTCTGTATACGTATCTTCCTTAATTTTCGCCCGGGGCTATGCGTGCCGAAAATTATTTGCGGAAACATTAAGAGAAGTAAAATTTTCGTAAATATGAAACGATTTGTTATGTAAATTCTGTGTTCATTTACTTTGAAGCTTTGGATGGAAGGAATTAAGGTGGTTGGTTTTGGAACGTGCGAGGAAATGTGGAATCGGATGTCTGCTTGAATGGCTCCCAAAATGCAGGATGGAAGGAAGCATAAGAAGTGTGTGCGTTTTAAGTAAAAAGTAAAACCCTAAAGTTTCCTTTTCAAATAAAACGTTTTTAGGCATTCCATTTTAGAACGTTTTAAAAAACAATCGCCAAAAGTCCATTCCATTTTCGAATGATATCTGTTAGATACCTATTCTAAATTTAAAACCGAATTTCAGTTAAAATTATTCGAAATTTTTGATGCATGAGTTGGAAATGGTATTAAAATGTTGATATTTTTATATGACAAACAAATTAGGTACATAATTTTTAGTAAGGAAATAACTCTCTAGAACAAACTAACGAAATCAATATCCAAACTGAACTGGCCTTTGGTTATAATGCAACAATTTCGGAGGTTCTTTTTTACAATGACTACCTTAGGAGCTTGCCTCTGGCGGGTTAACCGCTGGTCAAATGATGATGATGAATGATTACTAAGATCTCATTTAATGATGGACTCAAACACCGGCTCCCAACTGACAACATAAAAAGACAGACTAAAATTGTTCGGGTTTTTTGTGCACTTTGTACTGAGTAATGAAATGTGTAATATTTCTTTAGAAGATGATGGATCGCCTTATTATAGTGTATTGAAGGTGATCTTTATTTTTGATCGTTTAAATTTTGTGCTACTAGATAATTTTTATTCTATTTTTTTTAGACGAGTCTAGATATTCCTTGCTTTTTCAATTATTAGTCTTTCTTTTTTTTTCTTAATGAAGAAATAGTAAGGAATTATTTGTAGGAAAAAAAACGGTACATATTTTATTACTTGGTAACACTTAGCAACAAACTTTAAAACACAATAGAGCCGAGATAATTGCTCAAAATGAAACAATTACCTTGTACCGGACTTAAATTTAAATAAAAATGTAATTATTACAGTTTAATGTAGTAAATTGTGGGATTTATTTCTGTACGTCGCAGAAATTATAGTCGCTATTTTAAATACAATAAGTTTCGAAATAAATAATTAGTTGAAAACTATTCTGACATGTAAAAGTAGGTAATAAATAATTGTTTTAGACACTTATATTTATCACATTCTAACAAAATAACTCGCAAAGTTTACGAACTTATTCGTGCATAAGTTTTACTGGTTTTACGCCATACAATCCGACCTTTTTTCAAGGACGTAAACGGTCTGGAATATATCTATACCTTGTAAAATATAGCTTGATACCTGTGACATTACCGAACGTTTTATGAAGACAGCTACAACCCAAATTTTATTTTTAAAAGTTCAAACTTTTTAACATAAAAACGACGTTTGTGTATAAAAATAAAACGCATTTTTAAAAACAATCATGTAATTATAAAGATACCAGTAAAAATATGAGTAATTTAAATAATATTTAATATTTCTTAAATAATTTTTGGTTCTTAGCTTACTTTATAAATGCACGTTGAAGAGCTCTAGGGACGCGCAAGTGACTGACAGATGATTATCGATAAAATAATACTATGAAAATTTCACTAGTATAAAATGTAGTTATTTAGTTTAGCAATAATGGTTTCGCGTGCTGGAAACAAGCGGGCGCCATCGTTTTTGAGTCAATACGAGTGCTGACGCGATGCAGACGCCTTGTATACGCTACCATTGTTTTGTTGATATTTGTGTTACTTTGTGTTACTATGGTGTTATTTGTGTTACTTTGTTTGGTGTTACCTTTTTTTGGTTTGCCAAAATGCTGAAAAGACAAAAAAAGACTGTTTTGAATAGTGAGTGTCGCGAATTTGTGATCCGTTTGCGCGATTATTTTGAATTATTTTTGTTTTATTTCATTTAAATCAACTACAAATACATTTATTTTTAATTTACATCTTTACAATGACAATGACTACAATGTCACTTTTAATAAAACTCATGACGTCACAGACATCGATAAGCTACGAAACACACCTCCATCCCTAGTAATGTCATTCCGACAAACGTCACAGGTATCAAGCTATATTTTACAAGGTATAAAGCAACATCCGGTCAATAAATAACCCAGTAATCAATATCTCATACAAACAAACAAACAACAAAACATTTCATCATACATGACTTAAAGCCTATTCTGCCGTGCATAAACTATAATGCCGTTATCTACAAAATACTCATTTTGAGATATGAGCAAAAAACTAAAAAAAAAAAAGAAATGCATGCCACTTTATGTCTATTTCACTTATGAGAGATATTTTGATATGGAAAGATAGATATTTGAAAACTCTATCATATGGTATTTTAGTCAAAATAATTGACATTATGTAATAATGTTTAAATTCAATTTTGGCGTTATAGTTATGTTATGTGGTAATTTTATACTATTGAATATAACACTAAAACGCCGTTATGTATGGTTTAGCGGCGTTTTTGACTTGTATATCTTCATAACTATTACATTCTTTTTTTTTAGTATAAATTTATCGATTATTACATAACTACAATGCCGTTATAGCACATAATGGCATTATAGTTTTGTGTTGTTGCAATATTCTTACAATTAAGCCATGAGTAAAAAAGGGTAAAACCGTTTTTGCCACATTTTAGGCTAATATTATAAGTATTTTAAATTAATGTTGCTTTTTTAATTGAAATAAGATTTACTTTACATTTCTAAAATGCCGTTATATACAAAACCTTTTAAGGTAACTGCATTTTAGTGAAGTAATTGTGGCCTATAGTTTTAGGGAATACTATTAATAGGATGTTCACAGGTAAATCAAAATAAAGTAAATACTATTTAAATGTACATAATTATGAGAGAATTAGAGATTCCGCCATTGTACAATAATTGTATAAGAAACATAAATAAATAAAATAATTATACTGCAAAAATGAAAATTGAGTTAACACTGTATCAATGGGATAAAATATGTATTGTAGTACTTTTTCATACAAATAAAGCATAGTATTAAATAAGTACAGGTAAGAAAAGTCTTGTATAATTGGTAATGCGCTGTTCATAACAGGTTAAGTTAAACATAGTCTAGCATGTAAAGTTATTTAAACAGCCTTCAATCATGTAAAATAGAAGAAAAAAAAAAAACAAGAATTAAAACATGATGTTCTTAAACTTAATATCACTAACAAGGAAGGTCTCTAACTAAGGTAAATGGCACTTTCAGCAGTCTTAAGTATTTTTTATCATATTCATTTAAATGTTCATAATTACAGGCAAGCTATGCCAGAATATAAGCTTATGTGGAGGAATTATATCAGACACCTTGGCTATAAGATTAGCTTTTCTGTCTGAGTCTATACCTTTGGGAGAATTACGGAATTCAATAGTCAGAATTTTTCGGTTTTTCAGATATTTGTTGTTCATAAATGGGAAACTATAACATATTCACCGTCAAAACTATTTTTATAGAAAAAGTCATGACTGGTGCGCTTAAAACATACATGAGACATATTTTTAAGATATGCCCTTGGATTTGAATTTCGAATACGTCTATCTGATAAAAAAGCATCCTTCTCACAAAAATTCAAACATTCAGACATTATCAACTTCCATTCCATAAAGTGTATTGGATAAAGTGTTTGTTTAAGTTTGGCCTACATAATATGGTAGAATTGATCTTTTTTACGACTTCGACTTAGGAATTTATTCCTAGCATAGAGCTTCGCATATGTGGCAGATTTTTTTTTTTAATTTAATTTCGATACTTATACACGATATTATTTTATATTATACCATATAATATGATCAACATAATATTATTATGTATACAGGGTATAAGGAAACGACTATAACGATCGTGAAGGGGCATATGTAGTCTCGTGTTACAAACACATTGCTGCGACTTTTACTTCGATACGTGATTATGATTTTTCCCCGTTCAAATTAATTCATAATGCTAAATTTCCCCACCGCTATTACTGGCCACACTGAACATATGATAACGTTCGGGTCACGACCTGAACACAAAGATGGCCGTTACCGCAAGCGCAGGTGTTTGACCATACCGCCAAAAATACTGTTGCAAATCAATTTCAACTTTACTGGTAACGACATAAGGTTCACTTTAAGTAAATCATCATAAATTGTATGCCATTTTTTGAATTTATTTTCTATTTTCTACAAATTTACGGCGGTATCTTCGTTGTGAACCGCGAGCTGACATTATTATTGAACAGTAATTTTGCATGTTTCTACCACAAAATAATATCAATACTACACTAGTAGTACGACAAACGATACGTTGTCGCAGTCCAGTTGTAGCGTACCTTGATTTTCGAAATAGCGTTATTCACTCGTCGATCGCGTGACTCCGTCAGCTGACGATCGAGAACTCTTAACAATTAGGTACTACTTGGGAGATCTCGTCAACGGCTGCGACATACAAACTACCTACGGTTTTGCGAACGCCTGAAGCAGTTGATTCGGAAAATCCCTGTTCTACCTACCAACTATTTACCTCAGTTGACCTTTCAACACAATTCTAACTAAAAATAATAACTATGAGAAAGGAATGTAGGTATGAACTTCACTTGAATAATTAGCCTAGGTATGTTTAGCGAGTCGTTAGTCGCAATGATTATTTTAATTTTATTTGTGTGTAATGTGAGATGATAACAATGTTAATGGTACTTACAGGTGTATGTAGGTATTTGCCGTTACTCAACCATAAGAAACTATGAACTTAATGTAGCCCTGAAAAGGACTTTTTGATATTGCGGTGGCCAGCGACCTGGTGTTAAGGCTATTTACGTGTGTAATAAAGTTAACACTTTTAATTGTAAATTTTGTTTATCGTGCTCGACTTCAACACTCCTCTGAACCGTTTAATCACATAACACTGTTACTTTCACACCTGTACTGGCTTTAAGACTCGCCTTAACACTCACAGTTTGGCTCGTTATGTGAAGATGATGCTAGTAATACTTGTACCGACGGCACTGATACCTATACCACTCGCGAACTACATCGCGCGTCAAACTTCCTTCGGGCACTTGATATTAAAATAAGTAACGTTAGAGTACGCCATAACATCTCGCGAAAACTTATAACAATTCGGAGGTCTTATCGAGACGAATTTAAACACGCGACTGATCCGTGATCAGACTGGCACTGATGTCGGGATAGGGATGATCGATATTCATCGATGGTGAAGAAATATCGATGTTTAGCTGGAAAACATCAATCAATCGTACTTTTGAGTTTGATAATTTCGCTAAATCGATCTTTTTAGAAAAAAACGGTTGTCTGTAACGTCGGTTTACTGACGATAGTTGAATGTGACAACGTCATAAAAAAAATACTGATGAAATGGCGGACTCTCACTCAAGTAGGAGAGAAATTATTTCTTTACTTATTATTTCCTGAGAGAGTAATAAAAAACTGTCAACTTAAACGCTTTTGAATGATGAAAGTCAAACATCGATATTAGATATCGATGTTTTTCTAATATCGATCATGTCCCTATGTCGGTCCCAACAAAGAAAATAGTGCATTTGCCGAAAGGACGGTCGGCTTTTTTGACATAAAATAAAAAGAATTATGTTTGAAAATTATTTGTCCCGAGCCGAAGTCAAAGGTGCCGCTATCGCAAGACGGCACCTTTTGCAAAGGCAACCTTATTTGCAGAGGCATTAGGTTCAATTAATATTTTCATCGCAAAACGTATGATATTTGTTCTATTTTTTACCTACGCTACATGTTTTAAAGACGAAATTCATTACCTACCTTGCAGATTTACAATCATATGCTGATGTTTAGCATTTTATTTACGATTCACACTCAAAAGAGCCACGGTGAGTCACGGTGGTATCGTTGTAATACCTACCACAAAATAATGAATCCAGTGGTGAGCATCGAATTGGTTTTTTAAAATAGGCAGTTAGGCGCTCGACGAGTCAACATAATTTTGAGATTATTTGTCAGTAAAGAAAACTAACAATACGTTTGGGTACAATATCTTTCGTAGGGTATACAACTGTAGGCAAATTAACCATTTATTGTTAGTAGTTGAATTTAGTGATAACTGATAATACAGATTTCTATTGTAATAACTAAAATCTTGGTACCTGTTTTGATAATGTATTTTAATTTAGTTTAGAGAAAGATAATATTTATGTTCTGTGTAAAGTAAGCACTCTTAAGTGGTTTATTTACGGTTGTCGCTGTCGCATGCGAGACGATAGTATTATTATTGTACCTACGTACGACTAACGATACGAATTTACAATTGTTTTGAAATTGTTGGATATCGTAGTCAAGAGACAAATGAAAAATGTGTTTATAAATTAGATTGGCCGTAATGAGCTTGCTAAAAAGAATTAATCATGTTTCTCTAAATAATATTTAATAAAATTATTCTAACGATTGTAAATATTTTCGTCATTAAAATGTGATAAACGTAACTTCAATGATGGTGAATTAAAAATACCTTTTAATGTATTGGCGGTTTAGTACTTTTTCTATTGCGTTTTTTAAGGAACCGTTTTTTGTAAGCTAAGGTATTAAGTATTTTAGATGTTGTAAAGTAGTGAAGTAGGTATCTGTTACGTAGGAACTATTTTTTTATGTTTTAGGTTGGCCTTCTTTTAAATGAATAAATACCTACCGAGTCTTAGAATGTTTTTAGTGATTGTAAGTTATTCGTGTGAAATTTATGATGAAAATTAAGTTTATTATTTGATGTACCTTATGCGTGTGTAGGTATCTGCTGTTAGACATCCATAAGAAACATTGAACTACATTTTAACATTTTAACTCCGCCGCAGCTACACGCGTGCTTTGCGTAGGATCCACGGCAAACATACCAAGAACACTTTCTTCGAGGTCGTCATGTGTTCGTGGCCTCCCGGTATCAGCACGTTGCACCTCCGTACTGTGAACATTGCCAGTTTGGAACGTTCTGACGTGGAGACGCTGAAATGCCTGTACGGACGGCACTGGTATACCTCGCGCACCAAAACACACCTCAAACTCTCTACGAGCAGCCGCATAAGTTTCGTTAGAGTACGACATCTTAACAATTAGCGAAAATCTAATAAGAACACGGAAGTCTTGTCAGAAGCGCTTTCTACACGAGACTGAGACTGACTGAGCGTCGCTCGGTCGGTCGGCGGCATCATCAAAGGAAACCACGGTAGTTGTGTACGCGCCGAAAGGCTGGCGGTTCCTTTGACATAAAATAAATAACATTATTTTTTTGACATTTTATTTTATTTTGGACCTGTCGGCTCCTTTAAAGCAATAGTACAATAGATCAGATAGATGCCGCGGTGGTGTGGAGTGTTGTCAGTGCTATGAAATTTTGCCGAGTTTCGGGGAGAATTTTGCGTTAGATGGATGGAACAAAAATTAATAACTTTAACAGTTTTTGATATTGACCTCCAAAAATACGTTTTCTGGTATTTAGATTGATAGTAGTATACGCCTGTTCAGGATCGTTATAGTAGTTTTCTTACACCCTGTATATGCATTTTATCGGAATACAAATAAAATGGTCTTATATCTCTGAGCGTTCCGATTTATTATTTTGGAACCAAGCAACTAGAGTCAATAATCGCAACTGTTTAAAGTTTTAAATGTACCCGAGAAGGTTCTTGACAAAAAAAAACCTGTGGAATGATTTTAATTCATCACACTCAAAATATAAACAGTTAGTTTTTCAAAGCTAAACTAATAATAACCATGATCATTAGTACAAAAATATTTGTGCAAAAAAATATAACAATCTAAAGTTTATATTACTATCGTGAATGTGAAAGCTATTCAATTAGTCTGTATGACGGTTTGGCAACTAAACCTAAACTTTTAGGGATTAAGTTTGGAGTACCTAGAGATAGCTTGAGCTAAAACAAAAGACATATTATGACACTTTTTCACGACATACATTTACTGGAAATCAAGAAAATAAAAGATTTCCGCTGTTCGTCTATCCCTATGTAATCTTAATCTTTAAAAATACTCCATACACTTAGAGAGGCCTATGTCCAGCAGTGGACTGTGATAGGCTGATGAAAAATAGATTTTGATTTGGCTTTTTTTTAATAGATAATTATGATTCAAGAGGAAGGTATATACGTACAATACATCAGAATTGCACCCGTGCAAAACTGGAGCGGGTGGCTAGTTGTTAATTAAAACAAAAAGAAATATAAATATAAACTTGATTTAGAATAACTGGTGTTCTACTCGAAGCCAGACCTCGGAAACGGTAATGTTAAATTAGATTATTAAAAGGGTTTCAGGTATTCGTTATAGGCGCGAGAGCAACTTATCGGCATTTTAGTGTAGTAATGTGAAATAGCCGCAATTTAGTGTTGCACACCAGCTTAAATATTTTTGGCACTTTTTTAGAAAATGATGTTAATGTCGTATACATTATGCAAAGTCTCAAATAATATATGTTCAATAAAATGCTAAAATGCAGTTAACTGATTATAACCGCAATCTTACGTAGTATTTCTAGTTAACGGCTTTATAATGTTGGAGTACGTATATTCTAAATTACAGAATGGTAATCTACAAAAACGTTAAAGAGTTTTAACGGCACTGTTGAGTACAAAAATCAGTTAACGACAATTTAGTTACGCAATTTAGAAAAAAAAAATGGTAAAAATGTAGAACTAAGGGGTCTTAGCCACTTTTTAGATTACAAAATATACTTAACTGCGGTTTAGAGTTTTAAAAATATGAATAAAAGTTTTTTAACGGCATATTAACCATATTTATCTCAAGAACTACAACAGATAAAAATAAACCGAAAATACAGATCGATAGAGCTTGTTTTTCTTATTAAGGTAAACAGAAAATCTAAAAATTGACCGGATGTGGGTTAGCGGCATTATAGTCTATGGACGGCAGTATTGTCATCAGTCATGCATAATCAGTTAAAACAATGCAGTTATGTATTGAACAATAGCGACCTAATCGCACACATGTCAGTATGTTCGTATACACCTTCATAATCATTGGTGTATTAACATAATATTCTTTGTTTTACATAATTTGAACAATATGTCAAAAAAAGATGTAAAAAAGTTTGAATAAATTGTCAAAAAGAAAAAAAAGTGTGCATATTTTGACAAAAAGGTTTTTGTTTTGAGTTTTAATACGTGCTGGCTGGTTATTTGATATTCTGTTTTCAAAATTCTTTTTTTTAATAGCACGTGGATACTTTAACGTATTTTTTTTTTGTATTTGGAATTCGAGATAAAATCCAATTTGTTATAGCACAGTCTAAATATATTATGGTTATAGCGTCATTGTATACAATTTTTTTAGAGATAAAGCATTACAAAATTGAAATTCATCTTATATCTTCTATAGAAGCGTTCACTTAAAATTTAATGAACAAACGTGGCTTGATACAAGTATATTTTAAGGTTAGGTACATAAAGATCCACGTGATTTGCATAAGGCTTACCTTAAGAGAGAAGCAAGGAATCTATAATCAGTTTTCTACCTTGTTATGACTTTTGGATTACCTAAAAGCTCCTCTGAATATGAATGTGGTACAACCACGACCAAAACTGTTAGCAAAAAACTCATTATTATTACTTCTTAAATGCCAAGTCATTTTTATGTGCGAATAAGTTATGTGCACTGAATAAATTATGCTCGCTTTAGTAATTTGTTTTTGAATGTTTATCGAAACACTTTTGTCGATGAATGTACACGGTACTTTGTAGGATATAAAGTTACTGAATAAGTAATTAAGGGATTTCTGATACAACAGGTTTATGTTTCGAATATGTTTTAGCTTGTATTAAGAAAATGGATTCTTGCAATCGGATAAAGCTTGGTATTTAGAAATTTAATATTAATATTGATAACTTAAGTTCTATAATAGGATGGGTAGTTAGGTTAGTAGATTTTTTATTGTTAATAAAATTATCAGTCTATATGTTGAATATGTGAATTCTTCACATAGAAAAATTCACGAAAAAAAAAAGATTGTATCGTAGTCCCAAAGATTCCTTTTTTCGAAAACCGGTCGTCTATCTAACAGTAGCTATCCCAAAACTAAAATATCTATTCTCCCGCTTAACAAAACTAACTTCAAAAAAATCTAAATTAATAAATTCCAAAATGTATTAAATCACATTCATTTCGAGACTTCGAGTTAGGAACGCGGTCGTGGGCGAATGAATGCTGCGCAGGAGTTTGTTGACTGATCTGTCACTGAACGAGTTATTATGTAAGTCGGACTGGACGGGTTATGTGTATTTCGATACACTTTAATAGAGCATTTGTTAGTAGTGCAACCTTATCTGTGATGTTGAGTAATTTTACAGGTGGATTTGTAGATTTTAATGAAGTAAATGTTTGTAAAACTTCACGCGGGAACGGTTTAAAAAAAATGAATATTTCGTCTGGGTTTTTGTCGGATTCTACGCAGTACATAATGCCGTTTGAGAAATGGCAAGATTCGTCTCTCGGCTTTTTGCGGATCTACGCAGTGATCTTAAGCAAGCTTAGATTACTTCACCGGCCTATTTTTGTGACTAGAATTACAGCTCCATAAGCTAAGAATAACAAACAAATAAGCTTTTGCGTTGTCCTTTAATTTTTGGACCGAAACCCATAATCTACCAAAAAGGAGCGTAACTAGACTCATTAACTCCCAAGTAAGGCCCAAACAAATTTCCCTACCTGAATATTCAACCAAAATCCTAATTTGCGTAATTCTAATTGAAATTTCACAAAGCCTTGATCCTTTTATGAAGACAAATAAAATTATGGACTTATCATTGGCAGCGTCGAACCGCAAAACCGCTTTACAATCTGTCAAAACGATTCGCGACCCGACATGAATGAGAAGGACACTCAAAAAACTTATCCAAATTAAAAAAATCCGGTACCATTGTGCTATAGCCGACATTCACTGGTTCTCATCAAAAACTGGCAACACCGCAGACAGGTGTGTTCCCGTCGTGCCCCTTTTTTTCAACGTCCGTTCCCGTATGAAATTTCTCACACAAAGACGTTACTACAGCAACACGTTACACTGAAATTGATATCTTAGGGCCCTGATTTTAAAGTCAACTTTCGCCCAAAGCGAATAGTGAAGCTGTACAAGAGTTACAATGAATGGATCGTTTCCCTTACAATGTGCTGCAACGGTTAAAATTCGTGGTCAGTGGAAAATCAGGTTTATGAATACGGAGTAAGTTTCAAATTAACTTTAATGAGATAAGTATAGTATGGTATATAATTGTGTTATTTTAATTTATTTTTGATTCTCAAAATCAGGGTCCTTATTTTCGTGATTGTTATTTAAGGGGTAAATCGGATTTGTTGGAAGTTTCCACAATGGAGTTAATTAACAGAATGGTCATTGTACACCATCCAGTCTTCAAGATGCATAACTAAATTGTAAGTTGAAAGTTAGAACAAAAAGTATGTAGTGCAAGTAAGCTGAGAATCTAGAGAACTGCTATAGAAAGCGTGTCATCTAATATTACTGTATGCAGCAAAGTGAATATTAACACAACAACAAAAGAACTCAGATTATCAACAGCACACGGATCTCAAGATTTCTAGCGATAGAAGTCACGGCGATAACCGTTAACGATATCAATTTCTATGCTTCACACACGTTAATTAATTACTATGTGCCGCGTGATTGGAAAATTCTCATGGCTCAAGGTAAAAGACGCTTTGTTATATCTAGCTTTCAATATATCATGCAAACATAATATGAACGATGAAGGAAGTCAATACAATAGAATGCAAGATATTCAATTTATAGAAGACGACTTAATATATGACACCACACTAACCTGCAAAAAAGTCACTTCATTAGTTTAATCTACCGATCTATCTTGGGTCAAATATACAAATTGCTAAGAGCATTGAATTATGAAACTATCATTAACGTGGGATGATCAGCCGGCATTTGCATTAGTTATGCGAACAAAAAAAAGAAAGGATGTGAAACCTCGTGGCCGATAAAGATGAATCTCGCATGACTCAAATAAAAACCAGTCATCGATTCGTAAAAATAAAATGTAACTGCTTTAAGATAATAAAAATAACTGATGTTATGACACCCACTTGGGAATGTAGATGGATAAGTTATCTACACTTCCTATAATAAAATATTTAAATTGTCTAGCGTATGGTTCGGAAATTATGGCCTGCCAATGGATGGACGATCACTGTCTACCCTTCAACGTTCCGATTCTGCATATGTTTAGAGTACCTAGGTAGATAATTAGATGTTCTCTCAAATATGAAGCTAAGAGCAAAAACTCATGAGTTTTTTGCCAGTCTGACTGTTTAAAATTAAGCGTAACTCTTGATAGATGGCCAATTATAACGAAAATTCGCTAATGCATGCTTCACAGGTACGTTTTATTTAAAGGTAAATAGCGGAGATAATCAGCTCATTTTTGGAGGAAATCTTATCTCCGAATTCGGGTCTTGTGGGAAGGATCGTAAAGGTCTGGATAAGAATTTGAGATTGGACAAATAAGCGTATCCCGATTCGCCGTCACAATTTGCTCCGATTCGCCGAATCGAGATTCGCAAACAACGAATAATTCTGGAGTACTATTGTAAATAATACCTTTGTATATTTCCGGTTTCTCTTGATGTCACTTCCTATTATTGTAGTCAAAAGGGTTGAGAATATTAGTAGCCTTAATATTACTGTCACTGTCATTTGAAGTGGTCCCTCATTACTTAGAGTCGGATACTTTATAGCTTTTGGCATTACGGTTTGATGTTTTATGGTTCAAGGGTTTTCAGTATTATTGCCGTGCCGAAGTGATTTGTTAGTGTAATGCACGTCTTTATTGTTGTTTCCACTTAGCTATATAAAAGCTATTTCAGCTGCCGACTATTTATTTCAATAGTTTGTACGATTTATACATAATTCATACACGTCTGCTAATAAGAGAGTCTATTCCGAGAAAATAAACTTCTGAAGGCAATCGGAACGTAGTCTATTAAAAATCTGTACAACGTTTGATCGCACCTGTCCATTAACCCTTGGAATAATTTCAGTAATGTGATAAACGATTTACGATAGCGTAGCAAGCCGAATTGGAAACAAGGCCGTCGTGGAAGAGTGGCGTGCTCCGAATAGTATTAATTACGGAATCATTGTAGCCATTTTGCCACGGAACCTCCGCGTCGGCCATTAACGGTGTCGGCGTGAACGAAGAGAGGGATTAGAAGCATGCGCCGGCGCAGCTGCCGCACGCACGGACTACTTACTTCGTAAAATCGATCAATAAAACCTCTTTTTACAAGTGTCATCGCCTCCAAAACTTGGATCATAACAATGTGCTCGTGACTATCGCTTAGTAAATTATTCTTTTTCGCATTTGGAAGTCTAGTGTTATAGTTCTTTCTAGGAAACTCAGTACCTACAGTGGATTCTGAAGTCGTCGTATGGATTGACAGTTTAAATAGTGTTGTTAAATTATAATTATCGTCGAGAAAGTGCGTTTAACTACTGCTATTTATGGGGCATAACTGCAATGCGGTAAAATCTGACAACAACAGAATAATAATAACACTTGCTTAGATCTGATTATTCGACCTACCACAGACAACCACAATCGAGGTGGTCTTTTGAATTATCTTTGGTATGTTTCTTGTCTATTGAAATATAACCTAGTTTTTACTGACGTTTTTTGTAGATACCTAAAGCCAACTAAAGCGTCTTTAGTTTTGTATAGCAGAATTTCGTTTAAATTGTTAGAAAATCTCAAATGAAAGTCACGTAGATACACTCACCGTAATGATGCCAGCGGAACGCCAGCTATGTTTAATTGTTACCCATCTTTGAAATGTTAAAATTTCATACCTTTATCCGGCGAACTAAACTTTCATCCTGTACTCTAAAACCGTAATATTCCAACTTTCTCGACAATCCCTCGTGTTTCAAATTCCTGTTACTCGAGCTGAAGTACGGCGTTGATGTTTTTGTCTGTTCCAGTTCGCTCATGTTCAGTGGCCGGTGGAATGTTTACGGTCCGTGGCTTCTTTCGAAACAGTCTTGGGCGTGCTAGTGCAAATGTTTTTATATGGATATAGTTTAATGGATTTGTGTCGGTTCCGACGTGTTTGATCGTCTCATTCCGATCCATTTTTGCCATCGAACTTTTTGATTAGCACGCTTTTTACAATGTTTGTTGAAGAAAGTTGTTTGCGCTGTTGAAACAAATTTGAGGCAACTGTAAATCCATACGTTCAATGTGATTAGCGTGTGTTCGCACGAACTGAGTCATGATAAAATTTGTTTAGAAGTTCAGGATTTCCGCTTCAAATTAGAATGTTTACTTTCGTCTATCTGTATCGTTATTTTCATCAGTTTTCTGGAGTCCGTCCGTTTCATTCAAATCGAGATCAAATATCTAAACTCAAGCGTTCGCAATTACAAAATTCGTTTGTTTTTCTCGTCTTCAGGAATGTCCGGTCGTGATAATGCAGGTGTAGGGGCGTTGCTCCCT
Organism: Chrysodeixis includens; assembly: GCA_941860345.1. NCBI lineage: Eukaryota > Metazoa > Arthropoda > Insecta > Lepidoptera > Noctuidae > Chrysodeixis > Chrysodeixis includens. The sequence goes on along the minus strand of OW796107.1, from coordinate 4,209,192 downwards.
TCACGGTGCTCGTGCCGGCTTCGGGGGCATTCGGTCGTACCCGTGACTCTCGAATTAAGAATGTACACCGATTGGTCGTTATTATCGTCGATTCATTCAATATAATTTGAACATCATGTTCAGGTTTTTGAATGAACGTGTTTACTGTTTACATTGATACATTGTGGAGGTGAATGAAAAGGCTTTGTGTCGACTGTCAAATGTATTCTAAGCTCGTGTATTTCTCATATATTTCTTCTTTATGAGCGGCCATTAAACAAACGTTATCGTGACTTTAAACAAGCATTATTTTGAATAGTAAACCATCAGACTAAGTGCAGTTTAGCATAATTTTCTTCATTTATTATGTATGAAATTCTGGTATCTAAGCCGCTTTGCAAACGCCTTAACTATTTAATTGAAAATTAAGTGCTTTGGAATTCTTGATCAAAGTTGAACCTTAGTGTAGTGGTTTTGAAGGCTAATCTAACGCGAGTTTCATTGTTTAACGTTTTCTCACAGTCTCATTATTCCCGTGTATAATTACGTGGCTGTTACTTGAGCTTTTAAGCGAATTCTCATTGTGTCCTAAGTTTTTGCGACGTCAGAGGTAGGTTAGAATGATGTTATATAATATTTCTCCGTCCAGAGTCCGTGAGTCATTAGTCAAGATTATTTTCCATGGAAATGTATGAATTGCATGTTTTAGTAAACGTTTGTTTAATTTCACATTTTATCGCAGATCTTTTTATAGAAAGCGTCTTCTGATTGAGATCACTTTCCAACTAAAAGTGTAATAAAAGTATTGTTGTTTTTATCTGTGCTATCAACGGAAAGAATAATAATTTCTTGTGGCTATTTATTTACAACAAAGCACCATTTGATCGTTTCTTTAAAACAGTGAAATTGCAATACCTACTTGGTGTCATTTGTTTGAAACTCATTACTAGTATGTAACAAGTTTTCGATCAAATTAAATCCTCTTTAAATAATTAATCGAGAACAAATGAAGTAGGTAATAAATAAAGAAACAGATAATTAAGGTACAGTCTGTAACACCCACTACATGAGGTACCACCGCTTCTTAAATCAGGACTGATTCTATTGTAAAAGCGAGATGGCGCGATTGTGTACTACTCTAAAGGGAACGTTCTCTCTCTTTCACATTGGCGTTATTGCTGGTTTAGTTTCAGGTGGTATCCAGCTTATTCAAACTACAAATTACTTTCCCTCAGTAACCTTTTCATTAAAGACTTTATAGAAATAGAGCAAACTGAAACAACAGTACTATAACTATGTACAGAATATTCTAGACTTAATTCAGTGACTTTACTGAATAATCCTTTGGAATAACGGTATGGAAATTTCAATTTAACTGATAAATTAGTTTGAGTAAATTCTTGTTTGTTTTAGTAAAAGTTGGGGATTGTGAAGAGGTTTGTTTAACGGAGCTGTTATGCACGTATATTGCATGGCATTTGTTTATGCTTTAGTGTTAAGGTGCACTGCTGCAGGATGATTGTAAGTTACCGCGACTCTGGCACTCAAAGAGCTCCAGAACATAGTGGGTTTTAGTCACTAAAAGTCTGACACTCCCTTTGATGATTTCCCACGAAAAAAAAAGTGCTAAGGTGCACTGGAAGACATATTACATAGTCGATCTATTTGCATGACACACATTGTTTCTTAGTAATTTTAACTCTCATTCCGAGCTCTATTTAATGCAAACTTAACGTCGATGAATTCGTGAAAGCAATAGCATATTATTTTATGGTTGTAACATATAGTTTTAAACACTAGTATTTGAACTTATACCAAGTAAAAGCTTGATATGAAGCTCAGGCCACAACGTCAACGAACGAGTTATCTTTTCTTCTGACACAGCAGCTACCATACCTACCTACCTCTGATATAGAATATTATTGTGGTTATGGAAGAGAGAGGTAGCTCTTCCACAACTGATTTAATACCTTGAGCGAACGCGGTAGGCCCAGAGACATACGAAAAACGATGCTCATTACTCGTCTCGACTCTAATCGCTCGCTCTCTTGCCCGCTTGCGGTGAGACCTGAGTTTGATTCTTTGATGTTGCCGTGTACAGACTTTTATAACATTTACTCATGCGATGTCACTTTCCGTTCATTTGTCATGACTTCATGCCACGATAAGGAAAAATACTTCTTTGATTTTAAATTCATATTCTGTTATACGAGTAAATAAATGTGTCAGTCAATGTGACGGTTTAGCAAATATTTTCGTGATTGTATTTGTTAGAACATCGTAATAGTAACATAGTAACTAATTTAAAAAAAGGACTTGGATGTATTCACCTCTTTGCCTTAACAAAAAAAAAAACAAATAAAAATTAAAAGTTTTTTTGTTTATTTAAGGTTGCTTTCCAACAGCCAAGGTCATACAACGACCACAAGAGTTAGCTATCAGGAACAGTAATTCACAGATTGATAATACAACTTACTTATAGTTTAATATCAAGGTTAATCTCATAAAGACACAAGTCTTTGTCAACTTGGTAGCATAAAAAACTGGCAGCTTATAATTGTGTTAATTTATCTTCAACGGTTGAAACCTTTTTTGTTACAACCTTCATTAACTAAGACGCCAGCCAGTTCGCCCATCCTTTGCCTCTGATACCAACCTAATCGTCACAAAAAAAGCAAACAATTGTCTATGCGTATGACTGTTACAAATTTACAATCGGTTTTTGACTATTAAATAAATCTGCAGCTCAAATTAAAAATTATCTCCGTTTATCGTGTCCGTGAGAGCGGTTTTTTTTCTCGATTTTTTCGGTATTCATATTAATTGCATCGAGTAACGGTATAGTGTTTGTTCTCTCACGGCTTTAACGATTTTTTGATGATTTAGGTATTTCTTTTAACACTAAAATGTTGTATCGTCTATGTTACATTATTTTATTTTTTTTTAGTAAAAGAATAATACTTTTTTTTGTATTTTTTTATGACCTCAAGAGATAATCAAACATGTTTTTCTCTCGTTACCTGTTTGCTAAAACCGTTTGAAAATTACATAAAACAAAATCAAACACGTGAATGTTTGACATACATACATAGATCTCAAACCTGCTCAAACGAACAATAATATTTATGTAAGACCAAAAAATAACATGTTTGATCAAATTATTTATGACACATGATTTGATCGTCTCAAACTTCTATAACCCAAACTTGTACACGAACAAATTGACTATCATTTGTTTTTCAACCCGTTCTATTCTCTACATAGTATTATCTAACCAGCCTGTTTGTTGATTGAAACTTAATCCCTGCGTATTAGGCCATGTCCAAACGTCTATCTCATTTAAACCCATACATTTATCAACGAGGCTTCCACGGGAGACGTGTTAAGTACTTATTGATTGGATGTTTTGGAAAACATATACATGTATGTGACTAAGTGATACTCGTAATAGTAAACAATAGAGGTTTTATAGTAATTTTACGCAATTTTGTACGCTAGGTTTTCTGTACTAATTAAATTGCATAATCCTATTATGTCGACTTAGGTGAACAGAGGATGACAGGGCCACTATATTAAAACAACACCCTCTCTCATATTGTGTAAGGAACGTAGGTAGTCCACCTTAAACCTCGTGTTATATCAGATATTAGAATATGAAGTATAATATCATTAAAATTATTACGTTTTGAGCTCTTATCTAACGTCGCATCTAACAATAATCCCGCTTCAATAACTTAAAATAATGTAATTGTTTAGAAACAAAAATTAGGCTCACCAGTTGATCAAGGGACTTAATTTATATTCTTTTTTTTTGAGATAGTAAACCTGGTACCTATTTAAAATATGACCTCCCGTTCGGTTTGAAGATTAAGGTATATTACCGTTATTCTCAATGAAACGACATACAGTCAATCCATATATTTACAGGGATAAACACAGGCCCGATGCTATCACAGGGTATTCTCAAGAGAGAGATTTTAATGCAGCAACACTGAAATTGAATTACGGCTATAGGGAACCATTGAACCGTGTTGTTATCCTGTCCTAAGTATTAATGGTTTGTAGGTTTTACTTCCTATAAATGTTTTAATACATTTAAAGCAGTTATCGGCTGAAAAAATTGTATCTTTGCCTGTGTGTGCTGTGATAGCCTGCAGCATGTTCGATCCCCACGGCGCGCTTTGACTTTTCGAATGTTGTGAGCACTTTAAAACTATCACAGATTCCGTGTTTCGGAAGGCGCATAAAAATGTGGATCCTGCGCCTGATCTCTCTCCGGCCGTGTCGTGTATGAGAGTAAAGGAATTGGGAGCGCATCTATGTTTGCGCATAGGTACGCTTGTGCACTATAATATGTCTCGTGTGGCTGGTGTCATAGTAACACTAGCCGCCATGGCTAAAATCGGTCCGGACATTATTATTCTTTGCCTATTTCGTTAACTATGTTCGAGTAAACTACCACCATCTCTTAGACTAAAATTGTTGCGGAGTTATGATATTGTTTTGATGTTACTTTGTTTCAATTAAACAAAGTGTATATTCATATATAAGAAATAATCCATAATAGTTTCAGAAATTTCGCATAACAAATCTACTATTACTGTTTAGTCGTGCCTGTACACCCCTATTCTCACCGGACTGACCAATAAAACTGTTGGAATTATAGCCAATGTCTTATACTCAAGAAGGACCAGTGTTTCTGATACACTTTGTATAATTGAAACAAAGTAACATCAACGTGTGAATAATTGCTACTTACGAATGACGTCAACGATACACGCAACTTAGTTACCTGGAAAGTTTATTTGCAGAAGTACGGGAACATCGAATCAGCTGTTTAGTCTTAACCTTATTAACTTCCTTCTTTCAAAGTGTAAGAACAGATGAGCTGATATAAACGGCCGAGAAATGATCAAACCGGTAGTCTTAATGACACGAAGATGGCTTCAAACAAAAATCTGCGTGCTTTACGATTGATTTAAAATAATTTTGTTTCAGTTGCTCGAAAATTAACTTAACCACTTTGACGTAAGGTGTATTTTTAGTTGATTTTAGGTATCCTTCTGGCAGTGCATCATATTGTAGCTTAACACGAACAGCTTTCCTAAAATCTTCACAAATATCCAACCACAAAGTCAAGCTTTGAAATAATTCTAGACCTTGCCATAAGTATTTATTTAAGTACAATCAGTTTTAAACTCTTTGCTACTAACAATAGCTTCCAATTTCAACTGATACGACTTTAATTTCTATACATACATGTTACAGACCTAGTTTAGATACTAGTAGACAGTATTAAAGCATAGTATGATAATGTATACAGTATGAAGTCTCCATATTGACGGGCGTAACACAAGTTTGTGGCATTACCCTGGCATGATACAGTCGCGAGCGTCCCCCCCCGGTTTGTTGTTGATATAATTAAAATGCTGTAGGTGGGCAGCCCTATCGCTATTACGTACTACTTGGCTGTAGACATTAATTTCTTAGAAACGGCTGATTAAAACTACTGTATCTATTTAGACTGTGGTTTCAGTAACGAACTAATTTCTCGTGTTAATTGCAAACGATTTTAGCGACGCCATTAAGGGAACAATTTCCTTTGTATTGCACTATTATCCACGATGAACTATGTCTATCATTTCTAATGGTCCTATCGATTATAACGGCGGATGTTGAGGGTTCATTATGTAGAGGAGTCAGAAGGTTGGGTTTGATTGGTGGTTGAAAGGTTTTTGAGGAGATATAAGTGGTGAATGAATGGTTGACATTAACAATAGGTACTGAGTGAACCTATTTTAGTTAAGTACTCCTTGGTTTCTTGAAAGGGTTTTTGCAGTTTCAAATGGTAACTTTGGCTAAAGGTTTTGTTGATATGGCATAAACAAACTTGCAAATGTGACTGTTGTAGTTTTCTTGAGTTTTTGTTTGTAAGAACATCGCTCTGTAAAAGTAAATAGGGTTTTAGAATATTTTGTCAAACATCAATCATTAACTCTTTAGTCCTATGAGCCTAACTAATCCCTTTATGGAATATTTCATCAATATTCTCAAATATTTTTCCATCTAAACCTTCTGTATATACCTGTATTGTGTATAATGGCCTTGTGTAGTCCCTAACCGATCGTTCCTTATGTACGCAGGCCCATTCTCGTTTTCTATTTACGACCTCCTTCTGGGTCTAAGATGTTGGAATTAGGTGTTTACTATACTCCGATGTTTATTTGTTTTGAATTATTTATATTTAGATAATGGTTTTTTAACTGGTGTGTTGTTATAAATGTTACTATATTAAAATTTGCACACTTTGACGTTGTGATTGTGAGAATTCAATGCTGCTGCAGAGGAAAATCGTTAAAAAAAGTCGTTTTTAAACCGAAAAGAATCTTTTTTTTTTATAGAACCTATAGTATAATTTGTGACAGAAACTATAATAATAAATATCTGCATTTAAAACTAAAACTTATGTAACTATAAACATATTTAACGTCAAAAAGTATCTCCGTCAATGGCAGGAAACGTACCTAGGAGACAGGCACTTTTTATAGCTCATGTATAAATAGGATAAATTTTTACCAATTTTTTTCGTTATAAAATGATGTTTGTATAGGTACCACAAAATTATTCTAAACTTGAAGGTTTGTAATGACATCAATCTAGCCCGTGCTTACCTTGAGATAACATCTCACAATGCCTCATTTGTACATGTCTATTTAAATGTATAGTTATAGCTAGTATAGCTACTTAAGAGTTATTCTTATACCTTACTGCCTTTAGTATAGTCAAGTATTCTGTGTAATGTCGCTATTTTTATATGAATATAATAAAGACAGTTCGAAGTGTTCTGAATACCTAATAAATTGGTTGATTTGTAGTAGCAGTCTTTTTGCTTCAATCATTATATTCTCTTTATTTTTTTTCGATTATTTCTTCTTAAAACAAAGAACATATATATTTTAGCTGAATTTATACCACGTCATTTTATACACTTTCAAGTCCTTCATAAATAAAGTTCCGAACATCAACCGAAACATCCATACTCCATAGCTTTAAAAATAATAAAAACTCCTTGCCACATGTAATTAATACTAATCTCTACCTGTGTGGTATCATAATATACAACGTTGATAAAAGCGAGAGGCATTAAATGAAACCACATATTCTGTATATCATTATAAGGCTACACAACAAAAATCAAATCAATGTAAGCAATAGTTTAGTCACAGGATATTTTTTAAGTTTTTTTTTAGTTTGAACATGCTGTATCTTCCTGATTAGGTGACTAAGTTTTATAGGCATAGTTATCTAGTTGGCTCCGGTTGGGTCCGAAACTAGTCGGGCTATCCCGATAAATACGCGTGAGTAAACCGTTATAACGTTTTAAGTATGAATCATCCTCACGAAAGTTATTATAAAAATATTGCTTACATTTATTTGATTTTTGTTGTATAGCCTTATAATGATATACAGAATATGTGGTTTCATTTAATGCCTCTCGCTTTTATCAACGTTGTATGTAGTTCTAAGACTTCCCAAAGAGCAAATATATAGTACAGTCTAATCGGAATATCACATGTCATGGTGAGCTTTGGTTAAATAAAAACAAAGGAATGTTTTGATAAGTCTCCATAGTTTGCTCTCTTTGTAAATGTGAGTCTGTTATCTATTGCACTTGTTTATAAATAAGGTATTGATTACTAAAGGAAGATTACTTAATCTTGTTCTGTTCAAATAATAATGAGAATACACGTTGGGTATAATTACCTTTTTTATTGTTTGGTGGGGTAACATTCGAAAAGCCACCCTTTTACGGGAATAAATATGAGCTAGATGTAAGATTTGTACGTCACTAAAATCACCCCGTTAGGCTCTATCAGTACAGAGTAAGAGTTTCTGCTAGGAGGGTCTAACAACCTTCTATTTTAATGATTTTGACTTGATGTCAAATTTATAGACATCTTTACAACAGGCAAAGAAATTTAACATGAATTCAACATATGATTTAATGTTACGAAATCCAGCCGTAAGTTCGTGTATTATTATTTTTTAATTAAATTGGTATATTTTACATACTAACTAACCCAAAATACGGCCCAACCTTACCCATGCTTCAAAACGTTCATATTTTTGTTTCGTTAATTGCGTTTTGTAGAATTTGCTTGTTTAAAATCATTTTAGAAATTTCATTGAGAACTTGTTATATAGATTTATTTACACATAATAATAAATAAATCGAAAAAGAACAAATAAAGTTTATTTTGTTTTGATCACGTTTACAAAACTTGTTTTAACCTAATTTGCAATAACACGTTGTTTTTATTTGCTTTTTCATATATTTCTAAGATGGACCATCAATTTAGTCCTAAAATAATCTAGACCACTACGCAATATTAATCATTTTTATCACGCAAGTATAAAATTAAAGGTGATCGTCTTTTGTTTGCAGTCTTTTTATTTACATGTGACATTGCAGTCTTTTTATTTACATTTGACAGATCAGTCTCAAATGTTATATCGACCAGTGGCTCAACCAAAGCCCATTAGAGTAGAAAGGTGTGGAAGAGGGATAGCGCACTACAAGATGTAGAGCGTCGTCTCTCTTCCACAACTGCACGTCTTGCTTCTCGAGATGACTGTCCCTAACTAAGATTTTTTTTAATAATCCCGCACTAAGGAATTTAATCCTAGTATCGCAAGGGGTTTCACAGACATTCAATTCACATGCACAAAGATACACTCAGAACAAGCCTTTGTGACACGTCGCGTACAGTGGTAATTGGCGTGGTGACCTACCTGTACCACTCGGCTATCCGTGCAGTCAAAAGATTGTAATTATTTTATATTCTGGGACAACTTTATTACCATAACGATAATTTGCACATAAGCGGGAATTCTTTATACAAGATATTATTTTATAGTTTCCTCTGATGTGAGACCACCGTTATACCTATTTATTTTCAACTTAGTCATATCTGTCATAAAATCAAAATTCTCGTCTCATTCTTCGTGGACATTAAGAGCATTAGAAATTGCTGTATTATATTGTCATTATCTACAGGATGAACCTAATCTGCCATGATGCAAGAATCGTAATAATAAGAGTCTAGATTTTCGGATCACTGATTTTGTTTAGGTTTATTTTAGTATGCGTATCAAACAAAGATGTTTCGTAACATAAATTAGATTTAGTCTTCGTATTTCATAATAACTTGATTTGTACCTACGTACTCATTTAAAATAATATATTACTACACTAGAATACTAGCATCGTTAAAAAGCTTACCCCAAGCTCTGAAGTCAGACTTGCAGTTGTGGCAGTAAGACGGTGTACTACAAGGCTTTAAAATGTGGTAGATTTCCTATCGCTGCCAATTGGGCCTAAAACAAATGACGATAACATCCAGCCTGTATAGGTACACCTAAGGCTCTAGGCAGACGGAACGCATTTTAACTGCGATACAAACGCAAATTCCATTTCGGATGCAGTTTGAATGCAATTAACACGACTGCAATAGAACTGCACGGTTGTTTTGCATACAGTCTCAAAAATCCGTGCCTCCCCAGGAGCTAATCTACGTAGTGATTAGGCTCTAGACAGACGGTTGGTTTGAAGTCGTGTCAACTGCATTCAAACTGCAACTTGCGGTTAGATTGCCGTTAAAATGCAGTCCATCTGTCTAGAATCGGTAATCATTGAGATATTCGAAATCCCTTAACAATTACGTCTATAATGACGTCATCACAGCATCTTGTCAACTATATCTACCTACCAAGCGATTATACTAAGTCATGTGAACTTCGATGTTAATTATACATTGTAACATGTAAGCCGTTAGGTTCGCAATTAACATTACAACACTACAATGCTTTAAGATTAATAATTAGAATAAGACAATGGGTCTAGGGTCACGGAACTTGTTTAGAATAGAATAATACATTATTTAAAGGCTTTCAATGTATATTATTATGTTTAAGAGTATGCATAATTTAGTTTATGTTTGTCTGAAAAATGGTTTTAATTTTAAGCAATAGCAAATTTTATCTGTACATTTAAAATAACTTAGTCAAAGAAACTTGTGTCCTTTAAATTTATCTACAATTGAGCAATCTCGTTATAACTAAACTATTGCGTTAGGTATGGTCTTGTAATAATAGTTAGGATAGGTGGTAAAATAAATAAATAAAAACAATTGCTAACTCAGCCAAAACTCGAATCACATTTTCAAAGCCAGACAGTATTTTGTTTCACGAAAAAACAAAAAGCACCGCGTATAAATCAAACGTAATTGCTTTTTATAAAAGTCAAGCGAATTACTTACAAGTTATATTTCTTTCGTTTTCATATGCCATTAATTATCCTGTGGACCTACTACTAAGTCTTAAAGTTATATTAACGCGGGTGTGGAAGCGTGATAGCGCACTACAAAGTGTAGAGCGGCGTCTCTTTTCCACAACTGCGATAATATTACTTTAAGTTTTGATAGTAGGCCCCCTGACGCGAAATATGTTGCGACTGAGCCGAGCAAATTCTTTCAAGCTTCAGATTTATTACAGCTTTATATGAGATATTTTCGTGACAGAAAATGCTCACAAACCCTTTTAAGTTAATAAGCTAGTTGCTGATACTCAACTATTTGTACTATTTATTCCCCATGGGGTACTTGATATAAGATAGTGTAAATCAATCTTGACAATTTGAAGATGTGTTTAGAAAAAGCGTCGTTTGTCGTAAAAAACAAGACTGTTTGTGGTGTGTATAGAGTATGACGGAATGTTATTGGTAAGGTTTTATGTAAAACTAACTGTTGCCCGCTTCACAAGCGGGAATGTTGGTTGTAGCTACAAAAACATTACCCCCATCGATCGCAGTCGGTTAAAAAGCTTGTGTTAATCCAGGGTGTCAACTAACTCCATAGCAAATTTCATCGAAATTGCTCCATCTGTTTGAGTGTGAAAGAGTAACAAAAATTCGTCCATACTCTAACTTTAACGTTTATAATATTAGTAGGGTGAGTATTGAAAATGTTAACTAGGTACATAATATCCGTAAACGGTTAAACTGTGGCTTTATGTATTACTTTTTAACAGATATTTTATTTCTCTCCATCAATACTAAACTACTCTCAAAGAACATCTATACATATAATAAAATTGTAACAAGCTCATGTCTGTACATTAAAGATATTAAAAAAATACTTAGATGGGGTATCTTCATACAACCAATAGAAGCCAAAAGTATAAAAAAAAAAATTTTTGTCTGTCTGTCTGTTTGTTGTCCGCTTTTCACTCAAAAACTACTGGACGGATTTTGATGAAACTTTTTTTATTATGTAGCTATTAGTCCTCGCTAACATTTAAGCTATCTTTTTTTTGGAATTTTGCTCTTAAAGGGGGTAAACAGGGGCTGGTAAGATTGTATGAAACTCCGTCAGTTTTGAAGCTAATCTATACATATAATAAAATTGTAACAAGCTCATGTCTGTACATTAAAGATATTAAAAAAAAACTTAGATGGGGTATCTTCATACAACCAATAGAAGCCAAAAGTATAAAAAAAAAAATTTTTGTCTGTCTGTCTGTTTGTTGTCCGCTTTTCACTCAAAAACTACTAGAGGGATTTTGATGAAACTTTTTTTATTATGTAGCTATTAGTCCTCGCTAACATTTAAGCTATCTTTTTTTTGGAATTTTGCTCTTAAAGGGGGGTAAACAGGGGCTGGTAAGATTGTATGAAACTCCGTCAGTTTTGAAGCTAATCTATACATATAATAAAATTGTAACAAGCTCATGTCTGTACATTAAAGATATTAAAAAAAAACTTAGATGGGGTATCTTCATACAACCAATAGAAGCCAAAAGTATAAAAAAAAAATTTTTGTCTGTCTGTCTGTTTGTTGTCCGCTTTTCACTCAAAAACTACTGGACGGATTTTGATGAAACTTTTTTTATTATGTAGCTATTAGTCCTCGCTAACATTTAAGCTATCTTTTTTTTGGAATTTTGCTCTTAAAGGGGGTAAACAGGGGCTGGTAAGATTGTATGAAACTCCGTCAGTTTTGAAGCTAATTCGATTAAAATTAATATTTGGCTATTTAGTTAGAAGTTAAGAATGACGCAATAAGGATTTTTGAAAATTCTGCCTTAACGGGGGTAAAAAAGGGGGAGGTACGTTTCTATGAAACTCCGACAACATTTCATTTCATCTCAGTCAAGCATAACATTTTTTTTCTTCTATCGTTTTTGGTAGTACAAAAGTATTGTAAGAAGCGCTTGGATTTTTTTGCCATACCTAAAATTGATCTTTAAAACACTTTTATATGGTATCTACCTACTTACTGTTTAAGCTAGAACAGTCTTATCCAATTTAGGAGGAGCTGTGTATATGAAGTAAAAGAAAACCAACGACACTAAAACAAAAAATAGTGTGGACGGTAAATGATTTACTATACCTACTTAAATAACTGCTTAGCTGTTGACTGCAATTTTGGTGTGTATGACGCGTGGCTGTAAAGATTTGATAGTGCCTGTACACTACCACAATTGTGCACCAATTGCGATGGTATAGGGTAGTTGCATAGGTAAAGTATTATAAAGATAGGCTGTTATTATTAATGTTTGTTTAATATTGCGTACGAATATGCGCCGCACGCGTACTCCCGCGATTGTTTTGTATGTGTGCGTAACATTAACCTTCTTCAGGCTCAGTTGGGTTAGCTCAAACTACTAGAATTAGAAACTTGGAACTTTGATAACCATGTAAGTAAGCACTACTTCATGATTAAAAAAAAAAACATCTGTCAAGGGTAGAAAGAAAACGAAATAGAAGATGAATGGGGAGCAGCGCCTGCTGTTCTCCGCACCACAGCGCACAGTGCAAACGTGTCGAATAATATCTGGCTGTTTAAGACCAACCCCGCTCAATAAGTTCTCCTCCTGGTTGGCATTGCTCTACCTGACGTTAGAAGAGACTTAAATCGGGTAGACTTAAGAGCTAAAAGAGCTTCTTCCGATATACACTGACTACTATTGCAACTCTAACTCGAGCTCGGTGCAAGATCTGGGCAGATCGACCACTACCACCTACTACTTATGTCCTACCTCAGTTCGGAAAGCATTCAACCGTCTCAGAACCCAAATAGGTAGGTAAACAAAATTTGATAAATTTGGGTATACAGACCCCTCTCACATCCAGTGAGAATGCGACATCTTCGTAACGACGATGTCACACCGCCTAGAGTGGCCAAAGTATCCGCGGTTAGTTAGTGCGCCGTCACCAAGTTCTGCGAAGAAGTGATGACGCTCAAGGAAAAGTGGAAAGAGCACGACAGGCTTATCCATGTTCGATAAGCAAGCATAGGATAGAAGAAGGGCCTTATTTGCCCTCCTCCAACCACCATAAATAACTTACGCCAGTAGACTCAGGGCAGTCTACTGTACTGGATAAAAGCAAAGACCAAATGCGTGGTGCTTCCACGCGCCTCTTAATAAGGGCTGGCAAAAGCTGGCTCCACGTTAACGAAGAAGCTCCCGTTAAAAAGAGCTCTCCTGTCGGGGCTTGCGGTAGATTGCGAAAGCGTTCCCGTGGCCCCCGACAATAGGATACGGTGAAGCACTCTGGTGGTTTAGCCAGTAAGAGTCCAGTACACTTCTTTGCCATCGCCCGTTTTCAAGTCCTTCAATCCAAATTGTCAAATCAGTGCAAGATAGTGGCCACACCAAAAAACTAGCAGTGTTAACTAACAGTCAAATATGTTTGTAAGACTAGAGGTTAGGATTAAGAAATTAGGTAGTTTGGAACGGAACAGGATTAGGGAGCTGGCATTAAACATTATTTAGCTTTACTTTTTGTACAGTACTACACATCTTGAATACCACGCAGACGAAGTCGCGGGCAGCAGCTAGTCTCTTATAAAATATTTTTATAGTAACAAGAAACTATTTAAAACATTTTATTGTTGATAATATTAACGTCAAACAATAAACAACAGTCGCTAGCCGTACTAAATATTATAAACAGAAGCTATAAACAATTGCAACACGCTGTATAATGATGTTCAAAGCAAAAACATTACGGCTTTTAATCTCCTCGACCGTTTGCCGTTTGCATAAAATGCGAGCCACGGATGGCTGGGTCCAACGTGAATTGTGTTTTGCGCTAAGAAAAAGCATATTTACTTATACCACAGTATAATCATGCACAGTACGAAGTCTTGATACAATCGGGCGCAACGCGAGTTATGCCTTCGCTATCGGGTCGTGGCATGCTCGTGGCATGATTCAGTGGCGAGCGTGTCACAGTGACGAAAAACCGGTGTCTTGTTGATGTAATTCGAATGCTATAGATGGGCAGCCCTATCGCTGTTACGTACCACACGGCTGTAGGCAGTAGGCATTTATTTTTTTAGAAACGGCCGAGTGTAACTACTGTATGTATTTATACTATGCTTATACTTATGACTTATTTTGCTGAAAAAGTGCACGTTCGATTTTTCCTTCAAGAGCTTGTAAGTTAGAAAAAGTTAATCATCCGAGAAGTTGTTTTTATTATTGTTGAAACTGTAGGTAATTGCTGCTAAACCGCTATTGTTGACTGACGTTGCTTGATTGATGTCTTAACCTATCTACTCGGTAATTACAAAAGATCACGTTTGTCTTAATCTAATGTCACATAAACTACCTTGGGAACAATAAAATAATGTCAAATGAAATAAAAAGGCCGAAAAAAAAAACAAAATAAAAAAAACGAGTAGACATGCGTTTCCTCTGTTTATTGTGTATTTTTTTTTAATTGTATCTGAGTGAAATCAGTATAATAATTATAGCAGACCAATACGAGCACCTTTTTGATTTACAATCAACAAAAAAGTAATTTGAAAAACAGAGTGTACTTCAACAACAGCCTCATTAACTTAATGCACCGTTTGTTTATCATAAAATTAATTATTGTTATTAAAATTCGTATCGATAACGTCAACAAATATGCTAATGGTATATCTGTTTTATATTGAGGTCATACAATTACGTGCATTCACTTGTATCAATAAAAATACAGTAAATATTATAATAATATCCTGGTCTAGTTTTAGAAGGTGCATCGTTTTTAATAACGAATCTACTTAGGGACCGATTTAGGAACATCACTCTGCAGCTTCACATCCATTACTTAAGTAACAGATGTTAAAGAAAAACAGCCAAGCTTAAGTGACAGTGGTTTGAGCCTGACTGGTGGGCAAAGATCGTCACCCACTGGACGCCAAAGGAAGGACTTCGTCGTCGAGGTCGTCCGCGGCGAAGGTGGTGCGACGATCTAGTCAGTCTTGTGGTTCTTCTCATATAGAAGGGCTCTTGGCTCTAATATGGTGTGTATATTATCAATGAAATCAGAAAGCCGTCTCAGAACAAGTTGAGGACTATTTTTACCCAACAACTAGAGTAAAAGGCTAATATTGAACATCCACGGGCCTTAAAAAACAACTAGACCAACTTACTATGTACAAGAAATGCTAAATCCAGATCAACTTTCATTGAAAGGCGATACTTCCGCTATTATATGTATTGATAAGAAGAAACCTAGTAAAACAGGTGTTTTTACCTCAAATCTGGTACAGATTCATTCATGTTAACATTAAGGCGTGAATAGTGATCTAGAAAACTAGCCAGTTTTTCTCCTGTGTTATCTCGTCTTGTAATTAGATCAGTGATAACCAGATTGTAAGGAACAGCTTGTGTGGAAGTGATCTGACAGGTTTAAATTAGTCTCTACTTCTAATGTTCTGCACTGCATCGAGGTTATGACGTGACAATTTTTAAAATTTTCTGTAGGACGTACAAAATATCCCGTACGTGATTTCGTATTTATCAGATAAGCTGTTAGCTGATTTCGTCTGTCGGATTTAGCTGCGAAAACATTACCCTTGCTTAACGCTGTCGGTTAAAAAATAGCCTATGTCCTATAGTCTCAAATAACTTCATACCAAATTTCATCAAAATTGCTCCAGCCGTTTAAGCGTGAAAGAGTAACAAACATCCATCCATATTTACAAACTTCGCGTTTATAATATCAGTAGGATTATTTACGTACATACTCTATTGGATACAGTTTTATACCGTTTAGTTGTATTTGTTAGTTAACTCATACTTAAACATATCAATTTTTACCCGCATCTTAGTAAACTGATCAGTATTTTAGCACCAGCTTAGTTCGATCTAACCCTAATAAAACAATTCGACGATAGTATTGTTTAAGAAAAACTCCTTTAAATTGATGACGGTTCTTTTTAACAGTTTTATTGCCGACTATTCGTAGCGTTTTAAATCGCTGTTTGGCACTTTTTGGGAAAACGGAAAGCTCGACTGTGGATACTTACTTTGGAGTAAATTATGGATTTTTTTCTAGAATATATTAAACGGACCATGTCACTAAATTCGAGTAGATCACATGAATACCCTACATGGAAAAGACGATACAGCTGAATCAAAGCAGGCTCAAACCCAACCAAAACGTAACTTGGAAAAAGACAAAATTACACAAAAACAGTATAGAGTGAAAAGCTATCAGTAAGTACAAAGTATTAAAAAAAAAACTTGTAACCAAAATAGCCTTAGAAAACAAACCATTTATCAATTATTACAATAACGGAGATCGAAATGCAACTTAGGTGTAGAGACAATGTAACATTAATCTAATTAAAATTAATTAATAATATTTGCGTGCAGCTGATAACATAATTAGTTTACTGATTGGCATCTGTGTAATTAGGGCTATCTAAGCTAATAATATCTTATTAGAGATAAGTGAAGTGAACTGCAATTTGTTATAATAAATGTATGCAAATTTTAAACTATCGATCGTTCTAAAGGTAATATAGATTTTTGTCAGTCCTGTAAAAGGACTTTTATCAAATCTTCATTTTTCTGAATGAGAGCGATATTAGTAAGTTCCAAATTAAACACTAGAAAAAGTTAAATTTCACATAAGCTTACTCAAAATTGTATCTTTACGAAAATCGAATAGCAGAACGACACATAAATCATTAAATACCTCTGAGGCTTTCGTAATACACGACGCGTCGTGGGAGGCATTTGTCATTTACGATTGAAGTATTAATATATTATTAAATGCTATTTTATTACCGTCTCTTTTCGCCAAATCAGTGGTATTCCTTTACCAAGGCCCTCGAAAGTGCGGTGAATCGATAGCTTTTAACGCTTCACTGATTTTCTGAGAATTTAAACTCAAGTTACCTGGATCACCAAAAAATCAAGTGGAGATGGAGGGAATCGCTTTCTTAAAGGATTTTGACTTAAAGTTTGTGAACGATGATTACGGTGTGTGATAAAGTAAAGAAAAAGAAAAGAAACATGAAATGTTTCCTTCTGGATATTCTCATCTAAATCTGACCCACTCTTCTGAACCTAAATAAATGTCTAAAGAACTGCAAGCGCTTATGACTTCTTATGAAATTATTTTTTCATAAACTCTACCAATTTGTTTAATAAATTCAGTTTTGAATCATGAAAGTAGTCAAATTTACAAGACATAACAGAACTGTAAAATGTAGTACACAATTTTTCACATATTAAAAATACATCAGAGGGAACACGACATTTCATCTGCACGAAACTGTAGAACAAGTTGGAACAATAAATTTCTGTTCACATGTGGAAGTGCAACAAAATGGTTCATTGCCGGCACACGCTACAACTCTGCTTGTTATAAACTACTAACGTCAGGGTATTATTGAGAAAATAGCTATAGAGCCCATAAATAAAATGTTACAAGAGTCTACTTTTCTTGCACAGGCTTTGAGTAAACAAGAGGCGACAATATTGTCACGTGAGCAATAAAATAAAATCATGAATTTTTCGAATCGCCAGTCGACTGAAAAATAAGAAAAAAATCCTGTTTGACATTTACCTACAGCAACTGTAACCTTATTGCCAACGAGATTTCATCAGAAACATAAAAAAAGGAATCGCGAAGCTTGTACCATTCATACTCCAAGTGCATACCCAGACCTTTGATACATTATACAAGAACTTTTTCCTATCGTCTCCTTTATGTGAACCGTCGAGTTTCTCAGGATTAGCTCAGTAGCTTTATTCTGGTCTTCAATGCATGGTCTGAAATACTTTTTTGTTTCTTTTTTGTTGCGCAGTGATTTCGTTGCAGCATTAAATTAAAGATGGGTTTAAAGTTACCTGATTTTTATGGTCGAATCGAGCGCAGTTTTTGTTGGTATTATTAACTGTATCAACCTTATTTATGTTGGCAGGATTTTTATAACTTTTTGCAAATAATTTTAATTGTGTTTACGGATGTTGGCTGTCTAAAATTTTATGACAAGTTCGGAGAAATTTATAAAACCGGATCAATAATTATATGCTTCGCAGTATTGATATGGTGTAAACCTTTACATCCAAATTCCCACTAACTCGTATGCGAATTTTGGGACTAATGATACTGGAATTTCAAAATACGAGAAACCACAAAGCGTTTCTCATTCGAATGAATATGCTCATTGGTATTGAACTTGATCAAAGCTGCCTTTAATCATTGAGCATCCATTTCTATCAAACAGGATGCATTCAACTAGATTAGATAAAAGTATCAAACAGGGTTCTTGTATTGCGGTTTCTTAAGTATTACTGGTATTACCAACGAAAATATCGCTCCATTTGTTTATAACGACTATGGACAAAGCGGTTTCGACTTCCTCTCAATAAGTGGATAATGATCTGTTATCTTATTTTGCTCGAACACCGCAATTGGTAGTTTTTGTTACCTTTCCGTTCTGTTTCATAGTTGGCATTGAGAAAATAGAAAATTTTATTTCTTAGCCGGTATATTACTACTTTGAAGTAACCTGTCCTCATTATTCAAATAGATCGTTACATGTAATTTATTCACACTATGATATGCTACGTCTAATTAGTTGCTCTGATTAGTTGTCTATTTGTTGAGTTATTGCTTCCTTTCATTGGGAATTACAGCAACAGATTTAGTTTTAATCATACTTAATTCTCGTGATTCAATCTCCTCTACATTTTTTATAATAACAATTAAGGTATAGAGACACTTGATCTAGGTTCATTGAACCGTGTGTTTGAATATTTTAAGCGTTCAAAGTATTGGAGATCTGACTTTAGCTCTTGATACTTTTTATCTGTCAGCATTATTGGTCCAGTTTATAAAAACGCTAGTAACCTAATTGAGAGCTTTCTTATTATTAGGTCGAACAAATATTTGAGAGGAAAGGTGAGCGTACTTATTGACTTTACCTAATTTTCCTTACTTTAACGACCATCTTTGGCAATTTATTCAAGCCTATAGGCCTACAAAGACAAATGCTCCTTCATAACCTTGAACATTTCTGAATAACTTTTCGTCATTACCAACGATGCCCATTTTCAGTAATGAGATTCTAAAAGCAGAATCCTTTTTCATTTCTGTTTTATAATGGTAATTCCAGTTAATTTTGTTGTGTTTCCCGTCTTGTTGGAATAGGCGAAACAAGGTTCCTTTCAAGTACTTAAGGCGCTGTCCTAAATTATTTCAGTGGCTTTTGACATAATTTGGTCTTTGTTTTGCGTTTAGAGTCCCAAGTCCTGAACTATTTCAATTCGTGTTTCGGTCAGTTCTCAAACAATGTCGACATCTAAATTACCTCTTATTATCGGGTCGTCAATCCTTAGAATTTGAAGCCTAAGTACGTGCCTGAATTGCTTTTTGGAATTACTTCGAGTATTTCTAAGTCTAGTTTAACAAAATAATTTGAAACTAAATAATTGAGTGTTAATACTGATTAGTCACCTTTAAGCATTAATGGAATTTGAGCTGATATAAGAAAAGTCGTCATTTTAATAAATAGATCCTGCCTTTAAATAAATAGCTGATGCAAAACTTTGTATTTGGATTTGATTGTTGTTGGTCATATTTTTGGATGCCGACAATTCCGTAAATTCCAGTATGTTTCGTGTATCATCATTTATATCCCATTTCTCCCACTTCCAATACAAATTCCTGTCATCTTGATATAAAACAATTTCCTTTGTCCGCGTTTCATTGCGTCTGCGTAACATCGTAATAAGCTTCAATAAAACAGTTCAGACACTTAGCTGATCACATCGGGCACCTTATTATCCTTAATTTGGTTCACGTCACATGAACACACATTGTCGCCATTATTTATTCAGAGATTTGCTTGTGATTCGGGGCACCTCGGTTAGCAGATGGTGTTTCCGATTTTTTTACTTGAACGGATCTCACGTTTTTTACATTTGGCATGGAAATTATCAATCATCTTATTTTATTGAAATGGTTAAATAATTTTCGTTTCTTGACTCTACAAAATTAACACTAATTGTAATATAGCTTCCAAAAAATCCTTTAGTATCTAATATTTTTGATACGAGACTATAAATTCTCTCTTCTCCAAATACAAGTTTAGTAATTTGCCCATAACTGTCACACATGGCAATAATCGCCCGGCGCTCCCAAACCACTTGACCTTGACATCGGGTCTTCGCCAAATCGATTACAATGTCGCCATGTAATAACATATTCTAAATTGTTACCCAATTTCCATATAAACGATTATTAGGATTGTTTGAATGTCTTCAGTTGATACATTTTCGGCTTAGGACCTAGGATCTCCTATCAATTCTGTAAAAGGATAGATAAATTCTAATTGTTGTGGGAGAACCATACCATATCTGGCTAATGTGCCTCGAAAGAGGTTCACGACTTAAGGTTAATGGCACTTAGTCCTAGTGTTAGTCTAGACTAGATTAACTTAGACTAAACTCCCTTAACGTACCATTTATCTTTAGAACTTAGGCATTAGCCGTTATCAAACACTTCTCGACTATTATTTGAAGCTCAATGATCGTTAAACCGAAGCATCTCATTCATTACATTTCTTTATCGATGTTCAATGTGAGAATAATTCTTAAGTCGAACTGCATTAGAATTCTTAATAGAATTCGAATCTTCAAAGACTTCTTTGAAATAAAACTCACGTAGTCATTCAATTAAATTATTATCACACTCTTTATAATAAATCTTGATAGAATGCTTATTAAAATTTTACTATCATTTAATTGTAGATACAGATATAAGATGCAATCTTAGTTCCGTAAGAGCTTCCTACGCAAATTTCTGTGTCGGAGTTTAAAGTAATAAATTAATAGTTGCTCAACTTCGATATTTAATCCACTTAATCCTTAATTATTATGGGTGCAAGGCCAGCAAAGTCAATTTGCCAAACAAAATTAGTTTCTGCATCAATGAACCTGTTACAAAATCTTATTATAACGTGCTTGGAAAATGGCAAAAACATGTTCATTTTTTTAAGCAGCTATCATAGATCGATCGACATCTGTAGAAGTAGCTTTTTAAACAATAATTTCTAGGTGTTTGTTAATAGCACCTAATAGGGCAATTTTATTAATGCCTCGATTTTATGGGAACGTTGACTCATTCGGCGGCGCCAAACTGTGACTAGTAGGTATTTTAATAAGGTGAATACCACTACTATTTGTTCACGAGGAGGTTCCGAATCACCGGAACGAGTTATTACGTCCAACTTGTTATCTCGCCCTGTTTTTGTTTGGACCGTGGTAGTGGTTATTATTACACCGGAAATCGTACCTGTTTATTGGCTGCATCCTTGTTACGACATCTTTCATTTTTTTGTGTATCGTTATTTATTGCGTTTTGTTATTCTCCTTATCAATGTACTGTTTGTTGGTTTTGTCGAATAAAGTATTAATGATTTTTTTCTTTCTTTGCAGATTTTACGAAGTAATGAACAAACAATATTAAGTCAAGATGCAACTTCAAATAATTGTAACGTTAAGCGTTCTCCTGCTCTGCGATGCTAAACTGCCCAGGTTTAAGCCTCACTCACAGCCAAACGAGTTACCATCGAACCCCCCACATTCTCAAGGCTTAGGACAGTTACAAGCTCAATCGAAAACTGAAAAAACTAGTCGAATAATCGATCAATACAGAGTGAGGCATCGGAGAGAGATATTCGATTCGAAGTCATACGAATCGAGTTTGACATGGGCGCACTCGGAGAGACTAGACCAAAACGGTGACGTTATCCTAAGATGGGTGAATACAGATTCGAGTATAACCTTCAGATTGGAGGCGAAGACACGTGGTTACGTCGGCTTAGGATTTAATTCGGCGAGAAACATGAGAGGTGCAGATTTGGTGGTCGCTTGGGTGGACGACAGGAATGGCAACGCTCAAGTTTTGGTGAGTTTTATCAAGATTATGAACAGCTGTCATTTCTTTCTCACGGTACAGGGTGGTCGTGTTTTAAAAACATAAGAGCATCGCGGAAGCGTGTGAATAAATTAATTCAGAAGAATTTTATATCTCCCGAATGATTACGCGACAGTTTTTATACGTATCTTAATTGATGATTAGTAATTAAGAGTGTGTTATAGCCCGAGTTTGTTAATTTGTTAACGTGTACCAGTTTGAAAACGAATATGTACCTAATGGATTTTTGTCCTACTAATTAATAATTAAATCACATTTAGTAAAACATTTTGATAGTAATATCTATAAAGAGGAAATAAAATGAAAAATATGGGTTAAAAATCTATTAATGAAGTTCGGACAGCTAAGTATGACACTCCAATTTTATTTATATGAAGGTATAGATTTCATGTTTTTCTCTACCATGCAATTATATTAAACCTTCAATAATTATATTTAATACTGTTCTTACATCGAATATTATTAATTGCCTTTATAAATATCTTTATCTTCGCCTTATAACGATCAATTTCCAAATATTTAAAATTGGCTTGTAACTTGAGAATGTTGTTTCTTTTGACAAGACGTGTTAATTATTAATTAACTTGCTGCTTGTTATAATTATAACATGTTCATTTTGTTCATTAAATTCTAAGAAAGTTTGATATGGATATTTAGGGCTACTAAGGGAATATTGGAGTAGATACATAACGCAGTGTAACGTATATTAATTCACAGTTTAAATAGTAATAATTGCGATTAATTATGAAAACATTATTTAAGATTTATTTCAACCTATTTCAAGGCATTAGCCATTTTTACCCGACTGCAGCATAACCAAAAAAGAGTAATGACTCTGTTGAGCATTGATGAAGGTTTCAATGTTTGTTCAATATTACATCTTTCAAGTAGGTATATGATTAGCAATATGTTCACAATCCATTACATAAAACATCCGATATTTATCCAAGTTGACAAGAATTAGGTACTTCAAATTGTTCAATTTCATAATTCAGATTCTTTAGAACCTGCAATTTACTTTAATAACTATACACCGTGATTTTTAGGTCGTTTTAAAAAAGTCGTCCACACAATGTATCCGTCATAAAATACCTCTAGGCGCGAATATATTTTTTTTATCATTAATTAAAATAATATGCATGAAAAAAATAAATAATACATTGGAAATATGAAACATCCTGTTAAAAATGTTTACGTATCAAACTGTTGAAGATACATGCTACATACTTACTGCGAACATTATGATTGCAATAGTAAGACAGCTGTTTTACGCTAAGGTGAATGACCTGTGATAAGACGCCGCCGCGCCGCCCGCGCGGCCCCTTTGGCACAAGGTTCGGACCGCGCTCACTACAGAGTGTTCGTAAAACTGCCTTGTGTCATAATAATGAATAATATTTTTATTCATTCAAATCTTAAAAAAAACATATTTTTTTATTATAAACGTTTACTAGTCATTGGATACATGAACTGGGCTGCTTTTTTTAAAACGACCTAAAAGTCACGGTGTATACAATGACATGTCAACAGTAATACTAATTAAATAATTAATTTATGCGTCTGAGAACTTAATAAACTGAATGTATAAACAAGTTTGCAAGATTATTTTATTATATTTGCTTTTTGTTTTGAATTAAACATTAATATTAAACGAAAATAATGTATCTTTATGTCTTGTGTATTTAAATTTCTGTATTTTATTAATAAGTGTTATTATTTTATTACATTAAAGCTAAGTTTAAGGTCACTGTATCTATAAAAGAATAAGTTTTCATAGGTAATTACAATATTCTGAATTACATACTACGTAAGTATGTACATGATAGTATATTAATAATAATAAATAGTTTTTATGAGACAACCGTTGAATGGACTGCATATCGTAAGAGTAACAGCTCATTCTTGTTGAGATTTGACTGACGATTAACTTTTTTTTTGCTGATTAGCGTTTGAAAAACTGGGGATAAATGTAATGTGCAGATTAAAAAAAAATCCATAACAATCGGGTTTCAGTCTTTGCTCAATAGGTATATTAAAGCTGAAATTATCCAATTACAAATCAAACCTACAAAAATCAAAATCAAATAAACAAACAAATTATATTTTTTTCTTTAAAAGAAGCACGTGAACAATTCTAATCTAATTTCGAACGAACGCGTAACCATAATGCTAAATAGACGCGTTTTTTTCTGTAGACAATAGTTGTGGTTTGATAGACGTGTCAACGGCCTGGTCGCCAAGCGTGACGCGGTCTCGACTGACGTGAGATTATTTGCTAATCCGATCACTACGGATTTCATGTATTGCAGTGGAATAATCAAAGACTTGCCGCGGTTGTGCCCAGCAGTGGATTATAAACTGTAAAGTATTGATGAAGAGTCGAAGGATTTTTAAAGAACTGAAATAATTTGGAATACGTCAGTTAAGTCTTAAGTTCTCATTAGTACTTACATCTAAGCTAATCAGTCTATGAGGATTTCCACTAAGTTACAAAAAAAGGAAAGTAAGTACTTGATACGTGAGTACTAGATAAAAAAAGCACGATTCGTTCCGATTTATACTTATTATAAAAGACATATTTAATTATTCCTTGTGAATATTCACTAAAAAAAACACACAAGAAATTGTGTTAATGGATTTAAATAAGGTGAAAAATATATATTTTCAGATAAATGAATGCCATTCCAATAGCAGAGGTCATTTCCATTTCTAGTTCAACTGTTAACTTAGTAAAACAAAGATCTTTGAACCTTCCCTAAGAGACAAACTTACACAATTGTTTCTTAAAACGTTTCCCATTCAAACGCACCGTGCCATGAATTTTTCATGCTACAAGTACATATTGAGAGCCAAGTTCAATGCATTCTATGTTTCTTCTATACTGTAGAATAGTTGTTGCTACAATGCGTTTAACCACAAACACCAATTTGAATATAGGAGGAAGCCTTTTACGGCTACCACCATTTCATAAAGTTAGACTTGTCAATGTAGAAAAGATGCACAGACACATGACGTGTTTTAGAACAGTTTTAGTTTTACAAAAATATTTGTTTATGTTTTCGACTCCCGCACTAAAGAATTTAATCATTGAATCGCGGGGTTTCACAGACGTTCAATTCCCATACACAAAGACACCCAGACTCAGAACAAGCCTTTGTGAATCGCGCAAATTGTTGTCCTACGCAGGGATCGAACCCGCGACACGTCGCGTACATTAGTAATTGGCGTGGTGACCTATAACCACTCGGCTATCCGTGCACTTGGTACTAGGCATTTGCACCAAATAATATATCAAGCGTCTTTTTTTGGGAATTGAGAAAAATGCAAAATAATGTGATAATATTTATTAGGCTTGTAATATACTTATTTATATTATATAAAAAAATAATTTAAAAGCGATTGACACACATTACTCAAACTACAGAAAAAAATAGATTATAATATGAGTAACAAACAACAAATAGGTTATGCTTACATAACGCAAATCAACAAATGACTTTATTTACACAATAATGGGCCTTAACGACAATAATTTCTGTCACAATAAAAACAATTGATGTTTGCTCATAACGTACTTATCCACAGCGGTAGGTATATAGCCATAAGGTCTATTGTTCTTTGTATAAAGGAACAATCGTTTCCCCTCCTTGCTTTTGTTTCGGAATAGGATACGATATTATTTATATCTGTATTAATTACATATATGTGTCTTTGTCTGCTGTCTATTGTTTGGCATGTTGGGTATGTGACGGCTTTTAAGGATTTGTGTGTTGAAGAAAGTCCTTCGAGAGTAAAATACGTATAATTATGTGGAATAGGTTCTATGCTATAAGAGAGAGAGACAACTTTATAAGTAAAAATCTGAAAACTGCATACATTTAAAGGTCTGTCCAAGCCACCTTTTTCAGGTCATCTGCTACGAGTCTTTTGGTTGTTCGTTTGGGTATATTATTTGCAGTTTTCTGACATGCAAAAATAATTTTCGCCTGCCGTGAATATTTGAACAACTAAATAAGAATCCGACTCGTAAATTGTTAGGTGTGTGACAAATTGCGTGTGAACTTGGCTTTTTTGTTGCTATTTTGGCGAATTAAATTCAAATATATTAGTAGATGCCACGTTATTTTCGATTAACTCTGTTACTCAAAATACAGCTTTTTTTTTCAAAATATATTCCTGGCTAGGCGTTACTAGATTTATAATCGTAGTTATGGTAAACTTAAGTTTCAGCGAAATTTAACTATTGTACTATAAAAAAAAATCCACGTTATAACAAGTAAAGCATGTGTTAATAAAAACACATAATAAAGTAATCATAAAAAAAACACCAAAAAGGAAAGAATAACCTACCTACATAAATTTCAATTTATTAAAAAAAAAGGTGAGATACCAAAGTACATAGTAAATATTTACGCTTACTTTTAACGTTACCCTCGAACGCTTTTACCGGTAAAAATAATACCTCTTTTACCGAATTTTCAATATAACAGGCCCTACTACCACTAAAAGTAATAAAACTGCAATTGTGTAAGCGTGACAGCACTACACAGCGTATAGCGGCGTCTCTCTTCCACACTCGCGGTAATATTATTTTAAAAGGTCTTGGTAGGCAGGCAGGGGTTAGAAAGTGCTTATTATGCACATTTTTATCAAGGGCTCATTTCTATCCATACATGTTGCCCCGGGGTAATATTACAAATGGTTAACCACTCCTGACTTCAATCCCCTTTTAGTTACCTTTAGTATACTTATGTCGAAAAGCGAATTCATGAATCGTGTCAATGTTCATAAATGTTTTAGTATCGAGCTTGTGTATATTATTTAAAGATTGTTATGCTGGGTTTTAATCAATTCGATTTATCTACTATTTTTAACAAAACTAATTTGAAAAGTACGATAATTACTCTGCCTTTTCGACTAAAGCTGCAAGGGGTTTGTCCTAAAAGTAATATAAGAAACCCCTTGACCGATTGAGATTATAATCGGTAATAATACAGTTTTTAATTCGATAATACGTTTAACATAGACATACTTATACAGATAGAGTCACATAAAAGTAGCTAGTATAATTGTATGTTAATGATAACGATTTTAAAAAGGTTTATTTACATGAATACCTAACTGCAAAAATGTATCACAGAAAAATCCCAACTTTACACCCAAACAATAAAGTTCCATCCAACTCAAGTCCTTACGCTAAAGAATCCTAATCACACGATTTACTACGAACGGTACTGAATATTCAACATGTGTCAAGTAATAAAACATTGAATATCTCAGTCCAAAGTCATATAAACCTACTTCATGTATCCTCTGTAATCCAATCAAATTGCTGCTTATTGGAATTCAAGACGAAACGAATAAACTCGCGAGATGCTATATGATTATTGTTGTAACTTTAGTACCTACTTACTAAAGTTCGTTAAAAAAAGTTTGGAAAAATCTAAAAAAAAATGTATGTATGTCATGTCGTCATTGAGACTATACCTACTGATTTTTAATCAGATGATTTTTTATGAAAAAATACGTCACTGTTTTAATAGATAGTAATAGAGGCCAAATTATACCTATTTTACCAGCAATGGGACTCAAAAGGTAACAAAAAAATTAAAGGTCTAAAATGTGTTTATTATTTGATAATCTGTACCTACATATTGATTCTGGATTTTTTTCTTTTAATTCCAGAATGACACGAAATTTTGCATTAAAAATCCTTTTGCTCCAACTTTATAAACGAACAAGATGTTATTAAGTACAGTCCGTACGTCAGCCATAAGCGTTCAATAAAAAAAATATTCAAAAAAAGAAATTAGTATTCCATAAAACGAGTCTCAGTTATCGTATTTTTGGGAATCCCATACTAAATCGGTTTCGTGCGCGAATGTACAAGGATACTGTCACACGCATCACAGATTAGCAACTGTTATATACGAAGTACAGTCACGTTCACTGAGTCATACGAGCGCGTGGTAAGGCTGTTTCCTGAAATCTTGGATAACAATCACTGCATCTAATTTACGAGTACTCGATATTTTGATGGATCGATTGATAGAATTTAAAAAAAGAATGTTTTTTTTTTTGAGAATATATGGCCACTACTAGGATAGATTCATATTTTTTTTTATTTATGGCTCCAAGTATTTTGTGCCAGTGACATAATTTTCAAACCTATCAGATTGAAAAATATGTTTTGCGAATCTTCTTGAATGTGCGGGAGCAATTTGACCAATTTAGTTTTTTTAAATGAAAACTTCCTTTATCAGTACCAATAAACCTCGTTTATTTAAGTAAAACCCACTCGCACCCCAAAATGTGAAGTACCAATTAAAAGTTCAAAAATGGACTTAACTAATTGAATCAAATATGGCTTATAATTGGTGAATCAGTTTATTTTGCAAAATTAACCCGTCAAATGTGACTTTTGGTAATGTACTACTTGAATTAGTCATGACGATAGCTCAATTACTGCAATGTTGTGTAAAGGTGATATCAATAAAGAATCATTTATAGGCAAAACAAGGCAGTCACAGACTAACTAAACAACAATATTATTCCTTAGAAAAATGAGTACCGAGTGTGTGATTCATAGATATTCTGTAAAATGCAACCATTTTATTACAAACAAACCAAATTATGCTCAAAATCAGAAGAAATCCGATCATTATATGTATGCTAATACACATTACCTTAAGCAATATTTTTTCTGATTCAGAATTACGAACGGGAAGCTATAAAAATCATTTTAATTCGATCAAGCCTCAGGAAGGTAGTTACTAACTACTACCTTACTATTAAGTATGCATGTCCATTAAGGATGCCTTGCATACAAAACTAACAATTACTTCGAACTAATCACTTTAACAAAACCAGGAACAACACATCCCTAGCCAGAGCGAGATAGAAAGATAGTACAAAGGCCTGTATACTGTGATGGGAAAGGAATAGCAACAAAAAAAAAACTACCAAACGATCATTAATAAGTTAAGAAGGAAGTGTATCAAATCTTTAATAAATCGAATCGTGGCAACCCTAAAGATACTCAGAAGTTTGATCTATTTAATTTCGGTGGAACCCTGAGGGTGTAATCATGAGCTATAACTACTATAAGCCATCCAATAATGGCTTACCGAAATTCCTTTAATGCCATTCGTCATAGAAATTAGATTTATAGCTTGCTCCTTAAATAAAGGTCTTGTTTTATGGCGGGTGTTAGTGAGCAGGGTTGCCACGTAAATGGCCTATTTTTTTATTGCTTTTTTGGGTGTTGTGGTTTTGGTTTAATGTAGTAGTTTTTTTTGTGGTTTTGCAGTAATTATGAATGCGTCCGTCTTTTGGTGAGGTCTAATCCATTTTACTTAATTAATTGTAAATGTGACTATAACGGTTTTGTTATTTTGATAAATTTTGTATGGGGATGACAAGAAACAACAGTAAATGGCAATGTCAATTTCTTGTCTAAAATATAGCCATTTACGTTTATCAACTTAAATGCGGTATGGCTGGAAATGGATCTCAGTGGCTTACAAAGGCCCGCTGTCCAGCTGTGGACTGCGATAGACTACTGCTGATGATGATGAACGCTGCCTACGTGTTACTTCTGTGCTTTTATTATCTAAGACTTTCTCGTATTTACCAAATCCTAATTCTATCTTCCTGAAAACCTATTCCAGTCGCACCAAATTACTAGTATTCGACAGCCCTAAAAAGGTAGCATTCATTCTTAGTGATTGGAAAAGTTTAGTTATCTCACAAAGGCAAATACATTTGGGAAATCAGCAGATAGTAGACACCTACTTGTGAAACGTTAAAGAATTTAAAGACAAACATCAAGGCATTACTTTAATAATAAATGTTGTTCGGATTAAGTTGGTGAGGAAAGGAAAGTTTTTGATGGACGCTGACTGTTCTAGGGTTTAGAATAGAACCTTTTTACACGACTGTTCGAATAGGAATGTTTTCAGTATTGTTTCTGTTTGTTTTTAAGCGTGCATGTATGTGAGTATCGTTATTACAATATGACTATTGTAGGTACGAGTATGTCTACACCGATTTGTTGATCAATTGTCTTGTTTGAGTAAAGATAGATTTATTACATCAGATGCTCATTGACTGATTTTCAGAAGAATTTCATTATACATACTAGAAAAGATCTAGACATTCATGTTAAAAAATAATTTATTTTTAACAATAAAGAAATAATAATATAGTTGTACACCATCTCCAAGACGAAACTATTGCCATTAAGACACAGTATTACGTAACCTAATGAATACAACGTTAACAGTGTCATGTGAGCAGATATTATAAGGACATAAGGTCAAATTTCTCAAAGGCTACCCTTTAAATACAATCCTCTTCGAAAGGTTATCAATAAGCTCAAATAAGAAGCTTATATCCCTTTCCCTTTTTACGTTACGAAAATTTCTATAGGTCGTCTTTATTTAATTTCAAAATAACCTGCTCAAGTTCAATCATTAAGATTTTGACTCATTAAAAGCTCTTGACATGAAACGAATGACAAAATAATAATTCAATTTCTGAGTAAATTCCTTTTGCTTTTCAATGTGATTCAAGGGTAGTGACTTATTAATACCGTGACTATGGCGCAATTACAATAGACTGGTATCCTGCCTTTATAATATTAGACATATTATTATTAATATTAGACAGTAGAGACAGCAATATTCAGAGCTAGGGGTTAACCTCCGTTAGTAAGAGAGGCACAAGCAAAAGACAAAGATTAGAATGTTCTTGTACACCAGAAAATTATAGCAATAAAATAACTCATATTACATGGATACAGTAGCTATCATATCGCGTATATCAATACCTTCCATAAACCCTTAAAGTAAGACTTATATACTTCTAAATACATAGCTTATAGGTAAACTACACCCAGACACAGAACAATTAATTGTACTCATTACACAAACATTTGTCCTTTGTAGGGATCGAACCCACGACCTCTAATATAACAGTGAGAGCCACAGACCACTACCAACAAACCAGTAATTCCTACCACAAATCAACTTTAAATTAACACAATACATCCTTTAGTAATTTACTAACAAGTACAAGTGACCAAAATCAGAATACTTACCCACCTTTCCATTCCCATCACGTATTGTCCATCTTACTTAAAATTCCCTTACAGATACCGCATTCAAAACGATGCCAAACACCTTTGGACACTTTGAATACATATTATAATATATGTAGGTATATATATTATGTATATGTAGATGTCACGCCTGTGTTTAGAATAATATATGTCGGGCTAATTGTTAAGCATTCCGTTTATTTTTATGGTAATTAGAGAATGTGTAGTCTGTTTGCGTTTTGTGATAATTGTTTATTTATTGTTTTGTTTTTTTGTTGTTTTTTTATTAGTAGGGAGACTAGAGTACGTTAGAAGATTTGTGCGTAATATGTTATTGTTATAGAGAAAAAGATCTGTGTTTTTAGTCTTTGTAAAGAAAAAGGTCAAGAAAAAGCTAAATAATTTTATCGAGATAAGGGAAGGGACATATTATTAAATCAGATTCTTAGTGTTTTCTGCAGAATTCCTAATTAGGTTCTAGTGTCGTTTTAAACCGACACAAAACAAGCCTTGTCAAGTAGCTTGACGGAAGAATATCCTTACCAGTGGATTCATTTTATTCTAGAAACTAGCTGTTGCCTGCGACTTCGCCCGTGTAATGTCGGTTATAACCGTAATAACCTTACCCACTTCTGACCTTTTCTGACACTAGGTACCCAATTCCTCTATATGTATATTGAACGCAATTATATCCTTCCAACAACTATCGTTATGTTTAAACTAATATACCTATACTAAAACTAAACGAATTAGATACTAAAACCTTCATCGAGAACCACTCTATACATTGGTAACAACAGCCCAAAAATTGTTTTTGAGTTTATAGCGAACATACGAGGCAGAAAAAATGAATTAAGTTTTTGAAACCCTAAATTTGTAACACCTTTTTACTACAATTTTATGTAACAACTTATCTCAATCTCTCTTCTCGATAAAAAGTAAAAAGCAGTATACTTCTATTCACATTACTGGGATATAAAACGTGTGCATGCTTAATCTTAGAGATACATAATTAACTTTTAAACTGTTTATCTTTTAAATCTACAACAAGTTGGGTGATAGACACACATTTTTGGAGGTATTCTGTGAGGTTTTTCTTCCTAACTCTGTATTAGGCATGCATTATGGAACCTGGTTTTTCCTGGAGGTATTATACTGGGAAAATATTTAGCAAAATGTGACAACTTTTGTAATGTTTCAGCGTTATATCATACATTACGTGAGTGCATTTTCTTAATGCAGTACAGTAAGCTATTTAACATCTCGTTACTCTTTATTACGAATATGACAGTCTGACAATCACCTCACATTTTTTTTTTCATTTGGGATCACACTGAAGCTGGGTTTTATTCAAGGAGTTCAGTTCTTCTCGCATCTTAGCCTATTTTTAAATTTTGTGACATTCATCGCTAATATATCTACAAAATATGCTGTTAATATACTGTAAAACATACCATTAACAAAAACGACCAATTGTACCTTAAAATAAAACCGCAATTAACTTTACCTTCTCCACCTAAAATAATAAACGGAACCCACCCGAACCGTATACCCAATTTAATAAATGTAAACTATGTAACACCTTCCTGATAGTTAGAAACGGTTTGATAATTATCAAAGCGTACCAAAACAAACTCAACATGTCAATAAAGAATTTAAATAGAGTTCGCTTTAAAACTATAATCTTTGGAGACCGATCAATAAACGCTTAGTTTTTATCTAGCATCGATACTTTTAAACTGTTAATTATATCGAGAGCCTACTACTAATACTTGAAA
Organism: Chrysodeixis includens; assembly: GCA_941860345.1. NCBI lineage: Eukaryota > Metazoa > Arthropoda > Insecta > Lepidoptera > Noctuidae > Chrysodeixis > Chrysodeixis includens. The sequence continues at coordinate 4,176,038 of OW796107.1, read as the reverse complement.
GTATTTATTGCAGCTGTGTAAGCGAGACACCGCTCTACACCTTGTAGTGCGCTATCCCGTTTCCACAACAGCAATAATTTCACTTAAACATTTGATGGTACATCTTCAGATTTAAATTAAAATTAAACACGGCATTTTACTTAAATAAACTTTAATGTAAACAAACGTAACTTCACACTTTCTAAGAGATTAATTTATACTGATGCGATGTGTCTTATTAGTGTATTCCTGTGTTTACTACAACCTGTTTTGAATTTGTTTTCGATTTGTTTTTGTTATTTATTTGTGGACAGTATTTTGTGACAGTTTTAGTTTACTAATGAGGTTGATATAGACCGATGGTGTGAAGGTAGTTGGGTTTTATGCTGTCGACCGAGCTTTAAAGGGCAATTTTAGAGAGGCGCATTTGTTTGTGTGAAATATTATGTAACTAATTAAAACATAACTGATTTTGTAGCGCGCATCGCGCATTAAAACTTCATAATAATAAAGCTCTGTAACTTGGTGATGGATAAACTTGAATGACTGATAGATATGATAGAGATGCCCCTTAAACTGTATCCCTTTGCAATAAAAATTCTCATGAACGCACAGATAATGAAATTACCATCATAGCTGGTTCGACCTAAAGTAATTTAAATCGACTCGATAAACTGCAGGTTTTTATTGGTAATTAATGCGTTACCGATTTTTTTTTGAAATTCAAAATGTGTTTTAAATTTCAGTTCGCGAGAGTTTTAAGCCTCCATTTTTGACGATGATGTACGGCAGGCATGTTGGTCTAGTAGTTTGATTCCCACCCAGGACAAATTAATGTTTGTGTGATGAATACGATCATTTTTCCTGTGTCTGGGTGTAATTCATCTATAGTATGTATGTATTGAGAAGTATATAAGTATGTTTGTCAGTTGCCTTGTACTTACAAGTTCTGCTTTGTTTGACACTAGATGGCGTTGTGATAAAGTCGTGGAATATTAATTTATTAAATAGAAAGTCCCTTTAGTTCTTATTAACCAATTTGAGGCATCCTTCTAGCCTTACATACATATTATGTATGATCCTTTGTCTGCTTACACGAGCAGCTTGTGGCCTAAGCTGTTATAAATGGTCACCCATCAAAGGCAGGTGAACACAGCAGGTGCGGCTTAACGTAACCTCGCTTGCCACGAGCTAATTTAATTGAAATACTTTAAAGATAATTGATTTTATGAGACTATTACAGTACATTATGTAAGTAAAGTTTTTAATACAGTGTGGCATGGCGTTAGATTCCTCTATAAACTTTACTCTTTCTTGCAATTGTTTCGAATACCTACTGCATTGATTTTCGGTAGTAAATACTTGAAAGAAAGCTCAATACGGTTTAATTAAAATAGAATTTATATTTTGTCTTCAGTTCTTAATAATATTCGATCTAATTATTGTCCTTGCTTCGTATGCATGCAATTACCCTGAGGCTGGCTTTGGCGATTTCGCTGGACGTCACTTTACTTAACGATACACAAACTGCTACTGTCGCAATTTTTTTTTATTATTTTGTTCTTCGCAAACGTTACATAAGGTATAAAAACAGACAAATTACAAAGTACTATTGAATTACAGTTATTTAGTCTATCATCAATTGTTACTTTCAATAATCAACAACAAATCCTTAAATTAAACCCGTTACCATGGTTACAGAATAACGGATATTTTCTAGAATTCCGCAAACGAAACTCGGATGAAAGTTTCAGTGGAAATATATTAAACTCGCGTAAACATATTAACTTAACAGGTAACTAACTTAACTTAATTAGGACTTAGCTTTCACCAAGCTTCAGGCTTTACTTGATAGCTACATTTACGTGTTAAAACATTAACTTTACTAAATTGAAATGTTTTTCTAGAAAGTTCTTGTGTTTTACTTTGGTTTCAATGAGTTTTTTTTTGTTATTGAATGTCTTTAAATGATTATGTGATTGGAGAAAAGTGATATGTTATGCATATTCTTGTAATTTAGTGTAGTTTTAAATAATTTACAATGCCACGAAAAGTAAAACGTGATTTAGAAATAACAGATAAAAGACTTATTTACATTCATCTCGATTGCAACACGTAAAAAAAACAATATTTTTGTTACCTTTTTATTCATTTTTCTCGTCCTAATTTTTCAAACAAATATGTACACAAAAAATCTACATAAAAAGTAGTACAGGCTATCGAACGCAACAAATATCTATCCCAGGAATCTGGATAACCGTAACATAGATTTTATTAAAGTTCTCAGAACAGTACTTACATTTAACTACCATATTCAATATCCTACACTCTTTACGACTAAAAAGCAATGAAGTCGAGAAATTATCAAGAAAGTAGAAACGGTTTTATGACAAATTGCTTTTCTGCGGAAAGTTAATCGTCTTTGTGATGTCATGTCGTTTCCCGAACTGACAAGAAACTGAAAACTTCAATAGATAATGTGTAGTTGTGAAATATTGAATGCCGAGAGTCGTGTGAATTTGTGTCTAATATGTTTGACAGACAAATATATTATGAGAATTTAATACCTAAATCAACTAAACTAAGTCGAAAATATAAAAACACTTTTTACTAAGTTTAGCTAAAATATACTTAAACCTGGTTCACATTTAATTACATATAGCACACAATTTCAGGATTGAATTTCATACAAATATTCTTCAAAGGCGCCGAGTTCAAATTTGAAGTAAATATATTGTACATGCTTAGGGGAACCCATGTAGGTTTAAAGCATTAACCCTTAAGTCGCTTCATTAAAAGTAGGATATATTATATCACAGTCTTACGATAATGCTACCTTTTAGCAGACTCGTGGCCACATCTAACAAAGAATACCCTTTACTTCACCTCTCTGATACCAATGTAAGTTCAATTACACTGCCAGTATAAGATATGTGCACACATGCAGGCAAGGTGGAACTGTACACCTGCACGCAATGTTTACGCACGAGAGCGGAATCGATATCGCTAAAGAATACTAATTTGCTGAACAATAATAGCCTTAGTTTTGAACTTTGGACCTAAATATTTTATGTCAGACACTGTCTGTTATGGTAGTTATGTCATGTATAAGAAACGCGTTTAATAAAAATAGTTGGGACAAAGAATGTGTTCGGTGTGTCGTAAGGACTGGAGAAGTTCCATTAGTTATACATGAAGATTTGTGTGAGTTTTAGGTTACTTAAGATGGTTGGGACTGTGAAAGGTTGTGTTACGTAACAGGTAGGCTAGAAGTTACTTAGAAACAGGCTTTTAGTTAATATAACATTGTTGCAGAGACATTTTGGTCAGAATTTGCTGCAACAAAACACGGTCTTACACCAAAAAAAGTTTCATGGACAACCCCAGATCACCGACAAACGATAAAGTAATTCCTAACTACCCATCCACGTAATGTCCATATTGTACAAACCAACAGGCATCACAAACATAAAGGATAAGTACAAAACCAAAACATTACCAGGTAACAGCAAATTCTTCCCACAAAGATCTAATCGAAACCAGTCATAGATGCAATTCTATCTTATTGCGCAAAACGCGGCACGCCGAAATCGCATTCCAACATTCTCAACCAGGTAGTTAGCCCATTGACGAAGTATTTAATCCTTATTGCTTAACCAGAAAGGCGAGAATCGTGTGGCATATTGAATTACAATGAGATTTGCGAATGTATATTTCGACGATGACATTATGAGGTTGAATAAGGAATTTTAAACAGGGACGGAATTAACCAATATCGGCTATATTTGGGTAGGATGTAGTAACAGTTTCGAGGTGGGCTTTAGTTTAAACTGTTTAATATAATTTTACACGTGCCGATGGTCAGCTGACCTTTTCAACCCAATTTTCGGGATATCGATATTCCTCGTTTTAACCACGGATTGGATCTCGAAGCATTTTGTTTTCGACTATCCACTAGAAATAAATTCAGTTGTTGCCAATTTTTTTGCTCGGTTACACTTAGCACTGATTTTGTTTCTAATAAGTTTGTAGACGAGATTTGATCTCTATCTATATGCTTGTCTTAAAAGGTTAAACGCCGAGCACTTAACAGATCATGTGTCATGTTGAGATACTAATAGTCTTTGTGTTTTTGTCCTACAATATCATAACTACTACAAACAAAACGCGATTGATCTGAGGTCACACAGGGAGGTCTTTCACAGTCTCATTTAAAGAAGTATGGGCATTTCGTCTTTTATTATAAAAATGCGAAAAAATATTCAGTTTATTTACGACAGCTGCATCAAAGTGAATGATTGCAAGTGCCTCAGATAATACTGACAGACCTTTGTAGTTCCTATTGTGTTACAATTCTCATGCGCGAACATCAGGTCGATTCTCAAAACTTATTCTTTTGTGTGAACGTAGAAAGAATTTTAATGCTTCCGCTTGAACTTGGTATAAAATCTCACAATAGAATAGCACTTTATTGCGTAATGCCGACCCATTTGATAGTCAACAATCATTTGCTTGGCTCATTTAATTTTCTGTTCGTGTAACGCTTATCGTGTTATTCGTATTTGCATTTTAGGGCTCAATGTGTTGTCGATTCTTGGAAGAACGGTTCTATGACATTAATATTTTCATGATGTGGTTCAGGTGTGTGATTTGAGCATTCTTTGAGTCGTCGCAAAAGCCTTTGTATCTTCACGATTGTTATCAGCAATGTCTTCCATTGTACTGAATATGTCGCTTGTTACTACTTCTATATCAACATGTCTATTATGTAGGTGAGCTTGTTAAGGCGAACGTCTAAGTTGTTACCGCAAAAGCCTGAAAGTGTCACAACGTGTTCTGTGTCCGCTAAGTAATGTGTTTCGGAGACAATTGCCGTTCTTTTCCGGCTCAAAACGTGTCTAGGTAAATGGCTCGTTTGGCCTGAAGTGGGCCATCTGCCGTAATAGTGGCGACCACCAGACAAATGGCAACTGTCTTTAGAATTCCTGTCACCATTAGGTCAAATGCTTTCGAACTTTCATTCGTATTCCAACTAGTTTAAAGCTCAAATTTAATTATCAAAGGCGTGATTGCAATTAGATTGTTTACCATCTGCAGATTTCATAAATATTTAATTTATAAAACACCTTTACATGGCTTTATAAGGGCACAAGGTGTTGCGTGCCGACGGCAAACAGGTTGCTAATGCTGCAAGCAGTGGGTTACACTATTACTATGTATACAAAGTACGTTCACTGCTAACTAAATATCAGTTAGTAGCATTTATCGGCTATTAACAAAAGAACATCAAGTTAGGTCAGGCGCAGTTCGAATTTCTTTGTCCAAAGAGTAAAAGAAAAAAGAAAACGTATTTCTTGTCATAACATAGAGAAAGTACATAAGGTTAATTATATACAAAGCAATTACATTTATAAAAAAATGATTATTGGTAGGAAGACTGTGGTTACAAGAATAATAAAAGAAATGTGTCAAAAAAAATGTAACCAGTCATGGATAAAAGAAATAGACCTTTTGAACTGACATTATAACCCTCTGTCCTTTCATCAACCCTTTCCATTAACTGTAAGCTGACTGCACACATATCGTATGACCATTGTATAACGATTACGTTCACATCAGTCATACACAAAAATATCTACAATTAAACAAGTTATATGCACGTTACCGACCGTGGGAACACACAAGTGAAGCGAATCGTCGAATCCATGCAAAATCCTGTTTCGCCTCGAACATTCACTACCTGTTGTAAAATAGGATAGCGAGTATACCAAGCCACTTTATACTAAGTAATAGCTATAAAACTTTTATTTTTGTCCATGTAACCTTTACGATGTAGTTCAGTTATTTCTTCTTTATGAGCGCATTTGTGTCTAGTGGGTGAATCGTATTCCTTTTCTTTATGCAACTTTTTATGCTGTTTTCTCATATGCTTCTTGGATTAAATTCTATATTGAAATTAGGACAGCCTATTAATGTCGAAATTCTGGGCAAACGTTTCTTCCTGTGTAGAAAAATAACCTCTTCAACGCGCTTAATCAATTGTAGATTCGGAATGTTCGATTCTGTTTCAGAATCCAGGTTTTCTATTACCAATACTTGGAATAGATGATGGTAAATATTTGGAAGTCTTTTCAACTGAAACGTTACTTCAAATTTGCTTGTTCTATGAATAACATAACATGGTGTACCTATTCTGTTATTCCTCGAAAACTTTTTGAATAATTTAAAACTCGACCAGTCTTTGTTACACGAAATACACGTAAAAGTAGCGACTATGTGTCATACAGTTAGAAGTTTGTACACGGAGTATTTGATGAGTCAGCGCGCATTGCAAGCTTGCATAGTTAAAAGTTAGAACGAAGGTTGTGAAGGTGTTGCGTTGTGCGAAGTTTATAACTATCGAAGGGGTATTGGGTAGAAACTGATGTTGTAATGTTTGTGTATATTGATGCTGGTAAAAACAATGTAAGCTTGAAGCGTTTTAAGGGTTTAAGCGGACCACTGCACCCAGGTGCTGTTTTTGTCCTCCCGTCCGCTAAACCTTTAAATAATCTATGAAAACCAAACCTAAACAATATTAGAAATTATGATGTCTGAATGAAGTCTAGATGCCTGTAATGTATTAGAAATGATAAAGTCGAATTGAAAATTACATACTTTTTTTTAATGTAAATTTTGGTAAAGCCGCTCTCTTTTTAAAAAAATATTAGATTTTAAAACCAAGTCTTTCGATTGACCGTAACATTTTCAGCGCACCCATTGCCCAAGTTGTTTACCGATACACTTCGCCATTTTAGCAAGTCCAAAGGTTGCCTGCAAACCGTTGATAGCGTGAGAATGTCTGTTAATTAGCTAGATAATAAAATAAGCATTGTTATTATATTGTACTATATATCCGGGTGTGATTCATGTAACTCAAGATTCTAATCATGAACGCTTGTCGCTATGTCGCTAGACGAATTCACGATTACCTACATAGTTGAGTTGACGAAGGAGCAATAGTAATATGTTGAATGTAAAATACTTGTATTACAGATGCATTCCTCGGTACTAGAAATTATGTCTAACTATAGCACCAAACGTAGTCACTCCGTGTAAGATTAATCGTACTAATATGTATAAACGCGAAAGTTTTTAAGTTTCTATGGATGGATAGGTGGATATTTGTTACTCTTTCACACTCAAACGGAATCGATTTTGTTAAAATTTGGTATGGAGTTAGCAAACACCCTGGATTAACTGGCTGCGTCAAAAGGGGTAATGTTTTTGCACCTTCAACTAATATTCCCGACAGCACCTGATATTTTTGACTATTTAGTTGTTGATGTAAATTCACGCGTCCAGATTTCATCATAATGTGTTTGTAAGACGCGTTACGTAAGTAGGATTAGTTCGTATTTACCTTAATTCTAGGATTTTACCTAACAATTCGTTTGTCTCAAGGTTATCGTGTGTCTGAGCCTAGTCCTAGGTACCTACGGTTTATTTAGGACTAAAGTAATAAAACTAGTTAAGATTTAATATTTTAGCGTGAGATGTATTTAACTTTGGCCAAGGTAATTTGAAACATGGAATAATTTTTACTTAATTTGTAAGTCACTTCTTATACAAACAGTAATATATCTGCTATTAATATATTATCAAAGTCCATTTTGCAACCAACAGACAAAGACAGAACAACAGTTACTATCCTTAAATTAAGCAACTTACATTCCTTAAACTTATAAACACGTCACAATTTTATGTGCCACCTATTACTTACTCAGAACCTGAATTACGCTGCCATTAAAAGCCAAACAGGCAAGAAACCTTTACCTAAAAGGTCACAATTGTACCAAAAGCCACTAGGATACATTCCCGCCATTTACCCGTCCCCTATCATTACAAACGCCAGGTGTGTCCCCATCAGGCGTGGCACGTGTCCATGCCATCTGCCGGCAGAAAAAAACAACTAATAATAATACATACCTTTATACTCCACACATCTGTTTTATTTTCGTTGTCTGCAATAGATTGCTTTAGAAAAGATGATGGGTGTTCCAAACGGTTGCAAGATGTTTTTTTTTAAGACTTGATCTTTCTCGATCAGCTGTTTTGTAAACGGCAAATGGGGAGTTAAACTCTTGCTTGGCTTGGTGTCTTTGTTCGAAGTAGATATAAGAATAATTCTGTATTAGATTGACAATATCTTTAGTTGAACTTGTACTAAATGCATGTATAAATATACTATACATATTATTATGTAGGAATATTAGCATAGGAGTGGTATTTGCGATACCATTGGCTCAGTCTATATGTTATCGAATATTATGTTATTGATTATTTACTTAAGTGTGCATTCATCTATACCTAAAATATATGCTTACAAAAAATTCGTTGCGGTTTCCGAGATGGTCAATAATTTCCCTGATTTTAAGCATTGTATTCTCTGAAAATAAAATAAAAGAACCTATTATTTTTTGTGAAACTAAAATTATTCTATTTATTGTATCATTACTTACATACCGATTAATTTTACAACATGTTCATAAAACATTAAGTATCATCCTTTAACTTCTACAAAGAATGTGGTTGCAATAATCTTTATTTCTTTAAACTTCACTGCAACAGTTTCCTTCCACATATTCTAAATGTCATTGATTACAAAACGAGACGTTTTTTTATTTGATCCGGTTTAAAACGGCAGATGTTACTAGAATTGCAAACTGAGAAAAAAAAGCATTTCAAATATGGCGCGCGTTGAAAGTTAAAAATAGACTAACGAATTACTAGTTTTTATAGGGGAGAAAGTTATTTTAAAGATGCATATTTTTAGACTTCGGTTTTTAATTAGCGATGTTTAATGATGTAAAATATTGCATAAGTTAATAAAGACCATATAAGATGTAAATTCATGAACTCATGACCCTGGTCCAGATCACAGCATATAAACCTTTTTCCTTCTGTTACTTTATCTGCCTACCATTTTTTTGGCACCTAAAATAAATTAGTCTACTACAAAACAAAATAGACACCATCAACTAATCCAGTATTCATTCCTCATTGAAAACGATGGCTAAAAAAAGCAAGGGCTGTGAGTTGCAACACTATAATTAATTTCTATTATATAACGAAAGGTCATTAACTGGTTAATCTATTAAATACTTAAACTCAAATGCGTCTATAGTCCATTTAATCTTGATCCACCAGGATCTACCAATCAAATTCTAATTGTACAGCTCGCTCCTTTTTTGGTATAATCTCGTGCCATAAAACTGCTTAACTCGCAGCGGGTCTCATTTTATAGTGGAGACGCAACGTTAATAGTGCGCTTTGGTATTTAAAACAAAGAAGAAAATATCTATTTATCCTTTAAATTGTACCGAATAACGTTATGTGAAACTTTATTTTTGTAGTTAGGTAAACGTGTTAATGATTACAAACAAAAATAACTGATAAAAATCCACAACCACAACAGTGCATCTGCAAAAATCTATTGGCGAATCATTTGAAATAATTACATTTCGGTTCCAGCAGAATTTTATTTTTTTATTTGGAACTAGTCAATATTGTTGCAATTGTGGAAACGTGAGTTCCATAGCTTGGTATCTTTCCCTCAATTGCAATATTAGCTATTTCAAGAATCGTCGTAGGTCTTCTGATCTCTATCATCAAGTAACATAAACAATGAAGTTACTTTCGTCTACCGTATCATCAATCACTTTTTAAAGACGCACTGTGACATAAATGCGCGCGCGCCACTACTCATCGGTCGGGGTGCGATAATCGACCTCCTCCATCTTCTTGCCGTAGGTCCTCTGATCTCTGCAGCCCAATAGCATCCAGTAACTTTACCATTATAACATTCCTATTCTTTTACAGGATTGTTTCGGTTCCGAACATGAAGACCGGGCGATAGCTGATGACGTCAAGAACTACGAGCTGATATCTGGCTACCAGAACGACACGCACACGACAGTCGAGTTCAGGAGACAGCTCGATACTTGTGATAAACAGGACTTTGTTATTGGGGTAAGGAAGTTTGAATAAACATAAATAATTAACTTAGTATACCAAATTATGTAAAGCAAAAAAGTGTGCAACGTGTCGCGGGTTTGAGACCCGCGTAGTACAAGAATTTGTGCGTTCCTGAAATGCTTGTTCTGAGACTTCGTGACTCGGTGGATGTGAATTGAATGTCTGAAAACCCCCGCGATACAAGGATTAAATTCATGAGTGTGGAAGTCATTAGAAAAAAAAACTGTGTTCCGCTTTGACTTTTAAACTAGGTACTGAATTAATTTAGATGCTATTTGGTGCACTAGATAAAATACCAAATACGTCGACACATCACACATCGGTTCTTTTTGCGTCATATGCATACAGTACTTTGCCGTGAAACAATATCTATAACTCAACCTTATTATTTTGAAAACAGCAGGAACAATTAAGAACATGTTATATCTCTTTCATTCAAGATTCTAAGCCAGCACGGATGTTGACAATTTACATAGATTAATCATCATTCACACTACCGGAAGATTATTTTCTCAAACTATTATTAATTTAATTTTCTATTTCCAGGAAGACACGACTCAGATACTCTGGGCGTTAGGACCTGATGGGTCTGATGGACAGCTACCGAAGCACGTCAAAAGTGGAGCCAGGCCTTTGCGGCTCCTGCAGCCGGTGTCGAAACCGGAGTCGATACCGCTAAACCATTGGGATGTTAGGTTGACCAATGTAAGTAGACCCATTGTCTTTTGTCAAATTTCTTATTTTTTCAACCTCTCCTAACAGGATGAGTTAAAAAAATGCTTGCGAGTATTACTTTGTGATTTGGTTCGAGAAACTATTGTTTAAGTATGACATCAATAACGGCATCATTATCTTGGTTAAACACTGGTAAAATAACTCACATTGCGTAAAAAATTACAACTGTATTTCACAGATAGGATAATACAAAATTAACCATGAAATTTTACTTCCAGCTGACAATTCCACACGTAATGGCAACGTTATTCTGGTGCAAAATCTTCAAAGTTCCCGAACTGCCCAAAAAGCACCACATCGTTGGTTACGAGCCTTTGATCGACAGCCGTCCGATCAGGAACAATATCCCAGTTGTAGACCCCACCAGCCAGTCTCCAGTCCACCATATGGTGCTTTACGAATGTGCTGAAGATGATGATAAGCATTTGTGGAATACCTGGTCTGAGGGTGATGGGTATTTTGGACCGAACAGGCCGAGTGCTTGGGCTACATGCGCGACACCTATTGCGGCTTGGGCGATTGGTTCTCAAGGTATGTAATCTAAGGGTTCAAGAAGTAGTCTGAAGAACTTTATATTGATGTTCTTAAATTTTCGCGACTTGTACACATGTTTTAGGCCTCATTTACGGAGACACGGGGCGTCGCGCGTCGCGTATGGCGTGGCGTCTCGCGGCGCGTCGGACGTTTTTATTGTTTACGTAGCGGCGGCGCGTGAAGCGGCACGTATCATCGCACGCGTAAACACAAACTTATAGCAATATACGATGTTGTTTATAGAGACGCGAGGCGGGAAGAGTGGCGTGGCCCGCCGCTGCGCCCGCGTCGTATTCTCTAGCGTGTAGCGAAGCACGCGGCGGGCATCGCTGCGGCGCACGCGGGGTTCTCAGTTTACCGACTTAGTTTTAGGTTAGCGAGAGATGGGAGAGCACGTGTCGCTATCATATCATACTCCATTGCGACGGTAACTACGTCTGTGTTGTACGATTACCAAATGAGACTGGCAGAAGGTTCCGCCACAGGCATCGCTTCATCGAGAATCGCCGCAGCGTGCGCCGCCGCGATAAACGCCGCGTGAGACGTGACGATGCCATCCGCGGGCTCGGCCGTAAAACACGCTCCATTTCAAGCAAACGCGTGTAAAATCGCTTCACCGTAAACGCACTCATCCAACGCCCTACATTTGAATTTAGTGCGGACCGCGCAGCCTATCGCGACGCGCGACGCGCCGCGTCTCCGTAAATGAGGCCTTAGACGACAAACGGGACTTTTTCGCGATATAATTCGATATTTCTTTTCTCCCTGAAAGGAAAGGAAAGGGAGAAAAGAAATGTCGAATTATATCGCGAATAAGCGATAATATCCGTTTGTCGTCTAACAACTTAATATTGGTCACAGTGCAAGATTCTGATACCGGCTTTTGTCTTTTAGAACTCAACATTAACTTCATAGACACTCATATATTTGTATTGCTGTATGATGCCATGGCGTCACCATAATCTACTTATTTGAAGTTTCCAATATATTTTAATTTTAATGTGTTTTGATAAACACGAAAATCTTGAGCAATCGTCTTCCAAACTCCATGTTCCAGAAGTTTCACATTACACAAACAACAACAATCTTTTTCATTAACTTCTCCTGTCTTTCATACTATGTTCAAGTTAATTAATTAGCTAAATAATTTCAGGGGAATTCCTACCTGAGAACGTCGGCATACCTTTAGGCGAGAAAGGAGGCGTGTCGTACTACATGCTCGAAGTTCATTATGACAACCAGGCGCTACATAATGGTAAGATGTAGTTTCTTAATATTATATCTAGTATTATCTAGTAAACTTCTTATATTTGAATTAGGGGTCTTTCCTGATAATTTTCCCACGACATATTTATTTTTCTTATCTGCTAATTCCTAGGGAATATGTCAAAATTACTCCAGATCATGCCAACAATACTTTTGTGGGGTCTTTAGATCCTTTATCGTACCTCCTCAATTTTCAGTTACAAAAAGAAACATAAAAACCATTTTCATTAATAAGTACTTTCTGTCTTACTAAAAACTTACCCCTTTCCACATTAAAACGAAAACTTAAAATATCATCACGAATATTAAGGTACACTACAATTTGACATAACATCATGAATAGTACAGTGAAGCATTCACGCTAATTTCTTAGTTCTGTTAAGAAAAAAATACTATCTAAATTCTAAACAAATCCATTCCATTTCCAGTGCTTGACAGCTCAGGTATCCGTGTACACTACACATCGTCGCTTCGGGAGCACGATGGCGCTCTACTAGGCGCTGGTATTGGAGTATCAGCTCTCCACGTGATACCGCCAAAGCAAAAGCAGTATAGAACTGTCGGGATCTGCAGTACGGAGTGCACGCAAGAGGTGAGTGGGGCTAATGTTTGTGGCCAACTGTTTGGTTAATTGAGTGGCCAATTTTTTGATGGGTAAAAATGGGTAGAAATTGTTAGGTGATATGCTTTTTCATATTTTTTACATAGTAGATTGTTTAGGTGGTGGCTAAAAAGAGCAAAAATTGCGTTATTAATATACGTCTATAATGGTTATAGCGGTTAAATCTATAACAAACTTCCCAAAACTTTAATTTTATATTATTGTCGTTTAGTTTAGTATTACAGTACTACCTAGACCACCTTTACCTATACTCCATTTGTTTAGGTAATTAACTAAATGTAAACAATTTTGGTATGTCTTTTAAACAAAATGTGATCTTTAAAAATGTAAAATACGTTTTACAACTTGAAATACATTCAGATTTTCTAAAACTATAGTTAATTGATTTATAAGCAGTAATATCCAAATTTAAAATTATTTTTTTGGTTAAAAAGTAACGCCAAGATTGTTTACATTTAGTTAACTACCTAAACAAATGGAGTATAGTACTATTTATCTGGAAATAGTTTTCTCTTTTCGCAAATAATATTTTTTTATTGTTTACAGACTTTACCAGAAGATGGAGTGAATATCGTATCAGTACTATTACACGCTCACGGAACCGCTAGAAAGATTTCTTTAAAACATATCCGCGGTACTCAAGAATTACCTAGAATTTCCGAGGTAAGTTAAAACGCCATCTAGTTGTAAACCTAAAACTATTCAGTGAAAAATTAGTTTTCACGCCATCTAGTAGTCAACGTGAGTAACTAAAACGTTCCAAGTTGACAGCTGGGTGCTCACCAAAAAGCTTTCAGTCTTTTTACATAGATGGCGTTATTTTAATCTTTTGTTGGTTTACAGGAAAACTTCTACGACTCGCATTACCAACAGTCTCGTATGGTGCCCCGCGGTAGAAAATTCATGAGAGGAGATACTTTGATCACTGAATGTACTTATGACAGTACTTCCAGAGATAAACCTATATTAGGAGGTTATTCAGCTAAACAGGTAAGAATTACATTCAAATAAGTCTATTAAACTATTAAAAAAAAAGCTCCGAAAAAAATAGAATACAATAGAAAATAAAAACCGGATATTCTTTAAATTAATTTAGCTCTTCTTGATACAAGTTTCGTTTCGTATTACTATTTCCCGTCAGTGACTAAACCAAATTATAAGTCTAAATAAAGTGTTGAGTTAATTATTACTTACTAAAGATACATTATATAATCTTACCTCTATTCTTCCAGGAAATGTGTTTGTCCTTCATCCTATACTACCCGCGAACAGAGCTGGCCGGCTGCTATTCCATGACGCCTGTTAAAGAGTTCTTTGAGACGTTTGGAGTTAAAGAATTCTACGGGCTCAACTTTATGCAAGTCGAGAACATCTTCCTTTCTTCTGGGTAAGCCAAAATAACACTATTTTTAATGAAATTGTACATAATTTTTAACAGACTTAAAAAAGGAGGAGGTTTCTCAATTTGACCGGAAATATGCAATTTTTTTAATCAAACTTAAGTTGGCACTAAATACTTAAAATAAACTTAGTACAACTAGTCAACACAGGTTGATGTATCATTGTTTTTTGTTTATAATTTGGCAAAAAAATTCCGAATGTGTCTTTCTTTCCTTATTACCAAATTTTCTATATTAATTCGACAGGAGTTTCGAAAACTTACCACCACAACCACTAATGGAACTCGAAGCTCAAAAACACAACGTCAACGAAACTGGAGAACAGGGCATGCAGGGAGACGACCAAGGAGTTGGCTTGATGAGTAAGTAGTCTTTTTTAATTCGTAACAGCATTATAAGTGCTTTAATCAAAACTTGATGGGTCCGTCGAATATTATTGTCATAGGATAAAACCGTTTGTTTATTTTACATTCCACTTTTATGAATCATGTTCTTACAAACAAATTATTGTTACAATAATTTTGATGCTTCGAAATATTGTACATACTATTCCAAGATAAGTAAAACAATTATTATGTATGAACTCCAGATTTCTAAAAGGCTGATACTGTTCTTTAACTTTGATAATTATGTTAGTTCTACTTTTAACGACTGATTTGACGAACATAAAGCTAACAATTAATCGCAGCCCTTTTGTTAGTTTAACAATAACATTATATTAAAAGCTAAGCAAGAAAAAGAAATGAAAAAGGGTCCTTATTTTTCCTATTGTCTTTACTCCCACTCTAAAATATCTTTTCCTCTTTCCAGAGGAGTTAGTGATTTGGGAGCCACCAGAATTCCGTAACAAGTCGTTCATGGCGCATTTGAACGAGATGCCGTGGGCGGAACCCCTGCTTACCGAGCAAATCGAGAAGACCCTGTATAAAGGCATGCATATGACCTTCTGCAAGAAGAGAGACGACACCTGGGGCGTGGTAAGTGTCTTAATAAATGAATATTCGTCATTATTGACACAGCACCATCTAGTCTCAAATTAAGCATACTAAGTAGCTTGTGTTATGAGTACTGGACAACTGATAAACATTCATTATATATTTCTAAATACATACATAGTGATAGATAATAATAGTTATGATTTTTTGGCTATTAGAAAACTACTATTGGGTTGGAATCTTTGCCCTAACGAAATTAAAATCAAAATCAATCAATTTCAATCTATTATAAGCCAAATTTAATCAGACGGTTGAAAACGTTTAGGACAAACATTTTGATTTAAAGATTGTCGTCTCAAAATAATTAGATAATAATTATAATTATATGTTTGTATAAAAAATATTACTTATCCTTACCAGCCAGTTCCCTAAACTTGTAACTAAATCTCTAATTAAAGTTTATTTTTCTTTTCAGCCAATACAAATCCAGAGTTATCCAAACTACACGGAGCTAATAAACAACGAGACATCAGAAAAGTCTTGCCATTACAAAAGTGTAAGGTTGCCGTCAGTAACCAAGACATCAGCCGGAGCAACCAACAAATACAGCTGGTTGACGATACTCGCACTATGTATTACATTAATAGTCGCACGGTAAGAAAATAAAAGGTACAGATTGTAGGAGACGCGTTTACAATTTTTCAAAGAACATTTTTTATTTCGGTAATCTTGAAACAGCGACATCTGTTGAAAACTTTTGGTATTAAATGCTGTTCGATTAGAATAACTTGTAGTGTTCTTTGACATGTAATTAGTAGTTTTTTTATTTATTTAACTAGCAGCTTTATATTCAATCTTCTTTTTCATTGGTTTTTTGTAATTCTCAGCAGTTTTTTTTTTATTTTTTCGTCTTTATATCAGTACTTTTAATGCGTTGTAAGTAATCTACAGTTTCCCTATAGGAAGTGCCTTACAAGTAGTGCCTTAAGGTGTTTTGATGGTTATAGATGGGTCGTCGTTTTACGGAAATGTTTTATAAGTGTCAAGCAATACTAGGGAAACTGTTATCCGCCTTTACATAGCTTTTAATGTCGCTTTCAACGTCGATGCGTTTATTTTTGATAAAGCTTTTTAATTTGCCAAAAAATGAGGTCTTTTGTAACCGCAAAAACTATTTTTGTGAACGTTTTCCGCAAATCTGTACCAGTTTAAATATGAGCCAATGATAACGTTGTTTTTCGTATTATTCAGCCAAATTATGTATCATAATTTGCGAATATATGTACAGTTATTTTTTATGTATCGTTAGGGCCAAAACTGTTTAACGGTTTCTTTGATAATGTACTTGAGTGAATGTGTTTTTTTTGTGATTTTTGTACTTATGAGTGTTGCTCATAATATGCGTGGGTATGTACCAAATGGGTATACATTTTTTTTTGTAATTTTATACATTCTGTTATTTTATATCCGTTACTACTTTGGACTGGCCGGTGTAAGTTTTTGTGTCAGGAAAAAAACACCCCAAATTAAACTAAATTAGAGTCCACTTTTCAGTGGCTATTATTGTTTTTTTTTTTAAGTAACAAAACAGTTCAATAACAAAGAAATTATGAGCTAGACAGGCTAGACTTCAAAAGTGACGTCAGAATTTTAATTTAAAATGTTGTAAAGAACTTTAAACCTTCACTTAGTTGACATAAGAGTGTTTTTTGAGAATTTCGTCTGCATCTAGTCCAGTTATTACTGGAAACGGTATGAACTAAGGCTATATCATTTACATAATATTATGTATCTTAATATATAATGTAGTATTGTAACTATGAAGTTAAGCAATAAAGAAAATTGTCTTACCACAGAAACTTAACACTGGTTTCTAAAAGACTGATCATCACAGATTCATCACCTACCGACGGTCAATCGATGTGATTAATTGATAATGTTCTTGTGATCTAATCGCACTTATGATCAGTTTAGAAACCGGGAAGTTATTTAAAACTAAAAACAAAACTAAAATATTGATCATTTTTGAGGGGTGGTTTAAGACCCATTTTTTGAAGATTATTTTGTGGTAAGACTGACTGAGACAAAGTTTCTTGAACTAACGGATATGAATAAACAATTTAAAGTTAAAAGTTAACAAAAAGTTGATTATAAATGCATTAATCCGTTAAATGAATACCAAAGCTTACAATCCTATAGTAAGAAGAAATTTTGTCTGAATGCTTAAATACATATCTTTTGTATAGTCGGCAACAAAAGTTGATGGAGACAACCAATGTAAATAAAATGCTAAATGGCGACTATGGCTAAATAGCCTTGTTAAAACAATTATCACTAAGTTATCTAAAAAAAATGTGTAGAAGTATTTTGCAAATCTGGTTATCTCCATCAACTTTTTCTGCTGACTACATGCGATAAGTAAATATAAAAAACTATTTAATTGTACATCGCTTGTTTTGTTAGACTAATATTGTTTGTCAAACATTTGTAACGGGTAATGTATTGCTTACTAATCGTCGGTACTTATTAGTGAGAGCTTAATGTATGAATCTCTGGATCCAATGCAGTTTATGCTAGTTTTTTCTTTGCTGTATAATTTAAGTTTAAAAGGGTCATGCCGGTACTATGGCATACAAAAATCGTGATTGATGCCGTCGTGGAAGCGAGATAGCGTAGTACAATGTGTGTAACGGCATCCCGCTTTCACGATAGGTCAGTGATCGCAGTCTATTATAATAAAAAGAACTGTAAATCCGGCGATCTAATGGGATTTTCGATTTTCGATTTTTTTTTATCGATACTCCAGCAAGGAGTTCTTAGCTTTTGAGTTAAGTTAATCGTTAGGGCTGTGCTTACCTAGCTCTGTAGTGCCTTGAAGTAAGTCAAAGCCTTCTACATAGACTGACTTAGTCACTAGAGTGACGAAACTCTTTAACATTGGGCTAAATGTCTGTAGTTCTTACTTTCATGATATTTTTGTACAATACAATAATTCTTACAAGAGAGAGGTTTTGAGTCAAACAAAATGAACAATAATGATTGCATTTTACAATAATTTTATTTAAATTCACTCTAATGAGGTCTTAGTTATAAGATTACGCTTAGTAATTAAGTTTTATTTATTTTAAAAAGTCAATAAAATGTTTTATTAAATTTCAATTTATTTTATTAATAATATTCCTGGCTAGTTGGTTGTTGTGCTCTTACTGGGTATTTAGTACTTGAGCCGAAAGAACTGCTGTGTGAAACGAAGGAGTCTGTCTTATAGGATTGGACGAAGAAGCCATTTTGATTGTGTACGTAAGAGTTGTTAAATGAATTAGCAAAAGCGTTGAAGGAAAGATTACCAGTTGAAGCATTAGGAGGAAGTTTGTTCAGTAATAAAGCCGCTGGGTTTGCGTTTTGTGGGTAAAGATTTGAAGCCGAAAAGTTTGTTCCAATACCGGAATTAGGTCCAATGTTGGAGGTCAACCCAGATGAAGGTAAGTTTGAGTTAAATACAGGGTTGGGTCCAATATTTGAACTGATTACTGAATTGGGACCAATGTTTGAAGGAAACCCAGATGACGGTATGTCTGAACTAAAGTTGGGATTAGGTCCAACGTTTGCGCTTGATCCAGAATTAGGTCTAAGTATTGTGCTCAATGGAGATGGTTGGACATTTGAATTTAAAACTGGTGATGGCCCAACATTGGAATTAAATGTAGGTGAGGGACCAACGTTTGAGACGGGTTCAGAATTGGGTCGAATTGGGTTAGGGCCTGAATTGGATCCAGTGTAAGAATGCCCATCATTAGACGGCGAGTTGAAACTTTGTCCATTGATATCCATGGTATTGGAAACAAAGCTATAAGTATTTTGATTATTCGGGTTAAACGGGACGGGATTGTTACCAATAGTGGGATTAAATCCAAATTGAGCTTCATTCACACGATTAGGAATACCATCAAAATTGTTTCTGTTACCAGTGTTGAGATTGAGATTATTAAAACTGCTTGGTGCAGCTGGCGCACTAAACTGAACACCACTAGGGCTATTTAGTCCAAAACTGTTCCCAGTGTTGGCATTAAAGGAATTTGCTCCGGAGTTAGAAGAAAAGCCAGCGGTATTCGAACTAAAAGTACTGGATTGGGTGTTTGAGTTCAAAGGCACTGAGTCGACGAAGACATTGGGTTTCTGTGGGTAAGTTTGAGGCTTCTTCCTGTGTTCTTCTAAGGCTTGCCAGTTGATGAACCAGAAGGGCTGCTTGTCGATTGGCAGCTTGCTCAGTCGATCGATTAGGTCTCTATCGCCGTTGGCTTCAATTGGCAATCTCTCTGTGGTTCCTTCGCCGAAACTGGAAGGAAATTAAATTAAGTTATAGTAAAAAACGTAACGTACGTTAAGTAAGTGATTGAATTTAGGTAAATTTTAGTAATGATTAGACTAAATTTCAGACTCTAATAAAATCAGCCTATTTATCTGATATAGTGCTGTGGCAGCGTGCGCAAACGCATCCGAACTCTCAGTTTCTTTATTCTAGCTTAAGATTACTCCAAACTCCGAGGGGACTCGACAGCGACATTTTAGACTCAATACAGATATTTTTCTACTTTATTTGCCGCTTGCTTCCAAAACCCTTTTAATAATAACTCGTATCTTTTAAAAATAATTAATTATACCTACCAAACCTAAATTGGGTTTTATCTATCAAATAAAAGTTATTAATGTTTGGTATTTCTAAGTTCAAGTTACCGTGGTTATAAACATGTTTTTGGAGTTATCAAGGGACTTTTAGAGACATGGGATTCCCAGGTAAGTTGTTCTTTTTCTTGATTTATTTGAGATTTCCGTCGGGTTTTCTTTGGTAGGTAATTAATATCATGTTAAATTTTGGATTTTATCCCCACTAAATACTTAAATTATTATTATAATTACACTAGGTGACCAACGCAGTTCTATTCGCGTTCTGTTGCCCATGATGTTGTGGTCGATACGCGATAGCCTATCTTGATAAATTGTCTATTCAGAGTATTTTTTTTTCAAATCGAACCAGCGCTGTCTATACTAGAGCATTCAACCAAAGAAACAAATTGTTTTATATTATCAATAAGAATCGATTTATGTATTTCCCAAGTAGGTACTCGAAGGTGTTTACTATCTAGAGGTGCTCATTGCACTCCAAACCCTTTAAGATAGACGAAATTCGTGATTTTTACATCTCAGTACCTACTAAGTTAGGAAAAAAAGGAAATACGTTGAACGCAATAATAAACTTACCGGTTTCCTAATGGATCCTGTGTGGTAGTCCTGTTTGGCGTTTCAGGGAACCCTATAGGCCGTGAGCCGGCGAAGAAAGGTCGCTGACCCGCTACGAATGACGTCAGCAAAACTAAGGCTGCCAATGACCTCTGGAAAATAAAAATATATTGTTTTGTTTATTACATAGTATTAGCAATATTGTTTTCGATTACCATTAGAAAAGTTGCATTTCTCCGAGCAATATCGCTGGTCGAAACGCTCGAAATGTATTGAATTGACATGTCAAAGTCATGTCAAGTTCCACAAAGGACTGTCATTCTCATACATTTGAGCGATTTGATCTAACGCTTGTTATGGTATTGTTTCTACGTGCCAAGGCCTATTGTATGGTAGGTATAGCAATTAATAAAATAAATGGTTTTTAAGTTATTGATTGGGCGTTTAAAAATTTAATTGTTAGTGTATTAGATACGTTGATTATTTTAAAATGTTTTTTCCTTATTGTGAGATTAAATATAGGTATTAGTGTCTACTTTTGGGTGTGCCCGTGTCAAAAAACTATGAGATTAATAACTTTGTGGAAAACCTGTAATTTGTTTTATTAGTTGGACATGGTTTAGGCATGATTTATGTTAATCTAGTCTTACTGATGGTTTTACATTTGTACGATAGTTACTTGTACAAAGGACTATCAGTTAGTATGTCAGTATCATAAAAGAAATACAGTATAAGTTTAGAGAAGTAATCAAAACCAACATACAGGCTGATTGCATATATATATCGTTAAAAAAACTTGCACTTAATGTTAGCATTTTCTTACAATTATTGGTATAAATTTAAAATTTATTTTCAAAAAGATGCCTAGTTATGCCATAACTCATAGCTAACTTTTAGGTATGGTTTAGTTAGTGACAATGATACAAACAATTCTAGATTACCGTATTAAAAATCACTGGGCTATTTTATTTAAGTATTAAAATGATTTTTCTTTGGATTGAATGGTTAGCAGAAGGCGATAATCCTCGATTGTAATGAACATAATACACACATAAATTAAATGGACGACCTTTAGAAAACATTAGACGTTTTATTAACTACACGAGACGAAATGTTATAAGTTTGTTTCAATATTTTAATAATAACAAAATTCCATTTAACATTTAACATATTTCACGACTTTTGGCCCCTTATGGGATTAATTTATTAGGACATGAGTTGGTTTAGTGCAAAATTATCATAAAATGTGTTCGTTGGCAGTAAATGTCGAATTGTAACTACAATCACAAATCTAAGTAAGAATTAATTAACATTAATTAAATACATAACCTTAGAATAACGAATTTAACTAAATAACATCGTAACTACCACTTATTAAAAAACAAAAAGTAAACGTCACTTATTAAAAAACACGCTCAAATTGAAAACTGTCACTTAAAGTACATTTTAAATTAAGAACTAAATATTCAAATTAAAACAAAACACAAACTCACCGCCATATTTCTTGACGTGGGAATCATATTCGAAATACAAATTTGAAACACAACTTATAACGAGCACTCTGCTCCACGTTTGTAATGCGACTGGCTTCACCGGTTCACCGTCAATTTGCAAAACTAAAAAAATAATACTAAAACTTGATTGAGGAAAACCTCTTCTTTTAGATATGTGCACCTGTTTGAAGTTCACACCGGTTTCTTGTGTTTATGTTTATTAGATTTAATGTACCGTTCAGACGCCAAACTTACCCACTTTTTGCGTGTTTACGTTCATCTGTCATTTGTGCACTTTCTATACCTACATGTATGATTTATTTAAACTTAAGAGAGTATTGTAATGACTAACGCCTATGTAATCATTAATGCATGCACATAGCTGCATCCAAAAAATATTGTCACATTTTTTGTTCACCAGTTATCATTTCACTAACTACGGTGATGAATACTTTAGTCGGACTCAAAGAAATAGCCAATGGAGGATATACCATTGGCTTTAGGGAGAGGAAGCTAAAAAATAATTAAAGAAAACAGTGATCTACTCTTGGCAAGCAAAATAAATTGCAAGATTCTGGGACTTGAACTACATGAAGAACTATTCATTAGAGATACACCAATATTCGGTACATAACTGTATTTATCTGTTTATCTTTTACGAACGGATGTTACAGCAAAGCATACATAAAAAAACAAAATAACTGGCTACTGCACACGCAATTAGAGATATACCTAAACATTCTGTCTAACAAGCAGTAAAAAACAGCAACTAAAATTGTTATTCGTTATTAATATGTAGACTTTTATGTAGACTTTTAAGCTACAAGTGAACAAGGGTTTTTGTGGACATATTAATTGTTTACAACTTTAATGTCTAAATAATATTTGTTAATACGGTTTCTAGAACTAGTAGATACCTACCTACAGGGGATTTCTGTAACAATGGTTTTCCAGATAGTCTTTGGCTATACGCCAAGCAGATAATAATTAACTTAGGACTGTACCTGATGCATCAAATTGCGTCATAAATTGTAAGTGGAATTGTAATAGTTATTCCTCAACATTCCCGCAACGCCATCTAGTCTCATCTAATCATACATGTCTAGTATTTTTTTATTATCCATCTGACGGACTAGTTACATAATTTACTATTTGTACCCTGTTTAATCCCTAATAGGGATACTCTAAAGGCTGGTGATAAGCCTCTTGGCTTTTTATTGAAAACATTAAATTTTTGACTTTCAACCTACGCTAGACAGGATTTAAGTTTATGACGACTTAAACCAAAGATCATTCGTGTAGTTTAGTTTAATGTGGTTTTTCAGAAATCTGCTGGCTCGGAACTCTTAATTATTTCCTATTTTACCTTTACAACAAAACCACTTAACAGAATCTATACGAAGTAATCAAAATAATACCTAGCTAGATATTAGTAAATATAATAAATATCTAGTTTTGAATAGAAGATAGATTTCTATCCTACTAAACTGCCTAATAAATTACAATAAAAGATATAGTAAAGTAAACCGTGTAAACGAGTCTAACCACATGTTTGACACAGTATTCAAATGACATCTAATAAAATATTCGCTAACTCACTAATTCTGCCATTTGTACCTACTCATACATAATTTTATAGGCATTCTTAATGATTGTGAATTTAATAATATAACATTCTTTAAAAACAAACGTTTTTTTGTGGAAGTATATAATTATGTATATAATAGGTCGGGGAAAAAGTTTTTTCGCATTATAGTGTGTATGAACTTGTAATAAAATCTTTCTCTCTCTAATAAAATTAGAATTTGGAATTATGTTCTTTAAAACTTTTAATTATACCAAAACCAGCCAGATACAAATACTATAGCCAAAAAGATTTTATTACAAGTTCATACATACTATGATGCAAAAAAAAATTCTCCACGACCTAATATACAGAGCCCCCCCCCCGGCTCTGTACAGTCTAGAAAAAATATAGGTACCTAGTTCAAAAACTTGCCTTAAAACCTGTGATACTCATTACTGCCTGGGTATTTTCCACATTGATTGATACACATCTTAATCTCATATAATACGATTACTAATGACGTCTAACAAATAAAAACAAACGACTACGTAGGAGAATGTGAGTGCTAATTAGAATCGTAAAAAGTCAATCACCAATTTGTAGAAAACCCCACTAAGTAGTTCACTAATTATTTGCAATATTTACCTATTCAAATGAGTTAGTATAGTGCGACACAGTTAAAAGAAGCTCTGAAGCGTTAGTGGAGAGGATATGTTTAGTCACAGCCTACTACTGTACGTGTACAAGTAGTGATATTTGGGAAATGGCAACTAATAAAACTACTAATAATTTCTTCTCAGACTAGTCAGTTAGGAAATGTTGAATTTATCGAGCTTGAAACATGAAAGACATGTTTTTACATGTCTTAAATAATGATTAGTGGTCGTGACTGCTATTCCAGAGGTCGTGGGTTCGATTCCCCCCAGGACAAATATCTGTGTGATGAGCACGATCATTTTGTTCTGTGTCTGGGTGTGATTTATCTATAATAATAATATGTATTTAGAAATATATTTAGGTATGCTTATCAGTTGTCTAGTACTCATAACACAAGTTACGCTCGTATACTTAATTTGAGACTAGATGGTGTTGTGAGAATGTTGAGGAATATATCCTACATACAGAATAAATTTAATGATTTAATTTCATATGTCGTATTGTGTGCTATCACGCTTCGACACTAACAGTAGCTTTGAAAAATGTTGTTAGACCTCTAGGACACCCCAGAGTTATTTTTACATGCGTCAATTTATTACATTACTTAGTAGACGTAGTACTAGTAAAAACTTACGTTTATATGTACATACGTATTCATACAGATAGGTGTTTTTCCTTAAATGACTAACAACTCCTTGAAATGATCGTTAATATGACTCAAATGCATTGTGGAAGTCATTAAAAGGGTCTAAAGGTGATCTTTGTATAAACCAATAAGAACCTTGATACTTGTAAATAGTGGTCAACTGTCAAGTATTTATATTATCAAGTATTAAACTAAGTTGCTTTCCGCTGTCTATCTGTCCTCATGTACAGTCACGAGCTATAACATTTTTGCTCGTGACTGTACACTATGATCTTTAAGCCTACACAATGGATTTTGATGCGGGTTTTTAATAGATAGAAAGTATTAAGACGAAGGTTTTTTACACAAAAATATCTCAATATTCCACCCGTGCGAAGCCGGGGCGGGTTGCTAGTTAGAAAAAATATTTGTTTATAAAAATGACTGCTCCAGTGTTTCTGTATGGTATTTGATTAAATTTTATTGCCCCGTAACTTACAACTTTATTATAGTATTACGTTTTTAGACCTACAACAATGGTAATATAATATACTACATTATAGGTGCACATTATAATAGTTATTTAACTAGTAACAGCTTGTTCACATTGTTTCACGTTTAAATTATCTAGTTCAACATCTGTGACTTTAGCTGAAAGTATGATAATCCAATATTTTTCCTTTTATCTCTCACACAACCGACGTTTAACGTATAACTATTTTTTTTTAATACGACTCCCGCACTAAGGAATTTAATACTTGTAACCCGGGGGTTTCACAGACATTCAATTCACATGCACAAAGACACCCAGACTCAGAACAAGCCTTTGTAGATCGCAAAAATTCTTGTCCTACGCGGGGATCGAACCCGCGACACATCGCGATCGCGTACCGTGGTAATTGGCATAGTGACCTATACCACTTGGCTATCCGTGCAGTCTATGTCTATTCAAATATTGTGGAAAGAAGACGTCACAGCTTCCTTAATACTGACGTATTACAAGTATTATCTTATATTATAGAACTGGTACACTTATAACTTAAATAGAATTGGAGTAAAGTCAAGGCTGATGATATCATTCAGTTCTAATAATTATCTTATATTTAGATAATACTTCTATTTTTTTTTTGTGGTTTTCATAACTGTCCAGCTAATAAGATGTAGAATTGCGATGTATTGCTATGCATCGACAAAAACATCGCAGATGACGTTCACGTTTAGTTAGTAAAAGTCTGACACCCGTTTCCTCGGGCGAGGAAGCAGGAGTCCATGAGGGTTCTCCCATTAAAACAAAAAACACAATAGGACATCGTTATCGAGGTCGTCCGCGGCGAAGATGGTGTGATGATCTTGTCAGATATGCAGGTCGCACTTGGCCAGAAAACGCAAAAGACAGGGAGGTTTCAAAGGAGATAAAAAAATTGATAAAAAACTTTTTAAGAAAAAGCTTTTATTTAAACGCTCTAAAAAGAAGAAAATAAAATATTCCTTTTGGATTATACTAACAACTCCTCATTATACACAATTTATATATAATAATAAAAGCTTGTCGCTCGATTTACCACAAATTATTATGATATAAAGGAATGTTGATAGGTATGTAAACCTCGCGACAAGCTTTTATTATTATATATAAATTGTGTATAATGAGGAGTTGTTAGTATAATCCAAAAGGAATATTTTATTTTCTTCTTTTTAGAGCGTTTAAATAAAAGCTTTTTCTTAAAAAGTTTTTTTATCAATTTTTTTATTTTTTACTTTTTAGTTATCGCTGGATTTAGAATAACGACACATTCTTTTTTCAAGTTATTATTACTCTCAAAATGCCCTCTCATTTGATACCCATATTGTAGAAGTAGACTAAAGGTAACTATTCCGCCATCCTGCATGGTCCGCCATATTGGATTCAGAATGACGTCATATTCTTTTTCTAGTCACTCTTAACAAGCCCTTTCATTTGATACCCATATTGTAGAAGTAGACTAAAGGTAACTATTCCGCCATCCTGCATGGTCCACCATATTGGATTCAGAATGACGTCATATGCTTTTCCTAGTTACTCTTAACAAGCCCTTTCATTTGATACCCATATTGTATAAGTGGATTAAATATAACTGTTCTGACATCTTGTATGATCCGCCATATTGAATTTAGAATGACGTCACATATTTTATCATATATTGTCATCCAAACAAAATGCGTCCACAAAATTTCAGCACAAACGGTTGAATATATCTACTTCAAAATTGAGTTCAAAGATTTCACCCGAACACACAAATATCCATACATTGCAAGTTAAATAAAAGCTTTTAAAAAGGGAGGCCTTTGCCCAACATGTAATCTTATATAGCCTACATAAAATAATAATAATAGATCCTTTGCAACTTGCGCCTGATTACTTTATTCTGCAAATAATGCTTAATGGTGTTTTGCAAGTATTAAGCGCCCATAAGTGAATCATTCCTGCTACAAATTGTCATGTCATTATGTTATGTCATTATTATATTTCCTAGTTATGATAAACGAATTAATACGAAAAATTGTACGATTTCTATAAAAAAGGTACCACATAAAATTGATTTGATTTGAGGTATCGTAAATTAATCTGTGCCAAAATGTTTTTATCTCACATCGAACATAAGGTCCTTAATTTGGAAATGACACTCATCTTTCGGAAATACCAACTTAAGTCCTTTGAGTTCAATATCAATAAGGAAAAAATGGGAATAGTATTTTTCCAAGTATGCAAATAAGGTAAATAATTATAATTTATGAGAAGTTTTACCAGTTCTTAGTACAACGAGACGTCAAAAGCGAAATTGGTGATTTCCATTTAAAATATGATGGGTGACCCCTCAATAAAACGGTCATCTATTTTTCAATCTTTGATGAATGGATAGTTAAGTATTATCAGGAAAGACTAGAACATACCTTGATAATACTTAAATAGCTGTTACCCGCGACGTTATTTGCTCGAATAACGGTTATAGCTGTAAAAACATTACCCCTCTCTACCGCAGTCGGCTAGTTGTGGTTATCCAAGGTGTCAGCAAATTCAATACCAAATTTAGTCGTGAGCGTAAAAGAATAACAAACATTCACTTATCAATCAATCCATCCATACATACAAATTTTTGCGTTTATAATGTAAGTACAATTTGAGGAAAGTTTAGGTAGAAAAACCATCAAGGAAATGCCACCAATGTGACTAGCTTTTAACAGCCTTATAAAAAACACACACTTCTAATGCAAAATAATATACTTGTATTTTATTTATAACTTGTCAGTATTATAATTTCTGGAACTGTTTCAAAGTACATCCAAATTCCTGAATCCGTCTTCGAAGCATTTGAAGATCGCGAACGTTGTGTCCTCCGCATCGAATCCAACAATACTTGTACATTTCTCCAGCATTTCCTGCGTCACATACTTATCTATACCCAATAGAGAGAGTATTGCATGTGCGGATTCAGCATTTATTTTCCCTTCTGGGGTCAATATACCTGTTTTCATAAAGAAACATTGCGTTACGTTTTGTAAACGACTGCCTTCATCTGATTCTGACGTTCTGAGACCAGTGACGTCGTCTTCTTTAAATTCTTCGATACATTCAGAAACGTATTTGTTTAGGTTGTATGTCATGGATAGGATTTGCTGGATTTTGGACATCTGGAAATAAAAGGCATGTTATTAAAATTGACTGGGACACAAAAGAAACAATTTGTCGCAATTTAGGTTTGATACTTTGTGTACTTATAGTAGTTTTCCAAAATTCTTGTTTTACTTATTAGGTAAGTTTCAAACTTTGATTTTATTAATATTTGGAATTATTTATTTAACATAAAACGTTGAGAATTTCTCATAAAGAGAGATTTGCCGGTCCACTTTTAATAACTATTCCTTAATACAAAATCAGATATTAATTTTGAGTGACTTTTAATAAAACCATGTTTGGTGCAAACAAATTCAAAACTTTATTAGGTACTGTGGCCTTATTAGCCTTCGCAGTACATAGTACAATAGGGACTGTTTTATTTATATTCGCTTCTTTATAGTGATTCAAAAAGTCAGGATGGAAAAGTATTCGAATTGAACCAGTAATTTTACAAACTTCTGAGAAATTATGAATGAATGAGTCAGGTTTTAATAGTCACTAGCCGGAGTCACGTAGAGCATGTTCGAGTGATCCCTTGACTTTGGCTTAGGTTGTAAAAGAGGCCTGGGGTGTTTTTAGCCGGTGGGAGGCTGATATCCCCACGCCGTGCCCTCGACGGGGGTTGAAGTCATAACATTCATCCCGGAAAAAAGTAGGTCTTTGGCCAATACAACACAACCAAGTCACTACTACAACTCTGGTGTTTGATGAACCAAAAGATGGACAATTAAGTCTTAAAGTTGCTTAATCAATAGGCATGATGACAGAATCCTAAAAGTTAAAATCTAATTAGTCCATCTAATAGATAATTAAAAAAAATATTAACTAGACGCGTAGTTTTGCGTCAATCGGAACCATAAACAAAAATGTCAAAGATAAGCTGCCCTAAAGTTTAGGAGTCGGCTTGTGACGTAAAATTTCTACGAGAAAGTGACATCACGTGTTACTTTCATTGACTACTTTGGTCAATTTTAGTTCGCGTCCCGCCAAGAAAAATACATAGGTACACCCAATATCATTCATTAAGCTATATCACGGTCATGAAAAAATAAATTGCCATCATCCCTATTAATAATACGATTGAATAATTTGATAGAATGTCTAATTTATGTTAATTACTTACGAATCCATCAGTCCAGCTAACAGTGACCACTAAACAAACCAACAACAATAGTTTCATCTTAAACACATGTACTCTTACTAAACAATGGAATTGTAATACTACCGTTGAAATGATTTCACATAATATTTATACGATGGACAAATCGATTTTGTTTAGTTCGATGCATTTCATATCATTTTATTGAGTAAGGTGGTTGAGCATTTTCATTATCACATTTGTTATGAAATGGAAGATTCTTAGATGTTGTTTCTTGCCCCAATGTCGACAGTAAAATCCTTTTATAAAATCTATAACAGTTGGAACTTTGATATTTTGGAAAAGCAATGGTTTAATTTTACTAACCGATTTTGATTCTTATTTACTAAAAGAAAATCTTCTTAGAAATTATATGATCGCCATGGATGGTCCAAATTTGCATGTTAAATACATAGATAAATAAATAGATAGACAGTATCTAAGACTTGGTTTTCGTTGGGGGACTCACAATTTTTCACAATTTTCAATTGTTCTGGATTTTGATTTTTTGGTTTAGTGATTATCTAACAGACAATCGGTTTCTATTCCATCATATACAATTTCTGCATCAGTTACATCCATGCTTAGCTTCCAACAATGTGATTTAAGTTCAGGATCATTAACATTAACAAATACTGTGATATTATAGTTATCTATTTGATAAACAACATAAAATTTGTTATCAGTGTCCATTGCTATTGTAGTTACATCATTTACTACTTTTTTTACACGTGTATCATATAAAACAGGTATTTGTAGAGATAACCACTTTACAACTAGTAAAGCGTTATCTTTAATCATCTCAATGGGCTTTAATCCGAAGCGATAAGATTGATTTTTGTAATTCATTGTGATCAGCCTTATGGTGATGTCCTTATTTTAAAATATACAATACCTAATTTACGATTTAATATCTTTATTCTTGTCTTTTGTGAGGAAACGAAAAGAGATGGCAATAGATTTTGAACTGGTTTTAAATTTGTCAATAAAATTTTTGAGATATTTTTGGAGTGGAGCTTTGGATGTTTTTTAAGAGGGTTTTAACCCAGTCAACGACCCAAAAATTTATAAATCAAGCTACATAGGCTTGGCTACGCAAAGAAGATTTTTTTCTTTTAAAGAAATATCTCATGTCTCTTATTAGAAGCCCAATGCATTATGCAAACCACTTTTAGCGTCTAGCAAGCGAAATTTGCAAAAGCGCTAACTATGATCGAATCACGTGCCTCAACGAGAAGAATTGTCCTTCCTAGACTTTGGCAAATTGTCCCATTTTCTACGAGCGTTATTCCATAATTAGAACTTTTATAATTATCACCATTACATAGCATTAAGTGCAAATATGAACCGAATGCTGTTTCATTTTATCGCTACAGTTGACGGCTGAACGTTCGTAAGTTTAGTGACTAATGGCTCTGTAACACGAAAACGATTGTTTGAAAATAGGTTATGTTCTTGTAGAATTTATTTTTCCAATAAAATTTTAGTTTGCTGTGCTTTAAAAGTACCTATGCTATTGATTTGAAGGGGAGTTTTGATTGTTCCTGCATTGTTTGTCAATTGTTTTATGTGTTTTGTTATTTTGAATTCTGAATGAACCACCCTCAGTCCCTTTGATCGAATTTTCTTAGTTAAGAACTACTCTATACATCTATTTTTACTATGTTTTCTTGTAGGAAGCTCTCTATTATGATGTTGGAACTATTTGAGTGATGTCTTACTTAAACTTTCTTGGCAAGTGCTCGCCGAGAAACTTCTATCCCTATCACATTTACGGACATCACTTTCAAGTCTTCTTTAACAATGTTCAAAAACCATTTGATCTATGATCGTAAAAACTTACAATTTACTAGTAGGTACCATTGTACTATTTTTTTGTAAGCTTACTACAACTATACTGTCGACAAAATATGAGTCTGACGACATTTTACATTTACATAGACGTACCGTAACAAAATCAGTTCGTTGAAATCTCGCGTGTGTAAGGCGGCCACAAAACTTCCATCAAGCTGTGACAAGTCTGACGCCTTTGACCTATCGACCTCTATACCTTGTCCAACGTTTGATTCTTTGTAATGAAACGATGAAAGTAAAGTAAAAAATGAATGAATTCTGAAATTTTATAAAAGTATTCCAGGTACTGCAAATGTTTTTAGAGTGACATGTTGCTAGATATTTGTAGATAAAGTAAGTACATGTATAGTTTTGAAATTCTTTAAAATTCTAAAGGTAATAAAACATAATGATGATATGAGTGAGGAATATGAGGTTCAATTTTAAATTTACTTCCACTGGGCCACTGGCAGGTAAAGGTTTCTCCCGTACTTTAATTTTTATATTCCAAATTCTATTGATTTAATTTCTTGTAAAGCCTACTTCTACCGAAATCTTCTACAACGATTTTTATTAAACACTGATCTGTGATTGATCTTTCCTTATACTGGGTACGACAATTACTGCTAAAACAGGTAATACTAGTACAGTTACAATATTAAATAGATTCTTTGACCGGTTTCAAAATATTTAAGAGCAGTTTTTAAATGAGTCATCGATAAAAAAACAACACTGACATTCTAAAGAATTTTATTTGACAATCGATTCTCTGGAAGGTAAATATTATTCAGTTCTAAACAAATAGTTATACTTAAAATACATCTTTCAATAGACTATACAAAAATAACCACAATCTGACATCCCTTCCTATGTTATGAGAGTAGAAACGAAAATAAATATAATAATATTAAACTGCGTAAAATCTTAGAAGACAATATCGTCGCTCCAGAATCATCTAAGACTTCTTTACAGCACTTTGTACCAATTTCCACAACTTTCGGGTAAAAGTCCGTCCAAAACTCAAACGCTTTATAATTAACTGTCTCTGGCGTGCTCATTGTAAAATTCGCCCGATTAATTATTAAATATCCGGGCCGCTCTACTTCAAAGGCGTGCCAATCAATTATTACTCCAGAGTTCGTGGGGTTCGAATGCCAGACGAAATTTGACCACATCCTCATTATGATTTCTGATATGCTTTTGTCTCTGTAATCCCATTTACTCAAATCTTCGGGCAAAGCTAGATAAGGCATCCCGAAGGTGAAGATTAGATCGTAGTTATGAGGAACACCGATCCATTCTGGGAGACCTTCATTAGCGATGTCGGAAAATGGTTTGAGATCAAATCTGTAAAGAAAGACTGGAGAATGGGGGCTAATGAGCTTCGCTAAGTGGTATGTAGTGGCTCCGTGAGTCTTATCCGTGTAAAAATCTACGAATAGTTTTCTCAGAATGGTCTCATTTGTAGTAGGGGGGATTGGCTTGTAGAAAAACGCGACTGTGTCTTGTATATGATGCTGATTCGTGAAACAGGAGCTGTTGTCAACTGTGATGTCCGCAAGGATAATTTCTTCCCTCATTGAATCGAATTCCCTTTGACTGATACCAGAGTCGCCACTGTCATCTTTTTCTAATAGTAATCCATCTTCCATGTTTGTATACCCGGCTAAGAGAGGGACTGGTGAAAAGATTTCGTCTTTGAATAACTTTTCTGGCATCTCCGGTATAAATGGGCTGGTTATGTTACTGAATCCTCCATCGACTATAGGTTTCCAGTCTGTTACGGGTCCAGCTATATCTAACAGGGCTTGATCTGGTACCCTTCTTAGACAGTCAAGTAACTGGTACGTTGGTTTTCGGAAACAACTGAAAGCTACAGCCACTTTATCCACAGTAACTACTTCTTTCCTAGCTATGTTTACTGATTCAGGAGATAAAGCGTTTCCACTCATTGCGATCGCCTTTTGGAATAGACCGGCGGAGTAAGATGATATTAGGTGAAGGGTGACACTGACGGCTCCTGCGTCGTGTCCCATGATGCAGACGTTTTCAGGGTCCCCTCCAAAGCTCTCGATGTTGTTCTTCACCCAGGTCAAAGCGGCCACTTGGTCCAAAAGGCCGAAGTTGCCCGATGCTTCATTGTCGATCGTTGAGAAAAACCCAAAGATGCCTAGCCGGTATGCCACTGATACGAATATTACCTGGAAAGATAGAGTAATCATAACATAAAAAGTGAAATTTTGTACTTGACTCAGAGAACAAAATAATGTCCTTAACGAAAAAAACTTTTTAATGAGTATTATTATTTATCTATGCTCATAAAGGAGGATTTAAGTTGCAGCAAACTGGCCTTTAGCACATCTTTATGAGACTTCGAGATTTAGAGATACGAAGTTTTTGAAAATTCTATAAAACAAAATTTGTTGGTTTATCAACTAGGTCAATGTAAGTGAAAAGTCTGCAATTTATTTCCATATCCAGGTCATATTTATTAAAAGTTATATTGAGTTCAGCTTTGAAAGTTTCAAGCGTTATTACCCTTTGTTTTAGCACCATGTGGAATGGATTGACGCTGTTAGGGCTGCCTCGTACGAAGTCTCCGCCGTGGAACCACACCAGTACTGGGTAGCCCTCCACTTTGAAATCTGAGGAAGATAGTATATTTAATTAAAATAATATATTATGAGTATTTATTAGCTGTTGCCAGCGACTTTGGTATTGATATCGGTTGTAGCTGCAAAAACATTCAGTAAAATGTAACTTATGTCTTAAACCAGGGTGTCAGTTAACTCAGTCCCAAATTAAATGAAAAATGATCTAGGAGTTTAACCTTAAAGAGAAAATTAAAGAGTAAAAATATCCATCCATCCATCTGGCTTTCACAAACATGTGCTTTAAAATATTAGTACAATAACTGCGAGATTTTCATGGTGAAGTTCAGTAATGAAACCTTGATTTTGTTTAAGATTTTAAAACATGCATTAATAAATTATTTCTTTGAAAATACATTTCTTATAGACAAGTTTTTTTGACTTGCCTCGACTCTTCCCCAGCTATTTTAGCTTCCTATATAGTTGAATTTACTAGATACCGTATTTCTAAAAGAGCTATTCCGCTGCTGATCTCCGGAACCTAATGTATTGGGTAATAAAGTATCCTATCGGTGGATTGGCTATCAGAATTCGGCATTTGACTAAAAACATCTTATTAGTCCGTCAGATAGATTTTAGAAAAAACATTTGATATGTATTATTTTCTTTTATGAAATCAACGATAAATTGTAAGGAAACAAAAAATCAAAGAAGTGACCTCACTTGCCATAAAAAAAGGGTTTTGAGACTTGACATCACACGAGATTCTAACTTACTGCAATTTTCAATTTTAATTTACGCAATAAAAGAAAAATAAACTGGTTTAAATTTTTTGGAAGTCTATCTGATAAACTAATATTTTTTTTAAATATTCAAGTCAAGTAGACTACTTAATTGTTACAAATAGTCGCTCACATCAAATAGCAAATTTAAAACTGAAAAACTTTTCAGTAAAACTCCCATATATTTAAACCCTCACACTGTAATTTAGTCCTGAAAAAACAACAGCGCGTAAAAAAAATTAATACATGGTCATTATATAGTGTAAGTAGCCATAATGCAAGTTTTCCGTGCGAATCGCTGGACTTATTTACTTCCTTTGAAAGTTGATCTAACCTTAATCTAATTTTTGACCTAAATAACACTTAAGTACGGAATACTTCGAATTATTTGTTTATTAGTTTTTGATGTGGTTATTGGTCAATTGGGTAAAGGAAATTGTATCATGGACTTGATTTTCATTTGTTTCTTTTTGCTTTTGTTGTATCTAGGTTAAGAGTTATTGGGGTTGAGTGCAATAATGTTGTTTGTTAGGGAATTTGTTGTCTTTTGTTGAGGTTTTTTAATATTTTCATGTTAACAAAAAAGGAAGCAAGACAATAATTTAATAGTTTTAAGTTTGACGTGTTTTAGAGCAACTTTTATTGTGTATTTCAATATTAGAAAGAATAGACCGAAGTTTTAACTCTTTCTTTTTTACGGAATAACAAATATTTTATATCATCGAGAATAAACAGTGATAAATTCGTTTTCGAATATTTTATATTAAGTTCTGAAACGAATATAGGTCTGCGAAACACTTACAACTACGGGAAAATCTTGATACTCAGCAAAAAAAGAATCAAGTATTGGTCCAAACATTTGACCCAACATTACACCCTACCTAGCACCAACACACCAACATTTGTAACCCATTTCCTAGCATTGTTATGAATCATTGCTATCGCAGTTCTATGTCACCGTCACAGTGACTAATAGGTCATTTCAAGCATAAACTTTAAATAATAAGTCATAATAAAAAATAATTACTTTCATGATAAAAACTTTACACAAACCTTACAGTAGGCAATAAGTTATTAATATAGTTTTATGTTTTTAGGGTTCGGACAATAGGAAAAAGGTACCCCTGTTGTTAAGTTACTGACTTTTAAAGGCCTTCAAAAGGCGATAATTTTAACTGCACGAATAGACGAGTGGACCTATGTACGCGACGTATTGCGGGTTCGATCCCCGCGTCGAACAAGAATTTGAGCATTCGACAAGTACTTGTTCTGAGTTTGGGTGTCTTTATGCATGTGAATTGAATGTCTGTGACACGCCACAAGGATTATTTTTCTTAGCGCGGAGCCGTCTTTAAAAATAAAGGCTTTGGAAATTTCTGTCAGTGCCGTATTATGATTCATAGAAGTCCGTTTCTTAAGAAGGGGCCTTTATTTAATTACTTATTATGTAATTTATAGCATCATTACAGACAATCCAACATGAAAGTATAGCATGCAATAATAGATATGTGCGTTGATTGCAACGATTAAACGCGGGAGACGTTGCACAGCGGTTCAGGTTTAGTCAGTAAGATTTTGACACTACCCGCTTCTTCCTTCAAACAGGTGGATGTCCATGAGAATTCCTTTGCCTTACCAAAAAAAAGGCAATATCCAGTGGACTTTCAGAGATGAAATTCTTTTGTCACTCAACAACAAAAAAAATAATTGCGGAACCCTCAGTGTGCTAAACCAACTCACACTTGCCCAGTTTTTTGTTTACTTTTAAGATTTCTATCTTGAAATGAAAGGGAAAATTGTGAGTTGTAGGAAATAGTAATTTAACTGTTTTTTCTAATTAAATATGCATGTGTAGAGTTAATAATATACGCTTAGCTGGCATGTTGCATGTATTGCTATGCTTTTGTAATTTATTTTTTCTAATATAGAAGATCTTAAAATAGAGGTGCCGTGATCAATTTATGCGTTATAACTGGAAAGGCCACATTATTGTTATAAAGATTAATGATTTTTCATAAATTAATATAGAACGATGATGTTTTTATTAAAAAGCTATATTTAGATATCGGCATAGAGTTTTATTATAGGAGAAATGTCTTTTTAATGATATACCTGTTTATTTCAAATCAAATCAAAATACTGGTTCGAGGTAGTGCAGGACAGAATGACGTAGAAGGATTTGGAAGAGGCCTTTGCTGAGCAGTGGGACACAAAAAGCTAGGAAAAAAGAATACACTATACTATATACTAGTTACTGAAAGCTAAATCCAATCTGTTTTTACAATTGTTTTAATAAATATGTTACATATGCATGCAAAATGGAAATAAATAAAATAACACAAAGCGGTGACCAGGAGCGTTAAAAATGGATGTCGATGTATTTTTATTCATAAAAACAATGTACGGAATGGAACTATTGAAAATAAAAGGGTTAAAAAACTGCATGTAGATAGTACACGACGACATATTTTTTGAAACTATGTAAATATAAATAAAATAAATAAATAAACCAACATATATACGTCCCACTGCTGAGCACAGGCCTCTTTCCGTATAGGGAAGGTTCGAGCATTGATCTACACGCTAGCTTACTGCGAATTGGCAGTTACAGATTTCAGATGTACTTGTTGCAGTGCACCTTTTACCCATAATAAATATCATAATTTAACAGCAATTTAATTGTACAGTCACGAGCAAAAACATGTAGGTATACGCGATTAAACAATTGAAGCTTAAGTCCCATTCAAATGATGTATGAAATTATGAAATTTTCTTACAAATTAATAAATTTATCTTCAGCTTACAATATCAGGAATATTCCATAACAACTTCAGAACTTTTGCAAAAGAAATCTACTGCAACTGTTTGATCGTGTATGCTTGTTTTTGCTCGTGACTGTGCAATGCTACCAGATAAAGCAACTCATTGTCTTTTCATTCCAACATAGAAGTTCGTATTTCGCGTAAACTCTACAGATTAATAAGCTATGTCTGACTGATTGTAACCTCGTTTTCAGAGATTAACACTAATGAGAAACGTGCGAACACCAAGGTGATATCTCTATTTATAGGTCTAGAGTAGTCTAGACTTGTGATAGGCGTTAAGCTAGAGTCGAGGGCTAATTAAGAGCTGGATTTGAGCGCCTTGTTAACACGTAGAACTTTTCTCTTATTTCTTTGTTAGATTTCTAATAAAGCAACCTCTTTTTCACACTGAAATAAATCATGCCATTTCTTAGAACAAACAAAGCTATGACAATCTTACTAATAAATATAAAACCAAAGGTTTGTTAATACGGATGAATGGATGCTTGTTATTATTTTACGCTCAAAAGACTGGCAAATTCGGTATGAATTTAACTGACACTTTGTATAACATAGGCTTACGCTTTAACCAACTGCGTCAGAGGAGGGTAATGTTTTTTCAACTATACAACTTGTGGGCAAAAGCTAGTGCAGTAAATTATAAATGAAAAAGAGTTTTTTCTTTGCACACATTGTATGGACTCATTGGTCTTAGTGTTACAAAATTAAGGAATTTTCCTTTAAACAAACTAAATAGTGTACAAAAATAACAACATCAGGTGTAAACATTCCCACGAAGGTTATTAAACTTAAATACGATAAATTAATTGAACGGCGTTTAGTAAACAAAACTATTTTACTTCCTTATAGCGACTACCGATGTACACAGTGTGAGGAAAGTTATTTTTGTAAGAAAAAAACTCCAATTCAATAAAGATATCCCGGGAAAAAATAATATTTCGTTGGTTTTTTTCACTTTCAAGTTTTATAAATTTAATCTACATAATCAAAGCAATTTCCGTCGTCGTCAGATTTTTTTTAATAGATGTATTTTAGAAATATATTATGTCCATATTTTTTTGCAATCGGAAGCTAGATAGAATAGTATCTAAGCGGATGAAAGCAGATGAAAGATCTTTCAGCGTTAACGGTTTTTAATATAACAAAAACATGAATTTCAAAATATTGTTATATTTTGAAATTACACCTTACATGTAAAAAAAAAAAGGCAAAGGTTTAGACAGGCCTGTTGGTCTAGTGTTTAGTGGTCATGACTCCTACACCGGAGGTGGTGGGTTCGATTCCCATCCAAGACAAAAGTTAGTGTGTTGAGCCAGATGGTGTTTTGTGTCTGAATGTAATTCATCTTTAATATTTAAGTATTTAGAAATATAATAGTATATAGTATGTTTATTAGTTGTCTAGTATTCATGATACAAGTTACGCTTGTAGGTACTCGTATACCTACTTAATTTGTGTGAATGTTGAAAACTAATATGATGAACAAATACAATGTATGCCTAAGTTAAAACCTAAAAGGGATGATATAACGATAACATCAAATAAACAATTTAAGTAGCATTTTTATCATTTTCAAGTACTTGTTGTTTTATTACTTGTATGCTTATAATCTCATATTACGGCGCTGTCGAAATGGTAAACAATTTTTTATTGCTTTCGACTTTTATGTTTATTCCTATCAGAAATAAGATAAAAAGTTTTCACAATCATAAAAACAGATATATCGTACTGTGGTTTTATTTCGTTGAAACAAAATAGGATTAGAAAGTAGATTGTGAAGATTTTTATTATGTACAGATGTAATCTTGTTATCTTTGTAAAATACTTTTATACGAAACAGAACAACAAATAATATAATTAAATGTACTGGGTTCCAGCCAATTTTGTAATATGAGCTGTTACATTGTTTCTCGATATGAATACATAAAATTGAAGCTGGAATGAAAATAGGGTTCATCTATTTTGTTTTGGCTAAGCACAAGAATTTAATAAAAACTGTGTGTATTATGTAAGGAGCATCCTCATTGTCTGTTTGAAATTTTAAGGATTTTTCATAAAAGTAGCTATTATTGATGCATGCTAAAACGAATACACATTTGGTTGTATTTAAGATTCTAGTCATCATCTAGTCATCCTGTCCTTATCTCATTTCACTTGGGGTCGGGGCAACAAGTTTTTTAAATATTATATGTAATTCAATTTCAATCGTTATTCAAAATTAATCACACCATTCTTCAGCCAAGCTTGTACGGGTACATTTTTGAATGTCCTTTTGTCCTATGTTTATGCCTTGTGTATACATTCATTGTAAAAAAATACTATACATTCGATCTCTAGATTATAACAACAAAGTATAAAATAACCTATAAAACGAAACTTCTAAATTCTTTCACCGCTCCACTAGTCCTACCTACAACTAACAACCTACTTACACAAAGTATTTTTTAAGTTCATTCGAGGAACAACTACACCACCCTGCATCAGTTCAGTCTATTAATACATTGTATTGATCGGTTCAAAGGCACTGTCGCGTGCACCTGTCCCTTCTCATGATTCGTAACTTGCTTTCCCATATTTTATTTAAGTTGATAACTTTTGATTTCTTGAGATTGGTTGTAACTGAACTTGAAGTTTTTAAGATTCATTTTTGATATTACAATGTAATTGTACTATCAAAAATGATAGATGATCCGTGTGGTGTCCGGATATAAAGAATAGCGCCACCCCATATCCTCCACTGGGTGTCGTAAAAGGCGACTAATGGACCTTAAGACCTAGTGCACTGTACCGAGCACCTTGGGTCACCCGAATGGTGGCGGGTAAACCACCAACAATCGCATTCCCAAAGAGGGTTAGTGTCAGGCAGGCGGCCGACTATAAAACCATAGCCAAATCCATTAGCAACATGTTTATAAAAAAAAAACATGTTGCGCCGACCCCAAGTAAAATGGGATAAGGGCAGGAAGATGATGATTTTGATATTACAATGTGTAATAGAAACTTTTCATCAATAAAATATCTACATTTATAGTCCAACAAATCTAAGAAGTACCGTTTGACAGTTATGACAAATAGGATAATAGGGTTGGGAGTAAAAAAATCGATTACTATAATATCCGATTTTTATGAGATCGATTACTATAACATCCGAATTTTAAGAGATTGAATTGTCATAATGAAATAAAAGTTTTGTTTAGGATATTTTATTTATACACTTCTAGTACTAGAATCGTCATCGTCTTCGTCATCATCGTCATTTAAATTAATGACTAGTTGATTATCTATGAAATTATCAAAGTGTACGTCTCTGTCGAAGTCGTAATTTATTTTAGGGTACCTATGTATTAAGTGCATAATGCGGTCGCGCAGTAACGTGTCGTCAATTGATAATTTGAAAGTAATACATTCGATTTTTCATATATGTAATCGATTTTTTCGCATACCAGTGTATCTGGAGAGTCACAACACTACAAGCAGTGACCTAACTACGTGACTTTGCAATGAGGTCAAAAATAGAACTATTAGAAATTATTTACTATGTAAAATGTGTTATTTTGCTTTGTTTGAAAGTTTTCAATTAAATTAGGATATTAAAAATTGAAAATTTTTAGATACAATAATAAAATCTTTCTAAATTCATGGTTTTATGACAAAGGTTGTCGAAACTGAGTATTGTACGCATGAACAAAGTTGTTTCGGTTTGAAAATGATGAAACGTCAAACGGTACTTCTTAGGTTTGTTGGACTATAATAGGAAATTATATTTTAAAGCCTTTTTAGGGTTGAAACGCTTGGGGTTTCTATATAAGGAGATCACAAAGCGCTTGATTTACTGGTTTAGTAGCTGGTAGCCTTGTCTGCTATTCCATAGGTCGTGGGTTCGATTCCCACCCAGGACAAATGTTTGTGTGATGAGCACGATTAGTAGTTCTGTGTCTGGGTGTAATCCATCTAAACTATGTGTGTAACTAGAAGTATATAAGTAATATACATATAAGTATGTTTATTGGTTATCTAGTACAAATAATACAAGTTCTGCTTAGTTTGATATAGCGTTGTGTGTGCCGTTATGTATAAGTCGTGGAATATATAATTATTTTTATGTATCACATTTGTAAAGTAACTTTATGCAATCCACCTTATAAACCAGAAAAGAAACCTTTCAAAAGGGGTTCGTCCATAGCCGCACGTCAATACTAAAATCATTGGGTGCCAGTGACTAGCGTTGGATCGTGTAAGAAAACTCAAAAAGAAGTTAACAAGTAACAAATAAAACACGTATTTTATTCATTTTTGTATCTACTTTAAGTATTGATGTTAAGTACAATTTTACTCTCTCGTATAAAAGAGATACAATCAAAAAAGTTTTCCTTTTATTTAGGCCATATAAAAGTTATAAAAAAGTAAAACTGAATTAAAAACTTTTTACAGTAAAGCACATTACGACACACGTTCTTAGAAAGTGTTTATTTTTCATAATTTGACAAATTTGACAACTTACTTAACTATAAATCATATTGGAAAGGTTAAGAACTGAACGTAATAAGATTGTTTGAACAAAAGAATTACTAAAGTTACATATTTCTTTAGAGTATTTTATCAACTTATAAATGTCTTAAAGCAGGACACAGGTCTTCTGGTTAAGGTTTGAGTATTGATCACCACGCTAGCTCACTGCAAATTGGGAATTGCAGATTTCAGTATTTTGAATCCAGGTTTCCTCACGATGTTTTCCTTTTAATGGTTCCTCATTTTAATGGTTATGACTATTTTTAATTTCCATTTTCTTAACTGCATGTACTGTCAAAATTAATTACATCAAACGACAAATTTATTTACCTGGAAACTTAAAAAAAAAACATGGGTAAATTTCCCCTTTTTTCGTTACTACAAAATAAAGAATAAAGACTGCAAGTCACGGAACTCTGTAAAGCTCAAATGGCTCAACAACAATAATTGTTTGCTTTCCATTGCATGCTAGCTCGCCCATTTTATATTGACACACGTCTTACATACCGAAGCGATGAAAAAACTGGGTTACACAGCTTGACTATAATTGGCTAGGCTAGTTCTAGAAACGACTTTTCTTTCATTATTTTTTTCATAAGAAATAATATGAGTCATATTAAAATTATGCTGTTATTTTTTTATATTTTATGCAGCGAGTAAAAAAATGCCGTTCTCATATGTTTATTTTTTTTAATGCTGATCATAAGACAGTTTGCCAAAGTGTTCCTGACTTAATAATTATACTATACTAGCGACGAACATCAGCTTTGCACGGGTGCAATACTAATAATTGTGTAATAATACATAACTATGTATACTATTTCTCTTGAAACATTATATAAAAAACCGCCTAAAGTTATTTGTGTAGTTTTAAAGATCTAAGCATACGTAGGGACAGACAGACGCGGGAAGTTTAAAACAATAGAAATAAAACCTCCTTTCCCATTTGTTTAAGTATAATATTGCATGTTATGGGCTCTGTAATTTTAATTTTCAAGTAAAATAAATATGTACGAAGGATGTTTTGAAGGAGGAAGAATGTGTGGAAAAATTTAAGGACTCGTATTAATATTAATATTCAGGAATTTGTGAGAAATTTGTCCCCTTGAGATTTATTATGGAGATGGTGTGTTTCACTAAGGATGATTTAATCGTACTTAATTATTTTACTAGCCTCTAATCGTCATAATTTGACTTGTTATTATTTCTCTAGGTTTGTATTTTTACGCAGACACATTTTCTTGTTTAAAGTATAATCAATTTTATTCTCAATGTTTTTAAGAATAATTGAAACCACTTCTTGCAAAAATTATGCCTTACGGTTAGGCCTTAAATAATTATCAAAAGTTATTCCAAAATAAATGACATCCGTGCATTATTTAAATTAATCAAATAAATCTAATATTACCGATATCTGTCTTTAAATCCAACAATTTTCTTCGGTTTTTCTGCCTCGATTAAAACGCTTATTACTTAATCTTCGTCAATCTAAGGCCTGCAAGAACTGCGGGTCTCAATTTATACTGGTCGTACAACAAGAAATGTTTGAAACATGTTGGCATTCTACTGTAAAAATTCTTTGTAACTACTGTATGAGCTAAGGAAAGGTAATTTTCTTTAATGAGCATTCAAACGTTTTGGCCAATACTTTAAGTGTATAAGTGTACAATATGAGAAAATTTACTTAGGTGATTTAGTAAACTGTTTAGTTGGTTTATAGCAGGTATATTCTGAAAGTACTTTCTTTGTGTTTGTGGTATAATATTTTGTTTTTCATACGTATTATAAGCCATACTTTTTAGAATTGAAGTACCTTCGATGTTTTGTTTTCAATATTCGAAAAGTTTGGCGTGGTGTTAAACTCTCAAACCTTCCTTATGTGTGTACAAAATTGTGATCAGTAGTAGGTTGTATTCAGGCTAGTATTAAATACTAGTCAGGGTCACTAACCACTAGACCAACAGGCCTATTAAAATATGAGTATGTTTCTTTTAAATATCAAAACGTCCGGATGTCTAAATTAAATTTGATCTATCCGGGTATCATTGTACCTACTCCATCCACGTCTTTCGATCTTGAAAATAATTGCAGCTACATTCTAAAACTGTCATTTTGTGGGAGGACAGGCATATTTTTGTAACATTTACTAGTTACAAATACCCTACAACGAAATTAAAACAAAAAAATAAGGTTGGTAACAGCTATAGTGGAATAAATTAGTAAATGCGTTAGTTACAGGATGTGC
This sequence comes from Chrysodeixis includens, assembly GCA_941860345.1. NCBI lineage: Eukaryota > Metazoa > Arthropoda > Insecta > Lepidoptera > Noctuidae > Chrysodeixis > Chrysodeixis includens. Next base: position 4,131,392 of record OW796107.1, on the reverse strand, counting down.
GTGTTGGTCTGCCGAATTAACATAACAGATTGGATTTATTCACACAATTGCTTTTTTTTAGCATTTTACTAAAATATAGTGATAAGTCGAAATAGCTTTTTACGTTGTTATGTAACGTAAACCAATTGAAAACATGGACCTATTTAAAAAAAACGAATGTAAAAAAACACGGTATGTACATTTTTAAAATCAAGCTTCTATTATACTATTACTTTTTAATTAAACCTAAAATCGATGGGGGTGTATTGTTTTGTATGGCAGATATGTGTGGAGGTATAGTCTCTCTCCAACTATAGTGTCAGTCAGACTCTAGTTATCCCATGCCTATGGTATCAAAGTACTCATCAAAATTGCAGCTTAAACAGTAACCGCGAAGTGGATAAAATTAAGCTTGCAATATTAATTAATAGACAGAAGAAGAAGAAAGAAAATGAATATAAGTTTATAAGAATACAGATAACATTGAAATACATATAGAATGTGCATAGAAGTTTTCAGTTTTATTTATTAAAGTAATGATTATTAAATCAAAAAAGATTCCAATTACATACCATTACAATATAATGAAAACAGCATCTTTTGATTTCTACAAACGAAACGCTATTTGTTTTAGGAATCAAGTAGACTACCTTATCCTTCAGACATTTTAGTATTAAAAATGTAGTTTTCCAGAAAAGGATAAAAAACAATCCCAGACCCTTTTATCCTAAACCTTTAGTAATAAAATATGCATCGTATGAGAGTCCTGAAATAAACCTAAGCTTTTCAGATACTTTAAAACCCTAGGCGCTTGAAATATATTTTAGACCTTATTTAGAATTCTATTGTTTAAAGCCTTGTTCGTCGAAATCATAATTTGGTGTGAATTTTTGATCCAATTCTGTTACGAGTACCTAGAAGGGTTATTTATTATAAGTAATCGTAATGGCTTATCAATGCTTGTTTCGTCTCTGTATGGGACTATAAAACCGGGCAGTGGGACAGTAACATAGGTATTTATTTGCAGTTTTATTTAATTTAGCACTCATACAAATACATATGTTTAATGGCGAATTTAAAGCCTGAATCTTTTTCTACCAGTCAACGTATTTATAGTTTACCTTTGAGATATTTTTATTTCAATAAATTAAATACACTGAAGGCAAAAAGATTCACCATTGAATTAATTACGTTTTAACCGACTTCTAAAAAGGAGGTTTTTATTTTGTCAGAAACATTTATTTAAAAAATGAGAATAGTATAATATGATAAAATTGTGCCAAATCAAAAAAACTACAGAGAACGTCCATTTAATATCAAATTGCAAGATCATTTTATGATTACTTTAACCTTAGAAAACAATTTTGTAGAAATTATATAAAGCTAAGCCATATAAGTGATATACACTCATTTTTTACAACAGACTCAACAATGCGAACTACACCTAAATGTAAGCACCTAAGGTCGAAAATATTTTGATAAATATAGGCCTGTAACTGAAAACGAAATGCTTGCTATTTGACAGTACATTTATTTGAGCGGCAAGGCCGGACATTCTCGGAATAAGAAAGAAGGCATGTCGTATTCAAAGGAAACGATACTATTTATTATGAAGGTTCGCACACTATAATAACACTAGTACCTAAAGCAAGAAAACTCTATTATTTTTTTGTATTTCATCTTTTGAGTCGATTGTGTACATAAATTAATTATGTACTGACCGATTTCGGCCACGGCGGTTAGTGTTACTATGACACCAGGCAGCTAAGCAGGACATATTATAGTGCACAAGCGTTTGCTAACACAGGTGTACTCTCTATTCCTTTACTCTCATAGCCCGATGGGGCGGCAGTCCGACACGACCGGAGAGAGATCAGGCACAGGACACACATTTTAACGTGCCTTCCGAATCACGGAAGCTGTGATAGTGTTTTCCTAACCGCACTCAACTTTCGAAAAGTTGGTGCACCCCGTAGGGATCGCACTCGAGACCTCAAGACTTGGCAGTCCTTTTGGGCTTTACCACTAGGGTATCACAGCTTCAACAAAAAGCTCAAGTTCAGACGAAAAAATAAAAGTAATTACAATATGATTAATTTTGTAGCTATAGCTATATTAGCTATATTAATAACCTCTTCTACTTAATCTTTTTCTAAGCATTGTTGGGATCGCTTTCCAATCTTATTTATCTAGAAACTGCATTTCAAATGAAGCAATATCTCAAAGGAAACTAGTCGCCCGAGTAGGTAGATTAAAAGATTATTCTTAATCAAACTTAGTCTTAATTAATAATTTATTCTCCTACCAAGACACGGCTTCTGCAAACCGACATGAAACGCTAAGCGAAACAAAGTAGCAGTCTTAAGATCTATTAATTTTAGTCATAAAACAAGTAACTGAAAAATATCAACTGTGAAGAGAAGTCAAACTTCAATTTTATACATTACATTGAGTTCTTTATCTGGCCGCCAAAACTTAAAATGCGGAGGCCGGATGAATTGAACGTACTAGAATATCTTGGAAGGGCTTGGTGGATGCTTTGCCCAGCCATGGAACACTACAGGCTACGAAAAAGTTAACTGTTTCTTTCAAAATGTCGGATATTCGAATCGTCATTTTTATCATCATACAATGTTTACCATAAAGAAACTGCAGGTAAAATATTAACGAATTTAAAGCTAAAGCCTCACAATCCAGTTTTCAATACCCTTCCCTTTATTAATGTTCCGTCTTTGTAGACTGATAAATGCTCGCTATTTGATGCGTGTTGCCAACTTTACGAAAGCAAACATACGTTTCCGAGATGATATCAGTAAAGGAATGGTTTGGTGCCAAGCTTGCGCTGATAAATGTATAGATTAAATAACTTTAGCCATTCTGGATGAAAAACGTGGTGAACTAATGCATAGTGTAGTATACATACAGTGTGACGTCTTTGTCTGACAGGCCTGTTGGTCTAGTGATTAGTGGCCCTGACTGCTATACCGGAGGTCGTGGATTTAATTCCAACCCAGGGCAAATGTTTGTTGTGTATTTCATTCATCAGTTGTCTAACTGTATGTTTATCACTCATGGCACTAGTTACTCTCGTATGATTAATTTTGGACAAAATTGCGTTGTGGGAATTTATTTTTAGAAACGGCTGAGTCGTACTACTGTCGTTGTTTATACTGTGACGATGTTACAATGCTATTATGATACGAGCTTAAGATGTGGGTAGCTGTTTTAACAGTAGTTTGGAATGTTGTGGGTGATTTAAGTACTATTATTTTAATTTTATTGCCGATCCTTGAAACAAATAAATACATTTGGCTTCAATTTCTTATAAATTCAATAATATATTTATTTACTTTGGTATGAGTCATATAGGTACGCGTGCTTAAAAAATAACTTTCCTGATTTTGTCGGTAAACAGGTAGACGAAATCTGTTTTTTTTAAATGCTGGCTTAACAACAAATGCAAGATTATAGGAAATTGGCTTTACCATCAAACTCCTTAATCGATTTTAATTATCTATTGATGAGATCACGTGGTACGGAAGGTGTTGGACATAAATGTGGATGGAGGAAGAGGACGACCAAAGAAACGATGGTTGGATTATGTGAAAGATGATATGGCTGCAAAGAGTGTCTCTTGCGAGATGATGTCAGATAGGAACGTGTGGAAGAAGAAGACATGCTGCGCCGACCCCAAATAATAATTGGGATAAGGGCAGGGGATGATGATGTTCTGCGGTCGGTGCGTGATGAACTGCAACGCATTGCCGTGCACCAACCCAACGCGGGAGAAGTTGTATGGCGGTTTAGGTTTAGTCAGTAAGAGTCTGACACTACCCATTTCCTCCCCCGAGGAGGTGGGTGTCCATGAGGATTCCCTCGCCTTAACAAAAAAAATGGGCCTGATGATGATATCTATTGATAGGAATAGTTTAAACTCCAATATATTATAGACTAGATTTTATCGTTGCAACTTACGTCTAAGCAGACTAACCGCAGGTAAAACGACTAATTAACAAACTGTCAGTACCTATACAATACTACTAAACAAGGCAATAAACATCAAAGGTTTTCATCCATAAATAACCTTTGCAGCAGTCACAGCCATATAACATGCAAAATAAACAAGAAAATCGAAACTAGCGTCTGTCTGTCAACTAAGACTAAACTAACATTTGTACCCTAAGGATAACTCGTTGTACTGACATGACTTATTCACAGATATTGCTCTTGCAATTTGTTTGGGAACGTGGATATTGTAAATAAATAACGACCACTCCATTCCACGACTTTCACATAACGCCATCTTGTCTCAAACTAAGCAGAGGTTGTATTATGAGTACTAGGCACTTGATAAACAATCTTAAATATTTCTAAATACTTACATATTATAAATAAATTACACCCAAACACAGAACATAATTATAATCGTGCTCATCACATAGACACATGTCCTGGGTGGGAATCGAACCTATGACCTTCGGTATAGCGGTATGGGCCACTAACCACTAGACTGATGATGCGAAGGTTCTAGTTTTAATACGAATAATTATTATTTTTCGACAGTATTCGTGCAAAACTTACCGTGCAGTTCCCGGTGCGAATAGGGCTGACCCATATCGACCAATGGGTGTCGTAAGAGGCGACTAAGGGAAACTACGACCCGGTGCATACCACCTAGCACCTTGGGTCAACCTCCTGTTGGGGAGTAAACCACCAGTTTACCACCGGCCGACCGTAAAATACAGCCAAAACTTAAGCAGCATGAGTAAAGACATGCTGCGCCGACACCAAATAATAATTGGGAGAAGGGCAGGGGAATGATGATTCGTGCAAAACTACCAAGGAGTATGTACGTAACATGCGTGTATACTTCCTTCGCGCTTTTGAAGTCTAAGTGATGTGCGGTATACTGTACTTAAGCTAATTTTGCAGTAGTTAAGGCGAAATTCCCGTGCTTCGAAAACTACGTGAAGTCGTTAACGCTCTCTCGAGACATGTCGATAAGATGGTAAGCCAAATGTTCTATCGAACTGTGAGTCTGAGTGATGAATAGTAAATGCAATTTGATCGGGAATCGTTTATATAGAAGCTGTACGGACTTCAGCAGCACGCTGTACTTTGGCTTAGTTTAGATTAATGCGATTTTGTTATCTATTACCACGTGGTTTATGAACACCTCTCGAAGTAAGATTAGCATTTATTAAAGCGAGATGGTACAATATACAGTGTAGTGTGGTGTCTTGATTCCACTACTGAAACAAGATTACTTTAAGAGGTTTTAGTCTCCTGATCTCAAATAAGGCATTTTCTATGTCCTCATTAATAGAATAAACATAATAATATAACACAATTTTGAATACCTATCCTACTAATATTACAAACGCGAAAGTTGATGAATCATTTTTTGGATGTTTGTAGTTCTTTCACGCTCAAACAGCTGAAGCAATTTAGATGAAATTGAGTGTGGAGTTAGTTGACACCCTTGATTGATGCATAGACTACTATTATTTGACAGCGTTAGATGGAGGTAATGTTTTTGCAGCTATAACCGACATTCCCGCAGACGAAGTCGCGGGCAACAACTACAAGTAGTTACTAACAATTTACGTTTACAGTTTGCATTTAAATCTGTAGTACTTATGGATGCATTGATCACCAAGGAAATATTGTTCATGATCTTTCCCAAGTCCGTACATAATCTACTAATATAGGATACCTGTCCAAATACTTGACATTTTCCAGGTATTTCCCAATATCTTAGGTTCAAATTTAAGTGTAATGTATTGCCCACTCGTTCGTATGAAAAAGTGGTACACTAAAAACAATTCCTGAAATGGATCGCGCAATTTTGTAAATCGATTTCAATAAATTCAAATCGATTTGGTCTCGGACATAATACGATTTGAGGCCAGGAAAATAGGAAATGTTCGACTGGTAATGCCACCTTTGCTAGTAAATTTGGAGAAATGGATTCAAGTGATTTTTCTGAACTGAGACTTGGGTAAGACGATGAATAACATGAAGAATTGTTAGATACGTTCTTCCATTTTTTTAATACCACTCCCGCACTAAAGATTTTCATCTTGCTATTGCGGGGCCTTTACGGACATTTGTTTTTCATGCACAAAGACACCCAGACTCAAAACAAGCATCTGTATATCGCACAAATTCTTGCCCTACGCGGTGATTGAACTAGCAATGTAATGTCGCGCATAGTGGTAATTGGCGTGGTGACCTATACCACTCGGCTATCCGTGTAGACAATTCTGACTAAAATTTATGAAGACAAATATCTGGTAAGAAGTTGAAAATAATTATTATACTCCCCGTCTAACAATGTCGGTTAAAAAGTAGTCTTAGTGTGGGTCCAGGATGTAAACTAACTTCATACCAAATTTTATTAAAATGCTCTATAAGTTTGAGCGTGAAAGAGTAACTAACACCCATCAATACTTAATAATTTTTGGCGTTTATAATATTCACAGGGTATTAGGTACAATAGATAGATTTTGTGCTGTTCTTAAAGAAAACCTTTGAATTAAGAGTTCTTGGTCAATAAAATATTTCGTAAATTGAGTATTCAAACTTAACAAGTTTAATATTACACAGATGGTTTAGTTCTACATTTATTTAAACGCTTTTTGAAAACTTTCCTTCTAAAAGCCTGAACTAAATTGAAGAGCAATTTAACAGTTTTCATCGAACAAAATGAAATAATCGTTTTAGTCCACAAAAAGTACAAAACGCCAATTTATTAAATTGTTCCTTTTGAACGCGTAATGAAGTTTAGTTGATATTTACGAAATTCAGACACAATTGTACATTTATTGAAATAGAATAAAGTTCTAGTGGATTTACGAATTACTTTTATACATTTAATTTTGAATTCTTTGCTATTTCGAATTAATAAAAGTAGATTTTTGTCTGACTTTAAAACAAGGATGTTTTTACTAAGACTGCTGGTTTTTTAAAGCAAATTTTGTCTTTGAAAAGCCTAAACAAATATTTGATTTATTTCACAATGTTTACTGATATTTTTTTTGGTTAATTTCTTAAAGATCATTTTTATAGTTTTGTTGCGTTACTTACAAATTTTGCAATGTAGGAAGAAAGGTATCTAAACCACGTATTGTACTTGTATAATACAGTATTCCAAAAAGTAATCCAAAAAAGTTACTATAGGCAAAGAAGCTGTCAGCTATCATAACAATTAATGTCATCTACATTTTGACATCTGTCATCGCTACAGCTTTTTCTATTACGCACAGGACGATACACATACAGCCAACCTGCATAATTTGACATAAATATAAGAAAAAATACTCACAGTCGATCAATTTATTCCTAATTAATTCTGCCAAGATAGTTTAACTCGAGTTCTACCGAGTATTTATTAATTATTCGTTGAGTGAGCCTTCGATTTGTGAATTATTGAAGACTTAACGACAGCTTAATTGCTGCGGTAAGACGATTTTAGATCGGAGTTATAATTTGTACTTTTTATATAATTATTAGTAAACCGGCACTGAATGTCGAACTTGTGAGTAAATGACACTTTTCATTAAGAGTAATAACGAGCATTGATTTTATAATTACGCAATTTATTACAGAAAACTCTGTTGTAAATTTCAAATAACAACATTTTTGTTTTGTATTTTTATTTCATTCACAACCACATTGCCTTATTGCTTGGTTACTGTCTGATTAGGTCGTCAATGTTTAAAAAAAATCCTGATATTCAAAATATGTATTACCTACCTATAAAGTACTTAAAAAAAAACATATACAAAGCTTATATTTTTATTACCGGAAACAAAACCGAACACGTAAGACTTAAATACACATTAAAAATTGATTTACCGTCGCAACTGCCGTAATTTCTAGAAATCGCATTCTCGATAGTAGGGCACCACACGTGGTTCGTGGTTAGCCCTTATCAGATCGAAGGGGGCTCCGTGAATCCCTAAACTGGGTTAATGAAGGACTTTTATGCTTTTTTATTTCGTAAAATGCTGATTTTCATGTAAGGAGGTCGTAGCACTTTTTTGTTGATAGATATAATGGCTGGAAATTATTTGCAGTTGTTCTTTTTTCGGCTGTATTTGTGTTTGGAATTTGATTGATTGTTTTTTGTTTTGTTCATTGAGTTTTGATTTATTTGTTTACTCTATTGCTGTCGTGGGATGATTTCCTTTTTAGTATTAAACCGTTCAGCTTGTGATAAAAGGAAAGCGCTAATAGAAGGCTTTCCTTCATTATATGCAGAAAGATTAACATTATTTAATTTACATTTTGCACAAAAAATCTCTTATATCTAAACTATAAAATTCAAAAAATCCACTATAAATAAAGCAAGTGGATACTAGACTACTAAAGTTATGGAGTAGCTTCCGTTGAAAAAAGGCGTTTGAATGATTGATGAAACAATTTATCACAGCTTTTCTTCACTTTTTAAAACCAGTTTGCGGACGTAAGTTTGCCAGCGAACATTTTATTTTTATTTCAGCTAGTTTAGTTTAAACAGCTTGATTAAACGAGGGATTTTATTAAGTAGAAAGTGGTTTTTCGAATAAATTTAAATCGCTATCTAAGTTTTTCTAATAGTTCATGAAAAATAAATCTCAACAATGAACAAAGAAAATAATTACATGGAGTTCTAAATATCCTAAGAATTTAACTTAGTTCAAGTAGGTATTTAGTTTAGGCCAAATATTTATGTGATACCGCGATCAAATAAATTAAATACACGAAATGCCTTGGCAATAGAATTGCATACATTCAGAACTTTGGTCAAAATATTTATGAACCCGCTTCCACAATCCACATGACAACTTAATTTATTCAATACGAATATATGGAATTTAAGGCGAAGGCTAAAACGAAAATTTAAAATTTGTATTAAATATTTTACTCACCATCTGGAACATACACATTCAAATAAAGGCAATCCTCAGAATATTCCCTTTTCTTCTTATCCTCCATTTGCGATTCCAGGAGCTTCATAAACAAATCGTCGTGTTTTTTCAAAGTATTCTGCACATCTTCCTTTTTGGGGTCACTCTGCATACAGTCCGGGGCAAATATCGTCGCATTCCTCACGCCTTCCCATTGGGGTAAGTCCGTGAATTCAGGGGGCATAAACCTTCTGAACTCTATCGGGGGCTGAGCGAAAGGTATTCCTAGGTAGGCCGCTATTCTTTTGGTACGGAATCTCGTAATATACATTCCCGATATGGTCCCTTGATTCGCTAAAGTTATTTGCTTCGGTTCCCGCGCCGAGAGGATTAAAGTACTTTGCAATAACAGCACTAATGAAATAATCATTGTTTTTTATTTATTCCTCAATTTTAAACACAAACTGCCAGCATTTCGTATTTAGATTTGGATCTCATTTTAAATTTTGAATTGACATTTGAATTCGTTTATTTAAATGTCAATTCATTTCTATATTTAAAAATTGATCGTTTTATTTTGACCGTTATTTTTTTCACTTGTTTTTTAACTTTTTGAGGTTAGTTTCGTATCGTTTGTTTGATTTTATGAGTGGTATAATACCAGTCGTACTGTATCGGTGGGTGTTCGTGTTCGAAGGTGGTGCGTTACTGTTTCTCGTGCAGACTTCGGCTCGTAAACAGTGGGGTTGTCCGTCGTTATAGCGACCAAGGAACTGCTATTGTGAACATTGTTTGTTTTAGAATTGGCTTAAGAAATATTTGTGTTTTTGTTTATTAACGTTCTATTGTTAACCTTTCCTTAGTGACACGTGATGTAATGAATGTGGTACACATTGATTGTAATTGAACCTCTGTTTCATAATGAGTCGTTTTATATTCATATTAAACTTTTATTGCCTTAGTGTAATACTTAACTATACGTACATTTATAACTCTGCTCATGGGTTTCTCACATATTTTTGAAAAACATTGAAAAACACAACATATTCGCCAACTCATAAGTAATAATCAGTTTTTATTTTTTCTTTATGTTAGAATAAGCACAATATAAGGTTTACTGTATTTTGAAGACATAAAACGAAATGAAATCGGTTTTGCTACAAAAAAAATATATATGACCATAAAATTTCCTAAAAACTTTGGACATTAAGGTTCTTTTCATTCAATAAAAATGTACCTCTCGTATTTTATATACCAAATGCAATAAAGTTTAGTCCTAAACGTCAATTGATCTTTTTAAAAATATGTCTCAGGCATTATCCTTTAAATATCAGGTTATTGACTTTTAAGGGCATCGACCGTACCTTTTATATTACTTAACGGAGAAAACAAGTATAACTTAATTTTATAGGAAAATAAAAAGTTATTTCCTATTCGAATTTCATTTTTGTCGGAAAATTTTACCATATTTTTGATGACAGGATAGCAATATTTTTTGTTGTTATCAAAGAAGATTCCTTAGATATTGACTGAAAATCATAAAATTACTAAATCTGTTGTTACAATAACAGCAAGAAAAGAAACTCATACTGAATGACGACAAAAGACAGGCTAATGACGAAATACAATAATAATAATAATCTTTATAAGGAACGTTTTACAGTGTATTTTTCAGGTGAGACCCTGACCTTCAAACTATATTATTTACTATATTATAAACAATAATATAGTGAAAGCTCCCAACATCGAACTGCAAAACAAAAAAATAAAACAAAAATATTTTTTTTTATTTCGTGCCAGTTCTATCCATTCTGTAGCCAATGAATAGCTAGCGGTAAGCTTGCGACGCCGACGACTGATCGCGTGCCGAACGAAACAGGAGTCATTGCATTTGGCCACCGCCGGCTTGTTTCGCCTCATCTCCCCCTATGTGGGTCATTGCGACTTAAATATTGATCGATATTTGTATTTCTGTTATGTTTGCTGTCTTTGTATGTTATTTTTGTACTAGAGTACAGCTTGCAGAAGCGAGATGGCACGCTATCGGGTATAGAGCGTTGCTTTTCTTCTGCAATTTCAAAGTTACCAAGTAAAAAAAAACTTAAGGCAGTTATTTACTAAAATAAAAATCTTAAGGGTGTAATTTTTTTTGTTAAATCATCCAATAAAACCTTAGCCTTAGAAAAAATAAAAAACTGTATTATTTTAGCAGTTTAGCCTGCAAAAGCCAGTTTTAGTTTCTAACAACGTTCTAACCGTAACGGTTGTTCGGTTTAAAAAGGGCTTTTAAAGATTATTGGGGTGATAAAACTTTGTATTGACCTTGAAAATATTTACCTTTTTTAATCAGATTGAAATCTTCTATCCTCTTATTGCATCATTCTTGCTTCTTAAAAAAGCTTTACTATTGTGTAAAGAGCTTGCATAATCATTAACAATTAAGTGCATAGGTACAAAAAATCTAACTTAAGCTGGTTAGAGGTGGCGCAGGACAGAAAGACATGGAAGGATCTGGGGGAGGCCTTTGCTCAGTAGTGAGACACTATAGGCTAGGAAAAAAAAACATAATTAAATAAAATATTAGTGGACAAGTTAATTTTATTATGTGTAGCTAGTCAAAGTATACTGTATGAGTAGGCCAATTATATAGGACGCGGTGAATGTGACAACGAATCCTGCGCCCCTGGCCTGGGATGAGGAGGCTCTAGTTGTTCAAGCCGGGAAGAGACCAGCAAGCCCCCCCCCCTGTCGCCCTCCCAACGGTAGATAGTCCATGAGGACTTCCATTGGGTTATAAAAGAAAAGTCAATTTTAACGCCTACTGATAAACCACAAGTAGAGATAGATATGTTCGTACTTTTCCATTTTTGTAATTAATTTTGTTTCTGGCATAAATCGCTTCCATTTATTATGCGGAAAATAATTGGTCATTGCTCGGAATTAATGTATGATGTACAAAATGCATATTGTTTTAATGATGTAATTAACGCTGCTGCTGACCGTTTATCTCTGTGGGTTAAACTTTTCGACGAAAAAGGGTTTTATTGATAATACCATCCGTTTCTATTGTTGTGTAGTTATATCAGTTAGGACTATACAAGTAGATATATTTCTACCAATGATTATGTAATAAATCGTACAGATCAAGTTTTTAGAGAAAAACATTGCTATATGATAAAAAATGGTCAAAATCTGTAGTCTTTCGTATTCACTTTAAGCACAGAAAATTTCTAAGGGATGTGTAGAAAGGCAACATGGAAATTCAGAACGGGTAGGTTTAGAACTAAAAGCTAAATCAATAAAACATACAAAAACCTCCAAATTTCATTCACTATAAAAATAGAAAGGCGTCCATTAAAAACAAACTAAAATAGAGTTTGTATAGTGTGATACAACACTAGATCCATTTGCATCTAAACTCAAATTTGCATAGATCCCAATCATGTGACTCCCACATGGGGCCAGGGTTTCCAAGAATTCCGGATTAATAGGATTTTCCGCTACCCCTCATACTAGTCCAAAATTGTACTACTCTAGTCCATTTATGGAAATACGAAATTCGGTAGTTTGTTTTAGCACTTCCTATGTTGAATACGGCAAGTGGCAACCCTGGTTCCACTTATGAAAATACGAAAATTTGAACGTAGTTTTGGTGTAACGACCTATTTGACGCAGAGATTAAATATTTAACGTTTACTGTATTTAAGGGTTTAGTTTTGTAGCAACGTTTCTAAATACATTATTTGTTACAAGTTCTGAGTCAAAAACTTCGGTAAAGTCGATGAAAAACGAGTTTCAAAGTTGTTCCATTAGCATCGATAAAGCGTTTGACAAACTCACAGCTGCCTGAAATTAGGGCTGGCAAAAATATAGACATTTAATTTGTGCTTAGTATTTTGAACATAATTTTAGTAGTAGTATTAAATACAAAAGTTAATAAATGTAAGTGGCAGTTTGGAATCTATACGATAAGGAATGCTAGTACTTAGACAACAATAACCTGAAAAGAAAACATTTCCTGAACTCATCGCTATAAATCTATACGTTGCAAAACTACTTTGATATATTTTTTAGTAATTGTTTCATAAACACCATCAAATTTGCAAGTATCGAATGACCAACACCTAGATTTACAAACTAAGTCTTGTCAAGCTTAGGGGTGCAATTTAAGCAATTAAGTTTCAAATCTGTCATAGAGCAGCTCCAATATATTTTGCATAATCCGTTATCGAACCGAGTCCCTTGTGAGGCCAATAGGATTAGGGCTGCCACAGTGCCACTAACTTAACGTTACATTTGAAAGCAATTAGACTGGTAATCTGTTCAAACTAGTCAAATTAATTTCTAATTCTCGATACATGTGTGATGATACACATAAAATTATTTTGGTCTAAGAATCAGCCAGCATCACTTTTTATCTCCGATTGTTTTTTTGGAGAAATCTTTTTTTTTTGCGGGAGTATTGCTAACACGTACGAAGTCGCGAGCAACAGCGAGTAGTAGTATATACAGAGTGTAAAAAAAAACTACTATTGTGATCCTGAACAGGCGTATACTACTATCAATCTAAATACCAGAAAATGTATTTTATAACCTTTATCATAATATATTCAGTGTTGCCATTAATAGTGGTAGGGTAATTTAGCATTATGAATTAATTTAAACGGGGAAAAATCATAATAACGTATCGAAGAAAAAGTCGCAGCAATGTGTTTGTAATACGAGACTACATTATGCCCCGTCACCATCATAATAGTAGTTTTTTTACACCTTGTATTTCAATTCATGTCTCTTTGAAGTATATAAACATTGTCATCCTACTAACAACGCACGGCTTGCGGAGAAGGGCGTGCTTTCAATATTGTTCAATTTTACTGCGACCGGTCACGTGACCGTATGTACAGAAACATTACGGACTTGTACGACATGGTTTCGCGACGTACCGCCATCGTTTCACGATGTTTATACTAAGGTTATGTGTATTTGTAAGCATTGGTATGGGGTTTCGTACGGAATATTGTGGTTTTATTGTATAACTGGGCATCACATGGGACTATTTGATGTTTCATAGACACTATTAGAATAACTTAAAACATCCTTAAGTGCTAATCATGGAGATCTTCAATATAGACATATGAGTTGTCATTATAGATGGTACAAAATGTTCTTAACAGCACTGTATCTAGCTAAAATATATTCTCAGCAATGTAGCTTTTCAGTTCTATATCAAACTAACCGGGGCGTCTGAGTATTCTTCAGATATTTTAGGCTAGACAGCTGATACGGAGCCTACAAATACGTAGATGGTGTGCTTACGGGAGCTGAACATGCTCTTAGGTTTTCCAGCAATATTGGCTATAACAGTTAACACAGGGCGCATCAAAGGGCAAGACACCAAAGCTCTCACTAAGCGATAACAGTCGCTTAAGCTAAAATCGGCTATTTAGATGTTTGTACAATAGCATGACACAATCTCAACACGGGTATAGTAGGTATATTTTCCATCCAACTTTCAAAGCTGCAATTCCAAATAAAATAAACATCTAACCTTTAAACCTAGAAATTATGCAGTTCCCGACCATAAATCCTTGGAAATTTTCCAATAACGAAATAATATACTTGGCATTACTCTTACCTACAATCAAAGAACTTCTATTATATCCATCCCCCTGTTATTATCACCGATTACGTTGCCATTTTACACAAAATTGGTCTAGTTATGTACCCCATGACCTTGGCTGGACAGCTTGATAACTATATATTAGTATTGATTAAAATATTTCAAGTGGAGGTGGCCACGAACGCGATTCGTTGCGAGGTAATATTAGGGCCATTTACGAACTATTCAGGAGGGTGACTCAACATAATGGTTTACCGCAATTTCAGCGAAAATCGAAGTGAAATTATAGGTATTATGTCCTGAAGAATGAGGTACTGGTTTGATTTTTCCTGAGATATTTCTTCCTTTTCACTTGAGAGGATGGCTTTTAGATTCTTTCTCGAGATCTATAGATTCTTAATGTCATTGGTTTTCTATCTTCTAGTACTTTTTTGTAGATGAAAAGAAGTAAAGGTTTTCAATTAAATAATAGATTTCTAGATATGGGAAACGTATTTGTTTACATGGATATTTTTCGTCGAAAGTAAAAAAGCAAACGTATCCATGGGATTAAATATACGAGCACTTGATGTTGGTATATAAAGTTGTAGCATAATATGTAATTAGGTACCCTTTCCGCTTATAATTAAGGTGCATTTTTAATAGACATAAAACTAAGTTACTTAACGAACCAACTTTTAATATTTTTGTGCAAAAAAATATAATACCAGGGTTGATTAAAAAGTTTAGCTTCGAGAAATGTCCAGTTTTCCTTGCGACCAAAAGTTAGACCAAGGAAAACTTAAGTCTACACGCTTTGGAAAATTGAAAGTCGGCTGGTTCTTTATTATTAGTAAAAGGAAACTTCATTTACATTAAGAAGACATTTCATTTAAGCATCTAATATTCTGTGAAACTATTCTTACATTTTTGGGAAGAGTTAGCTAGTCGCTACGCTTCTTGACAGCTTAGATAAATGCAAAACTTATCTGCATTATCTACTGACTTCCCTTACTAACCTATTTCTAGTTTCTAAAAGACTGACTGAAAATCTGTGTTTGGTATACCAAAAGACTTACAATCAATCACAGAACGTGATAGAAGATTACACAGACGAGTCACAAATTTTAGTGTTGATCAGGGTTCGAGAAATCGATTTGGGATGGCCCTCGAGAAGAAGTCCTATCGGATAGAACTCAGCTGTAGTCACGCAGAGCATGTGCGAGTGATCCCCTGACTCTGGCTTAGGTAGTTGAAGGGGTTTCGTTCAGCGACAGACTGTTTTTTACCTATGTAGTTAGAACTCAACCTACGGCGGTCCAATAATGGATTTTGGACATCATTTACAGACAAGTCAAAAATACCTCGAACTAGAATCACTCTGCCAGAAAAATGCCAAAAAATTAGCACACGAGTTGCCAAGCAATAGCTTTACAAACATCAAACCATTTGTGAGTATTACGTCTATCGTAGTTTAAGTTAAATCTCCCAAATCTAACCTTCGGTTTGGGGCAAACTGACCGGTACAAATGCAGGTTCAAGGGCTAACTTTGTTATTCATGAACCCTCAAACAGGACTTATCTGATTGCCTGTAACGAATACTTAAAGTCGAACGATCTTTTTATACGAACTTCATTTGAAGGCCTTTTTTCCACTTAAGTTACAATTTGGGTTAGGTTGTATGTGGTTTTTGTATCATTGTTTAACGCTCTTAAAGTATAGAAAATTTTTTTATGACTCCTTACTAAGCCTACTTACTAATAGTAAAATAGCTTTTTCAGGTTTCCCTTAATCCAGTTGTCATATAGTTCATGAGCTTTTCTTTTGATTTCTGTGGTGAAACGCTAATGACTTCAACCCACGCCGAGGGTACGGTTTGAAGATATATCGGACTACCACCAACGAAAAACACGTCGGACCCCTTCTACTACCTAAGTCAGAATCACAGGATCGCTCGCGTACGCGCTGCGTCACTCTGGCTGGCGTTCCTGTGCCTTGGTGAGTCCAGCACACCTACTGAAGTGCTTCTCCGTTCCCTATTGACCGAGAACAGGCAAAAATGCTAACACAGACTACTGCTTACTTTCTCTGTATAGCAAATATATAGCTATGCAAACTTGTTTAAGTTTACGTTTCGAAGATCTAAATTGTTAAGAGAAACAAATTCACAAGGTCTAGGTAAAGTAAGAAAAATATATTCTCCCAACAAACAAACCGTTTTCAGCAGGCTCTTAAAAATATGGGTTTACGGTATTCTAGCGTTTTGAATAAAAACACAATAAAATATAAGATAATCTACGATCACGCAATGCGAACACGCACTCGATACCGCCCTATACTGCGTATAAAGGTTGCTTCAGACGAGACAAATTGAAAAAATTTTGGAATCCTGGGTGGGACCCAGGATAAATATTAAAATTTGTGTAATGAGAAGGAACATATTTCAGGTTTCTGTGTCTGGGTGTAATACGTATGTATTTAGAAATATATAAGTATGATTATCAGTTGAACTCAATGTCATAATGCAGATTACTCTTGTTTACTTAATTTGATACTAGATGGCGTTGTGGAAATGTTGAGGAATAAATAGGTTAGTAAAATTATTTACCTATCTAAATACGTTCTTCATCTTCCTCATCCCTACATGCTTAGTCTATTTTACTTTTTATATTTTTCCTAAAAAAACGTCGTTCGCTGCTTTGTTTACTGTACTGCTACACAAAAAAACAGGAATTTCTCTGAGATCGTTTTACTAATAATAGTCCCTTAATCATATCAGAAAATGAAATTGAACTTTCTTAACTCGACCGTCTGAATTGAACTTTATAATAATTAATAACCAGAAATGTATACCAGTAATACATTCTTAAGCCTAGGATAATGAACTCTTAACCTTTATTTACTTAAATAGTACTCAACAAAATAATACTTATGTTTTAGTGGGACTGTTTGATTTTACACTCCTTCTGACGTAAAGCTTTTTGAATATAGAAATGTTGCCTGTAAGTGATCGCTGTACTATACCATGTAACTTTTACGTTTGTCAAATCTTTTTCTCTTGTCGTATTCTATCTATTAATCTAATTTATCAGCTGATAACAAATTTTGAATAGTTTTGTCTTAGTTCTCATCGAAATTGTTACTTACTAAGCGATTTTTTTGGAATTAGACTTTCGTTTCTTCTGGAAAGTTCTACGATTTCATAAACAAAAGTAGTATTTAAATATGACTGTCTTTTCGCTAAATAAATAACCTTCTTTCTCGCGCCCATTACAATCTGTTTGTGTGACAAATTGTGTAACTTAGGGATACCAAAATCCATTATTACATATTAAGTTACCTGCTAAAACAATAGCATTGTTTTAACCAAAACTTATATTGGAAACCTTTTGATAGTGACATAGTTAAACAAGCTAACAACTAATCAACTGAGGCCAACCACAGTCTTTAAGTAATGTTATCGCAATTAAAAACATTTATTTATTTACACTCAAATATTATCTCTTTATTCAAAATAGATGTTAAATAAAAGGACCCATATTTATTATAGGAATTCATTCGTTTTTCATTCAAGATTTACTTTTTAAAAGTTAGTGTACTTATTCTATAAAATCGTAAGCACCAACTTAACCAATTATAATTGGTTAAGTTTTTGTATTTAATTTACTTGAATCTTCCTCAAAAAGCACTCTATGCATTGGTAAAAACGTGCATGGAAGAAAAAAACGTGTTGCGCCGACCCCAAGTAAAAGGGGATAAGGGCAGGAAGATGATGCATTGGTGACAAGCATGAAAATGAGTGCAGTAGTTATTGAGTTTATCGCAAACAGATATACAGATAAGGCGGAGGACTTTGTTTTATAATATGTAGTGATAATATAGAGCGTACTTCTTGTTTTCTATTGGTAGGCCTCCTGGAAAGTTACTTGAACATGCATTAATCACGTTTGTAATTACTAACTAAGGTGGGCTAACCACTTATGGAAGTTAGTTAGTGCATGTAAAGTTCCTTAGTTTCGGTCTAGTGGCTAAGTTTGAAGGTAAATTAGGGTTGGTGTAAATTTGATATTGTTAAAGATAAGCAGTGTTATGAATAGATATTATGTAATTATGAATAGGTACTATGTTAGTATGTGTTAGAAATAGACTCTGCCTATTTAAACCGCCGCGTTAGCTAAAGACTCCGGTTGGGTCCGAAATTAGTCGGGCTATCAAGATAAATATACGTGAGTGAATCGTTAACATGTAGGTTAACATTCAGTAGGCCTGAGAATTGGCTAGCATCTATTTTTTATCCCGAATTCATTTTTTTTTTCGCGTACGAAGTCGCGGACTATAACTAGTAGTTTTTTTTACATTAGGTACGCATTACAGGCATTTTCATCTAGTTAAAAAGAGAAAAACATTTCATCGTGAAAATGTTACTTCTTGTACTAATAATGTGAAATTTTAATATTAAAAGTGGTTTTTAAAACAGACACAATCCTGAAATACTGAAGAAAATCAAAACTTGTCAACGTCCCGAGACTATAACGACCTCTTTTGTAAAACGTGAGCAGAAAAACAAAGCAGTTGTGCGTGAATAAAACTAGATGGCGTTAGCAGTCTATTTATACATGAACGAGTTATAATATCTTTACCAAGTTGTTTTTACTAGTAGGTACCTAAAGACTTCACGTTTTGACGTTTTAAGGTTTAGTTTGTAAAGTAGGGTTTCAAACTGAAAAATCATTAATTATGTTTATTTCTTAATTATTTGATTACCACTTTGCGATTAAGTTTAATTCATATATTTTTCGTATTAGGTACTATATTATACATAAATATATTATATCCCAGTGATTACGGCTTTTGGCTTTATGTTAGAGAATTTTGTAGCTCATTCCAAAATTAATGCACCATAAATGATTGAATCTTATTGTATCTATTCAACATTTTCATATCTGTCATCAAAGACAATTAATTTCTATTGCTCGTTTAACTCAAAGTAAAATAGTTTCACTTTTAGACTGAACAATCCACTTATTTGTTCTTCACAATAATTTAACGAAACACTACACTTAGTACACTTTATATCCAGTATCAAATGCCGAGTATAAACTTATTAAAGAAAGCTAGTATCTTACTGACTTAGTTCTCAAAACAAGAAATTTAATTAAGAACTTAATACGAGATGTTACTGAGAATGATACACAGTTACTGTTTAAAAATTTAATATATTTGAAAGTTTATCCTTATAGCTGTACTACAAATGTCGGAGTTGAAGAAAGAATGTTATACGAAATTGAACCTTATTGTTTAGATGATAAAGTCCTATCAAGATCGAACATCTACTAGTCTAGGTGTATACGCAAAAAAATCTTGAGCTGTATCAAATTTACGACCTAGATCAAATCAATATTAGCCATGAATTAATATTTAGACTAAACGATATTAGTATTCACACTAGTCTACAAGACATTAGCTAGTTTTGAGTATTTTTTTCAGGTAACTGCCCTTTTTTTAGTGCCAAATGTCTGTAGGTACTAAAAGAAGTTAAATAGGTAACTTAAAATCTAGAATTCTGAAAAAGTAAATTGCGACATACTAAAATTGCAGATGAAAATAGAGATTTTTCTAGTTTTAAAATCTAATTTTATTTTATCCTTTCGGTACTGACTGTACACGAACTGAGATCATGTTTCATTGTTGTATGCTACCGTCTAGCTAAACTAATTTTTAAGAATGAAAAATTCATTTTTCAAATTAGATTTTTTTTTCTGAAATTGATCAGTCGCCAGCTATGTCTCCAAAAGTTTTTAAATACTTGTAGGCTTTATTATTTTATTATTTAATATTGAAAGAGTGACTTTATTTATTCAATGTCTCATTTTTCATTTAAAAGTGGTTATTCGATTTAAAAATTCGGATAAAATAGGCGAAAATTAGTACAATAGAGACGACAATACATTATTTCTGCATAATACACGAACTTAACTCGACTTAAACATGTAAACATCCGGAAAAATCTGCTTAAAAGCAAGAAAAATACTATTTTCTGCTAAATATCTTGGCAAGGAGCCAAAATGGTAATCCTAAAAAATAGCTCATGTTTAAATCTTCATTCTGACCAAGGAAACAGAACCAGACCAAGTCTAAACTAAGTTTCGGGAAATGTAAAGGAAAATAAATTTGAACTCGTTTTTATGTCATCTTAAGTTAATGTTGGCTGTCAAGACCGAGGGTTTAGAATGTATTTTGCGGTTATTTTTGTAGGTGTTAAGTAAGTAATATTTTATTGGTTTAGCTAGTCCATGGATATTTGTTAGTGTTTTATTTGTGTTAGGAATAAATATAAATGATATTTTGTTCGAAAATAACTTTTTGAATACGAATTCTGTGAGAAGATATATTTTACTGTGATAAGAGTTTTGGTGTACCTACTAATAATTATTGTAAATGAGTTTTTATGAGCAAGATCATTTGTTCTGTGTCTGGATGTAATTTATCTATACTATTTATAGTTTAATGTATTTAGAAATAAAAAAGTATGTTTATCAGTTATTTTGTACTCATAACACTAGCTATTTCAGTACGCTTAACTTATTATTAACACTAGTTTACACTAGACGGCATTGTCTAAATGTTGAGGAATATCTATTTATCATTACTTATCAGTCGGTTAAGAACATTAGACAGCAAAAGCATACAAAATTCAACCAGACAAAAAAAATCTAGAACAAAGAATAACACGAGTTATCTAATAGTTTAATCCTGCTAGTAAAATGCGGCTAAGCTGTAAAAACACTCTAAACCTCGTATCATCAAACTGAAACGCGTGACGTTGCATATTAATGTTCAGACTGCGTACCACGACATCTTCAAGTAATATTACTGAGGGTGAGGAAAAGAGAGCGCTCTACACGGCGTAGAGCGGCGTTTCTCTTCCACACTCGCGAGAATATTAATTTTCAGTTTATTGGTATGTTCTCAGAATTGAGCTTTTACATTAACTTTGTTATATTAGTTGCATTTTATTCTGTCTGTGGAATGTTAATCTTTAGTTAGCATCCTTTCCTAGACGGGTTTTAAAATGACTGAGCTTTTTGTGAGATGTGACGTTTAATAAATT
Organism: Chrysodeixis includens; assembly: GCA_941860345.1. Lineage (NCBI taxonomy): Eukaryota > Metazoa > Arthropoda > Insecta > Lepidoptera > Noctuidae > Chrysodeixis > Chrysodeixis includens. Next base: position 4,109,808 of record OW796107.1, on the reverse strand, counting down.
AGTAAAATCTTTTATTTTTTTTGATAGAAAATATAAGTGATTAAATTAACTGGTATCGTCGAAGTACTTAAAATATGAAAAAAATAGGTAAAGCTCGGGTCAAGTAATATTTTTCGAAAAGTCAAGTGCCAGATTTGTCACATCCATGCATTGTAGTGATTCAATCAGCGTTTACGATAACAAATACATCACTGATGTAAAAAGCAGCCATTATATATTTAAAAACGTATTTTTACAACTTCTAGTCAAAAAATTATATACATATATTGCTCATCATAAAAACTACAGCTATAAATTAACACAAAGGCACAACGGCGGTCATCGACATCTCATCTCTCTCCATATAAAGCAATACCCTAAAATCATATGCTAGAGTAAACACGAAATAGTTCCAATCTAAAAGTCCATTAAAATAAATAGGTTAGGAGCAGGACTGACTAAGGAACTGAATAATTTTAATCGATTTGAAGTACGGCGGGGGAATCCAAATGGGCCTTTAATTGGATCGCTTTAATGTCTCATATGTACTTGGAGCTAACCCTAGCCTCAATTCAAGTCTTCTGACGTGACGAGCATACATTATAAGGTTATTGAGAGAGTTCGTTGAGTTTTAATGGATTCCAGTGAATTCCTTGTAAGAAGAATTTTAACCCTTCCTCAGTCGTATGCGTAGTACCTTCTGAAGTCAATGCTCGCGTTAGGGTTGTAAGCCCTGTATTATTTGAGGTATCTGGCCTTGTATTACTGTAGATATTCAAGTTAAGAAAAAAAAAGCGAAGGAAACTGTTCAAGAAGGCTGATTAGGCGAGTTCATGCGTTCGTGATGATTTCCAATGCATTGCTGCGTCCCGACAGACGGTGTTGCATGGTGGTTCAAGTTTAGTCAGTAAGAGTCTGGCATGCAGGAGGTGGGTGTCCATTAGGTTTTGCTCCACCTTACCAAGAAGGCATTGGCATATACATATGTCGTCTCTGTAACTTAAATTTAATAAAGCGTTCTTTTTGGCATTTCAATGAAAATCCTCTTGGATTATTTTCCGTCAGGGGGTTGTCTCGGACTATTACCAGCTATTTTAACAGCTAAAATCACTGGAGCGTCCTGGTCTGCCTATAGCCAGCGACAAGGGGTTCACTTTCACATTCACTGTCACGTCGATTTTGATAGGTACCTGATCAATGTGTAATCAATTCCTCAATTGTCATCCTTCCCCTTGCATTAAAATTGACACTTATCATCTCTCATAAATGCGTCGAGATGACAGTTACCCAAGATTCCTTTGTCAGTTATATATTTACTGAAAATGGAATGTTTCATCCTCGTCAAACACGGAACCGGAAAACGGGGTGAAAAATAGAGATTTTCTCAGAATAAAAAGAGCACGTTCACCTGTCATTGAAAGGGTATGCGGGTAATCTTCTCACCATAGAAAAGTCCGTTTTATTTCAGGTAAAGTAATTGGCGAATAATTGTAATAGAATTATTTGCTAACAAGCGGTTACACGTGACTTCGCCCTTAAGAATGTTGATTACCTACAGATGAAAAAATATTATCCTCTGAGGCAGTCAGTTAAAAAGTAACCTATGTGCTTATCCAGGGTGTCAACTTGCTCCATACCAAATTTTAACAAAATTGCTCTAACCGTTTAAGTGTAAAAGATTAAAATTAAATAACATCCATCTATACTTACAAACTTTTGCGTTTATGATATTAAGTAGGATTCGACAACTTCTTTCTTTCCTTCCGTAGAATTTTTAAACGCTTCAAAACAATTGAAAAATGCTTGATATTTTTTATATAGATCGCTGTTCATAGAAGCACAGTGTACGAATTCCAACTACTGATACATTCGAGATAGTTCAAATTCTTGTTATTCAGTGTATGGAATATCTTCTAAATGGACCGATATTGGAGAAGGAAATAGTTGGAGCCGAATCTTGAATATGTTTCGGAGAAACCTAGACATATATTAAATACTTTTTTTGCAAATAACTATTTTCTAGACGGTTCGTCCATTTTCATTATAGTGTATGTCAGGTTTCCTTAGTATGTTGAATATGAACGGGGATTACTAGTACTAATTAACTATGTAACTGTATTCCTCTTTATCGTCATTTGTGAACTTCAATTGTCTAAATAAATAAACTTTATTAATATTATTACTATGACACGTTGCATAAGCTTCTTATTTATTGTTGTCTTATTACTGAAACACATCAAATGTATATAAAACAATTATTATTAATATCATTTGTTATATTATGCTCAAATACGGTGTCGTATTTCGTATGAGAATCCTTGTAATTGTAGAGAGCTGATTCCTTTGTCTCTACAAATTTAATTGCTAATTCTCTAGCCACCTACGCTTATAGTCTAAGCATATTGGAATATATATTATCTTGAACTTATGTTCTAATCTACAGTAGCAATTAGCTTTTAACTTAAGACTTTATGTTAAGTGTTTTTAGGTTCTTTAGATGTTGATTGTATCTATCATTATTTTTATTGCTAGTGACAATATGGCAAATGAATAAACGTGCAATTTAAAAAGAAAATGTAAGTGTTTTATTCTTGTAATATTGTTTCTTAAATTATATATAGTTGTAATTTAAGAAAGATTATTAGTGAAGCAAGTGCTTTTTAAGTTAATGTGTCAATCTTGTTCAATTTTGGTCGTTAACTCAATGTTTCTATTGAAAACGTTAACCAAAATAATGACAGCAAAGTATAAAAGAGTATTGAACCAAAAAGTTCAAAAGAAAATTAAGCTTCCATTTTCAGACACATAGAAAAACAAAAAACAACTGTCAAAGTGCTTGTGTTCGAAATACAAATATGGAGCTGAATGGAGTTGATTGTTCAAATAACATAAGAAGGATGTGAACAAACATTTGAATAAAACCGTTTTGCTAAAGCCTCTTTTAACATTCAAAGAACAATTTGATACGAGGCGTATTATATTTGGTTTTGTTTGAATTTTGATCCGAATTGTTTTGGAATTGTTTCTTAAATTAATTTAGGAGAAAGGAATATAAGAGTGCGAGTATATACAGCGGGAAACGTAATCTTCTCCAGCTAAAAATAAAGTAATCTTATGCAGTATTTTTTTTAATTCATCTTTTTTTAGAAACCTCTTAAATTTCAAGAAATAAAGCGCACTTTTTCGTCTGTTCGCTTATCTCTTTGCCGTCGACAGCAAGCACAATTTTTCAGTAATATTTCAAACTATTTTATGTTAAGAAAACAGAAAATAGCGATTTAAAAATTCATATTCTCTAACAACAGTTATCCCTCATACCACCTTATCTTACAGTAGTATTATTACAGATGTAGAAGCAAGACGTTGCTCTACATTGTGTAATGCACCGTCTCGCTTCCACAATTGCAAACAATCTTACTTTAAGATAAGCCCCAAGAGCTTTATAACAATAGACTAAAGTTTAGCAAACTTTCGTATAACGAAATCGATTTCTTCAGTATCGACTCCTGAATAATAAAGGTGGAATGAGAAAAGTTTTGTATCGAGTAACTCTGTTTACTTAGCACTAACTTTACTCTAAAGAGGTTGGAAGTCACGACATCTAATAAAAATACGCGATATTCAAATATATCAGACGGCTCAATCGGTGTGGTAATTGAATAGGCTTTGAAAATGAATAATTTATGAACTCAAGTAGGTTTGAAAAGAAAAAATATATATTTAGAATACTTTGTAAGGAGAGAAAATATCAGACACGTATTTTTCGCTTTGGTAATAAGAACTAATTAAAAATGGCGTGGGTGTGACTGACGTCACGGTTTGAAGAAATTAAAATGTACAAAACAATACGTCTTGCAATTTAAATTTATTGCTGAAAGAATCGGATTGTATAAAAAAATAAAGAGAGATCCATTTTCTGAGAAAACTGTCTAATTCATAAAAAAAATGGTTCTTTGGTTTAATTTGTGTTTTTAGAAGTATATACGTTACGTTTATCAGTAGTCTCTCGTAATACAAGCGTTTGCTTAGTTTGAGACTAGATGGCGTTGTGTGAAAGTCGTGGGTTATTTACTATTGCGGTTGTGGAAGCGTGACAGCGCACTACACTTCGTAGAGCGGCGTCTCTCTTCCACACCTGCAATAATAATATTCTAAGAAGTGGTAGAGCTTGATGTTCAATGCAGTCTTCATAACTTTCTTAAGTTTAACGACACCGATGCGCCAAGGAGGTAAATTTTGATAACTTTCAAAACTTTTAAATGGAATTTCAACTTCAGCTTTTCGGTGTTAAGACTTAATATTCAATGACAAGTTGCAGAACATTTATTTTCGTGTACGCGTTTGTATTAGAAATTAAGGGTTAATTTGGAGTACAGATGAGTCTGATGAGTATATTACATACAAAAATATATGTATCAGCATTTTCCCCGACCTTTTATATTACTACAAGACAGTCGATCCCAGCGAGCTTATTTTTAAAGAATGAAATGTAAAAGAGATAAAATGTATCCTATTTGCAGAATAAACGATTTCATTTCATTTCATTGCCTAGTAGTTATGAAAAACAGCAAGAATGTTACTCATTTAAAAATAGCAAAGGTTACCTTTCGACCTGTAAAAACAAGCAGTTTCATTATATTAGTAAGACGTGTACAGTCAACATCTATTCATCAAAATTCTGACTGTTCAGCTGTATTTTGTTTTCGTACTTAGTTTCCATGGAACAAAGAAATGTAAAGGGAAGTGCTCGTTCTTTAAGACGGGGTGTAAAGTTAATGAGTTAAACCCATGCCGACGCATATAGCTTAGGTATATGTGGGACTTGCACCAAAAGTTCCGGGCTCCCGCTTTTGCTTTTTCCGGAGTTTCCCAGCCGTAAGATCATTGTGCAGGCACTACGCGGATCCGATGAGAGTCGTGGTACAAAACTAGTATCGTCAAATTTACTTATTTGCTGTGCGATTCTCGCAACTATTTGTTTTTTTTTTTATTTAGGAAGGTACAAAAAAATGTGTGTTTGTTAAATTTTTCTTTAAAAGCATCAGAATCTAAACATATGTATTTCAGGATATTATTATATGTACTTGGTTATAAACCGTTTTAAATATCTGAAAACTTTAGTTTTGTGTTCTTATGCTTAGGTAACGAATTATTTAAAGATAGCATTAGTGTCATGGATTTAAAAGGCAAGAGACAGAGAATGACAAAAAACAAAAGAAAACTTATGCCCAGAAATGGATGATTCAGTGTTGATGATGAAAATAAGGTTGATCATTGTCTCCTAACAGTGGCACACGCATAGCTTGAGATTTCCTTTATTCTGCTTTTTTATTTTCCATGACAATATCTATTTCGTTGCTCGTAAATACTATGTATGAAGCAATTCGTAGTTCGCAGCAGATTCTCAAGAGATTTATCGGCGTCTCACTAGGTGGCCTGTACCTTGAACAATGGGGGGGTCAAGACATATAATGTTCAGGGTCGTTTAGAAAAACGGTATTTTTGTGTAATACGATAGATGTGGATTGTTAGTTTTCTAGGTTGTGAGTAAATTAAGTCATACTCGTAGTACTAAAATGGTAATTGGTCTGCAGTAAAGTAATGAAAACATTTGAACAGGTAGAATAGAATAGAGAATAATATATTTATTTAAAAGAATATTGTTACAATAGGTTTTACAAGATGACGTAAATAGTAACGGGTGGAAGAAGAAGAAGACATGCTGCACCGACCCCAAATAATAATTGGGATAAGGGCAGGGGAATGATAATTGTTACAACAGGTATAACATAAAATAATGTACATAATATTCTGCTGTTTGTGTCGTTTTGTTTATCTTTATAAACAAAGTACGAAATTATTATTTTCATTCCTTGTGCCCCGGTCGTTATACATATAATGATCTTAAAATTAGTTAGTCACTGTCAACTTAGAACATTTTATAGGGACCAAGTTGTGAAGACGGATGTCAGAGGACCGGGTGTGGAATGACTTGAGAAAGGACCTACGTCCAACAGAGGAACGCGTGGGAGTTGATTAATTGAAGTTTTGAAGGAACAAGCTATTTATATAGATATCAGTACATATATACATACATACATAAACGTCACTCCTCTTGCCCTTGGGGGTAGGTAGAGATCACATCTTTCCATTTGCTACGATTCTGGCATACCACTTTAGCTTCATCCACACTCATCAATCGCTTTATATACACGCCTGTCGGTGTAGGTATAGTACATATATACCTATATGAAATATCAGTCATTCGCTTTAGAGAGTCAAAGGCCTACTTAAACTCTATTACCAGGTTGTACAGTGACGAGCAATCACATACAAATAAACGTTTTATTTTCATATGTAATATTTTATGTTTAGCTTACAATATCAGGAACATTCCATTACAGGTTCAGAAATTTCTCATAAGAAATCTACCACAACTGTTTGGTCGTGTAAGTGTAAATCCTAGTCAAATGATTTATGTTATCGTGAAATTTACTTTTGAATGAAACGTTTTATGTTTTGCTTACAATATCGGAAATATTCCATTACAGCTTTTAATATAATACCTACATAATATTTTTACTCGTGACTGTATGTCAACCAATCCATAAGAAAAAATAATTAGCTTTATTTATTTGTAACTTTTAAACCCTGTTTCGGCTGGACAAATGTCATGGAAAAAAATAGCCTCTGTTATTCCAAGCGCTACGAGCTATCTCGATATCAATCTTTATAAATATTGGTTGCATGGTTAAGGCGGTTAAGCGTAAGAAACAAACTCACATTCGCACTTACAATAATGAGATAGATAGATAAATAGAATATTCTTTATTGCACAACGCATGAGAATCAGATTTGATAAATGTAAAAGTTAAGGTACGTTTCCAAGACGGGCCGCAGGCTGCAAACTGCAGCTGCAGACTGCAAGCGACACTACTCAGACGGACAGCTGAAAGCGGTTTTATTAACATTGTATAATACTCGCAGAATTCTCGCATTATTATGATATTTACAGATCGACCTAGACTTTCTTTTCATGTCTACTTGTCTAGTCATGATCTTTATTCTAGAGGATTTACAGGAGCCCCATTAGCATAATAAACACGATGTCCTAACCACAGCTGTTAAACTTTATTATCTTTTCTTTTTTATCTTTTAAAGCGTTTCGCATAAAAATGTAGGAATTTGTCCAGTTCAGTACTAAATCAGAATGATTAATGTTTGTGGTGTATTTCAAACGTGTTTTGAATAACAATTATTTTATAATTTTATGGGGACTTTTTTGGAGGTTTCGTCAATAATATCAAGATAAATAAAGATAATACCGTTATAAATGTGTACTATACTACGTAGTATTCTATTTTTAAAGTACTAGTTTAAATCTCATTACTATATAGAATAAAACAGTCATCTCCCGCTGTCTTTCTGCCCCTATGCATGCTTAGATCTTCAAAACGACGCATTGAATTTTAATGCGGATTTTCAATACGCAAATACATACTGCAATACCTAATAAATCTAGTACAACAGTAGGTATTGCATCCGAGCAAAGCTGGGACAGTGTATTGTAAACCTCACAAATTTTAAATTAGAATTCTAAAAATACTGTTTAACGAATTTGAAAATTATAAAGTAAAAACCATTGAAATATTAAACAATAACAATTACCTACTTTTCGTAGTAACAGATAAACTTGTACTTAACACAAATTAGATCAAAATTTACGTGTTTTCATTTAAACGTCTTTCCCTTAACTTGAATAAAACCTATTTTAAACCAAATCAGCTTCAAGCTATATAGATGAAGGAAAACCCTTTTTCCTTTAGAGTTCACCGCACAACCTATAAAACCTTCAAACTATGAATAAATGTTCGTAAAAAGGTTTTACAAATATAAAGAACTTATAATATGGCCTGACCGCTTACCACCAAACTTAAAAGTAATATTATCGCGAGTGTGGAAGCAAGATGGCACTATAAAGCGTAGAGCGGCGTCTCTTTCACACACTCGTGATATTATTACCTGACTCTGGTCCTTGTTTGTGGCCTTGAAATGTCTTCGGGTAGTCCAATATTAGGCCGTTTGGTGCGAAAGAGGCCTTTTATTGCCATACCTGTCACGTACAGCCTGCCAATTCATTTCCACTATGAATCGATTTGTTTTGAGTGTACCTAACGTTGCTATACGTGTTAAAGGGACTCCGGTTAATAGTAGAAAGGTTTTTTATAGAAAAAATGATAATACTGAAAAGAAATTGGTTTTGTATACAAAGCTCTTATTAGATGATCAAAATTAAAAGCAACAAGGTTCTTATATATTGTTTTTATTTTTCTCATTTCCAAGGGGCGTTATGTTTGAGTATTTTATATAAATTCCTGCTGAATACCTTCATGCGTTTCGTAGAAATAGGGTTATGACAGACAGGTGGATTGACCGACGGATGACTATGTTAGTACAGGACCCTCCTAACACTCATTAAGTGATCAAAATTTGCATGGGTCTAAATTGAATTCTTCTGTATACACCTATATACATTTATTTTAAGGTTTGCTTAAACATACTGTATACTTACTAAAACAAATTTAACAAAAAATAGTATCAAATTCACAAACATTTTTCTTCCTTTTTTCCTAGCTTGCAAAACATCTGAAATACGAAAATAAATAAAGCAAGAAAATCAAATTAAGCAAGGGAAAGTGTCAGCATTTTTAAGACAGGGAATTTTTTACATCCAAGTTATTTTTGCTGCAATTTAATAAAATATTTGTAAGCGCTATTAAGCATATTATGAGTAAGGAAAATGAGAAACTTATTTATTTTTAAGTGATTCTTGGTAGCTTTGTGAGTTGTGCACGAGGTTTCTTTCCAGTAATAACAAATCTTTTCTTAATAATTATTTAGCTAGATACGCTATTGTAAAAGGTTATTTGGTCGGTAACAAAGGTCAAACAGCAATGTCATATTTACATGCTGTCATAATAATTCAATATCAGTATTCAGCGACTTATTTGCAATTTTTAGCACGGCTAATAAAATTTTAAAACAAAATTATAGTTTCTTACCGGTTCTTCTCCATAAGAATTACATTTTCGTATCGCGCAACTAGAGTCAGTAACGCTTTGAAAGTGCCTGACAATACCTATCGAATTAAAAGCTTTTGAATATAATATATTAAAAAAATACTATACATATTACTTTAAAATGTGTTATAGATGAGATTATTTAGTAATAAAATTTATTCTTTTAGCACTTAGCAAACATAATTGAAACTGTTTGTTATAGAATTATGCCGGCTAGATATTAGTTTTATCGCTATTCCAATAAACTGCGCCTGTTAAGTGATAATCTGTATTTATTAGCATATCTAGAGACTTACAGGAATCAATAAATGGTTTTAATATGTTCCTGGGTTATAATTGAACAGCTGTCATGATCTATTAAGAAAAACCATGAAATAAAGTAGTTCTGTGATGTTTAGGGAAATAACACACAATTTCCTTTTTTGGTAACGGTCCATTTATAATAGAAAACTAAAATATTTTCAAACATATTATATTATACCTACATACAGTAGGTACATACATACACAAATCACCTAGTGGTAAGACCGTAGGACTGTCAAGCCAAAGGTCTCGAGTTTGATTCCCAGAGACACACAACTTTTCGAATGTCTTGTGCGTTTCAGAAGTCTATATCACCGCTTCCGTGTTTCGAAAGGCACGTAAAAATGTGGATCCTACCTGGTCTCCGGTCTCCGGTTGTGTGAGACTGCCGTCCCATTGGACTATGAGAGTAACGGAACAAAGAGTGCAACTGTGTTTGCGCACACGCCTTTGAAAAAAAAATGAATAAAATAAAAAGTTTGTTGTAAAATTCCGTTCAAATCTCCCTAGCTAGGAATATATCGAGGTCGATCTTTAGTCTATCATTTATTTATTTATATTTATTTCTTAAAGGTAAGATTCTTATAAACTAAGCCCCACATAACCGTAACAATGGTTCTAAAAATCTATTTTGTACAGTTAGTGACGGCCTATCTGACTTCTATCTATTTTTCTACATAATACAGTATTTTAAGTTACAGTAAAGATTAAGTAGTAAGATTAGTAAGTTAGAGTACTTTCGGCTATCCAGGCACTGCGAACTACAGTCAATCACAAGCCCCATTTAATTTAACCAAGGAAATACCTTATTTTGTATGATTTATTATTATCTGATAAAATCAAATAAGCTTTAACATACTAATTAACATAAAACACTACCGTACCTACTTACCTCAGATCTATTTAAATAAAATCACAGAAACAATAAACAAATCATCAATACATATAAATCAAATTTTACTATCTGTTTGTTATATTGAAACAACCGTTTTTTACTACATGCATGTCGGAGAATGAATAATTATTTATTTTTCGAGTGGCAAAGAGGCTGAATATCGTTAGCTTCCTGACCTTCATGTTGATGTTTTGACGGTGACAGTTTAAAAAGAAGTTTATTTGTATGTCAGTTCAATCTGTCAGTAGTGTGAATGTCGATGGAGCTGGCTCTCTTGCTCCGGAGACTTCACCGGCGCCGGGTGTGCGCACTGACTGAGAAATATTTAGATGGCGGACGGAAATTATCAACACGTGGATTCTAATCCGTTTGAATCTGCGACAGCAGCGGTGGGATTACCCCAAGGAGCATCCTACGAGCCTACTGCGATGCCAGCTACAGAAGGATATTTTACGTCCTAATCTTCAGCGTAAAAAAATGTGGCGGATTTAGCTTGGGTAACCGAAGAAAGTCAACCATGTGCAGCACCGGAAGCATGGGCGACATTCTTCCAAAATATGTTAGCGGGTTTTCAGAATTCTGACCTACAACCTTCCACGAGTACTGGTTTACGTAGAATACTGAAAGCGAGTGAAATATTCCTACCACCATTTGATCCAGACGAGTGTCAGTTTACCTACTGCGGTGCGTACGTATCCTTTATGTAAAAGTTGCAAAGAATTACAGGAGCGGCTTTCACGGCAGTTTATAGCAACAAAAAGGTTTCACGACCTTTCTGTGACATGGCGGAGTACAAGAGCGATCTAGCAGCAACGTACCTACGTCGAGTATTTTACGAACAAGTTGGCGCTGGTAGATCGACAGGAAACTGGCTGGAACGAGCCCAACCAGATTTAAGTTGTCATTTCTGGTATTACGGATACTCAGGTATGGTCAGAGTTGCTTAAAATACCCAAGATGACGTTTGTAAATTTTTGAAAATGCCTTTTGGTCTCTCAAATGCACCTTCTGTTAACTAAAGAGCAATAAATAATGCTCTCAAAGGGCTAAAAGACAAAATTGCTGATGATGTTTCGGTTATTTCAAAATAAACCTTTTAGAATTTGGAGCGCGTGTTGTCGGCTCTGTCAATGGCAGGTTTTACATTTTATTGGAAAAAGTGCACTTTCCTTAAATCTTCAGTAGAATATATGGGCTATGTCATTAGTGTCAATTCTATAAAACCAAATCCTAACAAAATAAAAGCTTTGGCTAACTCTCCTTTGCCTACATGCGTAAAAGAACTACGGCAATTTAATGGTCTTGCTGGGTATTTCAGAAAATTTGTACCTAACTTCTCATCTATCATGGCACCCTTGTACGCACTTACTAAAAATGATGATAATGGGTATGGACCGCCGAGCATACATTGGCTCATTCTGCTGTGGTTGGATATGTGACTTCTGCACCCGTGTTGACTATCTTTGACTTTAGTAAACCAATCGAACTCCACACCGACGTGAGTTCGATTGGATATAGTGCGGTGTTATTTCAAAAGGATGATGTACAACTGAAAATTATTTCAGTCAGCGACCAACCGATGCGGAAAGCCGATATCACAGCTACGAGCTATAGACTCTAGCCGTTTTTTAAGCCTTGAAGTATTATCGTCATTTTAAAATCATCACAGACTGTGATGCCTTGAAGGCATCGCGTCATAAACGTGAATTGTTACCCTGCGTTCACCGATGGTGGGCGTATATGCAATCTTTTGATTTCGAAATAAAATATCGAAAGGGTGAATGGATTCCACACTAGATTACTTTAGAAAGAACCTAGTCAATAGTATACTGGTAAATGTTTCTCATTTAAACAATTATTGGTTGCAGGCCGAGCAGATGTTATATCTCGAAATAAAGCGCATTACTGACCATTGAAAGCGAATTGATTGATGCTGGAGTTGGAGCGCCGTATACTTGTAGAGATAATTCACTTTTTTAAAAAACTTACAGATGAATGGTGGGGCTTTTAGTGGAACAATAGTTCCCGGTAATTACAGATAATTCAAGGATTTCATGTCGAACTGAAACGCTTGGGCTGGGATAAGACCTTGTCAAAAGTAGGGGGACCATTTCTGGTTTCCTGATATGAGCTCATCTGTTTGAGCCTGCGTAGACCATTGTTTACCATGCAAAGTAAATAAAAGCCTTTCTGGTAAAACACTATTCATGTTGACACTGGTGGTAAGATGACCGGCGGGAGGATGACAAAGAAGTGTATCATGGTTATTATGGGCGCTTTTGCGAAATTTTGTCATTTGGGTGCAGTTGACTTCAGCCTATGAGGCCTTTGGAGGTTTCTTTCACATTTTTGGTGCAGCCAAACGAATTGAATCTAAACAAGGTGCCTCTTTTACCGGACGGGAGTTTTAGAGCTTGTGTAGTGAATGGTCAATGGATTTCATGAGGTTGCCAGTGGTGTATTGCGGGCCAATGGCCAGGTAGAGCGAATGATATCAGTGCTGATCAATTGTTTTACCATTGCTGAAAATCACGAGAACAAATCTTGGAAGTCAATTATTATTGGTGAGGTTAAAGAGGATCGGTAAAACGCCACTTTAGTTGTTGATCGGCTGCAATAAAAGTTCCCCAAGATTTAATTTCCTAACTTCTGATCTTGACGCGAATTTTAGTCGTAAGGGACTTCGTAAATATCCAGTTGGATGTTTACGAAGTCTTTCATGACAGATGATAGACTAGATAGTTTGCTAGGCCTGTCGGAATGTTTAGATGGTACAAAGAATAATGCTTAAGTTTAATATTGTAATGTAGTCGAAGTTGTTTTTATTGGTGCGTGCAAATTAGCATCGATTGAAGTGTTATAAGAATTACGAATTATTTTACTATTGTAGGCAATAGGAAGATCATTTTTGTTTTTAAAATGATTGTGAAAGCTCCTACGCTTTGACTGAGAATTTGACTGAAAGCTCCTACGCTTTGTCTGAGAATTTGACTGAAAGCTTCTACGCTTTGTCTGAAAGCTCTTACGCTTTGGCTGAAGGTATGACTGAAAGCTTTTACGCTTTGTTCGATAATTTGGAAAAAAGCTGATATGCTTTGTCCGAAACAAGATGAAAGCTTTTACGCTTTGGTTTAAAGTTGCTATGCTTAGCCTGAAAATTAGTACGCTTTGTCTACGACATAGATTGAAAGCTTGCTACTTGATCCAGTGTGACTGCTGGAAGCTTCTACGCTTCGTAAGTTTGCTAAGCTAAGGTGTTATTAAGGTCCTAATGTTGAAAGCTTCCTCGCTTTGCGGGGTAATCAGAATAACTTGAGTATCCGAGACAGACCTGTTGTATCTATGATATCAACGGGCAACGCGAGAACGCGTTGATTCGCAGAATGGCCGTGTCGGAGAATGAATAATTATTTATTTTTCGAGTGGCAAAGAGGCTGAATATCGTTAGCTTCCTGACCTTCATGTTGATGTTTTGACGGTGACAGTTTAAAAAGAAGTTTATTTGTATGTCAGTTCAATCTGTCAGTAGTGTGAATGTCGATGGAGCTGGCTCTCTTGCTCCGGAGACTTCACCGGCGCCGGGTGTGCGCACTGACTGAGAAATATTTAGATGGCGGACGGAAATTATCAACACGTGGATTCTAATCCGTTTGAATCTGCGACATGCATATAAATACGGTACAGACACCAGAATACCATTTTTGACGGGCGTTTATAAATTAGCAGATAGATAATGTAATAAGGAGTAACTTAGTCTACTTTAATTACTAGAAGAAAAAAACAAAAAATATTCCGATTAACTTTTTGTTTTTTTTTCTACGCGGATAAAGTCGCGGGCAAAGCTAGTCAATCACAAATATAAATCGACAAACGCAGCTGAATCACGATTATTATTTATTTGCATAATTATAACCCGCATTTACATTGATTCGTAGAACGGTATGATTAACGCTATGTAGATAATACCCCTATTGTTTTATGTCAATAACACTATACAGTATACAACAAAGTTGCAAGATCTGTCTGTCCTTATGTACAGTCACGAGTAAAAACATGTATGCACGATTAAACAATTGAGGTTTAAGTCCTAGGCAAATGAAACAAAACGTGAAATTTCCATTCAAATTAAACATTTTTGTTAGCTTACAATATCGGGAATATTTCATAAGTATTAACCGAGGCGCTACCGTGAAATACCGTATCGTCGGAAAGGATTTCATTGGTTTATTGGCTTTAAAAAACAAAGCACGAAACAACATTAATATGAAATCTATTCCCATTAAAATGGTATCAATTTAATGGTAACAATAGACGAAGAAATTCAACCGTAAACTGTTTTATTGCACGCCATAAAATAGTAGCTGCCAATCTTTATCGGATTACAGATCTTTGGACAAAACATATGGTGAAAGATGTGTTAAGACTAGATACACTGGTTAGCAACAATGTGGTTTAATTTTCATTGCTAAGTCTCGCCAATAATTCGATGTAATTAAATCGTATGTTAACGGTTTACTCACGTTTATTTATCGGGATAGCTTGACAAAAGTATTCCAATAATATACAATATTATAAACCAGTCTATACAAGTCCCACTGCTGAGAATAGGCCTCTTCTCAGGTAGTGAAGGTTTGAGCATTGATTACTACGACGGTTGCGTTCATTGACATTGGGTAATGAAATAGGTGAAGTTTTTGTGACGTTAGTCTCTTTTTACGTTACCGGTAACGGCTCACGGCGACGATTCCATTTTTTTTAAACCTGGTTTCCTCACGATATTTTATAATGTTATAATTCACGATATTTTCTTTCACCATTTATCAGTAGTGTCAACAAATAAAGAAAGCACACAGAACTTTGAAAAAAATCACATTGGTACTTGCCTGTTTAGGGATCAAACCTGCACCTTGTGCATGCAAATCCATACATAGAACCGCAAGACCTTACAGTAAACAAACTAAGCTTGTCCGCCGACAGCAAAATTACATTTAGGTACATTTTAAACCCTACAAAAAACAGCGATTAAACTTTTTATCCCCACCCTTTACACCACATATTGAAACGCGTGATATTACAAAGCTCTTAAACAAGGCATCTGTCACGTATGTATCTCGTGTCGGTATGTAATCTCAAGTGTGTACAGGGATTCCGAAATAATTATCATATTATCCGCTTTGACAAAGTCGGCAGAACGGCTAATAAGTTTATAATAATATAAGCTTGTGTATTGGATATGTTTTGACAGAGCAACTCGAGTATGAAGTGGGTATCATGTTTAAAGTACAATAATTTTGATGGATTTTGTTTCGGCGACATTTCGACGAGCGTTAATTGTTATAGAAATTGATTGAATGTGTAGCAATCATTTTTCTTTGTGATAAGAGTGCCAAACAATCATCTTCTTCTTCTATCGTATTATTGGATTACAACTTGGTGTCATAGATTTTAGCGTGCCGGAATTTGATCCCATGAGCTTTGTCTTGCCAGTCTAACGTTCATACCACTAGGCCATTACAGCAGTTTAGATTACCGTACTAAGTTGAACCACGTTGGCGTTTTTCTCCCACAACAGCAGTAATATTACTTTATGATCTGATTGCACGGGTACAGACAAAAATTTAAGGAATTTTCTTTACTTTTGAGATCGTGTATAACAATCTACTTACTGAGTCCAATACACGAAAAGTTGCACTTCTTTATAGAGAACGTTCAGTACTGAGAAATACCAGCATCATTATCAGCCTATCGCAGTCCACAGCTGGACATATGCCTTTCCAAGAGCACGCTTACAAACATAGAGGTAATTAATATAAATCTCGAAATAAATAAAAAATAATTATCATCTATTAAAATTGTTATTTCGAATGAGAATTTTATTAAAATTACTGTATATTTTTCCGCCAGTTTTGCTTTCCATTTGAGTTGCATTTTCACTTTATTTATTCTTCAACTTTACTTTGCACTTTTAGTGATATTATTGCGGTAAATTGCAAATACTGAAGTAGGATAAACGGAACGATTTTCCAGTTCCTTTGAACCATAAATAGGTCAAGTTTCTTTGCATGCAAATAATGTTTATTTATTCTTAAAAGACCCACAATTAAGTAATGCACATAATTAAGCATGTGAACCGCAGGGGCCCGCAATACAGACAAGACTGGCAGAAAAATGGCATATTTGGACTGAACTTATTAGTCCCGTCAAATTAGACCAATAAATGAGTGAGAAATACCAAAAAAGGTCTAAATTTACCAAACTATATGATGTACTTGGTGTTCGTTAAACTTAAACTGTCGAATGGAAGTATCAATTTTACGTTTAATAAAAGTGTTTTTAATTACCAAGGATGATATTTCGAAACGTGAACACATGGCTCGTAGAACTCTGAACTGCTGAAGTTTGCCCCTTTAGACTATTAATATTTATTATTTTGAATTTTATATCACTATTAGAGTCACTAGTAAAGTTAACCAATAACGTCTATAACCAATCATATTTTAATTACTGTTTTAGTGCAGGAAAATAACCTACTTTCTTCTGGCGCAGTCGGGAAAAAACTTTTTGGAAAACAAGCGAATTTCAGGATAGAAAAAAGTAGACAAAATATCTAGCAAATACTAAATAATATTATGAACTCTACCAAGAAATTTTCTTTTACGAAAAAATATATTTTATATGAGAATATTCCGTAAAAGTGATATCACACACTGCCATGCCCATCTTAGGGTCACGGTCATATTCGTGTCATATTTTATATGACCCTTTTATGAAGTCTCGCTTGGTCAGCTAGTAAACTTTATTTTGTTGCTGTTATAACACTTTGTTATATAAGCCTTTATTTTTTTGTGTTAAGTATATAAATATGTGATGCATTCCCTAAAAATAGGATAAATAACAATAATAAATACATAGTATGGGCTGTAAAAAAAACGTAATGTCATCAAATTTTATACTTATGAACGTAGTATTGTGAACAAGTTTAAGGTATGCGTCTCGAAAGAAAAAGGTTAATTTTTCATGAAGGGTAGCGTCAGCTGAAACTCAAAGAGAAACTACTTAAATATTTCTTATCCTCGAACTGAACTGTTGTTAATTTTTTATCCATGACCAAAATGAGGGGAAACATTTCTAATCACTTTTTGTATGTTGCGGTTATATCGCGAGGCAGCGTTTAATAGGGTGACTTTCCAGATTGTGTAATTAATTAATTAATCGAAAAACCAGCCTTAATTAATTTTCCGAAAATGTTGGTAACAAATGAAAGAAAATTTACGAATTGAACACAACAAATGAGTAGAGAATCCATCACACAAACTTTTATACGAGTTGTTTTTTTGTGGGCATCGTATTACATCAGAAAAAAAAACACTTGACTGGAGTGCAATTGGAGTGGCCTATCTTCGATAAGGAACTACGTTGATGAAGGTGAAATAACATGAAATCAATTTTGGGTTAAAAGTTGCAGTTTCAGCATTAACTCCAAACATTACATTCACATACAACTGCAAAACCAATTACAGTTGAACAAAAATCGACCAGTACATGATCCATAACGATTCAAAGAAGAAAAAAATTAAGAAACGATATCCCCCGAAAGTTATGTATTTCCTTAAGGGACTACTTCGGGATGCTCAAGAAGATGAAATAACATGAAATCAGTTTTGGGTTAAAACTTGCAGTTTCAGCATTAACTCAAAACAATACTTACACACAACTACAAAAACAATTACAGTTTCAAAGAAGAAAAGCCTTAAGTAAGGATATCCCCCGAAAGTTATGCATTTTCCTTATAACATTCTAAAAATATCTCTCGTTAGGATAGGAAGTTAACGACGTCATACGACCTCACTTCCCGGGGCCCTTTGTATTAAGGTTTGGAACAAAATTCACCTTCTACCCTTAAATAACATGAAAAGGTATAATGACCTGTCTTTTGGATAACGTTTATCAGAATTGGAACAAGGAAATGAAAGTTGAGAAGTTTTGGAGAACTAAATGGAAGATTTCAATAATAAGGAAATTAACTGTTCTGATAGCCAAGTAGTATAGGTCACTACGCCAATTACTAATGAGCCTGATGTGTCGCAGGTTCGATCTCCGCGTACTACTAACGTCATTTGTCATTAAAAAATGCATTGATACGTGACGTCATCCGAGATTTTAACATGCTTTTTTTTAATATCCAAGTCAATGAAATACCCAATTAAAAAATGCAATCATTTTAAAATTGACACCGCGTGATACGTCTAGGGTTATGTAAACTCTCGTATACAAATAAAAACTAGTTAAATAAAAGTCAGATGGGCGCACTTAGGGCTCTGTTCTACCAATGCTGAAAATATAATTATTGCGTTTTCTCTGATGCAAGTAACTTAAGGCTCTCAATTTTTGCTCTATACCTACTTTATTAGAATAGAGTAATCTTTATTTGTAGGAATACGGTACAGGCAATTTGTTACAGAAAATGTCTTGCCAAAATCCAGTTTTTTCTTATTTCTGTCACACGTAACTATCTTTAAAAACATTCAAATTTAGACGGCAATACTACAAACGACCTGTTTTTTTGTGCTTCGCCCTGCCAATTAGTATGTTTGCGACCAGCAGTAGGTGTAGCGTCCCACGAGGGCCTAGTAATTGAAAATTGAAATAATGAATTCTTAGAACATGACAATTGACTGACAAATATTTTCATTCCATACATAACCAAACTTTAAAAGTCCCATCGTAGGTGTGTTCAAATAATCCTTTTGTTCCTTTATTTATTGGTGTAACTAATACGTCATTCGAATTATCGGTATTGTCGTAATATGCAAATGTCTGTTAAGGTATGTAGGAAACATCGTGTGCGAACTGAGTTTTGATGTCACCGTTTAATACTATGCAATGATAATGACGTCAAAGTTATACTGCCCTCGTAAATGAAAACACAGTATCTCAAGAAATGTCGTTTTGAGATAATGGCGGTTAAAGTTTGAAAACTAAAACATGACGTTGTGAAGAAACTATTATGGTTACATAAGATTGTTTTTTTTTCTATGAAATGCAAGTGACTGAACTTGATATTTTTATATTTAAAATTGCAGAATAACAATTAAATAATTAATAAAATGAGATAATGTGTTATAATTAATGAATTAATTTAATATATTTCGTAAAATTTAAGCTTAATCACAGTATCTAAGTGGTTACTGTGTTTTAGTCTACTTTAATTTTTTACTGTGTTTAAAGTATGTAAAGATACTAGTCTCTTAATAATGCCAAACAGTAACTTTAATGATACTGTGTTTTAAGCTATTTATCACATCCGAATATCAATCTAGTAAGTGATATACTGTGATTTAGGCTAGGAAAAACCTATTTTACTTTAAGCTGTAGTACAGTATTTAGATATACTGTGTTATAAGCTAACCCTTTGTCATTAGTGTTATTTTTTTATTTTTGTATAATGATCAGGATATTATATACACCGTGTAACATAATTAACGCACGTCCTGAAACTACTTTGTTCAGAATCGATAACAGAATCCATTTCATTAATAAAAATAAATATTTTTTTTTACCAAAAAATTATTTAGAAATAATTAAATTGTAGACACTATTTTCATAAAGCACTCGAAGTAAACGAAAATGAGCCTTAAATCGATGCAATAAGGCTTTAGCAATTCACAGCGGTTCACACTTTCAAACACACACACAAGTTCACACTTTCAAACACTAACAAAGATACATAAAAAGGACCGCCGAAATACGTAATACAATAGAAAAGAGCGAGACAGCCGAGCGCGGCGCCGGCGCGGCGGCGCGCGGCGCCCGCGTGGCTCGCGCTTCCTCGCATTAGTCATCGGCCGATCGTTATCAGTGAATGTTTGTCATTATTTGTCAAAACAAAACTTTCGCGCGCGATGTCTTTCCGGTATACTAACGTACAGTACACCGAGATGGTGAGGACTCTACCACAGTGTGGTGATAACGTAGCATTAGCGTGTAGAACATTTAATGATAGGCAAAAGACCTAGTGTATTGTGACGAATCAACAAGTGCCGAGGACCTTAAAGATAGGATAGTGGCTGCTTTTGAAACAGTGAAAAGGAACATTCTAGTGTTAAGTGAATTGCGACAACAATTGCGTAAACGAGCTTTTAAGTGCATAGAACAAGGTGGTGGACATTTTGAAAGTGTTTTAAAAACAGGACGCCGTCGTATGAGTGCCGATTAATTTTAAACATGTAAGTTTCTCATTGTTTAATTATTATGATTACCTAATATCTTTTAAACACGCCGCCTTTGTTTAGGTACCTATCAAGTTCATCTCTATCAGCATTTCAATAACAATAACTTACGGTTATTAAAATCATTCATATTAAACAATTCTAATAATAAACATAAACAATTTTATGCAAAGACGTCATAGTATCTACGTACATAAGAATGTAGATCTCTTTAGGTTTTCAAATTGGTTTTAAGGGTTTTACTTTTCGTATGTTATGATTTTATGAACTTATGATAGTAGGTATTGGAGCAGCCGCGCGGGCTGCGAGACCTCCACTTTTGTGCGTCTGTGTGCGCGCGTAACGTATTGAGCAATAGGGCGCCCACGCTTTTGCCAATTATTTGTACAAATTATTCTGACAATATGTAATGAAAAAAAAATGATAAAAATGTTTCAATACATTAATTGTGGATAAAAAAGGATATTCTTTTTGGGGTGTCTGTGGATGTGCGTTATTTCCGTTACACGTTGTATAAAGATATAAGGGATATTAAATATGTATATATTAGGTATATCAAATTAAACTACACTTGAGAGCAATAAATAAAACCTTGACTTTCTTTATAAGGAAGATTTTTTAATGAATCTGAATCCATGTTTAAAAAAAACATACACACTATTTGAAAGCCTACCTTATTACCCTTTTAATGATGTTAAATACAGTGTAAAAAAATACCCATAAGAGGTTTTATGGCTCAAAACCCCACAACAGGTAGAATTACGTAATGTTGCTTGAGAAATAATGAAAATTAAACTCAAAATGTTTAATCAAACTGATTATTAATAAGGTGCATTCCCTCCCTTAGCCTTAATAACAGCTCTTAATCGGTTTTTCATGGACCATGAAATCTTGTGATATAGCATTCCACTCTTCTTCTTTCTTTTTCGCTCATCCCAGACATGTTCAATCAGATTGAGATCAGGACTACAAGCTGGCCACTCCATCGCGGTAATTCCAACGTCTTCCATGTAGTCGCTAACTGTTCTAGCGACATGCGGTCTGGCCTTGTCGTGCATGAGGCGAAAACCTTCTCCCATAAGCCACGCAAGCGGCCTCACATGTCCTTCAACCACTTCTTCGACGTATCGTGCAGCTGTCAAACCTCACGATCTCGAGCCGATATTCGCCCCAGTGATGAATACAATGTCAGTTTTAGTGTCCAACATTATGCCACCCCAAAACTTACACGATCCACCGCCAAAAGCCACGTGTTTGCTTATGCAGCATTGTGAAAATCTCTCTGATGACCTTCGGTAGACCCAGAGCGTCCATCATGACCATGTAATGTCATTCTGCACTCATCAGAGAATATAACAGACCGCCATTGGTCGTAGTTCGTACGTTCAATTTAAATGTTCCCTGGCAAATGGTAGTCGGGCTTGTCGGTGAGCTGTGGTCAATTTGGGACCATTTGCTGGGCGATGTGAAGTCAGCCGTGCTTCACCAAGTCTTCTTCTGACTGTCCACCGACTTATACTGACATTGCGAACTTCTCGAAGCTCTTGTCCCAGTTGAACCGCATTCAGTTGCCGATTTCTTAAAGACCTCGATACAAGAAAACGGTCCTCACGCTCTGATGTTCTGCGTCGCCGGCCAGATCCTGGTCGCCGAATGTACCCACCGGTCTCTTGAAACCTCTAGTACACACGACGTACAAAGTAGCGGCTCAAATTTAGTCGTTGAGCAACTTCACTTTGATTATGACCTGCTTTGAGCAAAGCAATAACTTGAGCGGGTTCTGCAGGTGTGGTATCCATATTGTTCTGTACGCTTTTAGTAGCGATGTTTTCACGTTGACCCTCGGTATGCAACTGATAAAATATCCAAAAAAACCAGCGCCCCCCAGTCCCTCTCGGGTGAAAGGTTAGATTATAACACAGTAACTCAACGGTTACTGTGTTCTAACCAAGTAATTCGAACTACAATATCAAAACTGCAGGCATTAAAACACAGTATGTAATATACTGTGTTTAATTCATGTATCACGTAAAATAATGAAGTATTTATTTTAGTTTATACCACAGTATTCAAAGTTACTGTGTTTTAAGCATAATAAAGTATAAACCTAAAAATATGTATCATAAATTAAAGAACAGTAAAGTCACTTTTTTACGTTAAAACACAGTACATGGAAATTTACTGTGTTTAACTCTAAAATATCTTGATATTTTTTTAAATTTCGCAAAGTTACTGTGAAGGATCTCGGCAACGGTAGGGGCTACAGACATACCGAAAAGTTCCCCAGATAGAGCTCGCGCCGTAGATTACTAATCTTTATCCAAAGCAAAAACACAGTAACTCTAGTTACTGTGTTTTCATTTACGACGGCAGTATATTACGTATGAGTTTAAGGCTTTATTTATTAGAGCTTTATGACTTGGTTACGTGTTCTGGCAGGACATAGATTTTTGGATGTTGATGCTTAGATTATTTATACTTCCATAACTCGAAAGATAGGTTGTCTCTATAAGGTTTGATGGATTATGTAATAGCCAAGATTCCTTTTCTTTGTGTTATTAACTAAACCTAAACTGAAATGCTACATCATTAGCGTTTTTAGTATCGATGTCTGGTAATGCGTTACTAATTTTTATGCAAAAGTAGGCCGTATTCTTAGGCAGTCACCCGTCTAACTACTAACCGCACCCGATGTTGCTTAACTTCGGTGATCGGACAAACCATTGTATAAACACTTTATGGATGTTAGTTTATCTCAGTGTCTTAATATTCGTATGAAGTGGGAGATCATTGGGTGTACAGGATTGGAAACCAATTGCTTTTATATATTATATTATAAATGGTCATATTAAAATGGCAATAGACAAGCAAGCCAACCCTATGATTAAAAGAAGGCAGTAAAAAAATATAAGTGCGATATTTAATGATATTTATACTAATATAGTTCTAGTATATTAAACTTCAAGAGCGGCCTAATTAACATTCAATTAGTGGAGATTGTTGTCACTAGCAAAGTCGGAAGTTACTCCACTCGGTATTATACCCACAAGATAAGGACAAGATAAATATAGAAATCCCTTTTAGATAATTATGATTGAATGAAAGGGATATATTTTTTGTTTGTACCTAATATCCTAGTAATAATGTAGGTGAAACCATAATACTTACTAATGAATCTAAAATATTCTATATCTTAAGGCTTAATGATTTTACAAACAAAATATTGTTCCATAACCTATGTGGTGGGTATTCAAAATTATGTTAACTACTATATTTAGAGCAAGCGGGACGTACAATGCTTCGTCACCAATAACTAAATGTCGATGATATTGCACGGCGATTTAGATTTAGTCAGTAAGAGTCCTAAAAAATGGTGTTAACTACGAGCGTGAGGAATATCGATGCAGCGATACAAAATGCCTATGACGTTACAGTACTAATACTACGATGCTAATAATACCCACTTTCTCCCCTGGTGAATTTCCCCGCTTTAAAAAGAGATCTAAGTTACGTCACGAATCGAAAAGGAACGATATTGCCATACATTTGTTGTGTTTCCACCATCACTAAAGATTTTATTAGTGATCTTCTAGTGTACTTACTACAAAGTAATTATGAGTACTTGTATCACATGCTAAAAAGAGATAAAGAAAAACATCGTAAGACAAAGAGTGCTCCTGAGACATTTTCAAGGGTTAAACCACGTTCGAGGCCTATTTGCGATTTAAACTCTGAAACCAGTTTGAAGAAGAAGTATTATCATTTGGCCAGAGAATTGGGTTACTTCCCGATTGATAAAATCTATATCGTGACACCTGCTCATCGTGACAAAAAATATGGAGTTCTAAGGAATCGTTTGTGAGTCAGTTGCAGAAGGGCAAGGATGTGCGTACTCGCGGTTTCCAGTAATGCGCTTCGTGATCGAGAGCTTTATACAGACCAATGAAGATAATAGAATTGGATAAAAAAATAACTCAAAATTGTTTTTTTTTTTTTAATATACAATTGGCTTCCATTCAGTTGTGAGACAAAATTAAAAAGAATCCTAAAATATATTAAATAGTGACGAATTGGTTTTGTTAAAATAATTTTTGTATTATGTGATCTGAGAGTCGTAGACATTTTTAGCTTGAAAAAGCCTTTTAAAACATAAAAAAGCCAATAAATACATTCTGTCGGTAAAGGGATAACTGGTTTGTCCTTGATAAGTGCCCTTTTTTGTATTTATGTTCTATATTTGACACGTAACCGGTGTAGTGGCCAGTTGAGTAACCTGCAACTTGACGATACAACTAAGAAGCGATTTATATTTCAAATCAAAATTAAAAAAAAAAGTATTTATGCTATAACAAAATAATGTAATGTAAGCTATATTTACGACAAGCAAATGTAAAAAATATTTCAGATATTTTGCTATTGACTTCAGGTACATGATAGAAATGATAATCCCTCTTTTCAAAGTCGATTTATAAGAGTGATCAATCCAGCTTTACCGTCTGACTAATGCTGACTTTAGATAAAGAAGAGTTAGATAACTTCGGAACGGAACTGAACAGATGTTCGAATGCATAATAATATGAAGATTTTAAAGCAACCAGAGAGATTAAAAATTATTATTATCTCCTTTATTTAACTTAATACATATTCATTACATTTTTAAATATATATATAAAAAAAACATTATACACTTAAAAATATAAAAAATAGTGTCCAACCGGCATCGGGAACAGGGTCCAAGCTGCCGGTGGTCAGGGCCCCAGAGAGAGGAACCTCCTCACAATACGCGCCGTGTCAAGAAGTACTGCCTTCTGGATCAAGCCCTTGACCCAGACGCCCAACGAGAGCCTCCGAAGGTGTTGGTCGAGGCTCTTGGCTATTAAGCCATTGGCAGTAACGACTATCGGCACAATGATTGCTGAGTCCACCTCCCACATGTCAACAACCTCGTGAGCTAAGTCCAAATATTTTATTTGTTTTTCTTTTTCTGCTTTCACGAGGTTCTCATCATGCGGGACGGTAATATCAACAATCATTGCCCGACGCTCTGATCGATCTATCACCACTATATCAGGCTTATTGGCAACAATAGTCCTGTCAGTGATGATAGATCGATCCCAGTACAACGTGACATGACCATTTTCGAGAACTGGGTCGGGGACATACCTGTAGTACGGCACTTCAGATTCCACAAGTTTGTACTTCAAAGCAAGCTGCTGGTGGATAATCCTGGCCACTTGGTTATGTCTGTGCAAGTATTCGCCGTTAGCAAGACGGGAACAACCCGAAACTATATGCCTCAAGGACTCACCTGGGCAGTGACATGCCCGACATATGTCAACTGTACCGTCCTTAATTATATATTTCCGGTAGTTGTTCGTCATGATAACTTCGTCCATAATTGCACATACAAACCCTTCGGTTTCTCCAAAGAGATCACCGAAGCGTAGCCAGGCCACGGACGCTAGAAAATCGACATCAGCTCCGTGAAGAGCTCGATAATAGCGCCCGTGTAGCTCCTTGCTTTGCCATACATCCTTGCGGTCTTTGACGCTTAGTACGACAGGTGTGTGCCAGTTCTCTTTGCCAAGAGCGAGCGGGGTGAGGCCCTTATCCACTGCCACTACATCTCGATGCATCCCCACGTCCACCTGGAGGAAGTACTCCCTGAGGTTACATATCTCGCGATTATGAAGGGTCTTGGCATTCAGAAAGCCTCGACCTCCACACTTTCGCGGGATATATAACCTCATCACAGATGACCGTGGGTGGTGCATTCGATTGGCAGTGAGCAGTGTCCGGACTCTCCTATCCATTATTATTATTTGTATCTCTTTTAATTCACGGGATAACTTCAAGGGAAGAAACCCGGTCCTTTTTAAGGGCTTACACGGGGACACAGGTCCAACATGCAGAGGCCTTGTTGAGAACTTTAATCTAATATGTGATGGGGCAACTACCAAGGGCCATCCACCCCTGCTCTATGAAAGAAAAGACATGGACGGCCCAAGGTAGCTACAAAACTATTGTAAATTATGGATAAAACGAATTTGGGCTATGGATAGGATATGTTGGATGTGTTTATTTTTCAAACTATGGGTAACTATGGCACCTGCCTTTCAACTCATGAAAATGCAATTAAAATTGGCAGGCGGTGACTCGCCGACTCCAAGATGGGCCCCCTATTATACCGCCACGATAGGCAGCAGGTGGGCAACACCAGAGAGTAAAGGCTAAGGGGTGTAGAGAGGTGCGACACCGATTTCGCCATCGCGGGTCACAGACCCGGAGCGGGTTTCCTCGTTATTACGCCATTAGACACTTCCACCCCCGAGCATATAGCTCTAGCGACCCCTCTCTAGCCAGCCAGTTAAGGCAAGAAAGAGCTGGGAGTCCTCATGAAGAGTGACCCCCTGGGGCATTCAGGTTCCGTTGTGTCGCCACACACAAACAGCTCGCCACAAGCTGCCCTGCGGATGTATGCTCCTACGTAGACCTTCAGATACATTTTTTATTTATACCTCAAGGTTTGAAAAAGCATACTAATATGCCCTCAGGTCTTGCGTTATCCCCATGATGAGGTAACGACTTGCCCCGAGGGGTTTATTATTATTATTATTACTAGCCTGAGATGTCCCACTGCTGGGCAAAGGCCTCCCTACTCTTCTTCCACTTGCCTCTCTCAAGAGCCACGGTTGACCAGTTTGGTAGAAATGAATCCAGGTCATCTCGCCATCTCCGCCTGGGTCTGCCTCGCTGACGTTTATTATGTACAAGAGACCATTCGGTAGTTATTTTGGCCCTTTGGTTTATTGGCAGACGACAGACGTGCCCAGCCCAGTTCCATTTTAGCGTGGCAGCTTTTTGAGTAACGTCTACAATTTTTGTTGTGGAACGGATCACGGTGTTTTTTATCCGGTCAGTAAGTTTAATGTTCAGTAGGCTCCGTTCCATTCCTCTTTGGCAAACCTCGAGGGCGGATCTCTGCTGACAAGTCAAAGACCATGTCTGTGCGCCATATGTGAGGATGGGGAGAATGCATACGTCCATGAGCCTCTTTTTAAGGGAAAGAGGAAGTTTACCCTTCATAAGGTCTTTCATAGACCAATAGCTCCTCCAGGCATTTTCCGTGCGTCTTGCAACTTCTTTCTCTTGTCTTGCCTGGAAGGAGACTATTTGGCCTATTTAGATTAGAAATAAAAAAGTAAAATAAATAGACATTTATTGCTACAAAAAATTACCAGGTTACAGTAATATCACATAGAAAAATAATACAAGAAAACAACTAAACTTAGTACTACTGAATTAAATCTAGTAGCAAAAGGAGGCTCAGCTAATGTTGTAGCGTGTCGAGAACGACCTGCCACAGCGCTGATTTTCAGACATTCCTTAGAAATTCCAAGCTTCCGCGCTAAGTTTACCTGCATCGTCAATCTCTCTTTGAGTTACGTTAATACCTAAATGTAGCTTGAAAATCTCCTGCTACGTAGTAGCGCATTTTCTTCTTTTTTTAAATGGTCGTGGTCATGAAATAAAAATACAATAGTTGATTAATTATGTACCTCAGGTAATTATATAAACTTAGAACTTGCAGACCTACGAAAGGAAAAAAAAAATCATTTCGCAAGTCTACTGAAAGAATTTTCTCTAAGTAATAAGCAGTACCATTGTATTTCAAAAAAATATAATGTTGTGTCTTCTCTTTTATCTCCTAATTTGACTGTGTACATAAATTGTAAGTAAAAAAAATGAAATCTTAATTTTAACTCATGCTCAAAAAAGTAAAACGGAACGCAATACTGAAAAACTATTTCTATCACAAAAAGTAGTTCTCAATTACCCATGGGAATTGTTGTTATCAAACTCGAATTACGTACTTACTCTTGTCTTAAGCTAACAAAAGAATGTTTTTAATCAAATTAACTAGCTTTATCCAATATATCAAGCTTGTACGGTCCATTAAAATTCCGATCCTGAAAATTCTTAATTAAATCCGTGTCCTTAGGTCCGAGACATACTTCAACGAGCACGTTCTATCGATTAAGATTTTTATTACGCTCTAAGATACCGCCTGTTTTTTATCTTTTTATTTAATTTTAGACGCATCTGATTAAAAAAGAGGAAGATACACTACTAGTGATGATATTAATTAATTGTTTTCGAAAAAAGAAAAAAAACATGAATTAAACTTTGATGTGTGAACTTAATAGAGATCTGATGAAGAAAACGAGCAATTAGAAATGTTAAAATGTATTAGGAAGTTGTTTTTGGACTGGCAAATTAATAACTGGCAAATAATTATACATATTATGTAAAAAGTACATTGTAAATATAATTTAGATTATTGCTCTGAAATAAAATTTACAATGTACTTTTTACAAAAAACACAAATTCATGTTACTTTAAAAAAACTATAATTAACAAGCTGTAATTTTACTTAAATACTGTTAATTACATCTGCGTTTAATATTATATTACATATTTACCTACCATCATCGTCCCCGTTTAGAGTTTCCCACAAATTTTAATCCAATTTACGCAATATGTTTTTTTTTTGATGAGTAACACAAATCGACCTTTTTTCCTTATCTAAAATCTAAAACCTTCTTAACTCTATGCAATATTCAGTAGGCAGTATAAAACAAACGCAATCATGAACTGCGTACTATATAATGTGTGATATTACAAGCAAACATACCAGTTGTGATATCCACGCTAGCCAGTTGTGTTTGTGATTAAATAAAAGACAGGTAAACATCGGAATTGTACTTAAAATTGTGTTTTATTGTCATTGTGTGTTTAAAAGCAGTTGTTAATCCAGTTTTGTGAGTGATATGTAGTGTTAAACAACTTGTTTAAGACACATATCTGATATTTTAACAATATATTATATTGTGCTGTGCATCTGTCCTTGCCGACAGCTAATTTTCTGGTATCTAGAAAAAGAGTTTTTAATTTGAAATATAGTATCAGCTGATCAAAGACTCAATACCTTATCGGAAAAGATTTTTGCTCTCTTCGTAGTTACGTATTTCGATCTTCAAAAGTGGTGTTTAAATCTCTATTTATAAAAGTTACATTATTTCATAACAATATACCTAATGCCTTCGATATTATTATGTAGGTGTAGTGTAGCAAGGATAAATATAAACAGGTCAGTCTCCCAAAAATGAACTTCACAACAATTTGAATAAAGGTCCTAAATTTTAAAGCCAACATCTGCAAGGTGAGGTATTAAAAAGTTTACAGTTCTGAAACATTTTCATGAAAAGTACCATAAATTGATACTATTCTTTTTCACAAATTTCTATATTTTCCCTTAAGATTATAAACAATTAGTGTGAATATTTAAAATTTTAAGGGAATATTAGATGAACAATTAGTGTACCTAAATGTTTATATGAAGAAAAGTATGTCATCAATTTACTTAAGCTATTCAAATTATACAGACTTAGTGTAATTAATTACAATTTTATTAGAAATGTGTGAAAAGAAGAATGTTATCAAGTTACTTGAGGTTTTATTCTTAGTCTTGTGGTCAAATGAATTCACATCTTCCGAATCGAGAGTACATTTGACCGTCCCACTTAACCTGAACTGTACCCACTTTGGAAAGGCGGAAGTCAATAAAAACTCACTTTGAGAAGTGTGTCTCTGTATAGAACACCCTGTACTAAGTTCTAAAAGCAAGACTGTAGTACAGGCAAAAGCGAGATAGCATTATACACTGTCTATAGCTGCATCTCTCTTCCACAACGTCTATAGTTCTGGTTTAAGTGACCGTAGTAAAACCTGGACCGTTTTTGTAAGTGAGTCGGTGTTAGAATGAGAAAACAAAATGAAAAAGTTAGTTTCTTTACTTTTTAGTTACCGATGTAGGATCCACTTAGGAAAGTTAGGATTAGGAAAAGTTGACTAGATTATATAATGTAGTTTATCTGTTCCTCTTAAGGTAATTTGTTAAGTGCTTTCACTGATTACGATAACTTTTTTATGGATTTGTTTATATTGAACTACCTTTTGCCCGCGACTTGGCAAGCGCGAATGTTGGTTACAGCCGTTAAACATTACCCACTTCTGAAAACCCACCTAATTCTTCTATAGGTATCGAACGCAATTATTATAATTTTCCAGCAAATATTTGTTGAAAGAAAAAAAAATAGAGCACAATTTAAAGAGCTGTAGATTTCAACATACAGATAATTATAATTACCTAGGTATAAACAGTCTCATAAATGATTAAAATATCTTTAAATGACGAAACTCACGGAAGAATAAACCAGTTCATGGCAATTAAAAAGGAAATCAGTTACTAACAACATGAACCATGACCTAGGCTTAGTGCCTACATATATCGCTATGCATGATGCTAGGACTAATATAGATAAAGCGAGTATATTGTGTGAATTGTGATACATTACCGGCTTCTTTTGTCCTACAGTTCTTGTATAACTGAGAGTCGCGCAGCGAATGCGAAAGTGCACCTTGTGGCCCTAGCCAGGAGCCAGGTCAGGGCGCTCCAGTGGTTTTAGCCGGTTAGATTTTTGTTCTAGCACGCCTCCACTCCATTCCCGCCTCGATCCTTCAACAGAGTATATAGGCAGATCAAAAAGTTCCAGTAGTTTTTTAGCCGGTTATAATCTGGCACGCTCCCCCTCCTCTGGCACCCTTCAACGGAGGATAGTCCAAATGGATTCCAACTGGTATATCAAAAACAAGAGTTATCAGACTTTAAGCCAGCCTTTGATGTGGCTTAACTTCACGCTTAAAAAATCTCTTAGAATCTCATATTTTTAGTGTCAAAATTATAATGTAATAAGCACCTGAATTCGAAAAGACATTAGTGTGTGCCGGGATTTAAACTCACGACCTTTGACTTGCCAGTCCAATGGTGTTACCACTAGTCTATATTACCGGAGATGATATCATTACTTGATATGGGAGTAGGTACCTACTCCGCAATGTATTTTAGCTTACACTATATTTCTCACCTCACCTAATTTGCCTTCGATATCTAACTAGAATAAATGTAGGTATAATTTAATACATTATACGACAATTATCCGCTATTTATAGATCAATACACCTGATGCTAGTGATTGTCAAGCAATTAAGATAATCTGTTCTTAGAATATTTTTTATAACACTTGCTTTTGTAATAAATAGGTGTATTTGTAATAATTTACTCGTACAGTTACGAGCAAAAATATGCATACACGACCAAACAGATAAAGTAGATTTTTTATGCAAAATTTTTGAAGCTGTTATGGAATAAATTGATGCTGTTATTTCTGATATTGTAAGCTAAATACAACGTTGATAAAAGCGAGAGGCATTAAATGAAACCACATATTCTGTATATCATTATAAGGCTACACAACAAAAATCAAATCAATGTAAGCAATATTTTTATAATAACTTTCGTGAGGATGATTCATACTTAAAACGTTATAACGGTTTACTCACGCGTATTTATCGGGATAGCCCGATTAATTTCGGACCCAACCGGAGCCAACTAGATAACTATGCCTATAAAACTTAGTCACCTAATCAGGAAGATACAGCATGTTCAAACTAAAAAAAAACTAAAAAAATATCCTGTGACTAAACTATTGCTTACATTGATTTGATTTTTGTTGTGTAGCCTTATAATGATATACAGAATATGTGGTTTCATTTAATGCCTCTCGCTTTTATCAACGTTGTATAAAATGAAATTTCACAATTTCATAAATCATTTGACTAGAACTTAAACTTCAATTGTTTGGACGTATACTATATTCATGTATTTGTTCGTGATTGTACAAGTTATTAACTCGTTTTAAGTGGTCAGCATTTTAATAATATGTCTGTCTGTCGATATTGTAGTTTACTGTTACCTGCCGGAAAGCGTTAATAAATAAATAGTACAATTTAAATATAAATATAAACCCGATGACATTTCAGAGAAAAACCATATAATTCTCTTATAAAATGTGTAGAATTTGTACTTAGCGACAGGTTACGTTACTTGGATTTGTCAATGCCATACATTTTAATGCATGGAATTGACATTTTATAGTTATTATTGGAGCTCTAGAGCGCTCCAATAACGATTATGAAATGTCAATGGATAAAGCATTATATAGAGCGCAGAAAACAAATGCTGTACTTTGAAATATTTATGTTTGTACTTTGAGTACGGAATCAATTAATCGCCTTATAAATATTATGAACCGTATTTAACCTTACAATAAAACCTTTTCTTTACAGATCACCATGTCAACGAAAACCTTCATTTTCTTACTCGCCATCGTACCATGTTTCTGTCAGAGGCCATTTTACGCTGGTCTTCGACCCATTGGCTTCCCAGCATCTTCATCAGCTGGCCTCTCCAACCGCTTCGAAAATGGACCCATACCAGCTGAGCTAAACGGGGACAGGGAATATGCTAGTCGTCTCAACAGTCTGCCAAAGGAAAATCAACCTTTCTTCTTCGTAAATAGGGATCAAGTTGCAAATAACTTGAATAACCCCCAAACTTATCCCCTGAGGTCGCGTGGATTTAATGATAACGGGCGGAGTCGGGGTTAAATGTTGTTAATTCAATGTTTTAGTGTTAATAGATTTTATCGGTGCAATATATTATGTAGTAAATTATTTTCCTTTTATATAGAATTGAAAAGAACCGCTCGATGGATATTTGTTTGTTTAAGATTAAGATGTTGACTGGGAATTAAAACTAAAAATCCATTTTATCTGTCAATTAGATAATGACAAATATTGGACCCTTATTTTATCAAAAATCTACTTAAATTTTGATAAAGATTGTTAAAAGAAACTTTTTAATGTAAATAAATGACAAATCTAAGTCACAGTCAAAAATAAATGGCATTTTCATAAGTACATATTTAATAAATTTTCTCTACGATAGTGAAATATATAATCACGTTTTATAAAAAAAATAGTTTACAGAGGAAATAACAATAATTGGCAATTGAAACAGATTTTCCGCGTCGTATGGTATAAATTTTATATTTCTAGTGTATTTGAACTTATTGTTCAACCATGTGTATAGTATGACGTCAGATACGCGAATATTTGTCCGTTTCTGTTTACTAGTAAAATTAACATGATTCGCTTAAATATCGCAATTGGGTCGACAGCTGTTTTGTAAATATTATCGCATTTACTGTTTCGACATTATATTTTGTTTGACTTTATTTATTGGTTTTCAGATTATTGAGTCACTATCGTTTTTAAGAAAATGTGTAATAAACAGATTGAAAAATAAAATGTCGTTTTTATTTAAACCTATCACCAAGAAGTGTAATCCAATTAAGGGATTTGTTAAGTAACATTATAGTGAAGAAAGGTGCTTACCTAATTTCCATTCATGTTTTTTTTTCATTCGAATTTAATGTGACTTTTTCCTCTTCCTAAAGATGGACGCGTCCAAGTCCTACGGGGTTATCAGGTTGTCAGCTGATCAGGTGACGAAATATCTTCTATATCAACTACAAGCTTAACCACATGGGTAAAAACTTTTTCACACTAAAGATCAATACTAGAGTAACATATTGTTGTGACAGCCTTAGCATCTGTGAAGATTCGGTTTGTTCTATATAAAATCAAGTCCTTAAAGCTATAATGTACCAATTTTTGTTGAACGCTAAATTGATAATAGACAGCACCCCATCGCCCACTCTATACCGCTTCCTGAGCTTTCGCTACGGGAGAAGAAACGGCCCAACAGACTTCCCAGTAGCACGCTGTTCTATTACAGTGTAATAATATAGCAAAATAGGAACCGTGCTAGATAAATTTATATTTTTGGTCGATAAAACTACTAAAAATAGTTGTTGGACGCATAAACCCTAGCCGGCACAGTCTACCCATTAACCAAAATTAGTCATTATTCATATAAGTAGAATATTACAGAAATCTAATTGGAACATGACAGGCTCAAAACCGCGTCCTCGAGGAAGAAATAAAACTCTCTGTATCAGTATTACTATAATACAGTTCACCACACATGGAGAGTAACGGCCAATCGTTAAATAATCTCCTAAGCCAACATGATAAGATTCATTTTTGTAAGGCATAGTGTCTACTTTCGCGGTATATTGTACAATATACAGCCATTAATATGCGAAAGTAGGTTCTGAAAGTCGTTAATGTCTTGAGCTTAGCGTCTCAGCCCTAAATAATGTGTTCAGAGTTTTATCTTAGTGATATAAACTGACACAAAAAGTGATATCTGATCATGAAAAATTACGATATTAAAGAGAGTGTGTTCTTTTCGTAAGTAAAAAAGTTGTATCGCAATTTGGAAGTCTAGCTCCCGAAAAGATAACTTTGATACTCATTGAGACTTTCGATACTATACACTTTTACAGACATAGCAAGCGTTCATTATAATATAATCATGTAAGAAATCGTCGCGTGCACTTGGAGAGGCCTATGCCCAGATGTGGACTGCGATGAGCTGATGATGATGAAGAATTCTGACAATGATTGTGAAAATGAAAATAATTCTCGTAAATTAATGTATTTTTTTAAACATTAATCTTTTCTTTCATATGCTTGAGTTTTCCAGGAGACTTTTGCGCTTTTGGAGCGAGTTGGACTGGCCGGACTATCAGCTCCCGATACCTTTGGATGCATACGCATGTGGGCTGCGTGGGCTGCCTACGTGTGTGGGCACGCATGTGGGCTGCGTACGTGTTGAAAAAGATGCCCACCATTATAAACAAGTAAACGTCCACAAAGTATTTGTGAACCGTTTACACACACGTTTTTATCCGGATAGACTGACTAGTTTTGGAACCAACCGGAGTCCTTAATCAGGCAGAGTCGGATGTCAAATAGTTCGCCGACTTTATTTATTCTTTTTCTTTTAAAAAAGGAACAAGAATCAATATATTATTATAAAAATTATAATAATTTAGAATCCGTCTCAGGAAAGTTATTATAATCATTTCTAAACCGAAAAATTGATTCAAATTATTAACTTGACCATATTGGAAATCATTGATAAAAATTGACGCTTATAAAAATTACCATGGCAGATTTAAATGAATCAATAAATAACAATTTCACAGTATTGAGATCCGTATCCTCGTAAAAAGAAATAAATAAATGTGTTGTAAATTGACAAGCCACATTTCCGTGTTTATTGGGCATGTAAATTAACTAGTAGTGTTTTTAAAGACAATATACTTTTTTCTATTATTATAATTTGTCCTAACTATTATTCAGTATAGACAGCCTATGGAGTTGGGCTGTTACTAAATTTTGTTTTTTTTAAAGCAAACGCGTTGTAAAAATGCATAGAGGTGCAACTTTTTAATACCATCCCTTTTGCCTACCTACTTTTGCATTGATTATCTTTAGCTCAAGTTCTTCTACTGAACAAATAAGAATGGTAGCTACCGAAACTATTCCCAAAATGCATATCACAGTGAAAATGTCACTATACACATGTTTTGTGTGTTTACCTTCCTCTGTTTACCGTCAACTGAGGAAGGTTGTAAATTGATACAAAGCCAACATTTGTCTGTTTCGTGGAACGTTACATAATGTTGGACGTAGCGTATTTAGTTAATTCGGACTTGTTTGACAGCTAATATTGATTGACCTGTTTTCTAATTATTTAGTGTGTTATTTAGTAGTGGGCTGTAGAATCAAGTTAGATTTTTTTTCATAAAAAAACGTTTTTTGCGATATAGATTTCAATATTTGTATCGGGGTTTCACAGAAATTCAATCCAGACAATACAAAAACATCCAGACTCAGAAGAGACATTTGAGGATCCCTCAAATTTTCGTCCTACGTGATGATCGAACCTGCGACACGTCGCGCACAGTAGATAGTAATTTGCGCGGTGACCGATTTCATTCGGCTATTCGTGCAGTCCGCTTTTTTCAGTTATTTGAGATTTTTCATTCATTTTTTGATCAAATAAATTTTAGGCCTGCTAATTTGAGATCAAAACTCTACTAAGTGGAATTTTTTGAAGGTCAAGATACACTGGTCAGCCATCGGACTACTGTACCTTCTGCCAACATGAGGATATTTAAAGAAGTGAAAAGTTAGATTAGTTAGTCCAGCTTCAAAAATTACAGCGACTATAACAATGACAAATAACTAACAAACACAAAATATCGAATCTTTATTTCCTTACAAGTCCTATAGTAATACCCAAGGAACAAATTAATTGTTCTAAACGAATACCGTTTTGCCTGCAATACTTCAAAAAGCCTACGTCAGCGTCACGCATCAAAAGTTTACGTTAACCTTTTTCTATTTCCTGGAGGGTTTTATTATATTAAGTAAAGTTTAGTTTCCTATATCGTTCAGCAATCCATCACTGATCCCAAATTCTCAACCTTGCTTTATTGATAGTTTTTAAGACCCGTTCCTCTATACGGAAACGAACAACTTACTTTTATGGAACTGGACAATTAAAAAGTAACTGGACTGTTTTTTTACTTGCCCTTAAGATCCAACTGCTGGGCAAAGGCCTAAACTTTACAATGTCGGGGTCCATGCTGCCCTCATATTATATATGATATGACAAGCCTGTTGGTCTAGTGGTTATTGGCCCTAACTGCTATAACAGAATTCGTGGATTCGATCCCAACCCAGGACAAATGTTTGTGTGATAAGCATGATCATTTGTCCTGGGACTGGGTGTAATTTATCTATAGTATGTATGTATTTAGAAGTATATAAGTATGTTTGTCAGTTGTCTAGTAGAACAAAATATTACTCAAAACTAAGCTCTCCTTAGTTTAGACCAAATTTTCTTAGTGAAGTTTGTTTTGAATACATACATAGAAATGGCATAAAATATGATCGGGCTTAGTTAAGACACCATTTAAATTTTTCATTAAGATATAAAATTGTGGGCCATTCGATATATTATTAAATTACCGACAATTTTTAATAGCTACTCACACTAAATCAAGTAATGCCTAAAGAATTCAATTAAGAAGCCGAGCCATATAATTGAATACCTTTTGAAATATCTTAAAGAAAATTCCTTCGATCTGAACATTAGCAATCTGTAATTTTATTATGACAAGGTAAAATTAAGTTATTGATATTAAAAGTATAATTAAGGTCATTTCCTATTCCGAAAAATGAGGATCCTACTAAAATCATAAATAAGAAAATTTGTAAAAAGGTTTGACCGCTACTCTTTCAAGTTGGGTGGATTTAATGAAACTCTACAGTTATGTCAAAATCTAAATCAAAAATAATTTATTAAAAATAGGCTACTAAGTAACCCTTTTCGTATGTCAAGTTTATAATAATAAACAATCGTATTTTACAAAATTTGCAAAAAAATGTCTTTCCTAACCTATTTTCATACAATACTAGCTGTTGCTTTCGAATGCACTCGAATATCGGTAATAAATGGAAAAAACATTATCCTCCTCAGACGCAGTCGGTTAAAATGTAGCTTAATATGTGTTAATCTACGGTGTCCGCTAACTCCATAACAAATTTCATCAAATTGATCCAGCCACTTGAGCGTGAAACCAAACACCCATTCATACTTAATCTCAAACTTTCGCGTTTATAATATTAGTAGGACATCATTAAAGAAATTTAGACGCCAATTTGATCCTGACCGATATAAAATGAGCTAATCTATGAGAACTTCCAGAATTTTCGTTACAGACTTGAAGTCGCAATAAAAGTCGCATTTTTTTATTTTCCCATATTTTCTGAATTGCCGCAATTCACTTGTTCGATTCATGAATGTCACTTACTAAGGATAGTCGTATTTTATAAGCTGACAGTAAAAGGTTCTACTTTTTTTTCTAAACGACGCCTGTTTTTTAATATTCGTGTGTGAGAGAATTTACTGCCTACTGCCTATTGCCAAGGGACGGTTCTAGGTAGGTATTAGAAATATTTAATTTAGTAGGTTATTTTATGAATCTTTCTGATAATTTAGTCTAGTCAAAAGAGATACATTTAACTAGACACAGAATCTGATTAGTTGGTGTTAGGCAATGAGCTTTACTTATTAGCAAATAACATGATTCTGATATATCCTTAGGAAAAGAAAAAAAAAATGTACAATTGACAATGTGTTCCTACAACCAAATTAAATAAAGTTTAACCCAATTTTGCAAGGTACCGCTAAAAACATAAAGGATCAAACATAAGAAACTAACCTAACCACTAGACCATCAGACCCGTCCCGTACAATAATATTGCTATAGATGGTAATGGTGGGTTCTAAACAAGAACAATTAAAGTCATTAACTTTCGTACAATTTTGTTTTGTTCAGCAATTTAGGGCACTTAAATGTTTGGAGTATTTATTACTGCTTAGTCATGAAAAGCAGGTATTAAAACAAACGCCAAATGATTTATGAAAGCATTTGTGAAGTTGGAATTTCCTGCTTGTAGGACAATTAGCTGATCTATTTATTTACCAATTTATGTACACAAATAAATTAATAGGAGCATCTATGTGCTATGTGTAAGCAAAACTTTTGCATTGGCAATTCGATTGATTTTAATTCTGAAGGGTTTTTTGGAAAACAGCGAAGTTGATTTTCTTATTAGGCATTTTTGATAGAAGATAAGGTAAAATTTATGAAAATTTAGTACTTTCAAAGTAAATAAAATAATCTTATTTATTAAATTAGTTTATTCTGAGTATTAGAGATAAAAGTCTTTTGCACAATTTGACAATTTGTCTATAGACCAACAATAGTACTTAGGTCTAATTGCTTTATTATTTTAGATACTTAAAAAAAAATTAGTGACGAATGAGTATTTTTAGAGTATTGCAGTTAGCGTTTAGTGATCGGCCCTGTAAAATAAAAAAATAGATATTTGCCCAACTGTAGGACATTACAGGCTAGAAAAAAGTTACCCCAGCACCATCTGTTTTTAAATTGAATCAAGGATTCTTTGCACAAATTATAATGATCACATTAGGTGCTAACACTGTTCCCAATGACTACTTAGGTACTTTTACTTTACAAACATAAAACCGCAAATTCATTATCTTACTTATGATAGCAAAATATTATTTTTGACAGCGACGTAGCTCAGGTGATGATTTTGACTATAAGAATATAATAAATACCACTTAACTAGAGTCTGCGCAACTAGAGTCAGTAACGTTTTGAAAGTGCAAGTGCCTGAAAAGGCCTACTCGAAAAAAAAACATTTTGAGTTTGATTTTTTTTGAGTCCTATTACTTTTAGAAAAAAAATACAATTTGGAAATACGACTTAAAATTTACTTTAGTCTACTTCCTCTTATTGTAAGCTTATAGAAACATATTATTAGCAGGTTCAATAAAACTATTTGCTCTAGCGGGGTAAGTTTGAGGGTTTCTCCTGTTGGCCTCCAAGGCTCTCCAGTTGATGAGCCAGAAGGGTTGGTTGTCGAGCGGGAGTCGGCTGAGCCTCTTCACCAGTTCGACGTCTCCAAGAGCTTCAATCGGCAGATTTATAGGTGTATTGTCTGCGCTGTCTCCGAATCTGGAAATGTCAGTGAAAATACGTTGAAAAGTGGGGAAAAATACTGCAGAAGGTTAATATTTTGCAGATACCTTACATACACGAGTGCTGGTTGGAAACATAATATTTTTCAAATATTGGAAACTGTAATTTCCAACCCGAAGTGCGATAGGGGATTAATGCTCAAAACCATATTCCATATAATTATGGGATGAGGCTTGTGCCTGACAGTGACAATATAATGGCTGATATTATTATTGTATGCTAAAATATCAATTTGATCACAAAGTGGAAAAAAGTGCACTGTAAAGAGCCCGTGTAAATATTAAAAATATTTCACAATTGGCAGCTGGGGCAAAAAGAAACTTTTTAGACGGATGCATCTTCTCTAAGTCCATCATTGCGACATCCTGTAAGTCAGGATATACAATGATTATAACAAAGAATTACTCAAAGAAAGTTCGAAATTTCTCAAAGCAACAGTTTTGGGTTTTCCTGAAATGTCAGTTATAATAATAAATAAAGCAGCCTATATACGTCCCACTGCTGGGCACAGGCCTCTTCCCATATAGGGTAGGTTTGAGCATTGATCACTACGCCATGGCCAGCTCACTGCAGATTGGCGATTTCAGATTCCAATATTTGGAATCCAGATTTCCTCACGATGTTTTCCTTCACCGTTTGTCAATAGTGTTTTAGAATGATTAAGAAAGTACATATAACTTTGAAAAAGTCACATTGGTACTTGCCTGCGCTGGGGATCGAACTTGCACCTCGTGCATACAAATCCATACATAGAACCGCAAGGCCACCATGACAGTCAGACAGACAGACAGTCAAATGTCACTTAATTTAAGATAAATAGTTCACCTGTTAGCTAAAGGGTCTGCAGTAGTGGTCTCCACGGCTGGGAACCCAACAGGACCCCGACCAGCGTAAGGTGACTTCTGTGCTAAACAGCTGACGATCACCATGGACAATACTACGAAGGTCTTCATTTTGATGTACTGGAAAATTTAAATAATAAATGGTAAATTTAAGAAACTAAAAACGAACTTTGAATTGGCTCATAATTATGAATGTTCTAAAGTGGTGCTAGATTTTCATTTTTCTAATAAGTAATACAATATATATTTTACATGTCATTTTTGTTGTTGCATGCAACTGTTGTGCATTTTAAAGTGACAAAATTATACCATACTTCAATCCAAGTGTCATTTCGTTATTAGGCCATTATTATACTTGTTTATTTACAAGCAACAAATACAAAACCTCAATTATTTATCAACAAACCACAATCGTCCAAAAATAACTACAAAACAATCATATTAATTAGGTATGACGTTTATTATTTCTTTACTGATTGTTTTTAATTGTCTGACATTAAGGTTTACCGCAAGTATGTCACAAACTAAGCCTTGTACCATGATAATTCAGGGAAAACTTTTGGCATTGTGGAAGCAAGATGGCGCTCTACACTCCGTATCTCTATCTCACTCTAACAACCGCAAATATTCATATTGTAAGTAATTGTGGTAAAGGTACTGATAGCAAACCTGACCTCTGTGGTCTCGATATAATGTCGATAACACAATCTATTTAATAAACTAGATTTGTTTACCTATAGCTACTTGTACCTATTAACTAGAATTTATACAGCACAGTCATGGACAAAAAGTTTTATACAATGGTTAAGGAAAAATGTGATTGAAGCAAAAAAGGTTTCGATGTTTTGACTTGCAAGTTTTGATAGTGATTGAATTTGATAATAAACGTTAAGAGTATAAGTTTTATAGTATCAAAAGTTGTATTTTTCTCTTTTGCATAAATTCTTTATAAATTATGTTTGAACCAGCTTTTAGCCTGTGCGTGAACAAAAAATAAAAAAAAAGATGAATGCGACTAGGTATTATAGCTAGGTATTGGACGTATTCTCCCAAAAATATTGCCAATGTCACAAGAATCACAGGGATTAAATATATACAAAATCTGTTAAGGCGTTGAGAAGTTATCACTGCATAGTATAAAAGAAAGTCGCTGTCCCTGTCTGTTTGCTTAAATCTCTAAAACAACGCAACGGATTTTAAAGCGGTTTTTTTTTTAAATAGATAG
This sequence comes from Chrysodeixis includens, assembly GCA_941860345.1. Taxonomy (NCBI): domain Eukaryota; kingdom Metazoa; phylum Arthropoda; class Insecta; order Lepidoptera; family Noctuidae; genus Chrysodeixis; species Chrysodeixis includens. The sequence goes on along the minus strand of OW796107.1, from coordinate 4,067,735 downwards.
TGATTCAAGAGAAAGTTTTGTGTATAACACATCAGTATTTCACCCGTGCGCAACTAAAGCAGGTTGCTAGTAAGACATAAACAAACAAAACACAAAACATTATCTTCCTTTTTTACAGACGCGATTATCGATGTGGCGTTAAATCGAGCAATGAGGTCAATGGACTCAAGCAAAAAATCTTGTTAACCTTAACTAGGTTGTTGTAGCTTGCAATCTAAATAGGGAATGTCAAGTTCAATGATTTTATTCAAGGCTGTATTTGATTCAACTTTTATATATTAATTGATAGTTTTGTTGGTAAGTGCGGGTTTGAGTTCTTGACACCAGACTTGATGTGATGTATGTCAAAGTATATCAAATTCACAAGTCGCGTTTCACAATAAATTATTATAAAATGTTGTTTTTTTTTCTGTTTTGTTTATAAACAACTCCCGCACTAGAATATTTAATAATTGTATCGCGGTCGGTTTCACACACAATTTACTTACATACACCCAATGAAAAGTTAGAATACACTGCAAATCAATAAATTTTAATTTATCATACGAAAATTATTATTATTATTACTAGCCTGAGATGTCCCACTGCTGGGCGAAGGCCTCCCTACTCTCCTTCCACTTATTTCTCTCAAGAGAATACGAAATACGAAAATATCAATTTTAAATACATACGATCAGCGCTTTATAAGCTAAGAAATAAAAACTTCTTTATCTACTTCATTAAGCACTAAAAAGTTACTTGACTTACCTTTAAAACTGTTTTAATATTTTTAACACTTAAACCAGAAATGACAAATTATAATTAAACGTATTTACACCAACTTCCGTGTTACCACAACAAACTGGACCACACTAATAAATACAAACCACAACAATCTTGTTATATATAAATTAATACTAGTTAAAACAGAAAGAGACGGAAGATACGACTTTGTGTAAGTGCAAGAAAGATAGCGTATAAGAGTTCTTGTGACGCATAGTGCATAGTTATTTAAACGTTATTTCCCGTTTGGTTTTAAGAGTTGATCTAATTTAATGATTATGACGTAGGTGTTTCTGAAGAAGTATATAAAACGTAAATGCAGATAACGGTATATTTAGAATTGGGTATTTGACTAAAATAATTTGATTAATGCATCAACTAGATTTCCAAAAATGTTAGACACGTATGTTTTTTTTATCGCCTTAATAAAGTGAAATCTCTGGCGGCGTACGCCACCCCGATCGGCGTACATGTCTAGTACCTACCCAATTTTACTGTTTATGTCTAAGTCCTCAAAATACACAGTAGGTATTAGATACCTAAACGTTTTAAAAATAGATACAGTGTAGTAAATACAAAATCTATTTTAAAAGTTTTTTTTCCCAATGTTCCATTGTCAAATGTCAATGACCTATGCCCAGCACACAGACCTTTTCCCATATGCAGAAGGTTTTGAACGTAGATGACCACGCTAGCTTACTGCAGATTGGCGATTTAATATTCTTAATTGAATCTTAGAACTATTAAGAAAGTACATATCACTTTGAAAACATGACATTGGTACTTACCTGCCCTAGAGATCGAATCTGAAACCTGCTTCTCATGATTACACAAAAATTTAACCGTAAGGCTACCCTGATACTGACGACGATATCTCCATGTTTAACAAAGTAATAATTACGAACAAGATGTGTGTTCTATTCTAATTTTCTAAGAATATGCTTGCGTAGTGCATACCGGATTTGCATATTTCTTTTATTTAATTACCTTACATGAACTAATTACGCTGATGAGTGTTATTAGTTAATACGTATTAATATTGAATTTTAATACAAATAGGTGGGCATAGTTATTTTAGTATTTATCACTATTTCATTTTAGAAGTAGTGTAGTAATCTGCCATAAGATGATGTTAGGTAATAAGTTTATAATATAATAATTCGTTCATTTTCTCATTACAAATTTGATAGAACAGTAACTTAATCTAATAGAAAGAGTTTCGTTGGTATACCTCCATTTTCGAGTATACTAAGATTTTGTTAAGACAAGCTAAAGTTTTAAAGAATTTTACTGCTCTGTGATGCTATTGCATCGTTTTATAGTTCTTATCCGTTTATTACCGGTACTACTCCACAATGTTACTGTCGTGGCTCCTAGTTTGTACTTTTAGTTTGGGATAGACTACTAAATAATTGAAACATCTTACAGTATTATTGTAAAATTGTAATTATAATTTAGTTAGTGATTTTGACTGCTGTACCAGAGATCGTGGGTTCTATTTCTACCCAAGAAAATATTTGTGTGATGAGCACCATGATTTGTTCTGTGTCTGGGTGTAATTTATAATTTAATATGTATGTTTTTAGAAATATGTAAGTATGATTATCAGTTGTCTAGTACTCATAATACAAGCTATGCTTAGTTTGAGACAAGATGGCGTTGTGTAAAGTTGTGGAATACTAGACAACTGATAAACATACTTAACGTATACTTCTATGAACATACATTTATGATAAAATTAAATTACACCCAGACACAGAACAAATGATGGATTGCAGTCAGGGCCACTAACCACTAGACCAGCAGGCCAGTCAAATGATTTTCCCTTTCTTATGAAATTTTGAGGTGGCATTGGATTGATGACAATTTCTGGTGATTGTATAAGGATAACCTTACAACGAAAATAAATAATCTTCTGTGAAATCCCGCAATACAATGACCTTAATTCATAATTTATTTATGTCCCTATAAGTCGTAATCTTTGTAGGCCACTTCACCACAACCACATTACTGTGTTAAATATGCAATAACGGAAAAAATTCTAAGGTCATTTCGAATCAGGACAGGAACCTTCATTTTCTAGAATGCTGATCAATAGGGATCATGACAGCGTGCGAAAAGTAAAAGTCAAATTATTCTGTCAGATAGATAATAAAAAAATATTAGATTGCGTTTATCTGAACAATCAAAAATTTTGTCATTTTTGATTGTTCAGATAAACGCAAAAAGCTAAGCTGCCTTAAAGTTTATGAAGTAACGCATTCGTATAATTTATACGAAAGAGTGACGTCACGCGTTATTTTCATCGTCTGTACTTTGGTCAATTTGTGCTTGCGGGGTAAAAAAGAAAATACGCATCCAAAATTATTCATTAAATGGATGACGTACCGGCTACATACTTTAAAAAAGAATTAAACGTCCTCCTTTTCGAATCTGCTGTCAAATCCACTGATCACAACTGTGATTGGTTGGCCATAAATATTACTACTAATCTCAGAGCGAAATTTATAATTTTTTGTGTTGATCAGCGTTTGAGAAACCAGGGATAAGTAACATAATAAAGAGTTCCCTTATTATTGTTCATAATTTATTATACACTGGTGAGACTAATTTATGAAGTATTGAGAACGTGATAATTCCAGAGTGAGGTCTTTTGCTAAATTATTTTAGGACCACTAACATGGTCCTTTTATAAAAGAGGCCTGTGTAATGTCACGCTATCATTTCCATAAGAAAGTACGTCTAAACCGTAACATAATCCTTTAAAACATTTTTCTACACTTCACACTCATCAGAAACTTCAATCCAGCTTAATTTAATTAAACAATCAAAGATTCAAAAATTCTAAAACTTTTGCTTTCATTATTAAAACAGGATTATAAATTTATGAAACGTGTCAGTCATATTAATTGATATGGCTTGACAACTTTTCATCCTTTGGACAGACCTGGCCTGCGGTTTGAACGTTTAAAGAATAAATTATTATACATTATATTAAAAAAGTGATAATATTTAGGTATAAATAACAAGTGATCTTATAAAAATGTGGTTATACAGCGTGTATATTTGAACGACGGACTTATTGAAGGAGGGTGGTCAGTATTCGATTCTCGTCACAAATATGTCAAAAAAGTATGACCTTAATTTTTCATATAATTATCCGATAAAATACAGTATTTATGAACACAGAGCGCAAAATGCCTAATATCACGCGCCAAACACCTGCCTCTCCTGTCGCTAAGGCAGCGAGCGCGCAAGCCCCGCCCCTTTCCTTTGTGAAGTCGCCCCCGCGCCCCCCGCGCCCCCCGCGCCCCCGCGCCACCCGCTCTGCTGACCGAGTAACCGCCAGTCTATGCGCACGCGCCGCTGCTTTCGTATTGCGTAATCATTCCCGTTTACCAAATTCGCGTAAAGTGCATTTCCTAGTGTTAGGTACCTACCTAGTGTGTAGTGTAATAATGTCGTCGCAGTATTCTAATGAAGAATGTTGGAATATGGTTCGTGCTTACGCGCTATCAAATGATCGTGTGCGAGCTGCAGTCAATTTGTACAGAGAAATGTACCCCATGCATGAGGAACTTGGGGTTAACGACCACGAACCTAGAGTGAATATTTGTCTAATTTAAACAAAAACATTTTATTCACCGACGAAGCCACATTCACAAGAATGGGGATTTTTAATGTGCATAACGAGCATTGGTGGAGCAACGAAAATGCCTACGTAACGCGACAGGACGCTTATCAACATCGCTTCAGTGTAAATGTGTGGGCTGGTATTTTAAATAACAATTTAATAGGCCCTTATTTTATTGATGGACGATTTGACAGTGTATCATATTTAAACATTTTAAATAATGTAGTGAGTGAGATGCTGGAAGAAGTGCCATTCAATATCTACCGGGACTTGTACTACCAACATGACGGAGCGCCCGCGCACTATCAGGTGCGCGTACGTGAGTACCTAACATTACATACATTTTGGTGACAAGTGGATAGGTCGTGGCGGGCCTGTGCCATGGCCCGCACGCTCGCCAGATCTCACTCCGTCAAATTAATCGTCGTAAATACTCAAATTATTAACCGTTGTAAATAGGTGTGATTACGTTTTTTAAATACGCCAAAAATACGATAGTGCGTCACGTCTTATGAAATTTTACATTGCAGAATGTTTATAGTTTGATGTACCTAGATATTTTTGCCTATCCTAAGCCAGATTTAAAGTATGAAGGGAAAATGCATTCATACCTACGTCGGTGTCGGTCATTGACCGCGCATATGTTCTGCGCTTATCGCAAGGTTGTTAAAACGTTGCGATGTTTTTAGGACTTTTTTGGAACGATTTTGTTCGTCATTAATCAGGGCTTTTTTATTGTTTATACGTTTATTGGTGAAGTCTATGCATAAACTATTGGTGGTTTGAATAAGTCCGTCGTTCAAATATACATGCTGTATACGACAACATATTAGAAAATCAAATTTAATTAAATTATCAGTTTTTCGTCGGGAACGACGACATTTCCTTATAATGATTAATCGCCAATAAATAATTATTTAGGCGATTCGTAGCACGTATGCTTCGTAGCAATTAACATTCGTAGCAGTCGTAGCAAGTACGATGCGTAGCAGTTACGATTCGTAGCAAGTACGATTCGTAGCAGTTACGGTTCGTAGCAAGTACGATTCGTAGCAGTTACGATTCGTAGCAAGTACGATTCGTAGCAATTACGGTTCGTAGCAAGAACGATTCGTAGCAAGTATGATTCGTAGCAATTACGGTTCGTAGCAAGAACGATTCGTAGCAGTTACGGTTCGTAGCAAGTACAATGCGTAGCAGTTACGATTCTTAGCAAGTACGATTCGTAGCAAGTACGATTTGTAGCAGTTACGGTTCGTAGCAAGTACGATTCGTAGCAGTCACGGTTCGTAGCAAGTACAATGCGTAGCCGTTACGATTCGTAGAAAGTACGATTCGTAGCAGTTACGGTTCGTAGCAAGTACGATTCGTAGCAAGTACGATTCGTAGCAAATACGGTTCGTAGCAAGTACGATTCGTAGCAAGTACGATTCGTAGCAGTTACGGTTCGTAGCAAGTACGATTCGTAGCAGTTACGGTTCGTAGCAGGTACAATGCGTAGCAGTTACGATTCGTAGCAATTACGATTTGGAGCAAGTATGATTGGTAATAAGTATGATTCTATTTGTAGCAGTTACGGTTCGTAGCAAATACAATTCGTAGCTAGTACGTACGATTCAAAGCAAGTACAATTCGTAGCAAGTACGATTCGTAGCAGTTACGATTCGTAGCAGTTACGGTTCGTAGCTAGTATGTACGATTCAAAGCATGTACGATTCGTAGCAAGTACGTACGATTCAAAGCAAGTACAATTTGTAGCAGTTACGGTTCGTAGCAAGTACGATTCGTAGCAGTTACGGTTCGTTGCAAGTACGATTCGTAGCAAGTACGATTCGTAGCAAACTAGATTCGAAGCAAATCAGTTGGTATAACGTACGTATTGCTACGAATCGTACTTGCTACGAACCTTAACTGCTACGAATCGTATTTACTACGAACCGTCACTGCTATGAATCATACTTATTACCAATCATACTTGCTCCAAATCGTAATTGCTACGAAGCTTAAAATTGCAACGAGCCGTAACTGCTACGAATCGTTATACCAACTGTTTTTGCTTCGAATCTAGTTTGCTACAAATCGTACTTGCTACGAATCGTTCTTGCTACGAATCGTACTTGCGACGAACCGTAACTGCTACGAATCGTACTTGCTACGAATCCTACTTGCTTTGAATCGTACGTACTTGCTACGAATCGTATTTGCTACAAACCGTAACTGCTACGAATCATACTTGCTACGAATTGTAACTGCTACGAAAAGTAATTGCTACGAATCATACTTGCTACGAATTGTACTTGCTACGAACCGTAACTGCTACGAATCGTAACTGCTACGAATCGTACTTGCTACGAATTGTACTTGCTTTGAATCGTACGTACTAGCTACAAATTGTATTTGCTACGAACCGTAACTGCTACGAATCGTACTTGCTACGAACCGTAACTGCTACAAATCGTACTTGCTTTGAATCGTACGTACTTGCTACGAATCGTACTTGCTTTGAATCGTACGTACTAGCTACGAATCGTATTTGCCACGAACCGTAACTGCTACGAATCGTACTTGCTACGAACCGTTACTGCTACGAATCGTACTTGCTACGAACCGTAACTGCTACAAATCGTACTTGCTTTGAATCGTACGTACTTGCTACGAATCGTACTTGCTTTGAATCGTACGTACTAGCTACGAATCGTATTTGCTACGAACCGTAACTGCTACGAATCGTACTTGCTACGAACCGTTACTGCTACGAATCGTACTTGCTTTAAATCGTACGTACTTGCTACGAATTGTATTTGCTACGAACCGTAACTGCTACAAATAGTAATTGCTACGAACCGTCACTGCTATGAATCATACTTATTACCAATCATACTTGCTCCAAATCGTAATTGCTACGAAGCTTAAAATTGCGACGAACCGTAACTGCTACGAATCGTACTTGCTTTGAATCGTACGTACTTGCTACGAATCGTATTTGCTACGAACCGTAACTGCTACGAATCGTACTTGCTTTGAATCGTACGTACTTGCTACGAATCGTACTTGCTACAAATCGTACTTGCTACGAATCGTACGTACTTGCTACGAATCGTATTTGCTATGAATCGTACTTGCTACGAACCGTAACTGCTACGAATCGTACTTGCTACGAATCGTACGTACTTGCTACGAATCGTATTTGCTATGAATCGTACTTGCTACGAACCGTAACTGCTCCGAATAGTAATTGCTACGAACTGCAACTGCTACGAATCGTACTTGCTACGAACCGTACTTGCTACGAATGGTACTTGCTACGGACCGTAACTGCTACGAATCGTATTTGCTACGAACCATAACTGCTACAAATCATAATTGCTACGAACCGTAACTGCTACGAATCGTACTTGCTACGAAACGTATTTGCTACGAACCGTTCTTGCTACGAATCTCAACTGCTACGAAGCACACGTGCTACGAATTGCCCAATTTCTACGAATCAATCACTGGCACCATCGAATCACATGCCAAATTTCATCCAAAGTTTGCCGTTTGAGCGTGAAAGAGTTTCCGCCATCCACTCATACACCCAGCCGTGCTGATTCTTACAAACTTTCCCGTTTATAATATTACTAGGATTGTAAACAAAACTTTCATAAAAACCTCTTGTCAACTCTCTTAGTCAATTAAACTTCGCGAGCAAGGCCGCGGGGCTAAGCTAGTCTACTTTTCTGTCAAGGAAGACCTTGTTAGTTCTGTGCTTTTGTGAGCCACCCGAAGTCCTTTCATAGAGTAAGTTGGTTATCCGATGTACTCTTTGAAAGACGTTTTCGTTGCCCAAAGTAAATTAGGTTATTTTGCATTCGACCTTTGATTAAATAGATAGTCCTTGTAGTACCTATATACGGTTATTGGATAATGTACAAGATGTACAAATTTGTACGGATGTTTTTTTTGGTGTCGGTTTATGTATCAGACGGAACTTAAATAAAACTGGACTTAGATATCATGGCTGAGGTTATGCAATAAAGAACTACTTGTAATCTCAAAGTATAACAAGTGTGTTACAAAAAACTCAGTTGAATTAATAGGCACAAAATTGCTCAACAGCAACTTTTTTGTTTAATTACTTAAAACATTATTCCACGCTGTTATAAACAAAAGAAAACATTCTGTTCGTAAGTATTTATTATCCCAAAATACTAAAACCAAATTAAACTAATCGAGAATTTAGAAACAGTCAGCATCTGTCCCGAACGATTATTTCCACAAAGTTTCAGTAAGCAGAAAATAAATCTTAAAATTATTCGCCCTTTATTTGTAAGGATTAAATGGAACTGAAATAATTTCATCGATTTCGAATGTTTCAAAAAATTCTCAGTGTTGAAAACTTGAATACAAAAATGAATCCGCAGTAAGGACGAATTTAAACTTGGTACTTCAACTTTGAGTTTAGTCGTATGTAAATACTACTTAAATATTAATAGATAGGAAATGTCCTAATATCACATATTTAGCTTAATATTTAGCTTAATTGTTAAATTACTCACGCGTATTATTCAGAAATGATCGATTAGTTTCAGACCCAATCGAAGTCCTTAATTATAATCTGACGCGGTGATCTGATCACAAGTCAAGCTGGTTTATTATAATAGTAAATACTTAGCTTCTTGAAATTTATTTGGGTTACATATGAATATACGAGGACGGATTTATATTTGGTTCTTTATCAGACACCAATATTTATAAATCCTTTGAAAGTTTCTTCCAATTATAACTGGTCCTTACGTATGGGATTAAATTGAAAATATGTAACATACAGCTTATACTTCAAACTCCTTTTTAACATATTTTATATTGCCATGTTCATTATAAGTTAGACTTAGCTTGAACACTTTCAAAACTATAGAATGGGTTCTAAAGAATAGTATATAGTTGATACACATTCGATATCACCAACATCGCCTTAATTAGAACGTCATAAGGTCCATTTTCCTACCACATTTCAGTCAGGCTATAGAAAGGTTTTCGTTCGCAAGGAACTGAGATTTCATTTTAAGTGTAGGTATTGTTCACATGTAATTGTTCTATAAACGGTCAGTGTTTCTACTTTCCACCTATTTTTAGTTCTTGAATAGAGCTTTGTCCAAACTACTGACTCCTTTTACCTGGATTTAAGCTAAGCAGTTAGTGAACTTGTTTTAGAAACGATGTAACTGCTTTGTGAGAAATAAAAGACATTTTTTTAGTTTGTTGGAAATATGAAATCTAAAATATATTGTCGAAATAAGTTGAATGAATTTATATTTTGTGTGTCTTATTTTTTGTAGGCAAATGGTATTAAATAATGTTGTATTACCATTTGCCGTGGCAATCAAATCACTAAAACAACAAAACTATGACACCTGTAAAAGAGCTAAGACATCGAGTGCTAAAATCGAAATAGATTTATTTATTGGCTTAGAATTTAGGTAATACATTAAGGTGTTAAAATGTGATGAGTAAGTATAAGAATGTATAAGCCTCATACATTCTGCCTTACGGTATGCACAATTTTAATGTTCTTACAAATTCCAAAAAACCAAAAGAACAATCGACTACAAACTACCTACAGAATAGTTCTAACATTATTACAACACAAACAATTTCTTGGTTGTCAAATCACAAAACTTCGTTCCCTTCTGATTCTTAGTAACAGATACATTTTCCGCATCACCAATAATAACTCCCTTTCAAGCAGCCCTTACTATTGGAAAACCATATTTTATTTAATATCTTAGAGTAACATTTTTTGTATCAAAGTATAATTCAAAGAACTAAGACAGGCCTGTGGTCTAGTGGCTAGTGGCCCTAACTACTATACCGGAGGTCGTTCGATTCCCATCCAGGACAAAATGTGTGTGTGATGAGCAGGATCATTTTTTCTGTGTCTGGGTGTAATGTATCTATAGTGTATGTATTCGAAGTATATAATATATTATGTATGTTTATCAGTTGTCTAGTGCTCATAACACAAGTTACTCTCGTATACTTTATTTGAGACTAGATAGCGTTGTGTGATTGTTGAGGAATATTTATTTATTAATTCTGGGCTTTTTTAGTTCCTCTACTGGGTACCTACTACTCTTTTTTCCTGATAGAGTAGAAAACTTTACTAAAGGCTTTTTTTCCTGATAGAGTAGAAAACTTTAATCACCAAGCTTGTTCATTTGCAAGTGGTTTTGAGTTAAGACCAATGAATGAAAAGAATTCCAATTTGGAAGTCAAGTAGCCTACCACGACCCTAGATTCAGATTGTCGTAGTAACTTTTCGATAATGGCAATTTTCTTACTATATAAGATGGTTAGAATGTTGAAGTTGGTATGGTTGTACGATTGACATTTTACCTTTTGTTTGGTCATTTTTTTTCGATATGTTTGCAAGATACTGTGTTTAATTCGTCTGTACTTAATTTGCATGGCGTGAGCCTGATTATAGCGATTTATAATGTCATATACCTAAGAATATCTTGTTAATTTACCCATATTCTGCAAATAATTCGAATTTTGATGATGGTAGGACCCTAAATTAGTTCTGAAATTTGTCGGTTTTTTTTTCCTAGCCTATAGTTAAGTGCCCCAGCGCTGGGTAAAGGCCTCCCCAAGTCCCCAATTTTCGTTAACCAATCCAGAAAAACTTTACGTCACAATCTTCGATCGACTTCTCATACAATAGTACCTACAAATATTACACGCCAACCCGTGTTTTCGCTCTACCAAACAAACAAAAGATATTACTCCCAACCTGGATCGAGTCCAGAAAATAGACTATCTTATTTCACGCATATTTGAGCAAATTGGATCTTAGTGGCTATATGTAAATATCATTGGCGCTTAACAAGATTTCTTATCCCTTTTCTTAGTTTTCTTGGGCTATATTGATGATGTTTAGGTTGTTATTGTAAATTGATCCTTAAATAAAAATGTAATGATCTAAATTCCTTTGAAATCAAAGACACATTAACGCATTTGTGTGCATTTGATAGTGTATTGGAAACGAATTTACTAAATTACTTTTTTGATTGATGACTGCACTGGTGTTTAATATTGATCTATATTATAAAATGTTTTGTTTTTGTTTATTAAGTACAGCCAGGTACATGAGAAGGTTAACAGAATTAGATTTTCAGAACTGCTGTAAAAAAAAAACAAATTCAAAGAGTGTGATTCAGGTAACAAAATAGACTTGTCATCTAAAGTACTAAATGTTAAAATGTATATTTCTGAAATATACTCGTATTTTTTAAATCCATTTATTTATTCAACTGCTGTTACTCTCTGTATCTACAAAATACAATTCATCACAGAACTCATCTTTTGAAATATCATGCGATAGAGCTCCATCTATCAAACGCTTAGTTTATTACTTTTTCATGAGATACGTTTTGAGTAATTACTTTGTAACTAGCGAGAATTCGAGATATATTACTAACGTTTTAGTTTCACACCCTCAGGGTGAAGGTTTAAACTAAACTTCAGCGTCTGCAGTCTTTAAAACTGCGGTTTAAGTTATCGAGTAAAACTATTCAAGTTTCAAACGTTGTGTGTCTTTGGGAGCTGTTTAAGCTTTCCACTTGTTTGAAACGTAGCTGTAATTTTGTAATATGTAATTATAAATTTTATACAAAATTTGTTGCTTCTCAGAACGCGTTTCAAATAAAACAAAAAAAAATCAGCCTGAAAATTGCTTCACAAAAAATTGCATATAATTTTTTTCTACAGTTATGCAGAATCGAAATAGCCTATGTTACTGGCTATCGATAACAACCAGATAAGAATTAGTTTAGGCCCTCAAAATATGCGGTCGAATAAAAAAACTTCTACATGAGCCCTGTAAAGTAAATGATAGTGTGACGTCTGATAGGGGAGAACGGAAAAAAAACATGTTGCGCCGACCCCAAGTAAAATGGGATAAGGGCAGGAAGATGATAGTGATGTGCCCTGTAGGTAAACCCCGTTTTTTTGGGAGTTTTCGCAGCAAGGGGAATAAAGCAATCATAATTGTGGTATAATATTTAATACTCATGATAATCTCTATAGTCGTTGAGTCCGGACACGACCACTTGTTCTTTGAAGATATTCTTCATGAGATGTCTCTGGCAGTACTCCAATGGCACTTCGATGTAGGCTGAAAATCGAATGTTATTAATTAACATCATATCTACCTTTAACATCCTCACTCTAAGTTTTGTATGTTGTTTAGCTAGAAGAATATACTACGTTTTACAACATAACCCCTTAATATTGAAACAATTTTGTCAAGGTATGTTTTTTTTCTCTATAATGATAGCAAATTCTGACATAAAGTATTGACACTTCATTTATAAATAACAGTTTATATTTCATTTTTTAATATAGACATGAGCGATATCCGAAATATCATACACACGTTGTAAACTAAAAGAGCATATCGCCATAACAATAAAATTGTTTTAATTTTCTACCTGTTGGTGCTTATGTAAGCGTTTTTATTTTATTTTTATTATTTCTCACCTTCATTAAAGTACTTTTCGGATAGTATAAAAGAAATTCCATACTTACTACTGACATCAGAATCGCCTCTACAGTTCAGCATGTCGAAATAGCAGGCGTTATTGAAGGTCTTGTATATATAGGACTTTAGACTTGAAGCCCCGCATACAGGGCGGTAGTGGTTAGGGCAGAATACCGGGCAGGATTCGCCATACAGCCTCCTGGTGCGGTACAGCTTATTGTTGATGCAGAATTTAATTGGTGTCGTCACGTATTCTGTGAAAAAACGTAGCCTTTTTATTCAACTGTGAAGTTTTGAAAGTTTTTTTTTTCTTACTGCTCAAGTCTTGTTTTTTCTCCCTGTCGCAATTGCTGTTCTTTTAGCAAATATAGTAGTAAACAAAATTCTTTGTAAATTTTTAAAATAAACCTTGAATTTAAAATATATCACTCACGTTACTCGGGAACAAAAGTAACTACAACATTTTGTAATGGCAATTCTGGATAAGTTGATATATGATATCAAGGATAGTGTTACACTCTTCCAAAAAACAGATGAAAACCTACATTATAACAAAGGAATGGAAAAAATATATTTAATCATCGTTTGATATTGTAAATTGAGAATACCATAATAATATGAAGTGGCAAAGGATGAGCGATATAATACTGTCTAAACTCTACACTTAATTTATTAATCTTAACGTTCATTTGACGCTACATTGTAGACAAATTACAATCAATGTCTTTAGATTTTGTTAGAATTTGCCGCTACTGTATCATATTAAAGTACTACAAAACGAGCAGGTACTGAACCAAGAAGGTCTCAATTCAAAATAGCAACATTCGTAATGCACATTAATGCATCTCTCCGACCAGCTGAAGCTCTGTCACTCGTAAACTGGGACAACAGCAACACCCTGTACAGACTCTGTTCTAGGAGAACATTGCCTATTGTCCTAAATATACCATTGTTTTGGTAAAACAAGGATTTTTTGCTAGGTTTTGAAACTGAAATGGTTACCGTTCTGCTGTTATAGGTAAGATTTCATGAAAACTGTGATGTTTGTTTTGTACGATTATCATTGTACGAAAATATATGTACATTATACACAATAAAAAAAATAAGCTACTTTATTTACAAGTTTCTCATTTGATCCTCAATTTATTGCTTGTTCTTTAAACGTAACCTACACCAACAAAAAAGCTACGAAATGTATACTCCATATTGTTTTTGCAATGCCCTGATTCCGACAGAGGTAAAAAATAAACGACATACTCACAACCGTTGCGTTTTAACATTTAACTTTTGTTCTATTTGTTTTTGTGTATAAAAATTGTAAACCATTTTACTTAAAATTGTTGTACATAATCGTATTCGTTCAGTATCCATAACAGTTTACTACCTACACTTAAAAAAAGAAATCTACAACATACCTACTACGTTTCTATCGAGTCATTTATTTTAATTTATTTATCCATAACCCCAACTTCCAGGTAGTGCAGAAAAATAAACAAAACACAAGTCAACAAAGACACTATCCGGGTTCTCTTTATCCGGATAGTTCCCTAAGGTACAAGCTTCTTAATGGAATAAATAACTACCAAAAACAAATTCCCAATTAGCGCTGACAAAGTCGGTCTTATTTCCATTTCTCAGTAAAATGCGGAGACTATTTAGGGTACTTGCACACTAACTATAATAATAATGTTCTGACCGATTTTAGCCACGACTTGGCTGACGTCATCTTTTAGTGTACAAGCGTTTAGCACACAAACACAGGTGCACTTCTCTTACTCTCATAGCCCCAAGGGACGGCAATCCGACAAGACCGGAGAGAGATCAAGCGCAGGACCCACATTTTTACGAGCTTTCTGAAACACGAAAGCTGTGATATTTATTTCTGACTCTCACACAACTACTATTCTATTCAAACTCATTCCGGTGCGCGCCTTTTAGGATTACACTCGAAACCTTTGATTTAGCGATCCTGCGGGCCTACCACACAAAAAAATGGTTTATTAAACGTGCACATTTATTGTAATGTTTCCTCTCCATTCATCACACTACAGATTACCTAACGGCCGATAGTTTTATCAGGTTGCACGAACTAATGTACCTTGATAAATGACTGCATGGATAGTAGAGTGATACAGTTACATCACCAAAGGAGACGGAAAGTTTTGGGCCAAAATGTAATAAGTTGAGATATAATCCAAAAAATCAGGCATATTTTTTTATATAAACAGACCAAAAACCAGTTCAATTCTCAATCTGGAAGCGGAGATTAGATAATCGATAAAAAAAATCGTTAAATAAGAATTGGTTTACACAATTACAAAACGAAACGCTTGAAACAAATAATTAGCTTAAATAAAATAGTGAAATGTGGTATTTCGGTTATACTTAACCATATTAATGAATAACATATCACCAATTACATAAAAATAAATGTAGTGACTATCGATTACATGTCATATTTATTCTATATTTTTTATCTGTGCACAAGCAGTTTACTAACATTGACAGGAGGCTTATTCGTTTTGTATTTTGATATTTTCTGTTGTGTTTTGAGTGCTATTCTGATTGTTGATTTGATGATTGATTTTCAACCACCACTGCTTTATTTGTTCGGATTAAAAACATATATTATGTTTTCACTTTAGAAATCAGCTTTTAGGTACAGATTTTAACATAACCTTACTTTCACTGAACCCCTTATAACTCAGCTCCCAGATTGCCAAAATTCATAAAATTCTCAATAAGGGACACACAAGTCTGAATCTATCAATTGAAACCATTTTCATCTTATTACATTACAGGCCCAAACTTGTATGTAATCGTTTCAGTCTCCTTTAGCCCACCATACGCGACGTGCCGCGGATTCGATCCTCCTTATTAGCTTGTTCCGAGTCTGGACTAGCATTTGTCATGAATGTTCAGAAATTCTAATGGTAATAAAACTAAACTCCTTTCTACGAAAGTCGTTTCTTTTTGATATTTCAAGGCAGTCAGTCTTTTGAATATTCAAGGTTTGTACCATAACCTACTCGACAATTTAATCAGATGGTTTGTCGGTCTAGTGGTTAGTGGCTTTGACTGCTATAGCGGAGGTCATGGGATTGATTTCCACCCAAGACAAATTTTTGTGTGATGAGCACGATTTGTTCTGTATCTTGGTGTAATTTATCCATAATAATTATGTATGTATTGTATTAAGAAATATATAAGTGTGTTTATAAGTTGTCTAGTACTAAAAAAACACAAATTACTGTCGGATACCTACTTAATTTGAAACTAGATAGCGTTGTGAAAATGTTGAGGAAGATTTATTATTGGCCGATAAAGTCTGTAGGGTCCTCAAACACCCACGCTAGACAAACGCCCGTATGAATGGCCCTTAAGGTATCAACGCCCAAAATTGTTTAACTTACTTAATTCATTACCATTAAGTTAGTACTATGAATAGCACTTAAGTAATTGAGAACCTCTCGCTTATCTAAGTTTAGGAGAGCTAGACGTTAAGTTAGTATGCTGAAACTGCTTATAAATAAATTGAATTTGTCTCAGTTGTAATCTTCCTTTAGAACAAGTGTTAAGTTCTATGAATAAAATAAAATTTCTGGTATGTATATCAGAAATTTGTGATTTTTATGATTTTTTCTGTGCTTTCAAAGGTTGTCTGAAAGATATCGCTTTTAGGAATCAAACAGTCATACTTAATTTTCACCGTATGCTATTTATTTTACTGCTGGAATCTAACAAAAAGAACTATAAAGTAGAAATTTAAAATTTTGGTACACTTTATGGCAAGGATGGCGAAACGACGATGATGGCACGCGATAAAATATTTTGGGAAAGTCACTGATTACTACTATATTCATACACTACAGAAATGCGTACAGATGCCTCGCACGAGCTTTTTTATAGAAGACTTTCATGACCTTCTTCTTTAAAACAAAAGGATTCTCTAAGGAGTAATCCTTGCATCGCGAGGGGTTTTATAGACACTTAATTCACAAGCACAAACACACCCAGACTTAGAACAAGCATTTGTGGATCGCAAAAAATCTTGTCCTACACAGGAATCGAACCAGCGACACGTCACGTACCATACCACTGATTTTGAATTGCATGGATAGCGCCGTGCAGTCCAAAATCATTTATTGACCTCAACAAATATTTTTTTAATGGTTTGTTGATACTTAAAGCTTTGCCATCTCTAGCCAATGTCTCCGAAACCCGACAACTTTAGTCCTAAGGTCAGTAATACGACCTCATTTTCGCTCTTAAGTAATTAAATTACTTCTTTGAAGTCTGAAATAGCTTCTCATATTTAATTAAAAATCCTGGAATTTTACCGCAGTTCCTGGTCTCACTATCTCATTAATTAACTTTAATTAATTTATTTTATTGTTTGTGTAATAATATTATTTTATGCAAATAATGTTATATACAATTCCGTAAATTGCATGGAGTAAATAGGTTTAATGAGTTTGCATGGAAACGTTCTCGGTGAACTAATTAATAAAGGATTTAATTAGCAGTTATTGTTTTTCCTGTGTAGTGTATAATACCTTTATACGTGTTATCTTTACGTATGTCAACTGCGCATTATTTACATGGAATCCATTTAACATGGAATTCACCGCGAGGACTGGTTCGAGGTGGCGCGGATTAGTATAACGTAGGAGGACGAGGAGACCTTTGTTCAGCAGTGGTCTAGGTTAATACAAAAATCTTCACGTCAATAACCTTAATAATATAGTGATGAAAATTGTATAAATATTTTAGTTAGAATTATTTTAGCCGTTCAGTAAATACGGTGCTACAAATAAGCAGGCTACCCCATCACACATATAAATCACTATTTTTGTTTAATTCAGAAAATAACAAATTTTATTCTACAATTACTTTCTACTTCCGCAAAAACTCGTCAACGGTAGTATGTGTAGCGAATGTCACTTTTATTCCATTCGTTATAGTTTGTGTTTTACAACCACTTTAATTTAAAGTTATGCGGGATTTAAAAATACATTCTAGGTTAGTTATTTTTGCTGGTTTTTATTAGTACATGGCAGTTGTAAATACCGACAACAGTTAAAGCTCTAGACAGACGGAACGCATTTAAACTGCAATCCAACCGCAAGTTGCAGTTCGGTTGCGGTTGACACGAATGCAATAGATAAGTTATAGATAAGATTTTACATTCCTTAAATTGAATAAAATATTGCTTGAGAGATGGTAAAAGGCCTTTAGTATAAAATAAGTTCGAAAAATCAAATCCAAATCTTACTAGTTTTGAAGCAAGCAGAGAATGCTCCCATAGCGCACTCGCTCGGAAACATTTTGTATTTTCTTTCATTTTCATTAAATCCACATTGCATCTCTCCTTGCCCTGGTGGGCAAATAACATTGCACTGGTCCCCCACTCCCATTTTCAATGCAACTGAAACAGATTGGGGAAAAAAAAAGTTAATAAATAAATAAAAATCCCTCAACATTCCCACAACGCCATCTAGTCTCAAATTAAGTATACGAGAGTAACTTATATTATGAGTACTAGACAAGTGATATACACACTACTATACTTCTAAATACATACTTACTATAGATAAATTACACCCAGACAAAGAACAAATGATCGAGCTCATCACACTAACATTTGTCTTGGCTGGGAATCAAACCCACGACCTCCGGTATAGCAATCAGGGCCACTAACCACTAGACCAACAGGCCCGTCAAATAATATAATTGAGACAATTTGTTTAATTGAGTCCCAGTATTCACAAGCTTGTTTCGCAGTGAAATTTTCGAATTGTTTGCTACCGTAGGTTATAATTTGTCTTTAGTACTGTTTCGAGTTGAATTTTCATTTCGTTTCTGTTTTTGAACTGAAGTGGTAACGTATAATTTACTTTTTAAGGACAGTTGTTCTGTTATTTTTAACAAGCTGCGGAAAAAACATAGTATGTGATAATCCTACTAATATTATAAACGCGAAAGTTTGTAAAGATAGATGAACGGATTTTTGTTTGTTACTTTATCTTACTTAAACAGCCGCAGCAATTTTGATTCAATTTGGTATGGGGTTAGTTATCCACTAAAACTGGCTATTTAAATTAAAAAATACAGTGCCTCTGAATGGCTGCAAGTTTACATAACTAAGAAAAGGTTCTGGGCTAAACGAAACTCTAGAGAGTTAAATTAAAAAAGTACCATATTTATAATTAAGAAAATATTTTGGTGTAATGTTACAACAAACACCAAAACGTAGACTTATTATGGTGTAATGTTGACATGACAAATATAACCCGTGGTAGGTACAAAATTACATCCTTAAAAATTAAAAATAATCAAAAATACTTACTAAACAACACAAAACATGTTGGCAACAAGTAATTCATTTTCTTATACCTATTAAACTGAAGGCATATCAAAGGACGGAACTCGTGCGTCAATGGAAATTGAGTATTTCTGATTAAAATCCAATTAACGTAAACCAGTAGGTTTCTGTGTACCGTCAGCAACGAAAATCGATGAACTGCCAAAACTGTTTGACGAGCCTGTTGGTCTAGTGGTTAGTGGCTCTGACTGGTATATTGGAGTTTGTGGGTTCGATTCCCACCCAGGACAAATGCGTTTCTGATGCAGATGATGATGATGATGATCTGTTGTAGGATTTAATCGGACACACAGATAGAGAGCGACAGAGACTTTGATTTATACTATGTAGTAATTATGTATGTATTTAGAAGTACATAATTATGTTTATCAGTTGTCTAGTACTCAAAATACAATTAACTCCCAAATACTTAATTTGAACCTAGATGGCGGCGTGAATATTTAAATAAAAAGCTATAAAACAACTAGCAATTTTTGCCCACATTCTGATATTTAGACTCCTTTGTAACCCAACCTCAATATAAATTTATTTTAATAATAATTCAGGGTCCTAGTAAATCTGAGATTGCTTAGGAATTCTGTTACTGGCAGTACGTGAAATGTCTTTGTTGGTGTAGAGTCACATGTTCACGAGCACATTATTTATTTGTTTTCGTTTTAAATGATAGCCATGTTGGTTTTACTCACGGAAAATTTACCCTCACTTGTTCCACTTTGTTACAATTGTGACTTATATACCTAATATAAGACCTATGTACACATTGTAAAGAGCAAATAAAGTATTGAATAACATGTAAATGTAGAGTGTAGTGTTTCTACACTGCCGTTATTCTGGAACTTAGGTACTAATTCGCCCTTCGATTCTCGTCGCTTATCTATAAAATAAAAACTACTTTATCAGTGTAGGGAATTACTTAACTAATATTTTTAAGGTATTTTTCTTAATTAACACACATCATTAAAAAGCAATATTATCAGCCTATCGCAGTCCTTTGCTGGACATAGGCCTCTTCAAGTGTACTAAATGCAACCAAATCGTAATTATTTGAAACAAAAAACGTTAGGTTTTGAAATACTAGACAAAAAAGTTATGTCCATGACTTCAGATATCCCTAAGAATATAATAATATATCCACGTGTATCTCAATATTTCTGATATATGTACAAACTTTATAAAATATATTTATGTACTTTGAGTTAATCGAAATGTTTCTCCGAATATGAAATATGTTTTTGGGCATCTAACTTTTTCTTATTAGCGTGTGAAATACGTATATTCGAGAACATTAATACCAAGTTTCAGAGTTTTCACATACAGCTCGTAAGAATATAAAATTGTCTAATGACTGGTGTTCGTAAAAAAACATGGTAATTGCCTACCATCAATATTCCTTGTTTTATTAAATCCTTCAGTTATATTATAAAAATGATCATAATATGCATACTTACTTATTGAAAGGTACGTGCCATAGTTTTCCATGGTGACAGAAACACAGTCATACATCCAAAAATCCTACCATTAGCCCAAATTAGTTTCATCTCCAAAATTTATAATAGTCTTGTAGCTACCTTGGGCCGTCCATGTCTATTCTTCAGGGTAGATGGTTGTTGTTTGATGCCCCATCACATGTTAGGTTAAAGTTCTCAACAAGGCCTCAGCATGTGGGACCTGCTTCCACGTGTAGGCCATTTAAAAGGACCGGGTTTCATGCCTTGAAGTCATCTTGTGAATTAAAAGACATCGTATTGATATAATTATGATCAACAATTCAATTTTAATTAAATGAATACTGGCATAAAATAGGTTGAACACTCCCTATAAGTGTAGAAATAGTTGAGTCATTCTGGAAATACGAACTACGTGTAGTAAACATTAAAAATATTGAATCTGGAAATAGTTGAGCCATTCGGAAAATACAAGTAAAACTTATGAGTACTAAACCTACTGAAAACATTTTTTACTTGCTAAAATTGTACTATCCATTACCACGCAACATTCACATGAATCACGGTCTATTACATCATTGCACCTTAGAGTGTTACCACCTTCATCATTACCACCTTCTTACACAGTTTTGAATCCCCATAAGTAAGGGAAAAGGCCTCGAGCGATAAATTTATTCTCAACGTAAGAGCCTTTTGAGAAATTCCCATAACACGAAATCCCACTTCAGACATAAATTTTAATGTTGTTTGAAATCTTTTGTTTGCACCGCGAAAGTTTACGAAATATTGTGGGTCTACTCTTAAAGTAATATTATTGCGGGTGTGGGAAAGAGAGAGCACGCTACACGGTGTAGAGCGGCGTCTCTCTTCCACACCTGAAGTAATATGAGAGGTAGTGGTTTCCAAGTTTTTGTTTTCCAAGATCTTATAAGGTAAGAAAGTTAAACATACTTACAGCTATTAAAAAGCACTTTTCGTCAATTTAATATCACCTACTTTTATAGCAGGAAAAAAAATGTGGTTGTGTACTTTTTCTGTTTTGCTGTTTTTTGTGTTTTCGAAAGCTTTCAAATGTTTTGTTTCGTTTGCTAGTTTCCTAAATAAAGCAAAAATCCGTCCAAGCGTCCAGGGTGACTGACAATAGTGGCATTCTAGGATTAATTGCGAAACCAAAACTGGGATGCCTTTTAAATTAAACCTGGATGGTGCCCGACTTTAAACAGATTACAGCATACATTTATCTAAAGAGTAAAAAAAAAAAACAATTTAAATCAGAGCCTTGAAATAGAGGAAAGTAAAATTTGTGTCAAAAGTAAGAAAATTAAAACACTTCGTCTTCACAAGCGATAATTTACTTATTAAATACACTGTTTACCACATGCCTCTTACCATGTACAAAAGTTTCGAGCAATAATTACAACGCTAGCTTACTGCGGATTGGCGATTTCGAATTCCAATGTTTGGAATCCAAGTTTTGTCTCAATGTTTTCCTTCACCGTTTGTCAATAGTATCTTAAAGTAACATAGTAAACAAATGTTCTTATATCTTTTCTCTATATTTTCTTTTGAAATGACAAAGACGGCATGAGTCTTAGACGACTTTTGACTAGTGTCGTTGATGAAAACGGTGGTAAATCTATTGTCCCAAGGGCGGAAGTTTCAATTTCAATAGCTCTAGGGGTAGCTTATTCCAACTTGCAATAATTTCTACCAAGACAGTCCCTGGCTACCTTGTGGAATAATTGGTTTCGAAGTCGTAGTAGTCTAATTTGTTACTCAGCATCTAGCTTCATCTTGACTTTGCTGATTTAATATCTATGAAATTCATTTCACTTTTCTTCATTAGTACATAAGTTTGAAAGTTAATTGTCAAATTGGTACTTGCATACTAAATCCATGATTTTTTTTAAATTGCCTACTGAATTTCAAACTTCACTTAAATATTTCGTGTCATTCCCGAAACATTCCAAAATTACACTTTTAATGTCATTAGCCCTAATAATGAAATTTCTATGAAGGAAAATTGTCAATGAACTCCAGATTATCAACGTTACGACTTGTTCTCTGAACCGCGAAAGAGTATAATTACCAAAGTGTAATTTTATTACCATTCTAATTATGAAAGGCAATAGTGTCTTTAATAAGAGCCTCAAATAGAGGACCTTCTAAATAAAAAACACTTTGAATACTCGTGTTGCATGAAGAACGGAAGAAAGATTAAAGTATGAGGGATATAAGTACGAGAGGCAAGAATACGAGAACTTGTATGACAGTGGATAGCAAAACAAAAACTCCAAACATGTTGGAGGAGATCGATACAAACCTAACTTAAACTAAAAAATGTAATTAGTTGACGTGCATCAAACAATTAAATATGATGTGATAATTATTTGTAATGTCATTTCAGCCTCACCAAATATTCATCATCACCAAGAAGGTGATGATGAATATTTGGTGAGGCTGAAATGCCCTCGTCCTATTTTACTTGGGTTAGGCTCAACCACACACCTTACTCAATGCTTTTTCAACACACCTTTTCTTCCATTCTACCCTATCAGACGTCACGTATCATTTACTCCTTTTCCATTAATATCATTCCTTATAAAATCTATCGCTTTGTTTCCTTCCCTTCCCCTTCCTCTCCATCCATCAACAGTCATACTCATCTCTCTCTTAGTCACATAAGTCTCATCCCCCACCAAAAATGGATGTTAAATTTAAAATGATAAAAGAACAAGAGTAAATAACACCAAGAAAGTTCCCTTTTATACATTTAAACCTGTAAACCTACAATTCTTACAAAACACGCTTTGTGGTATAATTTCATTGAGTAAATTCTCACAAAAGGTATTCAGTCGCAGGAACCTTCTATTTTGATTGATAACCCTTGTGAGTGCTCAACCGTGCAATTTCAAAATATTTGACGATCATTAATTTTACAATAGGCTATTGACTGTAGTAGGAACGAGTCAGTAAAACCACATCAATGAAAACGCTTTTTGTTAGTGTTTTTGTTGCGTTTTTTTCCTGTATGAATGATTAGAAATGTAGCGATTTTGTTTTCCTAAATTAATACGATTAATTTGTTAAAGCTTATCAATTCTATTTTGGAAATTTGACAATTTTGAGTTAGGACGCCTAACAACATTTACAAACTTTTGATTTTAAAATATCTCTCTTAGTACTTAGAAATTATTATGGTAAAAGTTTAAAAACGTTCTTACTATTTATAGCATTACGTTCAAAAGCGCAGCTTAACGCAGAATGCTTAAAAAAATCACGTAATTTCTCAGATCCCATTAATAGTCATTCAAGTAATGATACTTTGTAATTACCCAAATGAGTTGTATTACTGTTAATTTTATTTTTCATTGCCACTAAGCAGTGTAATAGCCATAAATGGACCGTAATGGATGCCCTTTGAAAGTATTCAGTGATAAACAGGTTTTGTGAAAAACATTTTAAGAAAAGAAAATGAGGTTTTTTAGTTACTTAAAATTTATGTGAATAAAATTGGGGGTATAGTATTTAGATAGCTTGGTTAAGACGTAATTTGTAATAGGTTAGATTTTGTTTTTGATATTCTTTGGTGTGTCAATGAACTCTGTTAAACGGTGAAATCGCGAAGCTTGAACAAAATTGTTTACCTATAAAAATAAACAAAAATGACCAAGAAAGATGTCGTAACAGAAAACAATAAGCTATGTGTCATTTCAAGAGAATTACTATTAACGTTAACTATTGTGTGAGAAAAACTCATTAAATCATAAATTGCATAAATGATTCTGCGATCTATTAGATTCGGCATGATCTTTTTGTCTGCACAATACGAATTTTTCTCTGTACCATTTTTCATAAATTTTTGTTGTATGTAGCTTACTAAGTTACTATAAATACCATTACGTTTGTCTATCACTGAAATACAACTAACACAAGTAATTTAGTAAACACTTTAGTGCTCAAATAAATACTGATGGTCTTTTCAGTTTTTCAGCAAAGTTAATTAAGATTTGAAACAAAGGTTAATTGAACATTTTCTACTTTATAGTACTTTTACAATCTGTTTGCAAGTTCTAAAAATAGTTCAACTATTACTAGACCAAAGAGATTCTCTTGTAATTAAACACGTTTTCTAGTAATGAATCTTTTTGCTCCGGATTACTGTGGTATTACTAATCTCCTTGAAACCAAGGGTTAGTTAATTAAAAACTTATAATGACGGCTTTACTCGCCTCTCTTGTTCTCAGAAGAAGGGTAATGTTTTTGTAGTTGTTATAAACTAATTGAGGTAACTCTCTCTAATATTTATATAAACTTTCAAATATTTTAAATAACTCTCTCAAATAATTCGCCATTTTACATGTATAATGTCAAATTAACTTAATGCGACTTCCTAATATAATAATATGTCATTCTTGCCATTTTGGAGGTGAGATGGTGCATAATAAGACTTTGACCAGTAACCTACTGTAGCGTGGTAGCCTTTTGTCTGGTAATGTGGAGTAAAGCCTTAAGGTCTGTCTTCCTGAAGAGAGAGGCTTGATGGACTATCCTAGTGGAAATCCGCAAGACCTATCCTCCGACATATGAGGGTCCTGAAAACACTGGAGCGACCTTATCTACCTAAACCAGAGGCACGGGGTTTGCCTTCGTACTGCGAGAGTTTGGTAGCCTACCAGGTCAAATTGTTGTACTAAATTCTTCCTATCCATAAATAGTGTTAAAGGATGTCCCTGGAGAAATTGTTAATGGATATCCTCTGGTTTACCACACTACATTACATCACAGTGAAGTTGCTTTTGAGTTAATCCCTCTTACCTATGAAATAATATTGTGTAATTACTAAGTTTGAGTTATTTCCGTAGATGCCCCAGTTGGGCGCCATTTCAGTACAGTTTTAAAATTTAAAGCAAACATATACAAGCAGTAATATGACGGGAATACAAAGTTATTCAAAACATTTAATGTTATTTGGTCCAATTCAACAAAATAATTTATTTGCAAGCCCACTTTCAAAGGATGAAAAATTAACAATAGATCGCTAAATTAATTTGAATGAGTGTAAATTCATGCTGATTTTATTTGGTTTAATGTATGAAACTAATTTACATGTTAGAATATTTTATATAACGTTCATCAAAAACCTTATTGTATTTGTAACAATACCTACGTGTTTATTTGAACTACCTAAATTAAGTTTGTATTTTGAATTACCTCATAATTGCGTAGGCTCACGAATTGAAGGTAATAATTTTTAATTATTTCATTATGCAATTTATAAAAAAAACAAGCTTAAAAATAAACAAAATTTCTGTACTTTAACATTAATCAACTTTATCAATCAATAGCAACTAACAAATAAAATGTTTTGTGTGATCAACATTATTTTCCTGCCCTTATTACTTGATTTATGTGATGCCACAAAAAATATATAATTACTAAGAAACATATTTTTATAAAGTAGAAGTCATTGTAAGTAAATCTTATAAAGAACCTAATAAATAATAATGTCAACTGTCAACCACCAAAGCACTCTTATTTTTACACACTGGCAATATTTTATATTAAGTTGGCAACACTGCCAGTAATGGCGTAGAGACGGTTTGGCGCCAAACGTGTTAAGAAGTATTCTGAATTATGTTATTTAAGTAATTAAAAAGTTTGTAAATAAACTTGTTTACTTTACTTAAAAGTTTAAGTTTGTAACAAATTTTTAAGAGTACACTAAGTGGAAAGTAATGTTTTTTTTATTTCTTGCCCCTGACAAGTAGATACTTGTAGTTAATGTTAGATGGACTTTATTTTGCTGTTACACTTAAATTTCTAAATAATAGTGGTAGCATATCGTTTAGAATTAAGGCTGACCGCACATTGGAGTCACGACAGTTTTAAGACAGACTTTCCTCACATAGACAAGTCTGCCTTATACCTGCGTTGACTAGACTGTTTTGTCGTTGATGTGCGCGCCCGTATAAATAAAAAAGGGTAGCCGACAAACGTTAGTCAGACGTGTGGTGCGATTTGGACAATTTTGTCTATGAGACGTTTTGTTTGAAGTATGCGCACCTTCATATGTTTTGTATAGCAATAGTCTGTCTTAAAACAATCTTGACTCCAATGTGCGGTCAACCTTAATTTCCCCCCTCCAATTACATACAATAAATTTCATTAACACTACTAAAGTTTGGAACTTTAGTTTTGCAAATGATCTAGTCCGATTTATTGTATAGCAGGAATATTTATTTTGCGCATAAAATAGGGTACTGCAGCCATTTAAGGGCACACAGAAGGGCTGATCACCTCTGCTCCTCTGTAAATACTAATTGAAAGCGGTCACCATAGTCGAAATCGGTTGGGAAGTATATACAGGGTGACTTTGAAGTCGTGGGCAATATTTTAAACTAAGACACTATTAATGCGTTAGGGCTACTTTTACTTAAAAAAAATAATAATAATGCAGGTAGTTACCTAGTTCCCCCCGGCGGGGCCGGGCATCCGACGCCCGGCCAGGCGCCGGAGGGGTCGCGGAAGTAATCGTCTTGGTTTCCCGTGACCCCTCCATGGTGGCGCACGCCGAAAACCCGGGGGTTTTAGTGGGTACGGGGCCGCCTCACGGCCTAAGCTTCACACTCCACCATTTTTTTTTCTTTTTTTTTGCATAAAAGTAGCCCTAACGCTATTAGTATCATTAATAGTGTCTTAGTTTAAAATATTGCCCACGACTTCAAAGTCACCCTGTATATATAGCAGGAAAAAAAAATGCTCTATTTTCTTCATTGTTCTTTCTGGTAGAGGTTAGAATGATAAAAATCGAATAATTATAGTCCCTGTTCAAGTCAAGTTCAAGAAATATTCAAGTCTGTTTATCAATTGTCTAGTATTCATAGCACTTTACTTTTGTATACCTAATTTAAAACTCGATGGCGTGGAAAAAAATGAAAATCGTTAAGTATAACACTTATAAAATTTCGCAAGTTTATGTATATTTTTTTCTGATAGAAACAATTTTAATATCAATTATTCATAATAAATTATACAGCCACAAAATTTCCGCGCGACAGCGTGAAATCATAATTTAATAAACCAAGGCCTTTCATATTAAAACCTAGATTGTTAAACCTAGAATCCAGACTCTCTCTAACAGGTCTAATATAATAGAAATTTGAAGGGCATATAATACAAAGGAGTATGATTTAAGCTAGCTCTTAGCTCTGTATAATACTAAATACCGACTTAGATATTCTCCTGACAGACAAATATTAATATTATATTACTTTGTAATTAAAAGTATGCTTAGATATACCTATGCTTTGTAATTAGCTTATTCCTATGTATGCTTAGATCTTTTAAACTAACTAATGTTTTAAACTGCAATGAATTTAATGGAGTTTTCGATTGATTTAATGTTTCAAAAGAAAACTTTCTATGAATGATACGTCGGTATTGCACCCGTTCGTAGATGGGGCCAGTTGCTAGTAAGGCATAAACATTAATTAATCTTAGCATCTACTGTTTATTTGTACAAATAATAATATTCGGGCAGATTTCAGCTACAGCGGCTAGTGTTACTATTACATCAGTCAGCTATGCGGGACATATTATAGTGCACAAGCGTATGCAAACACACGTGCAATTTCTATTCCTTTACTCTCATATGCCGATGGGACGGCAATCCGACATAACCGGAGAGAGATCTGGCGCAGAAATATTTTTTTCTTTTTTTGCTTTCCCAAAAATGAAAGTTATGGTGCTTACTTCGGAAAACACACACAACAAGCAAAAAAATCAAAAGGTTTTTATTTTGAGTAGGCCTTCTCAGGCACTTTCAGAACGTTACTGACTCTAGTTGCGTGGTTCCAAAATGTCATTCTCATGGAGAAGAACTGGCAAGAAATTCTAAAAGTAAACTTGACCTCGAGACCTTTGACTTGGTAGTCCTGCGGTCTTACCACTAGGCTATCACAGCTTCATTTGTAGAAATATATTGTGGTACTGATAAAATAACTTCATTTACTTAACTGTCTAGTGTCGTAGTTTTACTCACGATATCCGTCCTTCATTTTTGAATTTATAGAGATAGAAATACCTGTAAGCTATTCGAAGTAATTGAAAAAACGCGCGCTAAATTTTATCTAGATTTGGTCAACCGTACTGCCCTCGTAAATGAAAACACAGTATCTCAAGAAATGTCGTTTTGAGATAATGGCGGTTAAAGTTTGAAAACTAAAACATGACGTTGTGAAGAAACTATTATGGTTACATAAGATTGGTTTTTTTTCTATGAAATGCAAGTGACTGAACTTGATATTTTTATATTTAAAATTGCAGAATAACAATTAAATAATTAATAAAATGAGATAATGTGTTATAATTAATGAATTAATTTAATATATTTCGTAAAATTTAAGCTTAATCACAGTATCTAAGTGGTTACTGTGTTTTAGTCTACTTTTATTTTTTACTGTGTTTAAAGTATGTAAAGATACTAGTCTCTTAATAATGCCAAACAGTAACTTTATTGATACTGTGTTTTAAGCTATTTATCACATCCGAATATCAATCTAGTAAGTGATATGCTGTGATTTAGGCTAGGAAAAACCTATTTTACTTTAAGCTGTAGTACAGTATTTAGATATACTGTGTTATAAGTTAACCCTTTGTCATTAGTGTTATTTTTTTATTTTTGTATAATGATCAGGATATTATATATAAAGATATAAGGGATATTAAATATGTATATATTAGGTATACCAAATTAAACTACACTTGAGAGCAATAAATAAAACCTTGACTTTCTTTATAAGGAAGATTTTTTAATGAATCTGAATCAATGTTTAAAAAAAACATACACACTATTTGAAAGCCTACCTTATTACCTTTTTAATGATGTTAAATACAGTGTAAAAAAATACCCATAAGAGGTTTTATGGCTCAAAACCCCACAACAGGTAGAATTACGTAATGTTGCTTGAAAAATAATGAAAATTAAACTCAAAATGTTTAATCAAACTGATTATTAATAAGGTGTATTCCCTCCCTTAGCCTTAATAACAGCTCTTAATCGGTTTTTCATGGACCATGAAATCTTGTGATATAGCATTCCACTCTTCTTCTTTCTTTTTCGCTCATCCCAGACATGCTCAATCAGATTGAGATCAGGACTACAAGCTGGCCACTCCATCGCGGTAATTCCAACGTCTTCCATGTAGTCGCTAACTGTTCTAGCGACATGCGGTCTGGCCTTGTCGTGCATGAGGAGAAAACCTTCTCCCATAAGCCACGCAAGCGGCCTCACATGTCCTTCAACCACTTCTTTGACGTATCGTGCAGCTGTCAAACCTCACGATCTCGAGCCGATATTCGCCCCAGTGATGAATACAATGTCAGTTTTAGTGTCCAACATTATGCCACCCCAAAACTTACACGATCCACCGCCAAAAGCCACGTGTTTGCTTATGCAGCATTGTGAAAATCTATCTGATGACCTTCGGTAGACCCAGAGCGTCCATCATGACCATGTAATGTCATTCTGCACTCATCAGAGAATATAACAGACCGCCATTGGTCGTAGTTCGTACGTTCAATTTAAATGTTCCCTGGCAAATGGTAGTCGGGCTTGTCGGTGAGCTGTGGTCAATTTGGGACCATTTGCTGGGCGATGTGAAGTCAGCCGTGCTTCACCAAGTCTTCTTCTGACTGTCCACCGACTTATACTGACATTGCGAACTTCTCGAAGCTCTTGTCCCAGTTGAACCGCATTCAGTTGCCGATTTCTTAAAGACCTCGATACAAGAAAAGGGTCCTCACGCTCTGATGTTCTGCGTCGCCGGCCAGATCCTGGTCGCCGAATGTACCCACCGGTCTCTTGAAACCTCTAGTACACACGACGTACAAAGTAGCGGCTCAAATTTAGTCGTTGAGCAACTTCACTTTGATTATGGCCTGCTTTGAGCAAAGCAATAACTTGAGCGGGTTCTGCAGGTGTGGTATCCATATTGTTCTGTACGCTTTTAGTAGCGATGTTTTCACTTTGACCCTCGGTATGCAACTGATAAAATATCCAAAAAAACCAGCGCCCCCCAGCCCCTCTCGGGTGAAAGGTTAGATTATAACACAGTAACTCAACGGTTACTGTGTTCTAACCAAGTAATTCAAACTACAATATCAAAACTGCAGGCATTAAAACACAGTATGTAATATACTGTGTTTAATTCATGTATCACGTAAAATAATGAAGTATTTATTTTAGTTTATACCACAGTATTCAAAGTTACTGTGTTATAAGCATAATAAAGTATAAACCTAAAAATATGTATCATAAATTAAAGAACAGTAAAGTCACTTTTTTACGTTAAAACACAGTACATGGAAATTTACTGTGTTTAACTCTAAAATATCTTGATATTTTTTTAAATTTCGCAAAGTTACTGTGAAGGATCTCGGCAACGGTAGGGGCTACAGACATACCGAAAAGTTCCCCAGATAGAGCTCGCGCCGTAGATTACTAATCTTTATCCAAAGCAAAAACACAGTAACTCAAGTTACTGTGTTTTCATTTACGACGGCAGCGTAGTGGAGTGATTGAGTAGATAGCAGCATCCTATCCATCCAATATTTTGCATTTTTTTAGAGAGCGGAACTTTGATTAAAAGTAGTGCTTGAGTATGATATTATAATCAATAGGCACCACTTGCAATACAAACCTTATTACGAAGAAATTAATGAATACCACCATTCGAATTGGAACTTAGATAAGAACATTTATTGTTAAAAGATTTTTATTTGTATGTATTTGTAAGTGTATTTTATATTTAATTTAATTTAATTATTTTTTATGTATGCCAATATTGTCGCATTAGGTATTTTTTACCTGTAAAGATGGTGTTGTACATGAACCTAATAATAATAATGTTCTTTTTGACGAAATATTCATGCTCTGTAACAGTAGCCAATATTCCAAGGGTGAAAAATGGCGGATTCAATCAGTTCAGAACCCTATCGGTGGTGGTAGGCTTCTCAAAGTAAAACCGTTGATGTAAGAGTGAGACGCAGCTCTACACCATTATACACCGTCTCGCTTCCACATCTCCAACTTACTCATACTTCAAAAGGTGTTTAGTAGACGCCAAATTATTTCAAGAAAATTAATTGATCCTAAAATACCCACTAAGCTTCTGTAAGCGTTTCTTCCTTCTGTATTCCCAATAGAATGAGCTCCACTAATTAATGTAACCTTTCAAATCAAATTGAGACCACAATTTACTGTTTCATTTATTTATACACAGCCCGCTTTGACGAATTTAATTCGGTTTGCTTTCAAAAAGCACACTCTTGGGAGTAAATTAGGAATGAATTGCTTCATATTTGCTTAGTGAGATATGCTTAGGAAAGGAAGTTTTGTCTGTAATGTTATTAGTACTTAGATATTGTAAGGAATAGGTATCTGTTTCCTTAAAACACTTTGATGGATTAATCGTATTTGAAGAAATATTAGGTATATAAATTAAATGTCGTGATGGTTCGGTTCTATGTATGGATTTGTCTATACGAGGTGCAGGTTCAATCCCCAGCGCAGGCAAGTACCAATGTGACCTTTTCAAAGTTGTATGAACTTTTTAAATTATTTTAAGACACAACTGACAAACGGGGTAGGATAACATCGTGAGGAAACCTGGATTCTAAACATTGGAATCTGTAATCGCCGATCCGCAGTGAGCTAGCATGGTGATCAATGCTCAAATCTTACCTATATCGGGAGAGGCCTGTGCCCAGCAGTGAGACGTATATAGGCTGGTTTATTTATTTATATCTTGAGGAAATTTCAGAACTTAAAAAAACATCGTCCATATTTAGAACGGTTGTATTTTACAGTTTTAATATCGGTATACGGAGAGGCAGGGTAAAATGTGTGATCGAAAGGTAATGAAAAAAAGAGAGTCTGTCTGTTATTAAAAAAAAATATTGCATTCCATTTCTATTAAAATAACAAGTCGTATTTTTTACTCTCACAGATCACGCTGTAAAAACTATTTCATAAATGAATTATCAAGGTTTCGAACTCTCATACAAATATATTTATTACAAACGCACCCTCAATACGTTTTCATATCATCCGACACGATATCAGATATCAGAGTATTTTTTTATTTTTGTTTTTATAAACAAATCTCGTTCTAATAATCCTTGTGCCGCGGGGGGTTTTACAGACATTCAATTCACATGCACAAAGACACCCAGACTCAGAACAAGCATTTGTGGATCACACAAATTCTTGTCCTACGCGAGGATGGAACTCGCGACACGTCGCGTACAATGGTAATTGGCGTGGTAACCTATACCACTCGGCTATCGGTGCAGTCATATATTTCATTTATTTTACTATCGCTATTAGTATTTATCAGATTATCGGATAGTTGACCGATACCGATATCGTATCGGATAATCTAAAACCGCTTTTATAAAGTTACCGCGGTCCGTAAAAGCCTTTTGATTTGATTACTAAGTAAGAACGAGTTACTTCATGTAAATGTTTCACTAATGGATGTATGTTTACATTTACTATACAGCATTATATTAAGGTTATACTTTTGCTGTATGGTACGACAGTAATTTGATACTATGTATTTGTAAGAAAAGTCGAGTAACAAGACTATTATTTTGTCATGTTCGGTAAGATATAGTTTGATAGAGATACATGTCTGCTAAGAACTAGCTGACTTGACTTTTTTTTGAGGTAACTTATACCCTATTACAAAGATAGGGAATCTTTAAAAATACAAATATATTTAACAGCTTCATGAAAGTTGTATTGTGGTTCTGGCACATCGGTAACAAAAAAATACTTTATTCAGTTTCGTTTCATCTAGTGATGAAGGAAGCAAAGGCAGATTAAAAAAAATAGTAAAAAGCAGTCCTGATATTTCTTGGGAAATATGTACATACATTTCGTTTTTAATTCTCGACATCGCAGTCTCAACATAGTCGAAAACGATCTACAATCCTCCTTACAATCTACGGTTCTAGATTAATATCCCTTTTTAATTCTAAAAACACTAATAAATGCCCCGAAAACCCCGAAATCTAAAACAAAACTACAAAAATACATTTCATAATTTTCCACTTCCGCAAAACGTCGATATCAATACGAAAGGCCACTTTAATACATTCAAAGTAACATTGAATGACGCTTTGTTATGGCAGCGCGTTCATTTTGTATACTTGACACATGTCATCGCGTGTATGAGCGTGACATGTGCCAACAGCCGGCGCCGAAACGTGTTCAGGCATCAATGCCGAAAGATTTCACTTTGAACTATTTATTTTTGTATCGACGTATTTTTAGTGGGTTGATGTGATTGGTTATATGCTTGTTTCAATTCTGTTTAAGATATAACGATATAATGGTACATATTTGGAAAACATAAAGAAACCAGTTTTACACGGGCCTGTTGGTCTAGTGGTTAGTGACCCTGACTGCTATACCAGAGGTCGTGGTTTCGATTCCCACCCAGGACAAATTTTTGTGTGATAGACAAAAGCATTTATTCTGGTTTGGGTGTAATTTATCTATAATATGTATATGTATATATCTGTATGTATTCAAAAGAATATAAGTATGTTTATCTATTATCTATAGAATGGTTCTTAAGCGAACAAATAATCTTTTCCCTTTAATATATCTAATAATGCCATAAACTGCAAAACCTGTGAACAAAAGTATATTCTGAAGAAATAATCTTGAATCGTAATTCTTTGCTCAATTAAAATATGCACGCTGATTTCAAAAGCGATTTACAGCTTGCAATGAAATATAAGACTAAACAAATTTCATGTCCTTTGACCCATTTCTTTTTTGTTTGTTAATTTACATAATATTACAGTTGTGCATTTCCTAAATTCAATAATCGCTTACAATGTCAATGCGACATTAGTTCGAAAACTTGACACCTGGACTAAATCTCATGCAATATTCAACCATTTACAGTTGCTCGAGCCAACATATAAAAAGTCGTTTTGTGTGCAAATAGCCACTCAGTAGCAGACGCAAATTACTCTAGGGAGTATACTGTAGTTAAGCCTCTTTTGTTCTCAAAGGGTATATTAATGCTGGGCCGGCAACTATGAAGCAAGTAAAATCAGAAAGCTCCTTTACTGAGCCGGCAACTATGAAGCAAGTAAAATCAGAAAGCTCCTTTACGTAATTTGCAAGATACATTTACAGAAGATCTGGTTTATTTATGAATATTTTTTCATAGTACTAGTCATTATTTTACAAGTAGCCGTTGCTTGCGACGTCATCCGCGCCAAAGTTCTTTATAACTGTAAAAACCTTACCTTATCTAATATAGATGGTCACAAAGTAGCGTATCCAGGATGTCTGCTAATTCCATAGCAAAGGAGCATGCAAAAAATTGTATGGGCTCTGTCCCAAGCACCAACAGACATGGGGCTAGTTTTAATATAATTATGAAGTCCCATAAAAAGACAAATATGGATTTTTGTCCGTAAATATATGGGATTATTTAATAAAAAATAAAAACATTTTAGTTGAAAAAGGGTGTTTATTTTTTAAAATAGCTCCGTTTAGTTATTAATTACAACACACAATGGTTCAGCTGAACATTTTAGGTATTAATAGCAAAAATATTCAAGTGTGTTATGTAAGTATGTACATTTTTGATAAAAACAACATTTTAGGTTAGTATTTTTAAACATTTCTTTGTTGTTGTTAATTTACTATCAAAGGGCCCAATAAACAAGCAGAGGTCAGCAACAACTGCAAACAAGCCGATATTGCACAGATAAACAACGTGAACACAGCGGAACGTACAGGACACGACTGAGGTGCGCGCGCGCATGTTAGCATGGCAAGGGGCGAGGGTATAGTGAGATTAGACCGTTATACGGATAGGTAAAAACCTATGCGTCAATAGCTTTTTTTATAGTTAAATAGTGTGCTTAAAATTTTTGTACTGAAACAAGTGAACAAGAATTGTTTTTTTGCACGTAAACCTCATGACTTACGGTGATGTCGTCATAATAAAAAATGATCATGATACCATGATGTATTAAAATTAAATGGGATACGTTTGAAATCTGTTGGTGGGTTGGGACGATTTTGCGTGGTCATTTGGGTGTTAGTTATTTCAAACTATGAAAATTGAATTAGCGCTACAATTAAGGGCAATGAGTTCGCGGTTTTTATTAGAACTGGTTCAGAATTTCTAAGTTATCTATTTCCACATTAATATTCCATTAAACAAATATCTAGATTCGGGTATCTGTTGTTACTATAAAAGAGCCTGACTATGAGTATTAATGTACATTTTATGTAACATCACACAACTTTCTCATTCAACATGAACTTCTACAAACTGTTCTTCGTAGTGGTGCTGGCTCTGTCCATGCTGATGAGCACACAATTGACCCCAACCCTGAACCTATTAAGTGAAAAAAAGTATTATTACGTATATTATATTTTCAATAACGTCTCTACTTACTGAAGGTTTCAGAATCTTTTAAATGACTTTCTTACTTCATAAAAATTCTAGCATAAAATGAAAGAACATACTAAAAAATTGTGTGCTTCCAGAAAACAGGTGTCAAGGCAGCTAAAACTAGAGTCAGTAACGTTTTAAAAGTGCCCGAGAAGGCCTACTCGAAATAAAATTATTTTGATTTTGAGTCAGAAGATCAGTAAACCAACAGGACCCAGTAGACCAGCAGACCAGTAGACCAGTAGACCAGCAGACCAGTAGACCAGCAGACCAGTAGACCAGTAGACCAGCAGACCAGTAGACCAAAAGACCAGTAGGCCAGTAGACCAAAAGACCAGAAGCCAGTGAACCAGCAGATCAGTAGACCAGTAGACCAGTAGACGGACTAGACCGACTAGACCAACTAGACCAAGTAGACAAGTAGACCAGTGGACCAGTAGACCAGTAGACTAGTAGGCCAGTAGACCAGTCTGTAGACCAGTAAACCAGTAGACCGAATAGACCAAGAGACCTGTAGAGTTCATTTCGTTTATTTCGAGTTCATTTCAAAGTGCCTCAGAAGGCCTACTTGAAATAAAAAACTTTTGATTTTGAGTCAGAAGATGAGTAAACCAACAACACCAAGTAAACTAGTAGACTGGTAGGCCAGTAGACC
Organism: Chrysodeixis includens; assembly: GCA_941860345.1. Classification (NCBI taxonomy): domain Eukaryota; kingdom Metazoa; phylum Arthropoda; class Insecta; order Lepidoptera; family Noctuidae; genus Chrysodeixis; species Chrysodeixis includens. Next base: position 4,030,836 of record OW796107.1, on the reverse strand, counting down.
AGTAGACCAGTAGACCAACAGACAAGTAGACCAGTAGACCAAAAGACCAGTAGGCCAGTAAACCAGCAGATCAGTAGACCAGCAGACCAGCAGATCAGTAGACTAGTAGACGGACTAGACCGACTAGACCAAGTAGACAAGTAGACCAGTAGACCAGTAGACCAAAAGACCAGTAGACCAGTAGACCAAAAGACCAGTAGACCAGTAGACCAGCTGACCAGTAGACCAGCAGACCAGTAAACCAGTAGACCAAAAGACCAGTAGGCCAGTAAACCAGCAGATCAGTAGACCAGTAGACCAGTGGACGGACTAGACCGACTAGACCAAGTAGACAAATAGACCATTGGACCAGTAGACCAAAAGACCAGTAGACCAGTAGACCAAAAGACCAGTAAACCAGCAGACCAGTAGACCAGCAGACCAGCAGACCAGTAGACCAGTAGACCAAAAGACCAGTAGGCTAGTAAACCAGCAGATCAGAAGACCAGTAGACCAGTAGACGGACTAGACCGACTAGACCGACTAGACCAGTGGACCAGTAGACCAGTAGATTAGTAGGCCACTAGACCAGTCTGTAGACCAGTAAACCAGTAGACCGAGTAGACCAAGAGACCTGTAGAGTTCATTTCGTTTCTTTCGAGTTCATTTCAAAGTGCCTCAGAAGGCCTACTCGAAATAAAAAACTTTTGATTTTGAGTCAGAAGATCAGTAAACCAACAACACCCAGTAGAACAGTAGGCCAGTAGACCAGTAGATCAGTAGACCAAAAGACCAGTAGACCAGTAGACCAAAAGACCAGTAGACCGGTAGACCAGCAGACCAGTAGACTAGCAGACCAGTAGACCAGCAGACCAGTAGACCAGTAGACCAGCAGACCAGTAGACCCGTAGATCAAAAGACCAGTAGACCAGAAGACCAGTAGACCAGTAGACCAGTAGACCAGTAGACCAGTAGACCAGTAGACCAGTAGACCAGTAGACCAAAAGACCAGTAGACCAGCAGACCAGTAGACTAGTAGACCAGTAGACCAGTAAACCAGTAGAACAGCAGATGAGTAGACCAGTAGACCAGTAGACCAGGAGACCAGTAGACCAGTAGACCAGTAGACCAACAGACAAGTAGACCAGTAGACCAAAAGACCAGTAAGCCAGTAAACCAGGAGATCAGTAGACCAGCAGACCAGCAGACCAGTAGACCAGTAGACCAGTAGACCAGTAGACCAGTAGACCAGTAGACCAGTAGACCAGTAGACCAGTAGACCAGTAGACCAGTAGCCCAGCAGACCAGTAAACCAGTAGACCAGCAGATGAGAAGACCAGTAGACCAGGAGACCAGTAGACCAGAAAACCAGCAGACCAGTAGACCAGTAGACCAGTAGACCAAGAGACCAGTAGACCAGTAGACCAGTAGACCAACAGACAAGTAGACCAGTAGACCAAAAGACCAGTAGGCCAGTAAACCAGCAGATGAGAAGACCAGTAGACCAGGAGACCAGTAGACCAGAAAACCAGCAGACCAGTAGACCAGTAGACCAGTAGACCAAGAGACCAGTAGACCAGTAGACCAGCAGACCAGCAGGTCTGTAGACCAGGAGACCAGTAGACCAGGAGACCAGTAGACCAGTAGACCAGCAGACCAAGAGACCTGAAGAGTTCATTTCGTTTATTTCAAGGTCCCTCAGAAGGCCTACTCGAAACTTTTGATTTTGAGTCAGAAGTTTTGATTTTGAGTCAGAAGTAGGAACGAAAACTTTTGATTTTAAGTCAGAAAATAAGTAAACCAACAAGACCCAGTAGACCAGCAGACCAGTAGACTTGCAGACCAGCGACCAGTAGACCAGTAGACCAGTAGACCAGTAGACCAGTAGACCAGTAGACCAGTAGACCAGTAGACCAGTAGACCAGTAGACCAGTAGACCAGTAGACCAGTAGACCAGTAGACCAGCAGACCAGTAGACCAGTAGACCAGTAGACCAGAAGGTCAGTAAACCAGAAGACCAGTAGACTAGTAGGGCAGTAGACCAGTCTGTAGACCAGTCTGTACACCAGTCTGTAGACCAGTCTGTAGATCAGTCTGTAGACCAGTCAGTTGACCAGTCTGTAGACCAGTCTGTAGACCAGTCTGTAGACCAGTCTGTAGACCAGTCTGTAGACCAGTCTGTAGACCAGTCTGTAGACCAGTCTGTAGACCAGTCTGTAGACCAGTCTGTAGACCAGTCTGTAGACCAGTAAACCAGTAGACCGAGTGAACCAGGAGACCTGAAGAGTTCATGTCGTTCATTTCAACAAGCCTCAGAAGGCCTACTCGAGATAAAAAACTTTTGATTTTGAGTCAGAAGATCAGTAAACCAACAACACCCAGTAGACCAGTAGGCCAGTAGACCAGTAGAGCGAAAGACCAGTAGACCAAAACGACGGGTCCTACGTATACTGGTGTAACCCGCAAAACACCAAAATACGTTTTTTTGCACCAAAAGCCTTAAAATTACCTTAACTTTATACCCTGTAAAATTTATATTATTTTATTCAGTAATTTCAGAGATACAAACTTGTAAACTAATATAAGTGACATGATTTTCGGCCACACGACTATCTACACTGATGTAAGTCACTTGCACCAGTGTAGGTAGTCGCGTGCGCCGCGTCACGTACGCGCAAGTGCCATTTACCCCAGTATGCGCGCTGCGACGGAGTCGGGAGCATGTTAACACTGGTATAACTGCGTTAACTGCTAACGTATTCTTCTGTATCAAAACTATTTCGTGGCTTGTTTTTAGGGGTTGTGCTACTTTTTTACATATTTAACTAGTTTTGTTTGCTTTGAGTAAGTAGTGGTGAGAATTCACAACAATTAAGGGCTCACGAGGTCAATTATTAATAAATTTATGCGTCAAAAATTGACAAATAAATTACTAAGTTGACAGTACTAATATTTCTACAAAAGGGTTTAATTAATGTTCACCTAATGCAAGATACAGATTGTACTGCTTGTAGATTTGTTTGTGCCGCCTGCATTATTTTTTTACGTATAAATTATATAATGTAGACGCACGGTGTACTGCATACTCTTCACACTAAATTATAGAGTTTGTTTTTCCCCTTTTAGTTAGGTTGTTTTTTTACAGTCGGGATTTTTTATTTTTTTTTTTTATTATTATTTTATTCTTTCAATAAATTTTACACTTATAGGAATTAAGTTACTACTGATAGGAATACAAAATAGTAGTATACAAAGTCACATGTGACTTTGTTTTATTTTCTTAATATTGTTATCTGACGTAACCTACATTATTTTTATAATAATATTTATTTACTAATAAAATAAATAGCGATACTACTTTTAATACATTTTTTGCAGCAATTAACGTAAGAAGTTACCAAATTTTGCTACTTGGGAACTGACGAGACAATTTTTTTTTATGTACCCAAGTACATCATTTTTAAAGGTGTAGAAATATTCCAGAGGTAAACAATATAACAATATTCGCAACCTCAGTTTATTTTGGTAAAGTTGTAGTATTGAAAAAACAATTAAGTTCAATCAAAACTTAAGTATAATGACACAAAAGACATTCAAATTAAACTTATAAAAGACTTAGTGGTCGCCAGCAACTTCGACCGCACGAGTGTCGGTTATAACTGGAAAACATTGCCCTCCTCTGACGCAGTCGGTTAAATTTGTCTATGTTTTAATCCAGGTTGTCAGCTAACTCCATACGAAATTTCTTCAAAATTGGTTAAGTCGTTTGAGCGTCAAAGAGTAACAAACATCCAATCGATACTTATGCAACTTTCGCGTTAACTATATTAGTAGGATATTTTCAAATGTATCAAATGCATATTTAAACAAGTATGACGAGTGTGGTAATGTGATGAGGCATTCGTATGAAGGGTGACACAAATCACCATTTAATACAAGTTGTAAAAATGTAATGAATTTTTCATCATCTGATTTAGACTCTAAGGTCTCATTGCCCTGTTTTTAGGGGTTGTGTTACTTTTTTATACATTTAACAAGTTATGTACACAACTATACACTTAATAGAAGCACATAGCTCGAAAAGAGTTGCACAAAGGTTATACTAATTTCTTTAAAATACCTTTTCTAGCGGATCTGCAAAGGGAAAAATAAATTAGAAACATCAAAGTACAAAAACTGGTGAACGTAACTGAACAGACGTAACGTACGTAACTGACGTAACGTAGTCCCGTAGACGTAACGGGTCAGAAGTAAGAACGAAAACTTTTGATTTTGGGTCAGAAAATAAGTAAACCAACAAGACCCAGTAGACCAGTAGACCAGCAGACCAGTAGACTAGCAGACCAGCGACCAGTAGACCAGTAGACCAGTAGACCAATAGACCAAAAGACCAGTAGACCAGTAGACCAGTAGATCAGTAGACCAGTAGACCAGTAGACCAGTAGACCAGTAGACCAGTAGACCAGCAGACCAGTAGACCAGTAGACCAGTAGACCAGCAGGTCAGTAAACCAGAAGACCAGTAGACCAGTAGACTAGTAGGGCAGTAGACCAGTCTGCAGACCAGTCTGTAGACCAGTCTGTAGACCAGTCTGTAGACCACTCTGTAGACCAGTCTGTAGACCAGTCTGTAGACCAGTCTGTAGACCAGTCTGTAGACCAGTCTGTAGACCAGTAAACCAGTAGACCGAGTAGACCAGGAGACCTGAAGAGTTCATGTCGTTCATTTCAACAAGCCTCAGAAGGCCTACTCGAGATAAAAAAACTTTTGATTTTGAGTCAGAAGATCAGTAAACCAACAACACCCAGTAGACCAGTAGGCCAGTAGACCAGTAGACCGAAAGACCAGTAGACCAAAAGACCAGTAGACCGGTAGACCAGCAGACCAGTAGACCAATAGACTAGTAGACCAAAAGACCAGTAGACCAGCAGACCAGTAAGCCAGCAGACCAGTAGACCAGCAGACCAGTAGACCAGTAGACCAGCAGACCAATAGATCAAAAGACTAGTAGACCAGTAGACCAGTAGACCAGTGGACCAGTAGACCAGTAGACCAGTAGACCAGCGACCAGTAGACCAGTAGACCAGTAGACTAGTAGACCAGAAGACCAGCAGACCAGTAGACTGGTAGACCAAAAGACCAGTAAACCAGTAGACCAGCAGACCAGTAGATCAGCAGACCAGCAGACCAGTAGACCAAAATACCAGTAGAACAGCAGACCAGCAGGTCTGTAGACCAGTAGACCAAATGACCAGGAGACCAGTAGACCAGTAGACCAGCAGACCAGTAAACCGGTAGACCAGCAAATGAGTAGACCAGTAGACCAGGAGACCAGTAGACCAGTAGACCAGCAGACCAGTGGACCAGTAGACCAGTCGACCAGTAGACCAGTAGACCAGGAGACCAGTAGACCAGTAGACCAGCAGACCAGTGGACCAGTAGACCAGTCGACCAGTAGACCAGTAGACCAGGAGACCAGTAGACCAGTAGACCAGCAGACCAAGAGACCTGTAGAGTTCATTTCGTTTATTTCAAGGTCCCTCAGAAGGCTTACTCGAAACTTTTGATTTTGAGTCAGAAGTTTTGATTTTGAGTCAGAAAATAAGTAAACCAACAAGACCCAGTAGACCAGTAGACCAGCAGACCAGTAGACTAGTAGACCAGCGACCAGCGACGAGTAGACCAGTAGACCAGTAGACCAGTGACCAGTAGACCAGTAGACCAGTAGACCAGTAGACCAGTAGACCAGCAGACCAGTAGACTGGTAGACCAAAAGACCAGTAAACCAGTAGACCAGCAGACCAGTAGACCAGCAGACAAGCAGACCAGTAGACCAAAAGACCAGTAGACCAGCAGACCAGCAGACCAGTAGATCAGCAGACCAGCAGACCAGTAGACCAAAATACCAGTAGAACAGCAGACCAGCAGGTCTGTAGACCAGTAGACCAAATGACCAGGAGACCAGTAGACCAGTAGACCAGCAGACCAGTAAACCGGTAGACCAGCAAATGAGTAGACCAGTAGACCAGGAGACCAGTAGACCAGTAGACCAGCAGACCAGTGGACCAGTAGACCAGTCGACCAGTAGACCAGTAGACCAGGAGACCAGTAGACCAGTAGACCAGCAGACCAGTGGACCAGTAGACCAGTCGACCAGTAGACCAGTAGACCAGGAGACCAGTAGACCAGTAGACCAGCAGACCAAGAGACCTGTAGAGTTCATTTCGTTTATTTCAAGGTCCCTCAGAAGGCTTACTCGAAACTTTTGATTTTGAGTCAGAAGTTTTGATTTTGAGTCAGAAAATAAGTAAACCAACAAGACCCAGTAGACCAGTAGACCAGCAGACCAGTAGACTAGTAGACCAGCGACCAGCGACGAGTAGACCAGTAGACCAGTAGACCAGTGACCAGTAGACCAGTAGACCAGTAGACCAGTAGACCAGTAGACCAGCAGACCAGTAGACTGGTAGACCAAAAGACCAGTAAACCAGTAGACCAGCAGACCAGTAGACCAGCAGACAAGCAGACCAGTAGACCAAAAGACCAGTAGACCAGCAGACCAGCAGGTCTGTAAACCAGCAGATCAGTAGACCAGTAGACCAGTTGACGGATTAGACCGACTAGACCAAGTAGACAAGTAGACCATTGGACCAGTAGACCAGTAGACCAGTAGACCGAGCAGACCCAGAGACCTGTAGAGTTCATTTCGTTTATTTCAAAGTCCCTCAGAAGGCCTACACGAAATAAAAAACATTTGATTTTGAGTCAGAAGGACAGCAAACCAACAAGACCAAGTACACCAGTAGACCAGTATACTGGTAAGCCAGTAAACCAGCAGACCAGTAGACCAGTAGACCAGCAGACCAGTATACCAGTAGACCAGTAGACCAGTAGACCAACGACCAGTAGACCAGTAGACCAGTAGACCAGTAGACCAGTAGACCAGCAGATGAGAAGACCAGTAGACCAGAAGACCAGTAGACCAGTAGACCAGCAGACCCGTAGACCAGTAGACCAGTAGACCAGGAGACCAGTAGACCAGTAGACCAGCAGACCAAGAGACCTGTAGAGTTCATTTCGTTTATTTCAAGGAAACTTTTGATTTTGAGTCAGAAGTTTAGATTTTGAGTCAGAAGTAAGAACGAAAACTTTTGATTTTGAGTCAGAAAATAAGTAAACCAACAAGACCCAGTAGACCAGCAGACCAGTAGACTAGCAGACCAGCGACCAGTAGACCAGTAGACCAGTAGACCAGTAGACCAGTAGACCAGTAGACCAGTAGACCAGTGGACCAGTAGACCAGTAGACCAAAAGACCAGAAGACCAGCAGACCAGTAGACTAGTAGACCAGTAGACCAGTAAACCAGTTGAACAGCAGATGAGTAGACCAGTAGACCAGGAGACCAGTAGACCAGCAGACCAGCAGATCAGTAGACCAGTAGACCAGTAGACCAGTAGACCAGCAGACCAAGAGAACTGTAGAGTTAATTTCGTTTATTTCAAAGTCCCTCAGAAGGCCTACTCGAAACTTTTGATTTTGAGTCAGAAGTAAGAACGAAAACTTTTGATTTTGAGTCAGAAGATAAGTAAACCAACAAGACTCAGTAGACCAGTAAGCCAGTAGACCAGTAGACCAGCAAACCAGTAGACTAGCAGACCAGCGACCAGTAGACCAGTAGACTAGTAGACCAGCAGACCAGTAGACCAGTACACCAGCAGATGAGTAGACCAGTAGACCAGCAGACCAGTAGACCAGTAGACCAATAGACCAGTAGACCATTAGGTCAGTAAACCAGCAGACCAGTAGACCAGCAGACCAGTAGACCAGTAGACCAGTAGACCAGTAGACCAGTAGACCAGTAGACCAGTAGACCAGTAGACCAAAAGACCAGTAGACCAGCAGACCAGTAGACTAGTAGACCAGTAGACCAGTAAACCAGTAGAACAGCAGATGAGTAGACGAGTAGACCAGGAGACCAGTAGACCAGTAGACCAGCAGACCAGTAGACCAGTAGACCAGTAGACTAAGAGACCAGTAGACCAGTAGACCAGCAGACCAAGAGACCTGTAGAGTTCATTTCGTTTATTTCAAAGTCCCTCAGAAGGCCTACTCGAAACTTTTGATTTTGAGTCAGAAGTAAGAACGAAAACTTTTGATTTTGAATCAGAAGATAAGTAAACCAACAAGACCCAGTAGACCAGTAGGCCAGTAGACCAGTAGACCAGCAGACCAGTAGACTAGCAGACCAGCGACAAGTAGACCAGTAGACTAGCAGACCAGCGACCAGTAGACCTGTAGACCAGTAGACCAGTAGACCAGTAGACCAGCAGACCAGTAGACCAGTACACCAGCAGATGAGTAGACCAGTAGACCAGCAGACCAGAAGACCAGTAGACCAGTAGACCAGTAGACCAGCAGGTCAGTAAACCAGCAGACCAGAAGACCAGCAGACCAGTAGACCAGTAAACCAGTAGACCAGCAGGTCAGTAAACCAGCAGACCAGTAGACCAGCAGACCAGTAGACCAGTAAACCAGTAGGCCAGTAGACCAGTAGACCGAAAGACCAGTAGACCAAAAGACCAGTAGACCGGTAGACCAGCAGACCAGTAGACCAATAGACCAGTAGAACAAAAGACCAGTAGACCAGCAAACCAGTAAGCCAGCAGACCAGTAGACCAGCAGACCAGTAGACCAGTAGACCAGCAGACCAGTAGATCAAAAGACTAGTAGACCAGTAGACCAGTAGACCAGTGGACCAGTAGACCAAAAGACCAGTAGACCAGTAGACCAAAAGACCAGTAGACCAAAAGACCAAAAACCAGTAGGCCAGTAAACCAGCAGATCAGTAGACCAGTAGACCAGTAGACGGACTAGACCGACTAGACCAAGTAGACAAGTAGACCATTGGACCAGTAGACCAGTAGACCAGTAGACCGAGCAGACCAAGAGACCTGTAGAGTTCATTTCGATTATTTCAAAGTCCCTCAGAAGGCCTACTCGAAATAAAAAACATTTGATTTTGAGTCAGGAGGACAGCAAACCAACAAGACTTAGTACACCAGTAGACCAGTAGACCAGCAGACCAGTAGACCAGTAGACCAGCAGACTAGTAGACCAGTAGAAAGCAAGACCAGTAGACCAGTAGACCAGTAGACCAGTAGACCAGCGACCAGTAGACCAGTAGACCGGTAGACTAGTAGACCAGTAGACCAGCAGACCAGGAGACCAGTAGACCAGTAGACCAGCAGACCAGTAAACCGGTAGACCAGCAGATGAGTAGACCAGTAGACCAGGAGACCAGTAGACCAGTAGACCAGCAGACCAGTGGACCAGTAGACCAGTCGACCAGTAGACCAGTAGACCAGGAGACCAGTAGACCAGTAGACCAGCAGACTAAGAGACCTGTAGAGTTCATTTCGTTTATTTCAAGGTCCCTCAGAAGGCTTACTCGAAACTTTTGATTTTGAGTCAGAAGTTTTGATTTTGAGTCAGAAGTAAGAACGAAAACTTTTGATTTTGAGTCAGAAAATAAGTAAACCAACAAGACCCAGTAGACCAGTAGACCAGCAGACCAGTAGACTAGCAGACCAGCGACCAGCGACGAGTAGACCAGTAGACCAGTAGACCAGTAGACCAGCGACCAGTAGACCAGTAGACCAGCAGACCAGTAGATCAGCAGACCAGCAGACCAGTAGACCAAAAGACCAGTAGAACAGCAGACCAGCAGGTCTGTAGACCAGTAGACCAGTTGACCAGGAGACCAGTAGACCAGTAGACCAGCAGACCAGTAAACCGGTAGACCAGTCGACCAGTAGACCAGTAGACCAGGAGACCAGTAGACCAGTAGACCAGCAGACCAAGAGACCTGTAGAGTTCATTTCGTTTATTTCAAGGTCCCTCAGAAGGCTTACTCGAAACTTTTGATTTTGAGTCAGAAGTTTTGATTTTGAGTCAGAAAATAAGTAAACCAACAAGACCCAGTAGACCAGTAGACCAGCAGACCAGTAGACTAGCAGACCAGCGACCAGCGACGAGTAGACCAGTAGACCAGTAGACCAGAGACCAGTAGACCAGTAGACCAGTAGACCAGTAGACCAGTAGACCAGCAGACCAGTAGACTGGTAGACCAAAAGACCAGTAAACCAGTAGACCAGCAGACCAGTAGACCAGCAGACCAGCAGACCAGTAGACCAAAAGACCAGTAGACCAGCAGACCAGCAGGTCTGTAGACCAGTAGACCAGTAGATAAAAAAAATAGTAAAAATGTAGAACTAAGGGGTCTTAGCCACTTTTTAGATTACAAAATATACTTAACTGCGGTTTAGAGTTTTAAAACTATGAATAATAGTTTTTTAACGGCATATTAACCATATTTATCTCAAGAACTACAACAGATAAAAATAAACCGTAAATACAGATCGATAGAGCTTGTTTTTCTTATTAAGGTGAATAGAAAATCTAAAAATTGACCTGATGTGGGTTAGCGGCATTATAGTCTATGGACGGCAGAGTAGACCAAAAGACCAGTAAGCCAGTAAACCAGCAGATCAGTAGACCAGTAGACCAGTAGACGGACTAGACCGACTAGACCAAGTAGACAAGTAGATTATTGGACCAGTAGACCAGTAGACCAGTAGACTGAGCAGACCCAGAGACCTGTAGAGTTCATTTCGTTTATTTCAAAGTCTCTCAGAAGGCCTACTCAGAGTTTTGAGTCAGAAGTAAGAACGAAAACTTTTGATTTTGAGTCAGAAAATAAGTAAACCAACAAGACCCAGTAGACCAGCAGACCAGTAGACTAGCAGACCAGCGACCAGTAGACCAGTAGACCAGTAGACCAGTTGACCAGTAGACCAGTAGACCAGTAGACCAGTAGACCAGTAGACCAGTAGACCAGGAGACCAGTTGACCAGTAGACCAGTAGACCAGTAGACCAGTAGACCAGTAGACCAGTAGACCAGTAGACCAGTAGACCAGCAGACCAGTAGACCAGTAGATCAAAAGATTAGTAGACCAGTAGACCAGTAGACCAGTAGACCAAAAAACCAGTAGACCAGCAGACCAGTAGACTAGCAGACCGGTAGACCAGCAGACCAGTAGACCAAAAGACCAAAAGACCATTAGACCGGCAGACCAGTAGACCAGTAGACAAAAACCAGTAGACCAGTAGACCAGCAGACCAGGAGACCAGTAGACCAAAAGACCAGTAGGCCAGTAAACCAGCAGATCAGTAGACCAGTAGACCAGTAGACGGACTAGACCGACTAGACCAAGTAGACAAGTAGATTATTGGACCAGTAGACCAGTAGACCAGTAGACTGAGCAGACCCAGAGACCTGTAGAGTTCATTTTGTTTATTTCAAAGTCCCTCAGAAGGCCTACTCGAAATAAAAAACATTTGATTTTGAGTCAGAAGGACAGCAAACCAACAAGACCAAGTACACCAGTAGACCAGTATACTGGTAAGCCAGTAAACCAGCAGACCAGTAGACCAGTAGACCAGCAGACCAGTATACCAGTAGACCAGTAGACCAGTAGACCAACGACCAGTAGACCAACGACCAGTAGACCAGTAGACCAGTAGACCAGTAGACCAGCAGATGAGAAGACCAGTAGACCAGAAGACCAGTAGACCAGTAGACCAGCAGACCAGTAGACCAGTAGACCAGTAGATCAGTAGACCAGTAGACCAGTAGACCAGTAGACCAGCAGACCAGCAGGTCTGTAGACCAGTAGACCAGGAGACCAGTAGACCAGTAGACCAGCAGACCAAGAGACCTGTAGAGTTCATTTCGTTTATTTCAAGGTCCCTCAGAAGGCCTACTCGAAACTTTTGATTTTGAGTCAGAAGTAAGAAGGAAAACTTTTGATTTTGAGTCAGAAAATAAGTAAACCAACAAGACCCAGTAGACCAGCAGACCAGTAGACTAGCAGACCAGCGACCAGTAGACCAGTAGACCAGTAGACCAGTAGACCAGTAGACCAGCAGACCAGTAGACTGGTAGACCAAAAGACCAGTAAACCAGTAGACCAGCAGACCAGTAGACCAGCAGACCAGCAGACCAGTAGACCAAAAGACCAGTAGACCAGCAGACCAGCAGGTCTGTAGACCAGTAGACCAGTAGACCAGGAGACCGGTAGACCAGCAGACCAGTAGACCAAAAGACCAAAAGACCAGTAGACCGGCAGACCAGTAGACCGGCAGACCAGTAGACCAGTAGACAAAAACCAGTAGACCAGTAGACAAAAACCAGTAGACCAGTAGACCAGCAGACCAGGAGACCAGTAGACCAAAAGACCAGTAGGCCAGTAAACCAGCAGATCAGTAGACCAGTAGACCAGTAGACGGATTAGACCGAGCAGACCCAGAGACCTGTAGAGTTCATTTCGTTTATTTCAAAGTCCCTCAGAAGGCCTACTCGAAATAAAAAACATTTGATTTTGAGTCAGAAGGACAGCAAACCAACAAGACCAAGTACACCAGTAGACCAGTATACTGGTAAGCCAGTAAACCAGCAGACCAGTAGACCAGTTGACCAGTAGACCAGTATACCAGTAGACCAGTAGACCAGTAGACCAACGACCAGTAGACCAGTAGACCAGTAGACCAGTAGACCAGCAGATGAGAAGACCAGTAGACCAGAAGACCAGTAGGCCAGTAAACCAGCAGATCAGTAGACCAGTAGACCAGTAGACGGACTAGACCGACTAGACCAAGTAGACAAGTAGATTATTGGACCAGTAGACCAGTAGACCAGTAGACTGAGCAGACCCAGAGACCTGTAGAGTTCATTTCGTTTATTTCAAAGTCCCTCAGAAGGCCTACTCGTAATAAAAAACATTTGATTTTGAGTCAGAAGGACAGCAAACCAACAAGACCAAGTACACCAGTAGACCAGTATACTGGTAAGCCAGTAAACCAGCAGACCAGTAGACCAGTAGACCAGCAGACCAGTATACCAGTAGACCAGTAGACCAGTAGACCAACGACCAGTAGACCAGTAGACCAGTAGACCAGTAGACCAGTAGACCAGCAGATGAGAAGACCAGTAGACCAGTAGACCAGTAGACCAGCAGACCAGTAGACCAGTAGACCAGTAGACCAGTAGACCAGTAGACCAGTAGACCAGCAGACCAGCAGGTCTGTAGACCAGTAGACCAGGAGACCAGTAGACCAGTAGACCAGCAGACCAAGAGACCTGTAGAGTTCATTTCGTTTATTTCAAGGTCCCTCAGAAGGCCTACTCGAAACTTTTGATTTTGAGTCAGAAGTAAGAAGGAAAACTTTTGATTTTGAGTCAGAAAATAAGTAAACCAACAAGACCCAGTAGACCAGCAGACCAGTAGACTAGCAGACCAGCGACCAGTAGACCAGTAGACCAGTAGACCAGTAGACCAGTAGACCAGTAGACCAGTAGACCAGTAGACCAGTAGACCAGTAGACCAGTAGACCAGTAGACCAGTAGACCAGCAGACCAGTAGACCAGTAGACCAGTAGACCAGCAGGTCAGTAAACCAGTAGACCAGTAGACTAGTAGGCCAGTAGACCAGTCTGTAGACCAGTCTGTAGACCAGTCTGTAGACCAGTCTGTAGACCAGTCCGTAGACCAGTCTGTAGACCAGTAAACCAGTAGACCGAGTAGACCAGGAGACCTGAAGAGTTCATGTCGTTCATTTCAAAAAGCCTCAGAAGGCCTACTCGAGATAAAAAACTTTTGATTTTGAGTCAGAAGATCAGTAAACCGACAAGACCTAGTAGACCAGTAGAACAGCAGACCAGTAGACCAGTAGACTAGTAGGCCAGTAGACCAGTAGACCAGTAGACCAGCAGACCAGTAGACCAGTAGACCAGTAGACCAGCAGGTCAGTAAACCAGTAGACCAGTAGACCAGTAGACTAGTAGGCCAGTAGACCAGTCTGTAGACCAGTAAACCACTAGACCGAGTAGACCAAGAGACCTGTAGAGTTAATTTCGTTTATTTCGAGTTCATTTCAAAGTGCCTCAGAAGGCCTAGTAGAGATAAAAAACTTTTGATTTTGTGTCAGAAGATCAGTAAACCAACAAGACCAAGTAGACTAGGAGACCAGTAGACTAGTCGGCCAGTAGACCAGTAGACCAGTGGACCAGCAGACCAGTAGACCAGTAGGCCAGCAGACCAGTATGTTAGTCGTTTAAAGGAGCATGCAAAAAATTGTATGGGCTCTGCCCCAAGCACCAACAGACTTGGGACTAGTTTTAATATAATTATGAAGTCCCATAAAAAGACAAATATGGATTTTTTACCCGTAAAAATATGGGATTATTTAATAAAAAATTAAAACATTTTAGTTGAAAAAGGGTGTTTATTTTTTTAAATAACTACGTTTAGTTATTAATTACAACACACAATGGTTCAGCTGAACATTTTAGGTATTAATAGCAAAAATATTCAAGTGTATTACGTAAACTTATGTATATTTTTGATAAAAAAAAAACAACATTTTAAGTTAGTATTTTTAAACATTTCTTTGTTGTTGTTATTTTCTATCAAATGGCCCAATGGCACAGCGGAACGTACAGGACACGACTGAGGTGCGCGCGCGCATGTTAGCATGGCAAGGGGCGAGGGTATAGTGAGATTAGACCGTTATACGGATAGGTAAAAACCTATGCGTCAATAGTTTTTTTATAGTTATAAAAATAGTGTGCTTAAAATTTTTGTACTGAAAAAAGTGAACAAGAATTGTTTTTTTGCACGTTAACCCCATGACTTACGGTGATGTCGTCATAATAAAAAATTATCATGATACCATGATGTATTAAATGGGATACGTTTGAAATCTGTTGGTGGGTTGGGACGATTTTTTGCGTGGTCATTTCTTCGAATTTCAATACCAGCCGTTTGAGAGTGAAAGATGCGTCATAATAAACATCCATTCATCCATCTATCCATGTTTGACACACTTTTGAGCTTGTAATATTAGTAGAAATATGTAAGAGCCAGATACTTATAATTTTGCATTGCAGTCAATATTATTATGGTCTGTAGATTTTGAGGCTTTTCTCGAAACAAGTTACCATGAAAGAAGTTTAAAATAAACAGGCTAGAAACATTGTTTTTAGATATTATTGTTTCTGTAGAAACATCAATTTAATACGCGAGGAAAACTTAAAGCTGTTACGAACAAACCTGAATTTCCCGGAAGGAAAATTAACTTCACATGTTAGACAGAATTCGTAGAAAATTGAATTAGGGCTCCGAGAGATCATTGTATTTTGGTTTTGAATAAGCCACATATCAGCTGATTAAAGGTGAATTCTATATTATTATCTACATTAATACAAACACAAACAAAATGATAAATACAAGTAGCAACGCGCCGCAGAAAACAATGTGTAAATCTCGACTGTAATCTATGATCTTGGACTCTCATTAAATTATTACATTTCAGACTTGTAGAAACAAAAGAAAAAAAACCTAGAACTACAAATGTTTACGCCAATCCACTTGCGTTAAAGGCATTTTTGAGCATATCAAATTTGATATCAAACGCTCTTCATCCAGACAACATTTGCATGAAAGGTTGTTCTTAATCCTATCCTCTACTATTACTTCAATCTAACCCCTCTTTGGTGTCCTAACACTCGTTATTTATCTAAGCATCATGTACGGACCAGCGGAAGATTTAAAAATATTTACGACGGCTATAACATTTTAGTATGGTACAAAAATACATTATTTGCAACGTGAAATAGCGTTATTTATTTTAGTATCCTGGTTTGCGTGTTCATCTCACATAATATTATTACCACTTATAACACTTATTCTACCTTTTGCTCTGCTATACTTTGGTGTTATACTTTTCATTAGTGGATCCAGTTGACTCCCTCAAATTCGAGTCTTTGGTACTGAAATATGATACATATTGAAAATGTAGTAAATTCACTGAGGCCGATTTAGAAGAAACATACGTACATTGATTATTCATCATCATCATCTTCCTGCCCTGATCCCATTTTACTTGGAATAACGCTTGGCCAAACGCAATTCGAAAATTGAATGAATGTTAAGAGGAAATGTTTGTGTATACCTAATTATTCAACAACTACTTCATGTTATCATTCAGAAACAAACAATTTTACAACACAATTTCACATTCATTTATTGCATTACGCCTGACAAAAAGCAACTAGCAAAATTCTGCAGAAATAAGTAAACCATTTTGTGAAACATTAAAACCGTTTTCGACATCTCACATTCTTAAGTTTTCCGCCAGAGGTATCAAAGGAATAGAGCAAACAATGGAAATTTGTTTGCTGAAAATTCATTATTCGAAATATGAACCGAAAATGGTGGACCCAGAATATGTCACATTCAAGACCCTGACAATTGTTGTCCGAAGAATGAAATATTAGAATGAGCATTGATCGAACGCCCACAAGAATTAATTAACGTCATGACTGACATAATGTCTGGAGTCTGTACTATTCTAGGGAGGACATCTTTCATGTAGAATGTCTTTTGTCTTTTAATAGTCGATTTCTTTGATTAAAAACGGTGATTAGCAAAAATCCGACTTTTTTCGAAAACTGATGACTGATTCAAGAAAATCTACAATTCTGTGGTCGCTTTTTTTCAGCTTTTTATTAACTTTCACCTATCCCGTTGTCTGTAACCATATCTTAAAACTCAATTCCCTGTTGCCAACTAAGCTGAAATTTTGGATGCATGTCTAAATTAAATCACAATACAATTTTTGTTTTTACTCGTCCAATCACAAAAAAAGGCGAATAGAGTCTTTATCAAAAGTCACTTCACAAGAATCACAAAAAATACATTATTGCACAGGCACAAATTACCAAATTTTCCTTTACAAAATATAAGATCATAACAGCAATAGCTACAATTAATAAAGGATGATTTATTTATTAGGATCAAATAGGATCCCGTGTAATGAAATTGGCACCTGCAGAAACATAAAAACCTCATTTCGGGGCATGAAAGGTTAAGGAAGGTTTCAAGGGATAGGTGATAAGGGTTTTTGTCGAAACCAACTTATTGTAGGATTTAACTTTTCTGTTAAACTAGATTGTGATGATCCACTTCGATCCTGGGAATGTTCTCGTTTTTCTGAATATATGTAAATGGAGTGTTGTAATTAAAGTGTTTTTTTTTAGTTGGTTTGGAATTAATAGAAAACTGGAGTATAAAACTCTAGAGTACTTTATCTTCCCTAAAATGACTATCTTCTATTACCTACTATAATTTTAAATATTGGCTTAAACCTTGTTTAGAATTTTCACTGAGAACTTCTGCTTTTATAGACTTTAAGTTACTTTAGTATTAGTAATGGGCTACAATTCACATGTTTCTTTCTACACCATTATATTTCCTATTTCATATTGGTTTTAAAAGTTCTTTTCAAATCGAAGTGGTTATACGATTAGCTTTTGTTTTTATACGAGCGAAATACAATCCCGGAAATATAACTCTGACAAAATATATATAAGGGACATATTATGACATGGTTATATTCCCTTCTTCGAAAACGCTTTATGGATGTACACGTGCGAATGTTTGCAGTCACATTGAAGCTCAGTAATGCATAAATATCCTCACGGAGTACAAATGTATTCTTTCCCTTTGAATCCACGAAGTATAAATCACAAATATAGAGACATAGAGAGATTATATGTAAGTGGTAACAGTTTTAATACATCTTTAGATGTTTTTAGAATTTAGTAAGATGTCGTTCTTTCCTAGATAATTAAACACAAGATAGAACATTGCATTCAATGTTTTTATCACTTACTTTAATGCATTAAAACAAAGTCTCGCGTCTGCCCGTCCTTATGTATGCTTAGATCTTAATAATCTTACAAAGGATTTTGATGCAGTTTAATTTTAAGAGATAGAATGTTTCCAGAAAATTTTTTTATGTATCATCATAATAGCAACCGTGCGAAGCTGGGGCACGTCGCTAGTAAAAAGAAATAATATTTAATCACTAGGTATCCCATTAAAAATAGTTTTACTGTTATCAATATGAAAAATGTAAAATTCTGTTACTCGAACAAAAAGCTTAATGAACTTTAAAAATAATTGGGTGAAGTATTTTTCTCTAAATTAAACTAATTGAACAGGTGAAACGGATTTGACTAAATTTTTATGTTCAACCCTAAAAAATAATAAAATGGCGTCGAGTTTTTCTGCTTTCATAAACCTAATCCAATTAAGGATATATCCTAGGGCAGTCTGTTGGAGAATTGCATTAGAAATATTAGACATTGAAATTTATTCTATTAAAATATCGATATTTGGTTTTTAATTAAATATGATGGGACTATGTCATTTGTTTTTCATCTCTTTGATTATTGATGTCGACTTTGGGAATTAAGTTGATATTTGAATAGACATATTGTTATTCCTTTTACAAAGGTCAGATGAAAATTTTATTGAAATAGCTCAATACGGAAATACAGAAAACCGTACATAAAACGACTAGATAATAATATACGAATTGACTATCACTGACTTGACTGAAAAGTTAATGTTTTGAAACTTTCGCGACTAGTACACATACGAGTATATTAGACTTGTAAACATATTATTTTAGACGTGTACAAATATTTTGACTGAAAAAACCTAGTTAGTGCATTAAATATATTTCCAAAAAAAAATTAGATACGTATTTTTTTATCGCGTAAATAAAAAAATAAGATGTTACAGTAAGTTGAAATTTCATGTGACGTCACGTCTCAGTGTAATTTTTACTGACTAGTGACTACTCTTCCATATCATTCACCATCTTTGTTGTATTATACAATCGTATTTTATACTATCTATCTGATGGACAAATTTGATATTTATTCAAATACTTACACAATTAAAATACAAGACCTAAAACAAAATTCATAAAAATATTTAATGTTCAAGCTAAACACAAAAATAAAATTATTTTATTTTTGCAGTGTCTTTGACAATGCAAGTAAAGAGAAACAAATTGCTTTATAGCTCAGACGTCAAACACACTGTATTCGTGAATGCGCTAATTACATCACCCTGTATAACAACTTGTTTCGGGAAAGCTCGCTCGTACAGCAAATACCGCTTTTGTGCATGACAATTAACATTTTTTTCTCAGAAACCGAAACATTTGGATAAAAGTACCTAACATTTACAAAATCACAATATTTAAAACGAAAATGTACATATTTGGACCTCCTATTAAATATTTGATCAGCTATTGATACATGTTTAGGCAGTTATGGTTACCAGCCAGAATGTCCCACTGCTGGGCAAAACCCGTCCTACTCTTTTTCAACTTCTCTCCCTAAATGAGAGCTAACTAAAAACCTAACTGGGGAAAAACGGATCCAATCCCGTTAAATTGCTTTCTTTAAGGAATTTCTTTTTTTTCTCAAAATACACTACGGTTTCTCACATTCTTGATTTAAAATGAGGTTTTAATGTGCCAGTCTTTTGCCATAACACTAACTTACCACATAATTATAGTTAATTCGCCCTACCGTTCACATTCGGTCCTCTTGAGAGTATAGCCGGGAACTGACTAGGTTAAGTGGTTTACGAGCACTATCTGAATATGGAGCTGACAACCAGTATATTACTCGAACATAATTATTGTTCTGCTTTAATCGTATGATAATTTGATTGTGGGCTATTCGCTTTGACGTTTCAATTCCTTCGTTTTAGGAAATGAAGATGATATTACTATTGGTTTTAATGTTGTGAATGATAGGTTTGTCACTTTTATTTGAGTTCCCTACAAATAAAAGTGACAAAAAAAGAAATAGAAATGTGTACAAATATGGCATTTTTTAACAAATAATTTACGGTTTTCGTCATTTTGCAACCCAGTTATATGATTCTGAGTTCACGGAAAGTTTCTAAATTACAAACGGCGATAGAAAACACCGAGAAAAATCGTGAGAAAAAAGTAAATATCTAGAATCACCAACTAGCCGAGAGCAGCTGTGATCAATCCTTCTATCTAGGGAAAGAAACCTTTAGCCTAGCAATGGAATATATTTACAGGCTATTAATGTTGTAATTAGGCAAGCGTAGTGTAAGACGTCCTCAGGCTCGGTGGAGTGATAATTTTTGCAAGACGGCTGGTATGAGCTAGATGCGAGTAGCTGAAAATAGATCTCAGTGGCGCGCACTTGGAGATGCCTATGTCCAGCAGTGGAATACGATATGCTGATGATGTTGATGAATGTTGCAATATATAAAATTTGTAAGTGCATACAAACTTATAATAGAAACAAAGTAGTATTCAGTATAATATTTTAAACGATTATATAGAAAGGAAAATTCGAAGTTACTTATCCAATTTCAATTTCAAATTAGTCTTGAAAATACCATGTGAACGCTTCCAATACATCCTTGTAGGCATTTCTTCCTTTCAACCACTTATTGTGTTACAGAAAAAGACACATTAATACCAGGAAATAAATGTTTTGAGTCGCGTCAGGCCTACGTGATAAATGAATTGGGAGAAACGCGAAACGGTTGTAGAGAGATACATGTCTCTGGGGATAATAAAATGTTTAGACGGATATGGATCACTGAATTTCGAGAAAACGTGTTTAAGGCAAGTGGTTTTTACTTTTAAAAAGGTTTTCAATCAATCATTTATTGTGGCATAGTTACTGTTATTGACAACTGCAATATGAGTAAGAGTTGATATGTTGGAATGGTGGCTGTGAAGGATGGGTTATAATACGCTCAGAAGGTCAACCACCACATCGAAAAGTAACTCTGCCATTGCAAGGGAAGGAAAACTGAAAGAGAGACGCTACTCTACGCAGTATGCTATCTCGTTTTCACGACTACATTAGTCTTCAAAGGTAATGATAGCTCTCCTACAAGTTTACTGTATGAGTAGGTACTTAAAGTTGTGGCAGAGAGACATCGCTACGAGCAGTGTACACACTGCCTCACTTACAAGTTACAAACTGTATACTGGTGTAAAATCTCATAGTATGGGGAGTGATCCTTATGATATTTATATGATTGAAATTATCTATAAAACTGAGTGACAAAAAGGTTTTTCCGATGTAATAAAATTCATTTCTGTAATTCACTTTCATTACTGTTTCTCTCTCAATGTTTGAGACAAGAACTCTAATAAAAACTTTTTTGTTGAAACTCATTTTCTGTCAACATTAAACAACCTGAAGGTTTCTAAATCCCTTAATAAAGCGATAATAACTGTACTTCAGTAAACAGAATGACGGCCATTTTTTAAATTAGTTAAAAAACCCCTGGGCTTAAATAAAATTAATTTCGTACGGCCCGGGGTGAAAACATGCTGTTTTCAGGTAATTTTAACACGTGATAAAATGTTGTAAAATGTGTTTATTTTTTCGACGGTTTTTTTATGATAACAAAGGTGTTTTATAGTATTAATTGTTTTTTTTCTCATAAATGAATCATTTTATTAATATTCGCTGGGAGAAATGGTAAAATAAAAAACAAATTAACATCAGCGATTCCTATCGTAGTCTAGTTTTCACTGATACCAGATTTGAAATTAAAAAAGAGAAAAGTTCTTGTGATGTAATTGTCTACATGCGAATGCTGTGTTCTCCCTTAATTGAGGAAGCACAACCCAAATGTTTACCGTCCTCTTTTGTCTAATAATGTATCTTGTGTATTCTTTGTTAGAATCCTTAGTATAAATGAATAAATGTATTTTTTTGTCTTGTACTAAATTACTAAAGTTTTTTCTCCAGGACTAAACCGAGCCAAAAAGTCATGACGTAGTATATTTTTAGTTAATTTAAAAAGTCCGTTCATCATGTCAATAGCCAGACTAAAAAAAAAAAAGATATTGCTTTCACTTAATTAACCTCTGGCACACTCATAAATATTAAAACCGCGTATTAAATTAATAATTTGCCAAAAAAATCTTCATAATCTTTAATTTGACATTGATTTCGAAAGTTACTCCACCCTTAATAACAAATTGTTTATTTTCGAACCTTCACAACCTTATTCGGCCTGAGGGCGAAATTTCGTTGAATATTAATTTGAGAGGTTTATTATTATTCATTTATTTATAGGTTTCTCTTTAAGCTTTCCTAACACTTTAGTTTTCATTAAAACGGGTATAGTAAACTTTTTTATATGACTCTATTTCTGTTGAAAACATTAAGGCAAGTGGTTTTACTTTTAAAAAGGTTTCAATCAATCATTTATTAAGAGGACAGTTATTGTATGTGACAATTACAATATCAGTAAGAGTTTAAATGTGGTATTTCTGTTGTCTGTTCTTTATGTAGGAATGCAAGACATTTTGAAATTAAACTTTGTTATGAGCAAGAAATTATGATAGTATAATATTAATCCCTGAAAAAGGTAGGGCTCAGTGTTTTTAGTCTGTATAAGGAGACATACCACGCCGAGCCCTCGTCACGGGTTGAAATACTCTGTTTTCTACATACTAAAAAGGAGAATATGAGATATAAAAAGTTTTGTAAGCCTTTGGCTAAATATGGGATGGTTAGGTCTAATTATTACTACGAAATAAATCTTAATTGCTGTAGTGGATCGATATGGATCTTAGAGATAAGATTTTATTTAGGTCAAGCAATTACTATAGTCCTGGTTCCTACATGTATCTTGAACAAAATTTTCTGTATAAACAACTTGTAGATAATCATTCTTTTGTGAAAGGAAATCAAAATACAGTGAATTTCTGTACATTAATACTATTTGACAAGCTTACAAAGTCACGTCTTTGCTTCACTACTAAGACGTCTTTCATACGTTTCCAGTTCTAACACTTGTTTACCTCAGATAGTGAAACTTTATGTTGAAGATTGTACCAGAAATTCAAGATAGCGCATTTTAAGAAAATATGCTTGAGTTACAGTTCCTTGTTGAATCGTTGATACTTGTCCGTTAAGCGATTGCTTCAACAATATTATTATATTATCAGTATAACTGAATATTTGTCTAAATAATGCTTGTACTGCTGCGCTCGCATGCAATTTTCTTAAAGCGACTCCTCACTGATGAATTGAATCCTTGTAACGCAAGAGCGTTTCACAGACATTCAATGCACATGCACAAAGACACCCAGACACAGAACAAATCTTTGTGGATCGCACAAATTCTTCGCCTACGCGGTGATCGAACTCGCGACACGTCGCATACAGTGGTTATTGGCGTGGTGACCTATAATACCACTCGGCTGTCCGTGCAGTCAATAATAATATAATTGATTATGATTGAAATCGATTGATACAATAAGAAAAATAAATATCCTAGTAGGTACCTAACTTTATGCAGCGAAATTGTGTTTCGCTGCATTTTAATACCAAGAAAAATCTGATTAACTTTAAATATCAAATTCAGTGATCTTTCAAAGATTTTATACGTAATATAGTCCACATAGGTTTCAATATTCTCTAGGAAGTCACAAATCTCGGAAAATCGTATTCGAAGAGGCGCTAGTAATTTTATTGGCAAGCATTTTCCATTTAATGCTCTATATACGACGAACTTACCCATAGGTGAGAATCTTATATTAATTTCTGGAAAAAAACAAAATTAGAGGCAGGGATATGATGGTTTTGGTTTTGTTTTCGATGTTAAAAGTATATTTTTAATCCAAAAACTTCTTTTTCTAAATTAAATTTGTTTGATTTAAAATACGTTTTTGTCAAGAATACGTTTTTCTCGTGTAGAGTGGGTGTAAATAGTCCCTTCAAAATGATCAAAAGTGTGTTACGACAACACATTTTAGATTGAAATTTTGAACCAGTCTTCTGTGTATTGAATCTGTGTCCTCATGTAAACGTTTAACAAAGACAGGGTTTCTTCCCTCTAACTATCAAATTAATAAAAAAAGACTGACAAAATAAAAAATCGTGCCTCTTCTCGTCAAGTCGATCGCAACTAAATCTAATATTAATTTTTAATCTAAGATTAATAATTAACTCTTTTTTTATTTTTTAACCTCTAAAACGCGACCTGCCTATCACCCACTGTCCTCATATTCGATACGCGGTTGACGCATACGCACCACGTCATGAATAAATAAAGGCTAAACATTTTTCATCAGAATGCGTCGCACAAACGTGTCGCGGCGTAACTTAACCCTGCTAACGACCTATCTCGAGATGTAATTACGCGTAACAAATTTTACGCGATCTGTATGGTAGCGGTAGGGTTGGTAAATTTCGGTAGGTAGGTAAGTTTTTTTAGTTTATTTTTATTTGAATTTTAGTAGTATACAAGATGAATCTAATATAGTAGTATGTGCTTTTATAGGGAGGCCCAACTGATTGAACAAATTAATATTTCATGAATACACTTAATATTCGTTACAGATATGTTCATTTAAAAGGGGGGGGGGGGCACCTATCATCCCTGTAGACCTGATGGACTATTTTACTCTCTAATGCTACTAAGGTTAGGAGATGAATTTTCAGCTTAGTTCTCACTTTTTATAAATAGAGGATACAACAAATGATAGAAAGAAATAAAGAAAGAAAAAACATTTATTCATCACATTAAACGACACAAAAAACAACAAACAGATAAAACAGAGAACAAAACAAACTATAAACATAAAAAAAAGCTGTAATTGCGTCCCCAATGTGTGAAAGGGTCAGCGCTCAGCGTAAGTGCTGCTGATAGTTACTTTCTCAAGTTAAACCTTATATTTTTAAACAAATTAGTATGATGAATATTACATACATACATACATATACGTCCCGCCTCCTTCCCTTGGGGGTAGGCAGAGATCACATCTTTCCATTTGCTACGAATATTATTTTGCTCAAAATTCTTTAAATTCCTTTATTATGTGGACGGATATACATAATATGCTGTTTTGATCAGCTCATAGTTAAATTTTACGTAGTGAGCCTAATTTATTTCTATTTTCTAACACATAAGTGGTGTTCTTAACATTTTATTTCTGGTTTTAAAATATTTATCACTTTGAGTTCCCTACTTTGTCGTACAATTGGATATATCTTTGTCTCCAACTCCTACTTTCTTGTACATAGTTCGACTGTCACGCGCATTACAAACTACACACGTAAAACCTTTGTTTTGTTCTTCGAGGTGTGTTCATTAAATTCTCACAATAGTTGAATACAACAAACTTTACAGGTTATTGTTTACAATTTAATGTAGGTACTTGGGTTTCGTCACATGTTACCATTGCGGGTTAGTTTTGACCTAAGGGACACTTAGGCTCTGCGCAAACGGGCCACCGACCGACGGCCAGTGACAGCCACTTAGCATACTTTTTCATATTATATTTTGTATAAATGCATCTCATGCTTGAAGCTAGCGGCGGCCACTCGCTACAACAGTGTCCGCCATAAAAAAGTATGTGTAAAGTACGTTATTGTCTGCAAGGGCTGCGGGATGTTCGTAAGAGTTACTGCGACCCTGGCACTCAAAGGGCTCCAGGAGGAACATAGTTGGGTTTAGCCAGTAAAAGTCTGACACTTCCTCCTGCTGCACCCACAGCGGGCTATTTGATGATTTGATGGTCAAAAGTACGTAATTGTGGCTTTCGCTGGCCACCAGTGGCCGTGGTCGGTGGCCCGTTTACGCGAAGCCTTATTGCTGAGCCATCACGAGGCAGGACTGTGCTACTTGTACTAATTCATGTGCCAACACGTGATGTGAGTAAAGGTAACGGCCGAGCAGTGTAATTTTAATCAATTTGAATTCTCTGTTACTAAAAATGCTCATCTCCATAAAGATTTAGTATTTTGGCAACCCTTAACGCACATTAATATATTCGTTAGCGTTTAATTATTTGGTAATTCGAGTCGCTCTCTGTTGTAACATCTTATTTCGCTAATTTCATGATCAATCTCTGTAAGATTTACAATGATCAGTGTTCGAGACTGTGCTGAAAAATCAACGAAAACATTACACAAAATTCCATTCAATGCTTATTGAAGGGCCTTACTATATAACCTTACTAATATAAACTCGAAAGTTTATAAGTATGTATGAATGGGTCGCATTTTGTTCCTCTTTCATGATCAAACAGCTAATGATTTTTTTGATGAAATTTGGCATTAAATTAGTTGACGTCCATTAAACAGATAGGCCATTTTTTAATCGATAGCGTCTGACAGGAGTAATTTCTTTGCTGCTATAACCAAGATTAGCGCACACGAAGTCACCGGCAACAGTTAGTACAATTATATTCAGTACTATCCATCAGACAGTCTCGTATACAATTCAATAGATCTAGTACCACTAATACGCACGCTACAAAACTTGAAAAAATTTTAGAAGATACCAACTAAAATCAACATCATCATCTTTCTACCCTTAGACACCTTACCTTACATTTCACTTAGGGTCGTTGCAACACATTTTTTTTTCTCCCATTCTCCTCTATTAAACGTCACACTAAAATTCACCAACTAAAATATCAAGCAAAAACATCGCAAATAACACCATGTAGCAGCAATATTTCATAATATTCCCGTGACGTAGGAGATTTACGCCAAACACCCACGGGCCTAATCCGACAAGCCCAGGATTCATTCATTCACCAACTTTCATTCAGGTCTCCTTGACTGATGGCGTTTTATTATGATTTAGTGTTGTGTGAAAATTTGACGTTTGATATTGTTTTCGTAACTGTAATCTGTACGAAAATGATTTAGGAATTTTGGATATATTAAATCTGGATTTGATGAAAATAAATAGTTGGTTGTGTATATTAAATTGTGTGTTTTTTCTGTATATTATACTGAACCACACAGTTGAGGTTGAGTAGCAGTTTTTGCAGATGTGGAGCCAGACCCTCAGAAGAGGTTTTAAGTGAAACTCTCCTATCAGTTGTTGCGGTAGTTTACGAAAGTGTTCCCGCCTAGCCCCTGGCAATAGGGAACGGAGCAGCACTCCGGTGGTTTTAGCCGGTAGGAGTCCGGCATACCCCTCCGTCTCCTCCCCATGGCGGAGGAAGTCCATATGGGAATTTTATCGCGTACCAAAATGGAGTGAGACGACGCACTACACAATGTAAAGTGCTATCTTTCTTCCACAACTGCAAGTCGCACTTTAAGTCGTGGTTGACTGTCTAACTGACTAAACAATAAAGTTTCGTTCAAAACTTAAACGGAGCTGTAGACAAAAGCTAGTTAGTATATAATCTCTTAGACTCACAAGTAACTTGCGTATGCATCAAAGAGATTGCAAATTAATGTTTCTCTCACATCTGCGTCTTAGAAAATGAGGTCTTATCTTATGCTTAACAGAAAGATTATCAAAATGCGGTCTAGATACTGAAATTTTTATTAGAGTATTTAAGCATACGCTTTTCAAAGTTACTGAAACGTATGATAATAAAAATTCATCCTTTATTCACAGGGTGTAAATGTGGTTATGCATGTTTGACTTAGACGTAACATGTTCTAATAAACAATTGAAGATTCACTTTAAACCAAAATCTCTGCGTAATCCACGGCTTAATGAATCGGACAATAATAATATGACGCGTCACCGTAATCAAAAGAGCTCTTATTATTTTTGATAACCTTATATTTGGCATCTACTTAATAGTAGTTGTTGCCCGCGACTTCACCCGAATGTCGGCTATAACTGCCAAAACACCCACATTGACGCCCTGGATTAACACAAAGGCTACATTTAAAACGACAGCGTTACACAAGGTTAATATTTTTGCAGTTATAAGTAATATTGGCGCGAGAAGTAAGTTGTTTATACACCACTGCGAATAAATAAATATATCTTAGTCGAACAAAAAAAAAACTTTTAGTCAAAATCGTCGCTTTTACTTGTCTTCTAATATATAAAATTCTCGTGTCACAGTTTTCGTTGCCATACTCCTCGGAAACGGCTGAACCGATTCTCTTGAAATTTTGTATATGTGTTACAGTCATAGTGATTAATGAGCGATTATACATAATGACTAGTCATTATGGATAATAGCTAAATTCACTAGACAGTGTAATAAATTAATCACATTATCTAGTTATTATTCATAATATCGTGTCAAAGTTAGCCAAAGTAATAATACGGTCTTTATCTTAGGTTCACCCTTGTTTGATCAAACAACGTTTGATATAATATTTCTCAATCGAATAACGTTTAAGAAAATCATCACTTTGTATAATGTCGTTTGACATAATTTTCAGTTCGTCGAATATTTATTTGCTATATCAACATTTGCGCTAATGATCAAAAGGTATAATGTTTATTTGATATCCACACTCCTGCCTAAAAAAAAACCTAACCTAACCTAAATTAGGTGAGGTTAGGTTTTTTTTTTTATTTGTTAAAATCTATGTTTATTGAGGTGAAAATATTATCTTATGTTATTTTAATTGTTAAAATAATCTTTCTGATATGTATGCTTAAGGAAAATTTAAAAACAAATTTATTCTTAAACGAATATCCACTTGTTTTATCACTTTATCCAAATTGAATAGATATTATTCATAATAGCTAGACAGTATACATAATATCTAGATCACTTTGGCTGTAACATATGCATTCAGTAGGTCTGAGAATCGGCCAACATCTATTTTTCATTCCATTTTTTTTTTGTTTTCGCGAACGAAGTTGCGGGCAACAGCTAGTTATCTTATAAAAATAGAAACTCTAACACAATCACACAAGTCATTAAACAAATTATTACCTTCAAATCAAAATACAACCTTTTACTGAAAATACAACGCGAAAACGTATTCGTACATTAGCTGAAAAAGTGGTTTTCCCCGATATTTACTCCGGTAACACAGGACGTTTTAAAACATCGGATTTCGAAAGTAATACAATCTCCGAATGTAATTGTATTGTAATTTTTGTTTTATCTCGCAAACAAAGGCTGTTGTTAAATTTAATAACGTATTTATCGTTTTTCGGTTTTCGACGTCGACGGAAAACAAGCAATTTGCATGGATTAATACAATGATATTATATTGTAGGTTTTATGAATAGTATTTTTCGTGTGTTGGTTTTATAAAATTCAATTATCTTGTTCTTTTATTGTTGGTCTGATATTTATTTTCTCCCAAAGTTTCGGTGGAGTTGCACCGACCGTGGTCACGGGTGGATTGATGACAGCTAGTGCACCCTGCACTTTACGGAGATGCCATTAGCTGTCATCAGTCCAGTCAGAATTATATCGCGAATAAGTCCCGTTTGTCGTCTAAAATATGTGTACAAGTCGTGTTTAAAAACATTAGAACAGAACTGCTGTAAGAGGTTATAGTAGGTCTTATGTTTCAAGGTATATTGAAAAACAATTGAATAATATCAAGAAGTATCTGTATCGGTATACGCTTTGTTAACCCTTTCACGAAGGCTTTTCCGATGATCTTTGTAAATGTTTCTGTACTTTACTTAAGTAGTTTTGTATTGCCTTTATTTCAGGAATTTATGTACCTACGCATTTTCTTTGAAGTGAAGATTATGCAATTTTGATGATAAAAAACGTGTTTGACCTGAATATTGTTAAGTAACTCTTTCGTTATTATGTATAAAGACTACATTCTTTACTTTGTATTCTATTGCTACTACTAAAAAAATTCAAAAAAAATGTTCTGAATTCACCATGGGATATACTACACAACTCCAACAGTACTACTTAAAAAGCTAGCGATAGGAATCCAAGTCCGAAAAAAAAAATGTTACCTTTGAACGACAAGCTAAGAAGAAGAGACTACAATATACCTTAGGATATAGCCTGGTCAGTTGTGGCTCTTGAGAGAGACAAGTGGAAGAAGAGTAGGGAGGCCTTCGCCCAGCAGTGGGACATCACAGGCTAGTAACAATAATAATAGCCTTTTCAGGCACATTTCGGGCATGACAGACTACCGTCGCAATACAGACAATATTCTGTCTTGACTTCATAATATTATGCATGCAATTTGATTCCCTATCCATACATACACAGTAGACATGTATGTTCCCATACATAGTAGCGCATAGGACATACATGTCATTAGCATAGAGTTGAGATTGATCGCCTACACAAGTCGATTTGTCACGGAGATACACGATACTAAATATTAATTGCGGTGTCTACCAATTTGAATGTTGTGTTACAAAATTTAGTAGATATCCTAAGGAGTTGACTTTTACGGCTCTTACAGTCTTTCTATTGTTTATTTAATCATAATATAGTTCAATGTGTGACAGAAACTAAACTTAACAAAATATATCTATCTATGGCACCTGCCTTTAAATACACGAAAATGCAATTAAATTGGCAGGCCGTGTCTTACCAATTTTATTATAATTGAGATGGCGAAATTTAAAATAAAAAAACCTATTCATTCGTTCTAATTTGGCAATGAACTTTTGAACCTCAAAGCCCACCATAATAATAACAAATATTCTCAAAACGGTAATTAATACAACAAATAACAATAAAACTTAATTTTTTAATTAAAACCTATGAGTATAACGTAGGTATGACGCAACAAAATCTTTGTATCCACTAATTGAAGGAATTTGCTTTATACTGTAAATACATTTATCTATGGGAAAACCAACCACATAATTGACTGTATGTAATTTATCCTTTATAGACATACATTCGTACTAATTACGGTAGGTTCATGGTATAATTAGATTAATAAGAATATTTTAATGAATAATTCTGTAAAAACCCATATAAGAACGAAGTCGTTTCATAGTTTTATATATTTATATTTTGGATTTTACGACGATGAAGACTTTGTGGCGCCTTTTTTTTCTCTGTAGTACGTCGTTTAAGATTTTTTTTTTCCTTAATTAAATCAGAGGTTTTCTTTAATATTTTGCGATTTGACCAGGACATTATTATTATTGACCACCGTTACAGTGACACCAACCAGCTACCTGGGACATATTTTACTGCGCAAGCTTGTGCGCAAACACAGGGTGAACTCTCTGTTCCTCGATCTCATAGCCCGATGGGACTTCAATCCAACACCCACATTTTTACGTGCCTTCCGAAACACTGAAGCTGCGATATTTATTTCTAAAATGCACACGAACAATGTACGGTGCATGCCTAGAGATCGAACTCAAGACCTTTGACTTGGCAGTCCTACGGACTTACCACTAGGCTATCACTGCTACGAAATCATCATCATCATCTTCTTCCATCCTGCCCATATCCTACTTTACTTGGGATCGGCGCAACACTTTTACTCCCATCCTCCCCTATCAGACATCACAGTATCATTGACTCCTTTTTCATTGAGAACATCATACACAATCCACCCATCTTTTCTTTGGCCTTCCCCTTCCTCTTCATCCATACCGCTTCGAAATGCGACGAGTAAATATTGAATAATAGAATCACGATAACTAATTGACTGATAGGAAAAGACAAAGCCATAGATAATCCATAGACAATCATACTTACAGTAATTGGTTCTCAAACGCTATTGATAACTAATTAATCCGCAATGACTTGCATTATTGTGGGATTTACTCACTATTAGATCATTTATGACTTTCCCTGTGTGTCTATGATTAATAGAAACAGCAATTAAGTAATAGATTTATTAACTTTGATTATAATATTTTCTGCGGTTTTCTTTCGTTACTAAACAACTCACCTTAAACAAATATATTGATCGACTGATGAGATTGTGAAATTGTGAGCTATTATTTAGTTTTCAAAATGATACAATTATTATGAGCTATAATTGAGAAATCATAAAATATGTGAGCTAATGTTAAAGTAAACATGATAGTGTTATAAGATTCTAACACCAAACTGTTTGCACCGCCGCTATCTAGATCTAGATCATCATCTAAATCTATAAAATGACAACATCTCTACACAAACCATGATATTTAAAAAATAAACAAATTAAAACACATTTTATGTTTTCGCTTTCCTTTGAATGTAAACTGAGATTAGATTTAAGACTAAATTGCTACTTAAAACTAACTGTTTTTTTTTCCGAATTCTGCCATGACTTTTTCAACAGATATATGTATACAGTAACCCTGAACGCAGTTTTTGACCTCATATCATTGCACCGTCCAAGTACGAGTATGACGAACTTTACCTACATGATGAATACACATTTATCAATATCAATTCGCTAATTGGTGTAAAGATGACTGTGACTAATTAAATTATGTTATATTCAGAACATAGATAATGGTTAATATTAATTGAAATAATTGGTTGTAATTCAATTATAAATAGGTCATACCTACAGTGACGAATTGAAACGAAATTACGTATTGAGTATTTACCTATTACTCATAATAATGTGTTAAAATAATATTTGTTCGATTTAGTATTTTTGATTATTTACTTAATTAAATATAGTAATTCGTGTAGTGCGTAGTAGAAAATACAGTCTCCTTCCGCGTTTGTCCGTCCCTATGTATGCTTAGGTCTTTAAAACTAGGCAAAGATTTTTTGATGCGATTTTTTCTGATAGATATGTTGTTTCAAGAGGATGGTTTATATGTTTAATATATCAGTATTGCACCCATACGAAGCTTTAACGGATCGCTAGGAAAGCTAATAAGCAAATTTAATAAAGAAAAACAAATAAAGCATTTCAATGTAATCCATCTCATTTGTAAATAATTAAATATAAAATTCATTATCATTAAGAGAATAAATGATGGAAATAAATAAAGCCTGCATCAGTATTGTTTGAGAGGGATATTGCGCCGTGCCCGAGGGAGCGTCATTCAACTGACTGGGTAATTACTCAGAGATAAGGAGTAGCTTGATGCCTGGTTTATGTCATGTCTGTATAAATAGAGAACTAGTATCTAGATTTTATGCGTGAAAAGAAAAAAATAAATATAAGCTGCTTTCGGAGTGTCGCATAAGTTTGTTTACATGAACTGTGTCTACTTGTATTATATCACACAGTGAAGAATCCTGAAATAATAATTTTGCCTCGTAAAACTTGCAAAATTTAAGAAAAACTGTGTATTCATTTACCCCGTAAATGTCTTTATTCACCCCGTTTTACAGTATTGTTGTTTATAACTTTGTAGAAACGAAAGCGGCGAACGATTGACGTGGGTGTGTATATGTGCAGGTCTATGGCATCGTTGCTCTAGAACGGATTAAGTCGGCAGTGTTTATATCGGTGTGATGAAAATCACTCGAAGAACCTTTTTTTTACAACTCCCTAAATGTGGGTATCAAATGAAACGGCTTGACTAGTAGAATGCGTACTTGAACTATATGTATATAGAGGTTTAAGCTTTTAAATTTGTAATTTATTCAATAGTATATTCGGATCAGATACTAACTTTAGCCTAGCAAACCTAGTTACTGTGTTTTTGTCACTGCTACTTCGTGTTGCATACTCAGAATCTATTCTATTTCACTTAGTTGTACATATCTCGATTTTGTTTTGTATACTGTGTGGAGTTGCAGGCTCAGAGGACAGCCCGCAATGATATTAAATTTAGAGCAAAAACGGAGCGACAGCGAAATGTATTTAATTTAGAGTGTTATAGCTGTCAAATGTGTAATTCCTAACAACTATACCATAAAGCAGTTTAGAAATGTAATAAATTGTCTAATTTGCATTACCATTTTTGCATGGTAAATGCCGTTACCGATTCGAGTTCCTACTGACTCGGAAAAGACCCAAGACGGTTTTACCATTCACTGTCTGAGTTACGTAACGTACCTAACTTATCATCACTACATAGTATAAAACAAAGTCGCTTTTTCTGTCATGTGTGTTGTATGTCCCTATGAACGCTCAAATCTTTAAAACTACGCAACGGATTTTGATGCGGTTTTTTTTAATAGATAGAGTAACTCATCAGGAAGGTTTTTATGTATAATATCATCCATTAAATAGTAGACAAATACTGTTATTTTTGAGGTTTCTAATGTGATGTCGCAAATAATTACATTTTTTCCGCTTACATTGCAAACGCAGGCTGAATCCTACGAGATTTATCAAAATAATGTACTAAGTATTGTACACAATGAAAAGGTCTACAGAAAACTCCGCGATGGTATATGTCTATCTCTTATGGATATCCCACAATAACATTTTTTTGTCATTTACTTTTTACGACAAATAATGACTAATATTCGAAGCGATTTTAACCAATACAGCATTAATCCTTATCCAATTAAATACCTTAAATACATTGTTGATTTAATATAGATCTATTTGGCCTTTTACAGCATCTGATTTAAATCAATATTTTTGAAGATGTACAGATTTAAAAATTGCGGAACGTAGCGTTTACGGCGACGCGGCGCGGCGGCAGCGTGCCTATAAATAGCGCGTCGGAGGTAAATGTAAAAAAAGTAAATGTAAAAAAAAGTAAAAATGTAAAAAAAAGTAAAAATGTTAAAAAATTGTAAAAAAAAAGTAAAAATGTAAAAAAAAGTGAAAATATTGTGTATAAAAGATATTCCAAAGATAAGGAAAGGGGAATTGTTTTAAGTACTCCAAAAACGCGTGCGGGCTACGGGCAGTAAATGAATAAATCAAATCTACTGGATTGATTTTATCATTTTTTCAGTGAGTTACATATTTTAAACCCGTGCAAAGCCGGAGCGGG
Source organism: Chrysodeixis includens (assembly GCA_941860345.1). Lineage (NCBI taxonomy): Eukaryota > Metazoa > Arthropoda > Insecta > Lepidoptera > Noctuidae > Chrysodeixis > Chrysodeixis includens. The sequence continues at coordinate 3,996,321 of OW796107.1, read as the reverse complement.
CCGCTATGTTTTTTATAAACAACGTTCACAGTTTTTCTGTAGCGTATTTAGCATATCAGCATTGCACCCGTGCGAAGCCGGGGCGGGTCGCTAGTCATAATTATTTGCAAGCTTAAATAATATGTTGTGTTACAAAAAAAAATACAAAATAATATCTAAGGTTTGCTTTCATTATTTTAATATGCTACGTAACGTCAATCGGTCAGCCCGCCAAAGCACATAAAAATACGCTAATTGGGTCACCGATTTAAAACTCGAACAACTTAAAAGTTTAAAAACCGAACGCGATTTTACATCACACGAAACCGTTCCATTACGAGCTGCGTAAAAATTCAAACAATTGAACTTTCGAATGTGAAAAAATCCATTGCATTAAATTCAATGAATTCAATTAATAAGTTCTGTCAAAAATTCAATTAAAATATCGTTGAATGGCGGCAGATCCTTTGATGATTACTGTGGGACCGGAATGGGTAAAATCAATGGTTTGTATTTACATTTTGAGCTTGCGACTCATTTCCGAACGATTGCCGGCCGGATTGAGTGTTTACACTGTTTATTATTGCGTGACATTGAAATTCAATTCCATTATTTATTGGCTTTCGAGTTGCTGGATTTTTGTTTGAAAAGCAGCTTTGGTTTAAGATACTAGAATTTTGTTATCATTTATTTTGTTTTAGTATTTTATTTAGGAAAATGTTGTTTAGCTTGTAAAGAGTGACTGTAATATATATTGCTTTTTGGTACTTTAAAATGAACCTACAATAATTTAAAAAAAGCTTTCCATCAATTTGTTTCACTGCAATGTTTGTAAATTTATAATAATACAATTCTAAGAACACATAATAATAAGTCTCTTGGAGTGCCCGACAGGGTCCATAATTGTTACTAAATTACTTATACTAACAACCTATTACATTATGGTACGCAATAAAGAATTGAGAATTGAGAATAAAATCGTAAGTTTTTAGATTCAAGTTGCCATCTACGATAGGCCTTATAGACTATTATATACTGATTAATTTTTTCTTCGCGTCAATAAAAAAAGGTTGAGAAAAAAAATCTGAAATTAGGTAGGAATTTCGAATCATTATAATTATGGATTACGTAAACATAAATCTTTTTTTTGTCTCCAAGAAAATTCCGTCTTTAGTATCCTAACAAGAAAATGCTTGCCAAATAAATAAAAGGCATATCTGTTTCCCCTTTTCAAGGATGGTTTGTACAATGGGGAAATGCCAAATTAAAATGTCCGCCCATGTAATTAATTGGGCCATTCAGTCCAAGAAAAAACCAAAAATAGTCTCTTTACTCTAAAATCTTCCTAATATTATAAATGCAAAAATTTATCAGGATGTATGGATGTTTGTAACTCTTTTGTGCTCAAACGGGGATATCAATTTATATTTATTTATTAAATCACATGCACAACATGATAGTTTACACGAAATCGTTGAACAGTTATACTGGCCAGTAGTAAAAAAAATAAAGTGAAAAAAGATACAATTATACACAAAATTAAAACATCATAGGAACACACTAAACTTCATACGCACACAACTCACCAATTCTTGCTTATCTCGCAGAATTAGCTGACACTGAATTCACACAAGGTAAACGTTTTATCTAACTGTCTCTGAAAAAAAAGGATGATGTTCTTACAGCTATAACCAATAACCACGATGGAAAACTGTTAGTCTTATAAAAGAAAAGTTCAAAAGTAGTTTTCATTGTAAAAGTTTTGCTAAGAAGCAAGAGGAAATAAAAGCTTTCTTAGTCCACTTCTAAAAGTGCAATGTTCTGTTTAACAATGCATTCGAGAATTTTTCAGTCGTTTCAATCAGCCTCAAGTAGGTTTTTGTATTAAAAAATACAGACGAAATCAACGGTTATAACTGTCACTGCTTCTTTACTTTGCTTCATTTCAGAAGCAGGCCAATGAAATTTTCAGGGAGCAGTTAAAATAATACATACAAGAAGAAAAAGACGGCTTAATAATAATATTACCATTGTTTGACTGCACGGATAGCCGAGTGGTGGTCACCACACCAATTAAACTTTAGACTTAGACTTTAGAACTTTAGACTTTTTAACGACATTCTATTGTAACTGAAGTTAGTTTATCTACTTTTTAAACTTTACACCTTAAGCGCCCTACAAAAACACTCTAATGACGGGCCTGTTGGTTTAGTGGTTAGTGACCCTGACTGCTAAGCCGGAGATCGTGGGTTCGATTCCCACCCAGGTCAAATGTTTGTGTTATGAGCACGATTATTTGTTCTGTGTCTGGGTGTAATTTATCTATAACTAGCGACACGCCCCGGCTCTGCACGGGTGCTATGCTGATACTAAATAGTAAATATACTATAGAAAAACTGTGAACGTTGTAGGAATATAAAAAAATAGTGGCCCGCTCCAGCTTGACCGCAAACACTACGTCCCGCAATTTTTAAATCTGTAATATCTTCGAAAATATTCTTTTAAATCATATGCTTTAAAGGGCCATAATATATAAATCTATATTAATTGAACAACGTATTTAAGGCATTTAATTGGATAAGGATTAATGCGGTATTGGTTTAAATCACTTCGCAAAATTAGCCATTATTTGTCGTAAAAAGTAAATGATAAAAATTGATATTATGGGATATCCATAAGAGATAGACATAATAATATGCCATTGCGGACTTTTTTGTACACCTTTTTAATGTGTACAAATTATTAGTACATTATTTTGATAAATCTCTTAGGGTTCAGCCAGCGTTTGCAATGTAAGCGCGAAAATATGTGTTTATTTACGACTTTGCATTAGAAATCTTGAAATTATCAATAGTTCTCTAATTTATGAAGCATGTTATTATACATATAAACCGTCCTCTTGAATCACTCTATGTATTATAAAAAACCGCATCCAAATCCGTTGTGTAGTTTTAAAGATTTAAGCAAACATACATACAGACAGACGCGAGAAGCGACTTTACTTTATACTATGTAGTGATTTGTATATATTTAGAAATTTACAAGTATGTTTATCAGCTGTCTGATTACCATAACACAAGCTCTGCTTAGCTTGGGATCAGATGACCGTGTGTGGATATTGTCCCAAGATATTTATTTATTTTAATGTTTTATACTTGGCAAGTTGACAAAGCAATGTATGTATATAATAATATGGGTTAAACAATTTAGTTGTTTTCGAGACGTTTCACAATGAATTATCTAATAATACTATGATACAAAATCATCACCGGATCTATTTTTTTAACTAAGTTAAAAGGTTTTGTAGCCGACTGCACAACAAGCCGTTAAGGTGATTGAAAAAAAGGTTTAAAGTTTATCTGGAGTTGACTGAGGGTTGCATTTAAAGGACGTTGCTTCCAATCACTTAGTCAAACTAAGAATTAAGTGAAATCCAGAATAGATTTGATAGTCAAGATTTGTATTAACGACAAAATTTCGATAAAAACACGCAATACCATGCAATAAATGTCTACGAAATTATTAAAAGCAATAAGGTTAAATTGTTTTTTGGATTAACATAATAATATAAGCTACTTTCGACTACGCCTGCGTAAAAGAAGGTTATTGTTTTGCAGCTAAAACCGACATCTACACAAGCAAATTCACGGGAAGAAGCTAGTCATTTATAAAACTTACAAATCTTTAATAAAATATCATTGAAAAAAATAATACACTTCTCTTGCACCAGTAACCCCTTTTTATGTAAGTAGTCGTTAATGGCGGCAATACATCAAACAAATTAGGTGATAAATAACAGATTACGGTCACCGGATCAAGATTGAGTCAAGATTTACAATTTAATTTAAACTTTTTATGCCTTACTTAAGGGTGGAGTTAATGACCGGTTAATTCAATTAAACCAAGTTCATGGAAACTGTTTCAGCGTTTTAACTAATGTGGAAATCTTATGTATAAAATTCCCGTGTCACAATGTTAGTTGCCGTACTCCTCCGAAACGGCTGGACCGATTCTCTTGAAATTTTGTATATACAGCGTTTAGTAGGTCTGTGAAGCGGCCAACACCTATTTGTCATCACTATTTTTTTTTCGCAAACGAAGTCGCGGGCAACAGCAAGTGATAGATGAGTAAACGTTAGAGAGGCAAACCCAGGCAGAGATGGCGAGATGACCTGGACTCGTTTTGACCGACCTGGTCCCTCGTAGCTCTTGAGAGAGACAAGTGGAACAAGAGTAGGGAGTCCTAAAGTATAAATTGTATTTTTAAAAGAGAGAATTTATGGAACTTGCCGGTTCTTCACCATGAGAATGACATTTTGAAACAGCGCGATCAGAGTCAGTAACGTTCTGAAAGTGCTTGAGAAGGCCTACTCGAAAAAAAATCCTTTTGATTTTGACTTTTCTCTAGCTATGGGACATTATTTTGGACAAAATATTGGGCTAATAATAAATTAAATTGTTCTTAATGTTTTATTAAAAAAAATATATTATAATCAACTGAACTACAAACATGCTTTATTTTAAACATACATTATAAACAACTTTGTTTTAATTATTATTGTGAAGCTTAAATATAATACCTACACACAATACGTAAAAATAAAATAATAAAATTTAAATAGAAAGTCTTGTGCCCGAATATTAAAACGTCAGTCCGGTTTTAGGTTACCTGCCTACTTTCGAGCCACAATATAGCAACAACAAAAAAAAACAAGCAAGGAACAAAAACATATGTAAGATAACCTCAAACTACATTTTATGAATTTTATCATTCCTATAGGTTATAACAGTCATTCAATGTATAAAAAAAAAAACGTCATGAAAAAAAAAACAATTTGAACACTGACAGAAAGCTTCAAATAAATTCAGCGATAGCAATACATTTGATTTAAAAATCGAACGTGACATTTTTATTTCGAATTTGAGCATTGATTCTAAACTTTTTTTTAACCATTGCGTAGTTTCTTTTTTTATGTGCCGAGAAAAAAGTTTGCTTTTCGCGGGTATTGTGATTCGCGCCTTAAATTCTCGTATAGGCGTTGCGACGGGTTTTCCTTGGCAAGTAACTGATCTGCTCGGTGCACTGCGTTTCTGTTACCGATTAGAAATGGTTCTTCTTCTTGAATGTGGTAAGGGTCAGAGCCCTGTTCGTCTTGAGTTGATGATGATGGGTACCCAACAGGGCTCAATCCTGTGTAGACTCGTTGAGTGTTAAAAGCGGTGATGAACATTGCCAGTGTTACCATAAATGTGAATACAGTCATTTTCTGTAACAATATGAAAATGTCTGTTGTTAAAATAAAATTAATTTAGAACAATTATAATTTGATACGGGCTACTACTGTCACTGTTACTTAGCTAAGCTTAGTCCGTGTGGTGTCCGGATATGTCCGTGTGGTGTCCGGATATAAAGAATAGCACCACCCCATATCCTCCACTGGGTGTCGTAAAAGGCGACTAATGGACCTTAAGACCCAGTGCACTGTAACAAGCACCTTGGGTCACCCGAATGGTGGCGGGTAAACAACCAATAATCGCATTCCCAAAGAGGGTTAGTATCAGGCAGGCGGCCGACTATAAAACAATAGCCAAAACTTTGCGCAACACGTCTAGAAGACGTGTTGCGCCGACCCCAAATAATAATAATTGGGATAAGGGCAGGGGAATGATGACTTAGCTTAGCGATGCGAAGATATTAGTTTGTTTTTTTTTTTAAATATAAATTCAAAATTCACTCACCTCGATTACTGCCTAGACAAATTGTAAGAAACTAAAATAAAACCCAGTTAAAAAATAAAAACATTGACGCCAATTTCAAATAAAACTTCTTAAAAAAATGCTCTAATAAACTGTTTTTTTTCGGCCAATCTAGTTGTATCCAATTTTTCACACTGGCTAAAAAGCAAAGAACGCAGTTTAAATAGGAACTCTCATTGGAATATTTAGAGAAACATGATTTGATTCTTAAAGACGTAACAATGGAATAGACTAGCCATCATGTTAATTTTGATTTTCAGTTTAAATCTGGGCCAATACAATTTGTTGGGAATTAACCACAAAGCTTACAAGTAATCCCAGTACTGATCGTGATATTTAACTAAGTTAACATACTTTATTATTTATTTTTTGGCTAACCACTAATTGGCTGTAAGTCTTCCGTGTAGTTAAAACAGACTATAATAATTAATTGTATTATTTTCGTGGAAATTTAAATGTGGAAAACTTTAGCTTAAAATTGTAAAGACAATATGTTAACTGTTAATTTAGTAGATATAGCGGTCCTGACCGATTTCGGCCACGGCGGCCAGTGTTACTATGACACCAGCCAGCTACGCAGGACATATTATAGTGCACAAGCGTGTGCGCAAACACAGGTGCACTCTCTATTCCTTTTACTCTCATAGCCCGATGGGACGATAATCCGACACGACCGGAGAGAGATCAGTTAATTTAGTACTGCACGAGTAGCCGTATAATATAGGCCGGGTTTAATCCCCACGTAGGACAAAAATTGTGCGATCCACAAATGCTTGTTTGAAGTCTAAGTTTGTTTGTGTATGTGAATTCAATGTCTGTGAAATCCACCGCGACACAAGGGTAAAATTCCTTAGTGTGAGAGTAGTTTTTCTATAAGATAAAAAAGGTAAAATTAGGTTTTTGTCAACTCTATGACATTCTTAACTCTACATTTCAAAGTCTTAAACATCTTTCACAACAATCTATCAGTTATAAACATGATCATGTTCGATTCATATTACTATTTAACTTAGACCCCAGCTAACGGAACGGTGATAAAACAAAGAGCAGGTGTAGAAAGGTCAAATTAGATTGGTTAGTATAGAATTGGATATTGAGATCATCTTTCTCTTAGTTATTAACAAGTTGGGATACAATTAACACATCTTTTGCGGTTTTGTGGGAAGCTAGTACTGTTTAAGCCTGATTAGGTTCAATGACCTACAGTGTCTTGGTAGCGACCTTTTTGCGGTCAGTTGCAACTACCACATATTAAATCATTTGCTGTTGCTATAATATTATTAACGCCTTCATTGTTAAGATGTTATGGTTGATTTTTGTTTGACATCCAGGCGTCAATTCTATTGATATAGTTTTCGTATCGTAAACAGTATAATTAACATATACTATGACTAAGGATTTGAAACCCCGTTAGGACACTTATCTGGTAGCTACAACTAACTCATCAAGTAACATTTACAGCTGTGAGAAAGAGACAGTGCTCTACACCATGTATATTGCTATCTTGCTTCCACAACTGCAACATCCTCACTGTATGACGTGATTTTAAAGCCTCTTGTCTGATTTATAGATCATAACATTGTAGAAACCCAAATTGCTTTGATTCCATACTAGTAACTAGACAGAATAATAAACGTATTATTATATCTTTATCTCTTCGTAAATACTGTTCTTGATCTGAAGACCATCAATCTTCATTTAGTTTTTTGATCCAAATAGGTTTTACCCAGTTTTTTTACAGCTTAGTTATGCGCTGCACCAATTTGGCCAGTTTTACGGTTTTATAAGCATTCAATTTTAAATGGTATGCCCCGAAGCACAAAATGTTGTTTCTCTTTCTAGAGTTTTTTTTTATCAACATACACCGAGTAATTTCATATAAAATTTGCGAGTTGGGGAATTACTCGATCAAACATTCTTTCTAGTGATCTGTGGCACAGGTTTCACCTAATTCGGACACCAGTTTCTATGTGGTGATGAGAAAATATTTTTTTTTTTCTAGCCCGTAGTGTCCCACGATAGAGAATCGTGGAAGGACTTGGGGGAGGTCGTTGCCCAGCAGTGGGACAATCCAGGCTAGGAAAAGATTTTAATTATATTATTCACTTGCACAAAATTAAGTAATCCAGGCTTAGAGCACGATTTTGGAATTCACAACTTTTTGTCTTTAGGAACGTCAATCTTCTTTATTTTTAGATGCTGAAATCTCACACTTTAAAATGTATTACGTCTTAAAGTAAACTGACACATCTAGTAGTTTCGTTGTCTTTTTTCTAAGCTATTTAGTTAGTTTATTGAATACAAGCTTTATTACTGTATCCTTGATCTTTAGAGCATAGTATACATATTATAATCTTTAGTATGAAGATCAAAATCTAAATTTAATTTGTTTTTCTTTAATGCTTGTTGGATTATGTTTTTTGGCCTGGGTTTTTGTCTGGCATTATTAAATCTGACTTGTAAGATTCGTGATGGTTCAAATACTGTTCTTTATTCTTTACTAACAAGCCGCCCCAGCTTCGTACGGTTGCAATACTTATTTATTATACGTATAAACCTTCCTTACAAAACATTCTACTTAATAAAAAAACTACCACATGCACAAAACCATATGCATACTATGAAATAACTAAGCTTATATAGGGACGGACAGACTCGTTTTAGTTTTAATTTCATAATATTCTGTACGTATCCTCAAATATTTTTTTATCTGGCACGATTTCTATTTCATCATTCCTCTGCCCTTATCCTACGATTCTACGATTGTAGCACGGTTCCTATTTGTATTAAAATATTAGAATATTGTAAACTGAAAGACAGCGTGCTGCTGAGGAGTTTGTTGCGCTGTTTCTTCTCCCGTAGCAATGGCACAGGAAGCGGCGAAGGGTGGGCGACGGGGTGCTGTCTATATTTTTTTATTAATCTTGACGTTCAAAAAGTGCTTCATTATAGCCTAATTTGAATAAACGACTTTTGATTTTGTTTAGACGCGGGAAGCGATTTTGTTTTGTACTATGATTGCACACAAATGTATGATAATGGTTGATGATTAAATTTACAGTTATTACGATACTATTGCCAGTATTTGGAAGAATGCCTTTGTTACATTCTATAATAGGATTATAATATGTATCTCAGTCAATTATTTCTAGCTTTGCGATCAGAGTAAACATGATAATAAATTTTGTATAAATGTTAGTGGATAAGTTAATTAATCAAATAGCAAATTTGCCTTATTACCTCTTATGAGCCTTCTATCAGGAGCTAAATTAAAAATAGTTGAATTATTTAATTATTGTAAGGTTTACTATCATAACTTTCATGATTCTAATTTATAATTATAATAACCATGTAGTTTATTATCCTCTTCTGAATGTCATACTTGAAGAAATATAATTATTTGCAATTTTATCGCGTAATAATGGATGTATAATAATATACTAAATCATTCTATATATATTACGTCGGTAAGATTTGAGCAATGATTACCACGCTAGCTTACTGCGGATTGGCTATTTCAGATTCCAATATTTGGAATCCAGGTTTCCTCACTATGGTTTCCTTCACCGTATTTCAGTAGTGTCCTAGATTTGAAAAATAAGAAAGTACATATTATTTTGGAAAAGTCCCGTTGATACTTGTCTGCGCTGGTTATATAAATAACGGTTCGCGAAATTATCATGTTTACTTCAATACACTTTAATGATAACCCCATTACGTTTTGCATGATAATATTAAAAGGAATGAATGATCTCATATAGTAATTATTAAGAAAACGAAAGTTGTAACTTAAATAAATTGTATTTAATAATACTAAATGCAACAAAATGACTTAATTCAATAAATAACACTTATTTATATTCAAATTGCAGTCATAATATCTAACAGTCCGAATACTTTCAAATCAATTTCAAAAACAAAGTCTTTTTTGCTAAATTATTTGAGAACCGAATAATCATTAAATTAAAGGCGGAATGTCGAAATCAAAACGAGTTCTAAATCCATTCCAATTTCGAATTGCATTCGATTTTTTAGAACTCTATTTTTAAATTTAAAATCTAAATTTTGCTAACTTTCACTGCACAGTCTTTGTTCATTCTTCTTTTTTTCTAAATTTAAAATCCGATGAAGTTGTTGGGCCTTTGCGGCCAGTTCTGGGGGTTGCGCCTAAAATCTTCATACTGCCTCCAGTTTAGGTACCAAAAAGGTTGATTATCGACAGGCAGTTGGTTCAATCGGTTTATTAGGTTTCCATCTCCCCTCGCGTCAATTGGATAAGGTGTGTCTTCCCCAAATCTATTTGTTATCAAACCTCCTTCTACGGCTGGGTAGCCGATTGGGCTCAGGCCGGCGTAGAACGGCCTTTGAGCGTTTACAACGGCAATTAAGATTGTAACTGCGAGAATGATTTTGTAGTCAGCCATTGTCTGTAACAAGGAAACGATGATTAAATAAAATTGTTGTTGATGTAAGTACAGGAAGATTATAAATAGAGTTTTAATGAGACTACTTTGTTACGTAAATCTTGTCAATCTATTTGTACTGTAACGACTAATGAGTATGAGTATAAAAAATCCTGAACATTTATTTTTCGATTATATTATTTTTAAAGACTAGATTTGACTTTTAATAAACGAAATTGTGAAAGTAAACAAAGACAGAGCCAAAAAATAACAGAAAAAGAAATCACTACTAAAAATATTAAAAACATTTTAAATACAAAATTACTTTCTATTTACAATTAAAATTCGAATTTAAAAATCTCTGTTAAAATTTGTTATTTTTGAATGTATTTAACATTCAAAAATAAAACATCAGAAATCAAATTACAATTTCTAAAATTAAATTTACCTTTTTATTTATTTTTTCTTTCTCGATAAACACTAGAGAGGTGCACGCACAGATTGTTGACTTGTAACGGTCGAAGTGCCGCTGTGTACTGTGACTCGATACAACTGGACACAGTATAAATATGAACTCGAGCGTCTAATCGAGAACATCGGGGATACAGAGTCGGGAATTGTTTAGACCCGACTTTTTTATGACTTTGCATTAATGTTGAGTTTAGAGAGTTTGTGTACTGTTTTGGTTATTTAGTTTTAGAGTGTTAGTGTATTATTTCTGTTCGATTATTTTAGCTATACTTTTAAATATCTTTCTTATGCTTATGTTTTATGTATTGGATGGTTATTTTAACTATACTTATAAATTTACTCATACATATATTATGTTTCTTGTATTATATGTATGTAGGAGTCCAAGATAAACTTTGATAATTCTCTAACATTAGCTGTTAGAGAATTCACTGTTATTCTAGAAATAGTTTCACAAACTAGAAATAATGAAGTTTTCTAGGAGCAAAAAGTATAACAAAAAAGTACGAAGAAAATAATTGTTGTTGCAAATAAAATGAATGTTAAAATGAAAACTATAACAAAATTGTATGTTATAGTTTTCATTTTAACTCTCAACTAAACAAAAGAACTCAGAAACATGAAACTTCAACCGTAGCAAATACTTCATCTAATTACTAATCATCATTATTCAACTAAAAAAAAACAGTATAATACTAATTAGCAAAAAACTATTCTAAAACATTCTTAACACTACACGTAAAAACCCCATTCAACGCCGACGCGGGAATACTCTACACGAGAGCACATGACGCCACGTTTTTACAACCAATAAAGCAAGACCTTTAATGACTCATAAAAAATCCGCTCGATCATCCATTTTCGTTCCACCAAAGAGGGGGAAGAAGGTCTTATTAAATTGGACGGCTTTGGAAACGATTTGACTCATGTATGAAGTAATGGATTTTGTTCTGTTTATCAACACCAGTAGTAGGGTTTTTACGGATTTAAGTAGGTATTATACTATTATGTAAAGAGTTCATTGACCTAAATATAACAGACATCTGATAATTGATAGAGAATAGTATCTGTGTTTTGTTTTTTAGAGTTCCGTACCTCGAAAGAAAAAAATTGAACTTCCTAACAGTTTATTTTTTTGTTTTCCGGGGTGAAACGCTAATGATTTCAACCCACGATATGTCGGACTCCCACCGACTAAAAACACCTCTAGCTCCTATTACCTACGTCAGGCCACGGGTTATTGTCCGTTCGTACGCGTCTGGCTGTCTGTCAACACATTATTCTTAGAAATACGTCTAGTAGAGGTATCAAGTCAACCTGGAACTTAAGCCGACGCATTTAAAAGATTTACCCTCGGTTTTCAGAAGGCTAAACAATTGAATCTGTTCAATCACACCAATGACAAAGCTTAACATGAGTTTTGAGTGAGGATTAACTAATTTTCGTGTTGAACGTTTGAGACTCCGGGGATAGCCCAGATAAATAGTTTTTTTTTGACATTTGCAATTGAAATGTTTTTACTAGAAGATGTATCAAAAAATATACTTTTATGTTGTGTGCGCTAAGGTGTTATTTTTTAATTTATTTGTACGAGACCTTTGTTGTTTTTTTATAGACGTAATTGGTGAATCAATGCTAATGAAGAAACATAAAAATTGAATTTCTTGTTGGACGGCTGATTTTGTTTTAGAAGGTTGGTGAAAGTTCTAGAAAAGTTCAAATACCGTGAGCCATGACAGTGGAGCCGCAGGTTATTGTGGTATTTTCATTAAAACTAGCGAATAGTTTAGCTCGTGTGCCCTTTAGAGAGGCGGTGGGCAAGACAGAGTGAAAAATGGCTTTAACAAAATAGAGGATCTCTGAGCTGATGGTGATAAGAATGAGCTTTTTGACTTTGAAAGTTGTATTTTACTTCAAAAATAATTCAAGGTCTATTTTTATCTGCTTTGATATCAGTATAAGCGGTAAAAAGTATACGATTTCCATCTTGTCTAATAGTTTTGCTGTAAAAGATCTTACAAATACCGACGCGACTCTATCCATATCTGTTCTTGCGATAAAAATAATTCTGTACACTGTCATTGCTTCTTTATACTGTCACTTGCATTCCGCAAGTTTATTTTGTATTAAATTTTGTTAACTTAAAAAACAGATACAACTACAGTCACATTTTATTATAATATTAGTAAAGTTAATTAAACTCCCATCTATTACATCCATTTACTATTGAACTGAACATCTATTAAGCTTTCACTTAGCTATCTGATGCGTCTATTCTATGCCTAGTCTGAATCTAGATCTAAATCAAACGCAGCGATTGGATAGACAGCCTTTGATAAAGCCTGTGCTTGGCAGTTTTGACTGTAGATAGCTTAATGAATTCTCTTAGCTAAGAGACGAATTAAATTGAAATGAAAACTTTTTAGTGCCTTTTTGGAGGATAAAACGTTTAAAAGGTACCCGTTCTGTATGGAAATTCTGTCTTCTATTTTTCTCGTATTAACTTCATTTTGTCATAGGTACATCTACTTACCTTTAAAACAAGATAATTATGTTATTCTGACTAAAAGGAAATTCATTTTTTATTTCCTGTTTCTTCAGATTAAAATGTTTCCGGTTTTTAGAGCATTTCTAAATTTTATTTGGAAATGCTTGTGCCTATGTCTTAAGTCACGTTAAATAACACAGACGTCGACTAAAATATCATCATCATTCATCATTCCCCTGCCCTTATCCCAATTATTATTATTTGGGGTCGGCGCAGCATGTCCTCTTCTTCCACACGTTCCTATTTGACGTCATCTCGCAAGTCACACTCTTTGCGGCCTACTACTAAATATATGACTAAACAAGTATATGTCTTCAAATATATGTCGGCCGACTAAAATACATGTCTACAAAATGTAGGTCAGTGAACCAAACATACTCTACCAACTACAAACATCGGGAAAACCCAGAAAATCCACTACTGGGGGTGTGTTATCATAATAATGACTTGCAAAGACTCGACATTACCTCACAGATGAGTCAAAACCCAAACATAAATCGACCAAAATAAAATGACCTACCACTCCTCCTCTCTTTCAAATTAGTTTGCCCGTCGACGCGGTGATTGAGTGCGAGATTGGAGGTCTTGATTGATTGGTCGTGACTGATCGAGGAAACCTGATGTGTGACGTCACGCTCCATCGAGACTTGTGTTCGTGTGACGTGTTGTGTTGGGTTTTTACGTATAAACTTAGAAATGTTATAGATAGGACCTTTGAAAATGTTTGATATTAATATGTGTTAGATGACATAATTACGAAATCTTAATTTTATAACATTGTAAAGTTATTAATTCAAAGTTTTTATTAGTTCGAGGCATTGATAAAATAATAATAGAACTTGCAACATAAGTTTTATGATTACTTAATGGGAATGAGAACTATAATATATTTTATTACGCAGTATTGTTAGACCAACTATCTCTCATCAAACACGAATATTATTATAATATCATACAAATAATTATTACCATGAAACAAACTCTTCAAACACAAGCAAAAATACAAAACGAGACGGGTTTTTCCCAAAATTTACGTCGAGTTTGCATTGACCGAGTCTGTGTTGTTATGATGTCTATATGAGTGTCTGGCGTCTCATATTTATACTGTGTTAGCGTGCACCGAGTCACAGTTCACACGTTGAAGCGCAAGTGACAACAATTGGTGCATTCACCTTACTCTAGTGTCAATAGTAGTACGTGATAACAATATTAAGGTAAATATTTGTGCTTTTTTGGCTTAATTTTTGTTTGTCAATAATTTTCAATTTATGAAAATCGAATAAATGAACATTTTAAATGTATTTGAATTTTATTTTGCTTATTTTGTGGATCTATTATTATTTCACTTTCGATTTTAAACAGTCATAAAATTAAAAGCCTTTATATACTCGTCAAAACAAAATAAGGGCCACCATGTATTTTTAGTATTCTAAAAAAGTTATGAGGTTTTGGGGTTGAAAAATGATTGAATCTAATTAATTGATCGTTTATTAATATAAATAACATAAAATTAATGGCTTTAATGAAAAAAAACAGTCAGTTATTGGATTTTTATGAAATCATGAATTAATTCTTAAAATTTCGTACGGCAAAAAAGGAGTTTCTAAAAAAAAGTATTTAATTATTGTGTTGTTTTTTATTTTCATCAGTATCGCATATGGCTTCCCCTCTTTTAGACACATTCTTGAAGTCTGGAAGGCATACTCTCTACCAGGTGTACCACTGTTTCTTGTGAAATTTGTTCCCAGCTTGTTTTAAGCACATTTATGAGTTGTGTTTGGTTGTGGACAGGTTGATTACTGTTTCGAACGCTTCTTTTCAACAAGTCCCACATGTGTTCAATTGGATTAAGGTCTGGACTGTTGGCAGGCCACGGCAATACCTCTATACCAGCTTGGTCTAGAGCTTCCCTAGTGACTCTAGCTGTATGAGCGCGGGCATTGTCGTGCATTATTTTAAATCCCGCACCTATTCTTTGTGCAAATGGCACCACATGGGGTCTATTGACCTGCTCAATGTATCGCTGAGCCGTCACCGTGCCTTCGTTGAGGATAACGAGCTCAGTTCTACCAGTGAGTGAAATTCCTCCCCACACCATTACATTGGGACCCCCAAATCTGTCACTTTCATGGATACAAGCATCCGAAAATCGCTCACTTTCTCGTCTCCAAACTCTAATGCGACGATCATCACTAAAAAATTTCACTTTGCTCTCATCTGTGAACAATATCGTACTCCAATTACTCGTACCCCAGTCCTGGTACTGCCTTGCGAATGATAATCGGTTTGCACGATGAGCTCTTGTCAATGGAATTCGTACTACACGTCTCCTAGAGAATTGTTGATCTTCGTGCAGGCGGTTTCTAACCGTCTGATCACTTACGCGGGTACCCGTCGCCTGCCGCAAGCGGTTTTGTAAGGAGCGAGCGGTTACGAATCGCTCTCTGCGCGCAGTCAGGCGTATATAGCGATCTTCCTGTGATGTGGTTGCTCGAATTCTGCCTGATCCTCGTCTCCTGGTGACACTCCAGTCTCTTGAAATCGATTCCAAGCATTTTGGACCGCTCGCCGTGAAAAACCCAGCTGTAGAGCAACGTAACGTTGTGAATGGCCCTCCTGAATCAATGTTACGGCTCTAGTTGTGGTTTCCAGGTCCATATGTCTTCGAATCCTGGGCATTGTTCTCTCAAAATGTTAATTTACACTTTCACTTAGCAAAGTTAAACCGCTCGTGTAGAAATCTACCGTTGGAATGACTCTAACGTTGGTCTTAAAATAGGGTAAATTCAAGTGGTTAAGAAAAAATAGCAAATTGTACCCATCAAAAAAAAAAATGCAAGTGGTATACTCGTATTAATGTTTGTTAACACTTCAGGGAACACCACAAAAAAGAATTAGCCACTTAAGTTTGCTTTAAACTGTTTAAATCGGGTCAAACTGCAAAATATTGAAGTGGCCCTTATTTCTTTTGATTAGTATATAATTACCTGATTAGTATATAATGATACTTAATCATTTACATATTTTACATATTTAATTTATTGCGGTTTATCATTGGACTTTATGCCCTGATGATTCGACGCTTTTGAAGCAATTCGTTTTATTCAATTTATACCAACAACAACGTTGTTATTAAAACTTGTGTTACCAAAAGGTAACAATAACAACTTCCCTTACTTTTTACCTACCTGATATTAACTTTATGTTTTTGTTTATTTACAGAAAATGGCCGCCTTCAAAGTCCTTGTAGTCCTCACAGTGATCGCTGTAGTGAATGCTCAAAGACCTTTCTACGCTGGTCTAAGTCCTATAGGCATTCCAGCAGTAGAACAAGATTTATTAGCAAACAGATTCGGAGAAGACGAACCTTTACCCATCGAGGCAAAAGGAGACAGAAATCTGATAAACCGACTGGAAAAAATGCCCGTAGATAACCAACCTTTCTGGTACCTCAACTGGAAGAAATACGACGAACTGAGGCAAAACCCTCAAACTTACCCCGTGAGGCAAAGTCCTTTTGCTGAATCTAAATAAAAAAAAACGACAAAATAAAAACAAAAGACAAAATCGAAATCGTGAAAGTCGTTTTGAAAATATCGTAGTTCGAGATTCAAAGTCGTTTACGATTGATCCTGTGATTTTAAAATTAAATAATAATTCATATTTGTGTGAAAATATTTAAGTAAATGTTTTGTGACATAATTTAAAATTTGTGTAAGACTGAATTGTGTAATTTCGTTTAATGTTTGTTGTGTATTATTTTGTATTTTGTAAGTATTATTTTTTTCTTATTTGTGAGTTATGTTTAAATTATTGCATTTAAAATGAAATTAGACAATAAACAAAATATAATCATAATAATCTTATTTATTCATTGATTAAAAATATATATCTTTGCAATAGAAAAACCACCTTGTTGATTTATGAAACAATATTAAAACTTAACTTTGGTGAGTGAAGTGGACTGGATAACTAATAACTATGAAATGAAAAATAACTATAATAATTTGCCAAACCAGTAAGAACGTGTGAATTCATACAATAATTTAAGACATGGAACAGAAAACCAAAATAAAACTGTTCTCAAAAAGTATTGAAATATAATTACTATAAACAAGGTGCCACTGTTACAGCTTTGTTAAAACTTGGTATATCAATCAGACACCTATTTAAGTTGGCTAGGTACTCTTCATCGTCTTTCTGCCTTTATTCATCCTCCCCATCATACATCACAGTATCATTTACACCTTTTTCATTCATATCATTCCCTACACAAGCCATCCACATAGACCGCTAGATACTATATTATACTTGTAACATAATTTGCTTGCAAACTTCTTGTTCAGTGCAAAACCTGATTGGATAAGTCAAAAACGATGTTCTTACGTCTATTATTACATTTATAACTAAGATTATCCTCAAACATTCTCGGAGTACTTGTAAAACCAGTTTGCTATAAAAATAAACTTAGCATATATATTCTGTAATAGGTTTAGTTCGACTCGCGACCCCGCCGCCGCGTCAGCTCATGATTAAGGACTCCGGTTGGGTCCGAAACTAGTCGGGCTATCCCGATAAATACGCGTGAGTAAACCGTTATAACATTTAAGTAGGTTTAGCTGATCTTTTTTAAGGTCATACAAATGCATGATTTTAACTATAGTCTTGTTTGTAATGTCTTTAAATAGAGCTTTAGAATAGGTAATAAAGAGTAATTTTTGTTCTATTTTTGGAAATTATTTATATGATAGAATATACATTTTGAAAATATTCCTGATTAGGCTTGGAATAGTAATAGTAGAATATAATTATTATTCATAACTACTGGCTAATTGAATGATAAATTGTATAAGTTTTTGACAAAAACATATTATTAAAACAGTACGTTAGTTTTTACCATTCATGTATTGCGAGTACATTACTAAGTAAGTACTTGACCTTTTAAATCATTGTCAATATTTTTAATAAATTGTTTGATATAGGCCTGTATAAATTTCAAGGGTACTTATAGAGAGGATTTTACCACCGACGGGGTCTTTTAGATAAGTGACCTTTAGCAGGCACTTGAAGATAATTCTAGTGTGAGTTTTGAGGTTCAGGGAAGAACCGATTAAAATAGACGTTTTTTCGACTTAAAAAATGAAATTCAAAGGAAAACGGGGTTAGGAATTTGAAAGACTGTTTGGTGGAATAATAAATGACAGAGATGTTAAACAAGATGTTTAATTATCGCGTCATCGAGATGTAGATGCAGAAAATTAAAAAAGGTCTTTATGCGAATGTTATTAAGGTGAAGTATTATGAATGGTTAGAGGTGGCGCGGTATAGAGAATCGTTAAAAAAATTGGGGAAGGCCTTTGCCCAACAATAGGACACTCGAGTCCAAGTAAAAAAGAACCAACTTTCTGTAATCAAATGTAGTGTTGATTTTGTAATTGCAACAACGTCACATTGGGATACTTAAATAAATTTTTATCCATCAGTGGGCACACACAGGCTGAAATTTAAGATGAAGGTACAACAAAATCTAAACTACAGTTTCTAGTTGCACACAATTCTAAAAATCAAATATTATGTAGGTACGTATACCAGATACTCGCACTATTCAGAACTAGCTGATAACATATCTGGGTATTTCGAGGCTGTTTAAAAAGGTCAGCAGATAGGACAATAGGCGAAACGTATAGAACATGCATATAATAATATGTAAACTGCATTGTATAAAATCAAATAAATAATTTCCCTAACTGTACTCTGTTCTATTATTTTATATTTCGCGCAACCATATAAGATTGTACTAAATATATAACATATGAAAGAATTAGTTATTATAACAAAATGGTGATTCCGGCATCGTGAGAACGTTAAAGGATAAACTTAGTAGGTAATAAATGAAATAATAGACTTATGAACAATGATTTAAGCTTGTTGCAAATCAGGTTTGTCTAGCAAGAAGGCTGCAAATTATAATAATTATGTTATAGGCAGAACTTTGATGATTTCATTCCGACTTCTTAAGCCACAAAATGAATCTTCTAGGTAAACAACATTTCATCATATGGTAATGTATGTAAAAGAAATAAAAATAAAACATTAATTTAGGTTATTTTATTAAGTACCTAAAATTTGAACTTCAAATGCAATAATTCAGGAATAATTCGCAAAAAAATATCACTTGCAATACAATTACATTTTACACGAATAAAATAATACATAATACGTAACAATCATACACCGAAATTAAATAATTCAGTCTTTCACAAATTTAAAATTATAACAACACAAATATTTACTTAAAATATTATCGCACTATTTAATACACAAATATATACTATCATTTAATTTTAAAATCACAGGAACAATCGTAAACGACTTTGAATTTCGAACTACGATATTTTCAAAACGACTTTCACGATTTTGATTTTGTCTTTTATAACACACATTTTTATTTTGTCGTTTTTCTTTATTTAGATTCAGCAAAAGGACTTTGCCTCACGGGGTAAGTTTGAGGGTTACGCCTCAGTTCGTCATATTTCTTCCAGTTGAGGTACCAGAAAGGTTGGTTGTCTACGGGCATTTTTTCCAGTCGGTTTATCAGATTTCTGTCTCCTTTTGCCTCGATGGGTAAAGGTTCATCTTCTCCGAATCTATTTGCTAGCAGATCTTGCTCTACTGCTGGAATGCCTATAGGACTTAGACCAGCGTAGAAAGGTCTTTGAGCATTCACTACCGCGATCACTGTGAGGACTACAAGGACTTTGAAGGCGGCCATTTTCTGTAAATAAACAAAACATAAAGTTAATATCAGTTAAGCAATAAGCGATTTACAAGTTACTAACACAAGTTTTGATAACAATGTTGTTTTTGGTATTAATTGAATAAAATAAATTCCCTTAAAAGTGTAAAATCATCGGGGCATAAAGTCTAATAATATACCGCAATAAAATAAATATGTTAACGTTACTTAATTAAGTAATAATTTAAAAGCTTTTAATTTTATGACTGCTTAAAATCTAAAGTGAAACACAAATAGATCGGCAAAATATATTATACTAAATTTAATTCGAATAAATATTTAAAACATTCATCGTTCTGATTTTCACAAATTTACCTTTACAAACTTGAAAATTATCGACAAAACAAAAATCAAGCCAAAAAAACACAAATATTTACCTTAATATTGTTATCACGTACTATTATTGTACACTAGAGTAAGGTGAATGCACCAATTGTTGTCACTCGCGCTTCAACGTGTGAACTGTGACTCGGTGCACGCTAACACACTATAAATATGAGTTGCCAGACACTCATATATACATCATAATAGCACAGACTCGGCCATTGCAAACTCGGCGCAGATTATGGGAAAAACCCTTTTCGCTTTGTATTTTTGGTTGTGATTTAAGAGTTTGTTTAATAGTATGATCTAATAATATATATTATTTTATGTTCGATAAGAGATGGTTGATCTAACAATTGTAATATTAGTAATGACATATTTTATAGTTTTCATTCCAATTAAGTAATCATAAAAAGTTTGTTACGACTACTTATCTAATTACTATTTTATCGCTAGCCTCGAACTAATAAAAACTTAAAGTTAATTACTTTACGAGTGTAATAAAATCAAGATTCCTTAAATAATGTCATCAAACACATATTTTATTTCAGTTTAGTACCTACTCGTAAAAACTTCTTAAACCATTTTTTATAGTTCAAAATATCAAACATTTTTAGGGTCCTATCTATCGCATTTCTAAGTTTACGCGTAAAAACCCAACACAACACGTCACACGAACACAAGTTTCGATGGAGCGTGACGTCACACATCAGGTTTCCTCGATCAGTCACGACCAATCAATCAAGACCTCCAATCTCGCACTCAATCACCGCGTTGACGGCAAAACTAATTTGAGAGAGAGGAGGAGTGGGAGGTCATTTTATTTTGGTCAATTCATGTTTGGGTTTTGACTCATCTGTGAGGTAATGTCGAGTCTTTGCAAGTCATTATTATGATAACACACCCCCTAGTAGTGGGTTTTCTGGGTTTTCCCGACGTTTATAGTTTGTAAATTAGTTGGTAGAGTATGTTTGGTTCACTGACCTACATTTTCCAGACATTTATATTTCGTCTGTGTTATTATAGGCTTTGCCGCGAAATAACTTCGTGGTTAATTGTACAGGTAGGTAAAATTCTGGTACCAATATAAAATAACAACAAACCAGCCTCTACACGTCCCACTGCTGGGCACAGGCCTCTTCCCATATAGAGAAGGTTTAGAATCTAGGTTTTCTCAAGATGTTTTCCTTATCCGTATGTGTCTTAGGACCATTAAGAAAGTACATATAACTTTGAAAAAGTCACATTGATACCTACTTGGTTGCGCTGGGGATCAAAATTGCACCACGTGCACACAAATTCATACATAAAACCGCAAGGCCACCACGTCTACTAACAATACTGAAAAACAAAAAATACTTTGGTAAAGTAGATAGGTACCCGCATTATCCATAACTAGCTGATAACATCTCTGGGTATTTTGAAGGCTGTTTAAAAAGGTCAGCCATATATCACAATAGGCAAAACATAAACCTACATTATATGAAATCCTTGCTACATGGAAATCTGACTCATCCATTGTCATATTCAATGTTTTAACTTCCTAAACGAATGGCTGTTTGTTAGGTATGGTCTAACGCACTTTACAAACCGGTAATGTACTATAATTGTAACCGGATTATAGTTTTAGGACAACAATTTAGGGTAATTGATTAAAGAACAACTTAATGGTCCGTCAACGTTGACTTCCAAAAATATTGGTCACGTATTTTTTTTCTTATCTTATTGTGTCCCACTGCTGAGGATTCTAAAGGCATAGATTGAGCTGAAATCTCGTGTGACGTCACTTTTTACTGGCAAGTGACGTTGCTAGCCTTCACACTCATACCATTCAACATCTTTGATTCGTTACAAATTAATTGTATTTTGTTATTGACTCGATAAAAGTAAAATACGTTATCAATTTGCCAATGTTTACATCGTAACAATTTAGGTATTTCCGTTCTTATCGTAAAGTTAATAAATAAAGTTAATTCCCACTTCCCTAAAGCTGTTTCCTTCATTGCAACGATAATATTATGTTTTCTTTCCTTATCTTAGCGTTGATTACTAAGTAGGTATTTTATAAATAAATGACGTTGGTACCGATACTAATATCGGGAAGTTCAACAGTCATTTGATTACAAGGTAAAGTTCAAATGGTTCAAAGAACCAATACATATTCT
The DNA here is from genome assembly GCA_941860345.1 of Chrysodeixis includens. Taxonomy (NCBI): domain Eukaryota; kingdom Metazoa; phylum Arthropoda; class Insecta; order Lepidoptera; family Noctuidae; genus Chrysodeixis; species Chrysodeixis includens. The sequence continues at coordinate 3,973,878 of OW796107.1, read as the reverse complement.
AAGAATAAAAGAATGCATAACATTTGATAATGTTCTTACCCTCACTTCTTTAAGTTCGAAGCTTCTGCTGTGTAAGAGAGACGCTGTTCTTCTAAGTGTAGTGCGCTGTCTTGCTTGCACACGGTCTTAAGGACTTTATGAAATCGTGAAATTTTCTTTCAAATTAAACATTTTATGTTTCGCTTACAATATCAGAAATATTTCATAACAGCTTCAGTAACTTTGCATAAGAAATCTACTACAACTGTTTGGTCGCGTATACCTGATATGATGAAATAAAGTATCTTTAGTGCAGTTACAAAAATCTTAAATGTCAATTGCGTTGTCTCTTAAATCTATTAGAAATTTTCCGAGCAATGGAAATCCTCTTAGAGCCCAACTGGCAAGCAGCCAGCGTGTTCCGACATCGTCCATTTTACTGTTAACCGGTCCTGGCGGCAACACTTCCTATTTATTTAATAAATAGACTCTAGGTACAGAATTAAACTGTTGAGCATTGCTTTTTGTTTATAGGAAGAACAGCGAGAGAAAATTATAGTTCTTGTTAAGCATTTTTGTACAGTTTCACTTGTTTTATTGCAGACTAGGTGTTGCCCGCAAGCCTGCAAATGTCGGATATAACTGTAAAAACATCTGATTCTTGTTGCATTGACGTATTCTAGGTTAATCCGAGATGTCGACTTATTCCATAGCAAATTTAATCAAAATTCTTCCTTAAAAAATGATCTAGATACAGCCAAAAATCACGCATTGATTTTATTGTTTATAATAATAGTAGAATTTTACAAAAACCTCAGATATCTTGTAAATTGGAAGCCAATTGCAATTAAATATTTAGAGACTTAAATCCTAAATCCTTGATAAAACGGATTGTTCATGTTGATTAAATAAAATCAAGTAGAAGCAAAAAACATAGCACTTTTCCGACAAATAAATCAACGATGAAATAGTTTCCTGTGAGGTTAAATCAACAAAGGTTTGGAAACATACCCTGAGCAATAACGTTTAGCGTCTAATGGGGAATAGAATTGTTTAACCCTAGGGCAACACAAAAAATAAAGGGTGCAATATTCGGCAAAGATCTTAAAGGTTATTTCCAACATGATTTTATATTGATTAAACTAACTTCGTTCTTGATGGTACTTCTTAGGTAAATTTTGTGCCAGTCAGTATACTTTAGTCAAGCATGACAAAAATGTGTAAAAAAATAGTTTTTCTCAAAATTGCATAAAGTACACAATTATCGAAGCTATTAAATTATCTATGCTTATATGCTTCACAAATTAAGTAGAGTACTATTTCAGATAATATTATATTTCCTTACCGACCAAGATTGGTAGTCTGAATAAATTTTACGATGTTGCTCCTTGAATGCAAAATTGCTTTTATATTCTACATTAAAGTAATTTTGCATTTAAGAAGCACTTAATATAGTTTTTATTCCTTTTCCTAGAATAATATGTTTACCATCTATATCATATACCAAAAAAATTACAATGTTTGTCTGTCTGTCTGTTTGTACCCGCTAATCTCCGAAATGGCTGGATCGGTTGTGACGAGACTTTTATTGGTAGGTCGCTGATGTTAAGAGGATATAACATAGGCTACTTTTTTTTATAATAATATAATCTTTGTAACTTGTTAAATTTCACACGGGTAAAGTCGCGGGCACAGCTAGTGAAAAATAAACTTTGTATGCATTCGAAACTTGTAGATCTCGAACAGTTAATAACTGTTTTAACAATTTTGTTTTAAAGCTTCCTTATATTTTTAGAAATGAAGATTACCGATACAAATTTAAAAGGTAGATTAACTGAATACCAAATTAAATAGATAGATCTAGGTAGATTATAAGACAACACATTTCGAAGAACCCAAAAAGGAAATATTTAATTGATTTACAAATTGGCAAGACGTCATTCGAAAATCAAGTTTTGCGGATGACGTTGTTTTGTAATGTTATTTTTCTTATTTTACACATAACAATATTATTGTATTGCATATCATTTGTAAATCCCATTGTTAGGCATAAACATCACGATTCTTTCCAGTGATCCCGGAACAGTATAGTTATATAATATATATTTACTGGCTGATTTGCGTGGCTTTGCACTTCGAACCCTAAAACTTTTATAACATATAATTGCAATACTGCATACACCACGAGAACTGGTTTAAAGTGGCGCAGGACAGAAAGACGTGGAAGGGTTTGAGGGAGGTCTTTGCTCAGCAATGGGACACAATAGGCAAGGAAAAAAAATGCAAATCCAATTTTACTAATTATTCAAGAAAAATTTGGAGTCAATGGGTTAATAACTCCTATTAATAAAATGTTCTGGGCGTGCCCAAAAATAGTAAACTATTTTATTTACTTCTATTAATTAACACAGCTTACAAAACCAATTACACTAAGTAAATGCACAATCATAACTATGCTTTGAGAACAAATGTACACATTTTTTTTTCTCATTAAGGCAAATCAAAAAATACCTTGTACCAAGATACACAATAGTTATTTTGAATAGCTAATCCGAATACTGCGTCACTAATACAGTGAGAGTGTAACCACAGTATCGATACATACAGTAGTTTACATACACAGCCGTGTCTAATAATTAATAATTGCATACAGCCGCGCGGTACCTCACAGCGACAGGGCTGCCCGTCGTACAAAATTTAAATTACATCAACAACACTCCGTCCGTCCGATTGTCACTGCGACACGCTCCCGACTGTGTACTGCCACAGTCATGTCACGATCCGACAGCGCATAACTCAGGTTGTTATGAAGACCTCATACTGTATGTATTATGATACTGTAGTATAACGAAGTGGGTTTTCCCAATCAAACCAATTTGTTTAGGCGATTGGAAACCATTATTATATTGCTTTTTATAATTGTTCCTAATTATGCGGTTAGTATTAGTATGGCGCTAAATCGTGAAAGTGTTGGGAAAACCCAGTTTTTATAGTGCGGCTTGTCATAATTATAAGGAAAGATTGATAGGTAGCATAATACTTATATGGTAATTATATTATATTTTTAAGATATTTTATCAAAATCGAAAAAACTGGGACATTTTTGAAAACACAATCAACAAACAATATCGTCTTTTTGTAACTTTATAAAACATTGAGGAAATACAGATATTTTTCGATAAAGTTTCTACGTCTGGATTTAACAACGACATAGAGCCTGTCCAGATGAAGCGTTTTACGCGCGAGTCCACTCGCGCGTAGACACTCGCGCGTTCTTGAGGTACTAGAGCTACATATATCCCGTCCAGAAGACTTTGCGCGTGTCATCACTCGCGCGTAAAACGCGTGCAATAACCGCGACTCGGGTCGGGATACTCGGGCGCCATTGCTGCGTCCAGTATTACGCGCGAGTGCGTGGCGTATGGACGTATTTAGTTGCGATGATGGAGCGTGACAACTTCAATACCGAACTGTTTATTGATGAAATTGAAAAATACGCGCGTAAAACGCGGTATCTGGACGCAGTGTAAAATTGATACGCGCGAGTCCACTCGCGCGTAAAACGCTTCATGTGGACAAGCTCTTAGAATAAATTAGTAAGAAAAACTTACTAGCGTATTTGTCTCTGCATTTTATCAGATAACAAAATCAGCTACATTTAGGTCTGTATGGCTCTCGATTACAGCTTAGTCTTTTAAATTGCAATAAACGATGTGAATATTGATAAATAAAAGTATCAGGAACAAACATGATTGTTAACTTTATTACAAGGCTCAGCCACACGGTAAGGTTTTTATCGGTAATAGCAACTTTATTTTCTCCGTGTATCGTACTGCAATTGTTAGTTTGTATTGCAAGTAAACTTGCTTGTTCCAACAAAGTTGTAATTTATTTAACGGCCTCAATACTCGTGCTATCTGGAGATGCAACTTGGTTTAACAATGATAGACAATTTTATCAGTAATTTTCCTACTACGATTACTATTATATATTATGTGAATGGGACGTACAATACTTATTTTTCATACAAGCAGTAGTGAAAATGCGTCGATATACATATATCGCGTCTTTTATTGCATTTTATATTATATATGTTACAGAGATGGTAAGAAAATATAGCCCTGTCGGACACGCAATAATTTTGGAAAGATAAAGAGGCCAGAAATAGCAATTTATTCAAATCAAAGTTATGAATTATTATACTCCTATCTATGCATCTTAAAAATACATTTTAAAAAACTTATTGTTATTTATAGTAGAAGAAAGCACAAAAAAAAACAACTTTTCTAAAATATTCAATACAAGAAAAGGTCTTATCGATCTGGAAATACCCAAATATACAATAAGGATTTCTCATCTAAAATAACCGGAATATGAAATAGTGAGGTCACCTTTTGTTTCAAAAATAATTTACAAATCACTGCACAATGCGTAAGGCGTGAATCTAAAGTATTCATGATTCAGAATTATTTGTGCAATTGCCTATGAATAAATGTAATCTCTATAGTACGATTTTCCTTATCGTGAATAACTTTAGTTCGTACTATAGGTATTTTGATAACAGGTAAAACTGTATTTAAATACTACAGTCATGCAACATTTAAGATTTGTTATTTTTTTTTTCTAGTTTTAGGGGTCCGCACTTCGAAAGGAAAAACAAAACTCTCACAGAACTACTTTGTTATCCCTCCGTCTATGAAGACTGTTTTTTCAGGAACGCGTGGAAGTATCAGGCTGGAACTTTTATCAGGTTTACTGTCTTTTGGAACTGTAAAAAAAATTATTCTAATCCGTCCAATCAAAAGATACATTCGTTGATGCATGATGTTTCAATTAAATTTAATAAAATAAAAATGTGTAGATTTGTTTTCCTTAGGTTATTTGCCTCCAACCCTCAGTATTGCAAGTGGACTGGTTTTTTTTTATCAAGTTGCAAAAAATCTGTCTTCGAGATTGTGTTTTCTAGAAGGATAATTAGGCCCATCATTAAAAATATAGCATGGAAGTTAGTAAGAATCAGTATCACTCTACCACTAACCACTTCGTCATCCAAAGGTATTCATAAACATACCCCAGCTTTACAAAGCTTTAAAAATTACAGCTGTCCGTGTGGTGTCCGGATATAAAGAATAGCACCACCCCATATCCTCCACTGGGTGTCGTAAAAGGCGACTAATGGACCTTAAGACCCAGTGCACTGTACCAAGCACCTTGGGTCACCCGAATGGTGGCGGGTAAACCACCAACAATCGCATTCCCAAAGAGGGTTAGTGTCAGGCAGGCGGCCGACTATAAAACCATAGCCAAAACTTTAAGCAACATGTCTAAAAGACGTGTTGCGCCGACCCCAAGTAAAAATTGGGATAAGGGCAGGGGAATGATGATGACCCCAGCTTTACAAAAAAATATATTTTAATTTAGCAGTTGGTAGTATAAGCAAAGAAAATGCTTAAGGTTTGAATTTGAATTAAATCAAAGGAGCGCAGTTGATCTGTTTTTGTTTTTCTGTCGGTCTGCTGTAATTAGCCTCGAGAGAGACTTTGATAGCTTTACTAGACTAAAATGACAAGACTATCCACGAAGCTTTTAGCTATAACTCATTCTTGTTAGAAATATAAAATAGATCTGCAATTTATATAGCACTAATTAAATAATCAGCATGAATAAAAAATGGATCCTGTAAGCTTATCTTAATCTTAGCTTACCCTCTTTTTTGTTGTCTAAGATATTTTTATATTTATATTGTTTTTGGAATGTACCATATCCAAATTTAGTTTAGACATGTTGACCCATGCCCACCTCACTGGGTGGTATACTGACAAACAACGTGGCTATCTATTGGCAAAGGAGTCTCTAAATCAGTTGAAAAAATCCAGAAATTGTGACGTCATAACAAACGTCGCAAACTCATAAACTTTAACTCTTTATAACAATAGCACAAATACAAAAGCCACGACGAATCAAAATGAGTTTTGAAGTTATGAAGCTTTGGAAAAACCCAGTGCACAATGCACTAGAAGCCCTCTTGGAAAAACAAAACACAGTAAAAAACAATGCACTAAAACAATATATCTAATCGCCTTTGAGTAAGACGCATGCGGAGGCACCTCGTAAAACGTGTGCAGTTTGACCATTATTTCCTCTCGCATGTGTGGCTATGAAAGAAGCGGGGCTTAAGATAAAGAATCAACAAATGCCGGCAAAATTAAGACAAGTAAAAAAACATGTTTTTGCATAGCAATATGTCTTATTGTGGTTGTTTTTATTAAACAACCACAATAAGTTTTGTTTGTACTCTAATAACCGTGTTGTCCATGTGTCATACCGATGTGAATAAATGTATTTTCTTTCTTTTTTCTTAATTTTAATGCAGTTTTTGTACCGATAAGTTGAAAGATGTATGTAATGCCAAGTCGGTCATTATTTTTTAGTAAGTTGTTAATTTCTGCAGTCTGTCCTTTAATGAGTGACAAAATTGACTTGTCATATTTCTTAAATCACTAGATAAATGTTCAATGAAATGAAATTCAAAATATACAATATTTCCTTGATTTCTAGAGCGGGTTTTGAAAAACATCTGCGCCACTTTTTCGCTTGACTTCAAAAATGAAAAAAATGTTTTTTACTTTATCAAGAGGGTTCGGTATAAATATAGTTACAGGCATAGTATCCATGCTAGGTAATAGCATCAATTATATGCCTTAACAGTGTGTTTTAGTTACACTTTGGTATTTCCTGAAACATGTCCTTGACTGAATTCTTTACCTAAATATGTATATTAGTAGCATAAGTATGTATTTGCGTCGGCATATTAACCTGCATACCAAACAAGTTCAGGTATTTCAGATAAAAAAAAAACATTTTCACTACACATAAAAATATGGATTTACCGTATAATAAATAGAAAAATTAAAAAAAAAATGTGCCTTTATCGTACGTATCGTTCAAACTCGTTGTCTACACAGTCAAATCATTGCTACCGTTCTGTGGGTTTTAGCTTATAAGATAGGTTTTAATTTTGAGAAATAAAATAAAATGAGATCAGAACTTAGTCCATCTATTTAGGTTGCATTTAGGTCAAATCAGTAAAACCTTATTATTGAGTTAATGTGACCATAAATGTAACCGTAAAGAAGGTTAATCACTTTTTTAAGATTTAAAACAATAGCTGACATCTACGCAGGCAAAACCGCTGCCAAAAAACTCAAATACGTAGTTCTAAGAGCCCCAATATCACAGACAGTTGAACACCCGATATTAAACGGATATTGCATGCGGTTACTGCATTCGGATCCCACCAAATAACCACAAAACGTGACTTATTGCTCTGGATCACTCCGTGGCGGACTATTTGTGAACAGCCTATTTGCGGTCTCACGTTAAAGCGTCAATGTATAACGAAACGCGCGATAACATCGCTTCACCTTTAACAAGTGTTTACCTTACAATTTCTTAGTTTACATTATTGTTCTGGAATCCTTGATGTACAAATTTATTGCGTTTGAATACTCCTTGTGTATCTGTAATTTACTGTTTCCTATGATATAGTTTATTTACTTGATCAGCTGAATTGTGCCTGCTTCAAACGGTGGACGAGAAACGGTTGCTGTACCACGATATCATAGACCAGGGCTGCTGCAATTGTGGGAGAGAGATGCCACTATACGCCGTGTAAAGCGTTGTCCCTTTCACACAATAGCGACAGTCTTGTTTTGAAGATTTATAGTAAGTAATAGCGCTGGTTATTTGTTCGGGTATCCAGCGTTGAATGGCGATGGAACATATCTATTTGATGTAGTGCTACCGTGGTTTGATCCACGCATTAAGGAAATAGGGATATTCCTTTAAAGGGTTTGTGGTTTTTATGTTCATGTTATACAAATTGAAGGAAACTTTGTCAAATTGTGAACCTCGAAAAGCACTTTTCAGTAATCAAGATCGATAAAGTTGGTTTGAAAAGATTGAAGAAAATAACATAATAATTATGCTAAAACCTTTAAAATATTTTGTGATTTTTACTTCACAAGCCCCCAACTTTGAATTTGTACAGAGTATTAAAGATCTAAGCATACATAGGGACAGACAGACAGTGTAAAGCGACTTCGTTTCATACTACCTAGTGATACTCAATCAATCCTTTTCAGGTTCATTAGCAATAATACTCTAAAGTTAGTTCCAAAACCAGAATCACATCAACTTTACTAATCACATTTATTTTCCTTTCATAGACAAGACCAAATGAGTTAGAATTAATATTCGGACAGTTGAAGTTAAATTAGATTAATGCTGAGGTCCATGTGAAGAGACATTAATTATTTTCGGGACATTTACGCACATTGTTAAGACCAGGGTCCGAAAAACGGGTGACAGATACATTAAAATTAATGTCAAACGTACAGCTGTGAATATTAAATCATATCTTCTGTTTTGTGTCAGAGTTTAAAAGTTACTCTTTTTTTTAAGCTTTTGTACGCCGTGGGGGTCACCGGGTGACCGACAAACAATACATATTTTGTTGCTCGGCAGTCAATGTGTTAAAAGACTGTTAGAGTTTAGGCTCAGGGTGCTGATGTAATTGTGATCCTCGGATTCGCCCCAAATTGTTGGTTTTCAGCCAAAATCCCTGCGCCTAACCGGGTCGATATAGCCCTTTAGGGTAACCGTGAAGTCGTGAGTGAAGTCCAGTCAAAGTACTATAAATCTGTAAAAGGTTAAGTGTATGTGTATTTATAATTTAAATAAACTATTCAATTCACATGCACGAAGACACCTAGTCTCCGAACAAGCATCTGTGAAAATAACTCCACTTGAAAAAGACGTTCATTTTATTAATACTCTACAAAACACCACGTTTCTTGTCTCTATCGAGTAATAAGATTCAAGCTACAGGAATTAAAATGATCAAGTAATCTATGTCAAATTTAATTAAAGACTCATTTTCGAACTTCCGTCATACCAAAGCCATATAAAACCTTCCATCGTAAACAACTCGAAGCTTTTCCCAATTGAACATCAGTTACAGAATCGAAATGCAATCGTTTTTGCATTCAGCCAACCAGGAAGCAACAAATTGAATCACATCTTCAACTTTACATCAGATTAAATTCTATCTAAGATCCCACTACCACGTTTTCAAGATAAACTATTGGAATTGTGTGAGCGAGACGCTGTTATATGCCGTGTAGAGTGCTGTCTCGCTTCAATAACTACAACAGCTATACTTTAAGATGTAGTGGTAAGTTTCCTTGGATAGAATATTACGGGGACATCTAATCTTGGATTTAGATATTAAAGTCAGATTGTCGACCTAATTCGCTTTTAGTGAATTTCTGTGGCTTTGAACTGTATTTACATGGTATAAACAATTGGATTTAGGGTTTGTTAATACCTGCCGGGGCTGCAGGATGTTCGTGAGAGTTACCACGACCCCGGCACCCAAAGGACTCCCGGAGGAACATAGTAGGTTTTAGTCAGCAAAAATCTGACACTCCCTCCCACTGTACCCACAGCGGGCGAGGTCATTTGATGATTTTCCACGAAAAAAAAAGCGTTTGTTAATAGGTCTATTAGTCATGTCTGTTAGTTCATACATAATATTCTTGTTTATCTTTCAACTGTGCACCGTGGACTACCTGCTCAAATGTTACTCCTTCAGTACCAAGTCCATACCAAGTTTGTCTGTAAGAGATCGCTCTTAGCGATAAGACCGCCCATTGTGGCACCATGTAACTTTAACGTTTGTCAAATCTGTTTCTCATGTGGTGTATGATAAAGAATATTCTATCTATCTATTAGGTTTTCGTTCATACAATTTCATTGAGAAGTTTGTTTATCTTTCAACTGTGTGCGGACTACCTGTACGAATGTTACTCCTTCAGTACCAAGTTTGTCTGTAAGAGATCGCTCTTAGCGATAAGACCGCCCATTGTGGCACCATGTAACTTTAACGTTTGTCAAATCTGTTTCTCATGTGGTGTATGATAAAGAATATTCTATCTATCTATTAGGTTTTCGTTCATACAATTTCATTGAGAATTTTGTTTATCTTTCAACTGTGTGCGGACTACCTGTACGAATGTTACTCCTTCAGTACCAAGTTTGTCTGTAAGAGATCGCTCTTAGCGATAAGACCGCCCATTGTGGCACCATGTAACTTTAACGTTTGTCAAATCTGTTTCTCATGTGGTGTATGATAAAGAATATTCTATCTATCTATTAGGTTTTCGTTCATACAATTTCATTGAGAATTTTGTTTATCTTTCAACTGTGTGCGGACTACCTGTACGAATGTTACTCCTTCAGTACCAAGTTTGTCTGTAAGAGATCGCTCTTAGCGATAAGACCGCCCATTGTGGCACCATGTAACTTTAACGTTTGTCAAATCTGTTTCTCATGTGGTGTATGATAAAGAATATTCTATCTATCTATTAGGTTTTCGTTCATACAATTTCATTGAGAATTTTGTTTATCTTTCAACTGTGTGCGGACTACCTGTACGAATGTTACTCCTTCAGTACCAAGTTTGTCTGTAAGAGATCGCTCTTTGCGATAAGACCGCCCATTGTGGCACCATGCAACTTTTATGTTTGTCAAATCTGTTTCTCATGAGGTGTGCAATAAAGAATTTTCTATCTATCTATCTATTAAGTTGTAGTTTACACAATTTCATTGTGGATTAGATTGTATTTGGTTTTGTATAGATATTACAGCGTCGTATATCACCGGTATGGTTTCCGTTCCCGTGTATTGGGTATATAAAATGTATAAGGCAATTTCATTCTTGCGATTTTTCCGATGTTATGCAGATGTTTTGCTCAGGACGGAGACTAATACTAAGAAAACAAATATAATAAAATAGATTGGCGACGTATTTATGTACATACTTTGGATCGTCCAAATTAGAATGATGACATAATGCATTTTGATCCTTACTTTAATACTAACTTTTAGATCGTAGATCATTCTACATTTCACTCAAGAAAAAAACGCTTTTTTTTGTTGAGATGCTTCTGGGCACCATTTACTCCATAATGTGTCAAATTTTACTCAAGCTCTATTTGAATCTACTTCAAAACATTCATAATAATCATTCTCAATAAAGCAATTCTACTATTAATACTAAGCAAATAAAAACAACATTTTTTTCATTACACAAATAATAAGTAGTCAATTACAAAGCTTGGTACAAAACTGTAACCATTTTACAACAAGCATTAACATTAAGTTAGACTGTAAACATTAACTGTAGGTCACGTTTACGTTTACTTTATGTGAACGTAGACTGAACGTAACGGTAACGTAATACCGTAAGTAAGACCGTTAAGTTACGGTCTTAACTGTCAGTTAAGAGACGTGAAACAAAAAGTGAAGGCTATGTTAAGAGTAAAAAACTTTATAACTAAAAATGGTTTAGATTGTAAGTATTTACGTGTTACAGTTTTGACTGGCCTGTTGGTCTAGTGGTTAGTGGCGCTGACTGCTATACCGGAAGTCGTGGGTTCGATTCCCACCCAGGACAAATATTTGTGTGATGAGCACGATCATTTGTTCTGTGTGTGGGTGTAATTTATTTATTATTATGTATTTAGAAATATGTTAGCATGTTTATCAGTTGTTTAGTACTCGTTACTGTCTTATACTTCATTTAAGACCTGGTGAAGTTGTGGGAATGTTGAGGAATATTTATTAATTAGAGGAATTTAATAAGCTTATTCTATACACTACGGACGATTACATTGTAAAAGAGAATTTATTGAAACATTTACCTTATTTAGGTAAATGTTTCAAAACTAACAATGACAAATGAATAAACAAACACCGCTATTTATATTCAGCGTCTGTTTCAATTAAATACCACGAACATTAAAATATCAGTTAAGCATTCATTAATTAATATTGTGTAACGAAACAGGTGTGAATTATAATGTAATCTGAACTTTGAAATTTAATGTGAAATGTAATTTCGTGATGAAAGCAGTTATATGTAGAAATAAATAGTCTTAGTTCTTTATTTATCAACATTCCCCTGCCCTTATCTCAATGATAATTTGGGGCCGGTGCAGCATGTCTTTATCTTCCACACGTTCCTATCTGACGTCATCTTGCAAGTCACACTCCTTGCAGCCATAATTATCATCTGTCTCCTAAAACCATCCAGTACCACACACAAATAAAATTGTTGTGGTAGTAAATAGAGACGGCGCACTACACGACGTAGAGTTGCGTTCCTCTTCTACAACAGTAAGTCTTAATTAATACTTTTAGTAAGGTGCCATAAAGCTAGTCTTTTTTGATCGATCCTGGCATTCTGACATCGTTTGAACACATTCAACGTAATTTTGTCATTAATCTGGATGAGTAGATTTAAAAATACATGGCATCGTCATAAAAATACAGGTGTCATAAAAACTAAAGTCATACTAGTAAAATTCGAGACAAATATTTGTGTGATCCGCGGATTTTATGGAAACCTCGTAAAGTATATGAGGTTTAAAATCTGTAAAAATACAGGAACTGTCTCGGAAAACGTTTTAGTATAGTAAATTTATAACTGAATGACTCTACATTTCAAAGCTTGCACTGATTTTCGGATATACCTAGATTTTAATTTATATTTTTAAAACTAGCACAAATGTTTTCGTTACTTTATTTTTTATTTATATAAATCAACACTTAAGCATTGTAGCAGGAACAAAACTCCGATTCGAAGAAATAAATGCCTGCAGCACGCTACTTAGAGTAAGAAACAAGAGGAAGTTTGAAAGTGGCACCGGTACCAGAAAAGCTTCGTGTATGGTCATATCATGCGTAGAAAACAGAATCACGTGGTAAGATAAAAACATGAATGTAGATAGATAGACATAGGAAAAAGGACGATCAAAGAAACGATGGATGGATTGTGTGCAAGATGATATGGCTGCAAAGAGTGTTGCTTACGAGATGACGTCAGATAGGAACGTGTGGAAGAAGAAGACATGTTGCGCCGACCCCAAATAATAATTAGGATAAGAGTAGGGAATGATGATGACACTGTTTGTATAATGTGATTATATATAGTGTAAGAATAGATATCCCTCATCTCCCAAGTCGAAGTAAAGTTACTCGTGTAACTTCGAAGCGGTATTTGACACGTTGTTTGCTTCGAGACAAGATTGAGCCACACAGAGCTTTGTGCAATCTTCATCCAGCCTTTGAACAATTGTCTGTATGTAATGTTATTTAATCTTGTGATATCTTACATTTTGTAGTTATTTGAATGGTATGGGATAAGGAATGCATAAGGTTTGGATAAGTAATTTTTTCGTGGACAAGACAGTACGGAATAGATCTTCTATCAAAATATACGTACTACGTGTTAAAAATTCATCCCACTAACTTTATAAACGCTAAAATTTGTAAATCTGGATTTTTGAGACTCTTTTACGCTGAAACGGTTGGATAAAGTGTTGAAATTTTATGATATGGAGTTAGCTGCCTTTTTACTCGATTGCGTAAAAGGTGGTTAGCATAAAGTCGGCAGGCGAAGTCGCGGGCAACTGCAAGTATTCTATATCCCTTCTCCGTGCATAGACATGATCAATTTAACTCAATAAACTAATAAAACGTTTCGTTTAAGTTTTTTATCTTGTAGGGTTTTAATGAAAATACCTGTCACTTGTAAATACAAAACGGTTTCTCGAAACTGAATTAAGTATTTCTTTATAAGACTTGTGTAGTTTTGAACAAAAAGCGTGATTCTTTGATAAATACATTACAATAACCAGAAATTTGAAGTATTTTTATTGATACGAGACTTTGTTAATTAATAAGCAATATCAATATTCAATGAGAAAGTTTATGATTGTCTCAAAATATTTACAAATTTAACTCCAATATAAATGTAATCTGTTGTTCAAACTTTGATATCTGACTTCCCAACTTCGCGAAACTAATTTAGAACTTTTAAAGTTATTTGTTTTGGCGTTAGATTGTAAATGCGATATCGTTGTTTGATTGCAAAATTGAAAGGAAAAAGGAAAGTGAATTAGAAAATCATGACATCATCATCTTCCTGCTCTTATTCCATTTTGCTTGGGGTTGACGCAACACGTTTTTTTCTTCCACTATCCCCTATCAGACGTCATACTATTATTTACACCTTTTTCAATCATATCATTCCTTAGACAATTCATCATTTTTTTTATTTGGCCTGCCCCTTTCTCTCCATCCTTCAACATTCATATTCTTCATTCTCCATTCTTCACTCTTAGCGTTCATTTCGTTCATTAATTAATTCTTGTCATTAATTTTTTATGAAAAAAAAAACATGACGAAAAAGGTTAATACAAAAAAATACATCTTATTTTGTTCAGATGTCTATTTATTTTAAAATTTAAATATAATATACATAATATGATTACCACGTAATCGTAACATAATATTTATCTCTTAAAATTGGTACAAATCTTTGGAATATAGATTACTTTAAACCTATTTACATTTAATTACGTAATTTTAATTAAAACACTAATTTATTCTAGAGATAATTTAATATAATTTTGTATACAAATGTTTGGTCTTTAAAAACCTAATATCGTATCAATTAGAGGCTCATAACGTATCTAATATTAAACGAATAATTTCATAAAATTTTGAATAAATGAAAATGAACTTAAAACGTATTGTAATAAAAATTTACTATGCTTGATTATTTTTTGAATATAAGTTTCATAATTTTGCCGTACTTTAATCGAATTGTGAAACAATATTTTTTTATTAAAAAATATTTTTAGTTTTAACTGATTTCATAAAGTTAATAATGTATCTGTTATTATAAGGTATTTTATAACTATGTATATTGATCTGTAATATTTGAGAATAAAAATCTTTCCATGCAATAAACAAATAATAATATTGATTACATCATTATAATAAGCATTTGTTTCATTTAATAAAAAAGTAAATAATACAACTGTTTGGTAAAAGCTCTTTTCTTAAATATGCAATAAATACTATCTAATTAAAAAAAAACATCGTCATACTTGGTTTAAATACAGATTTCTTGAAAACTACACAAAATAATATAATCTTTTAACTTATTAGCCCTAAAAATCGTTGTCGTTTTAGGCTCTATTTAATCTCTTTAAGAAGTCCATAATCTATGTATAAGTTACACTCAATAATAAACAATAGTAATTTACTTACAAAATTAAAATACACCAACATATTTTAATACACATATGTTTTAATCTTATACTTTAATTATAAATATCACTAACATTAAATACATTCAATCTTTTTATTTAATAAGTTACCTCGTTTTTTACACAAGCAGCTTTTGAAGGTATTACAAAAATATAACGGTATTCAATATTCCAACTTGATAAATGCCTTTACATAGATAATTTTGCTCTTAAACTTTTTGTAAAACATTGGCTGGCAATATTTGGAAAAATAACAGTTTTGTAGCCCTTCGTTAGATGGAGTTAGTCTCCGCCGATGTACCAACTTATAAAAGTTACAACAAACGTAAGCGTTGCAGAATACAGTCGTTGGATATTTAAAACATCACTAATTGTTTTGATTTAAGATGTTCAATTTTTACATCAAATCTGTGTGATATGTTACCTATATAGATTAATGGATGTATGATAAACAGGAATTCCAGAACATCAATGGTAACATACTTACATGATATAACTGTTTACTCACGCATATGTATCTGAATGGCCTGACTAGTTTCGGACCCAACCGGACTCCTTAATCACGAGCTGCGTGAGTAAACCGTTATATTATTATCATTTAAGTATAAACAATCCTAACGAAAGTTATTATAAAAATCAATGCTTACAGTTAGCATTAAGACACAATATTAAAATAATGCCAGACAATGCTTCAAAACACAACAGAACTATACCAAATCTACCTAAAACCAATTTAATATACCACCGATAAACATAGAAAAACAAAAGAATAACAAATCGAAGCTGCTACTTGCCTAAATAGAAAAACAAATGAATAAGAAATGGAAGCTGCTACCTAAATAATTTCAAATTTCACTGTCTTTTGTTTCCCCTGCTATATCTGAACCCCTATCTGGTGATCTTCTCATCCAAGTCGCCGGTCAGGAAGTCGTTGGTGTCTCTTACTGTCATGATGGTGACCCCGTCTGTGCTGTTTCTGGATATAATGTTGCTCTTCTTCTTAGTACTTCCGTAGTCGTAGTTCGATATTACAACGCTCTCTGTCGGATTCCTGTAAAAGTTGATAGAACAATTACCGTTGAAGATGAAACGTTTTGGGAAGAGATTGAATATTTATGTTAACTGAGTGAATAGTTGCGATATGTCGTTCTTATCTAGTTATTTAACTCTACATATTTAGTCTACAAATACCGTTGCAACTTGGTGTTAAATGGCTCAGGCCAAAAAAAGGCCTTTGTCCAGCAAAAGGATGGTCTAATTTACTAATATTCTAATGATAATTTTATGGAACTAAAATTAATATTTACGTATAGTTATGGGAAATGTGCAAATCGTATCCAAAATAAATAAACCAACAATCGCATTCCCAAAGAGGGTCAGTGTCAGGCAAGCGGCCGACTATAAAACCATAGCCAAAACTTTAAGCAACATGTCTAAAAGACGTGTTGCGCCGACCCCAAGTAAAAATTGGGATAAGGGCAGGGGAATGATGATGTATCCAAAATAAATAACAGGCATTAAAATATTGGCAAATATAAGCACATTTTTTTATAAGGATAAAAAAGCCGAGTAAAGTTTTATCAATAAACAAAGTCGTCGCAATTTTATCTCAAATCTTCTTTAAATATCTCTTAGTAAATAATATTTTTTAATTTCCCCATGCTATAAGAGTTACTTCCTGCCCATGTCATCTATATAATGGATCACAACAATGCTAGCAGCGCGGATGTTAATTAATTATCTATATTATGACACAAAATGATTAATTATGAATAATATTTATTTCATAATGTTACTAGCGTGTTAAATTATAAACCATTTTGGCAATGATGTGTTTATTGGGCAGTCATGTAAACCAGATCCTCGTTCAAGTAAATATTGGTTTACGATATCTTGCCTTTGTACTATGTTTAAAGGTTAATTTATATTTAATTATTCTTGAACTATTTTTAGTGGCTCCTAAGTTTTATTTTCGAAGAAAATTCGAAAAAAATAAGGCGCCTAGTGTTTATTAAGAACATTTAATATTACTTCCTCTGAGTATTTTTTTTATCTCGTCACTCCTGATTCTATTTATATGTATAAGTAAATAAATAAACCTGCCTATATGTATAATTCTCACTACTAGGCACAGGCCTCTTTCTATATACGAAAGGTTTAAGCCTATTATTTATATCTGTAGAAACACTTTATTATTTTGATACACTTTATTTTAGTTATAAATTCTTTGATATTGAAGTGTCAATAATTCACATGATTTTAAATCTTTCTCAGAAACCTATATAATAATATACGCGCAGTACGCTATACCTGCATATTTAGAAAATCTAATAATTAATTTACCCATAACTGTTTCTCCAAAGTAACATTTATCTACAATTCACATGTAAAATGATACAAAACACAAACAAATCAATAGTATTCCTACATATGTAATGGATTACTAATACAATTAATTAGGCTTAATTAATATCAATATCTGCAGAGAATATTAATTGACGAAGGTAATCATTATTGTTCAATTTAGATTAGTGGGATTCAGTAGTTCACTCCATTTCGGTAATCATTTATTTGTGAGTGTATTAAAGAGCTATCTGTTAAGACGTGATCTTCTGTAAACGTTATACGCCGCCTACAGCATTACGTTGCCTGTGACAAAACTCAATGGCGTAATAGCATTTGAAACCGGTAGCAACATCATCAGTTGAGACTTTTTTATGACTTGCCTGTTGGTCTAGTCTTTAATAGACCTGACTTCTATACCAAAGCTCGTGGGTTCGATTCCCACCCAGGACAAATGTTTATGAGATGAGTACGATCATTTGTTCTGTGGCTGGGTGTTTTTTATCTATAATACCAGCTGTTGTCCGCGTCTTTGTTCGCAAAAAAAATGAGGATGAAAATGAACGCATATACAAAATTTCAAGGGAATCGGTAAAGCCGTTTCGGAGGAGTAAGGTAACTTGACAACGCCTTGTGTTTTGAAATTCACCGTCAACTTTATGTCACTACTAATAGAAAATACCGTTCTTCTTTAGATGCAATAATGCCAGTGTAATATTTAAATTGTAAACATGACGCGGCGTATGGCGTGATACTGTAGGCTGCCTATGACGTCTATAGGAGAGCATAGCCTTAATCTGGCATTATAATTGTATTTGGAAGTAAACTATCATCAATACGTGATCTCCAATAATGATTTTCTGAGAAAATGTAATGGAATAGGTGCCGAATCCTTTCAGACGCATAATTACTTTATTATATCGTGCCAGGGTATTGCAGCTAATCAAATTGAGTAGCAAATGAGTTATTTGCTTCTTGGCAAACGGTTTATTAAATCTTACTATTATTATGAGTACGAAAGTTTGAAAGTATGGATAGACGGATATTTGTTACTCTTTCACGCTCAAACGACTGAATCAATTTAGATGAAATTTGGTATAGAGTTAGCTAATATCATGGATTAACTCAGGTTTTTTAACCGACTGCGTCAGAGAGAGTAATGTTTTTGTAGCTACCACCGATATTAATAGTCACTTTATAAAAAAGAAAAATGTATCCGATTTATGACTCTTACAACTTGAATTGAATGTAAAAAGCGTTTAGGCTACAGAACAATCCTGAATAAATACTCGAAACTTTTCTAAAAAAATAAAAGCCACTTACACTTACTAGGGCAATTGGGAGCAATGAATTACATAATATTAAATTAAAATTAAGAAATGAATAAAAAAAAAATCCCGACGAATAAATTAAATTTTACTTTACTTTTATGCAAATACTTCATACAACTTGGCAACATTTTGGCCATAAACACAAAATGGCTATCACCCATTAAAACTGTCAAAAGCATTGCACTCCCTAAATTAATTTAATTTACTGGTCCCATAAAGCATGGGGTTGGTTGTTCACCTAAATAAATACACCCCTGAAGCAAATTAATTCTGATTAAGAATGCCTTGGTTACTTTTGAAGTTGTGATAATTAAATACTGTCGCAGCATTTTTCAAACGTGACAAATCTTGTCACTTATAGTAAAGGAATGTCCAGTTTTACAGAATGTAGCAGTTCCATAGAATATAGGAGGGGCAAGTCAAAATCACCATCACGACATTCACAACTTATTGAAAAGTAATGTCATTGTCATACATTTGACAATCTGTACCATCATTTTAATCGCTTCTGGCAATACCACTAGTTTAGGGTTCTGATCAAAACGCACCAATAACACGGCGTCATAAAGGAATAGCTAACAGTTACCGCGACTGCAATTGTTTTGAATTGGATATTGTACAATTTGTTCTTGTTTATATACACTGCGGCTTTATTTCGACAACCGTACAAATTCAATGCTATAGAACCAGCAATGCAATTGTTTTACGAGTACTGGCCTCGTAAAGTTTGTGAATAGAGCTAGACCGAGTTTGAAATTTTGCTGGAAATACTCAAAAGCTGCAATGTAAAATGTTCATATTTCAGCAGCCAAATCCGAATGAGTTTATTCCTGTAATATTGGATTATAAACCTTGTTTTTGAGCTTGAATATTGTTCTCGTAATAGTTCTATTTAATGATGAATTTGTACTGGAAATGCAAATGAACAAATCACTCTCTAGCGAGTTTCTATTCTCTTCTGAGCGTTATTTTACATGTCTATCTAAACTAGAAGGTTTAAAATATTTTATGCAGGATTTTAGACCCAATACTAAGAAAATCTGTACAAATTTTACGTAAATCTCTACAATAGTTATTTTTCCTTTAACCTTGGTCCTAACACTATCACACAAAAGTTGACGTTAATACCTTCTCAGTGTAGCTTTAATGTTATTTATATGGGAACCCGGAATATCGAGTAGTCATAATCTAACTCTTACTGACAGGAGGTAGTCTACATTTCATGCTAACAACAATCCGATGGTTAGTCCATGTACGAGTAACAAATAGCTTCATTCTTTGAGTTTCACAAAAGTAATTAAATACAAATAAATAAAGTCAAACACAAAATGTAATAAACTTCATCAACATAAAATAATTGGCTGCTACTTTAGTACCGAAAAATAACAGGGTAGACATCAAATTAAGTAACCTAAAATTAACATTTAAAGTAGATACCTTTAGACATCTGTTTCAAATTCAATTCTAAACTCATTACTAATAATTATTTTAAACAAAAAAAGTAAAAAACCGACTTCTGTTTTGAAATACATAATGAAAAAGAAAACTTAAGAATGCGTTTGTGCCACTACAATTTTTTGGAGTTGCTCTCAATTTCTCTGGTATATCATCATCAGACCCAGACTCCCTTATCATCTACCACCTAAGAAGTATACCCCATCAAACAACAAAAGAATTTTGCAAATCGGTTAAAGCGTCTTTTGGATAATCGTTGAGCACACATAACAAAAAAAAACATAAAAGGTGACGACGAATTGAATACCTCCTCCTTTTCGAACTCGATTGACAAATAAATAATTGTGTCCTACTACCTTCACCAAAGAAATCCATGTAAACCCAACCTGTTACAGCGATGACGATGGGTGCTCCTGAAGGAAGTCTCGCAGACAGCAGTCCTGGACAGCCGGGAGCTGCAGGTCGGGTGCAGGGTGCCGCGCCGGCAGCACAGGTAGCGGTTGAAGTGGGATCTGAAGACGCCGCTCACGCAGTACAGGGCGACTGGGTTCACGCAAGAGTTGAGGAAGCTAGACAAAGAAAGTTTTAGAATTTAGTAATTTCGAAATACAGTTAGTAGGTGGTGAAATCGGATAATGAAGAGGTGATGAGTTGACCTAAGCATGTAAGAGCGCTGCCTTATTAAGATGTCTAGTACCTTACTCACTTGCCGACGGTTTAGCAATCACACATTTATATCAACTCTTTGTATATGTAGTCGGCGACGTTGCCAAGACGTCTCAATGGAGCAGAGATCTAAGGCAAAAGCTCGATCGAGGTCGAATAGGACATGGCAAATCACCTCGATTTGCCATGTCCTATTCGACTAGCCACTTGAATAAATGATTTATTTTTTCTCAAGGAACTTGGAACTTCAGCTATTCTAGCGCAGCGAAACAGTTAAAGCAGTCAAACCCGCATATAGTTTTTAGATTCAGATTACTTCTTTAGTTCTACTTTAAGTCAATATTTTCAAAAGAAATCCCCATACAACAGGGTTTTATCTTATTTATCATCAAATTCATGTTCCATTTCATATTCTGGGCACGAAAGTTAAGCTGAGTTAATATTTCCATTTTCGAGTATATAAGCTGCAGTCCCAAGTTTCTTCAAATATGGCTTTGGCTCAAAGAAAAAGGTTTGCTAACAAACAGACCGACTTTGTAAATACTAGGTTCTTTATAAAATGCTTTACCTGTAGTCGAATATTGACACAGAGATAAATTCTAGCTAGTGGCTGTATTTTAGGAAGCCATATTTAGTTAACTGTTTGGCGTAAAAAGAGTAAACGTCAACATCTTGAGTTGGCAAACTTTTGGAATATAAAATATTGAAATGTTTCTTGAAAATATGGAGATGTAAATTGAGTAAATCTGATGCTATTAACATATTACTAAACTGCTTTTATTTGCACTTCAGAATAAACTTTTGATGACCTCTCGTTTCACGTCCCAAAACTGATTAACAAACATTTTATTAATGTCATTTATCGTCTGAAACGCCCCAAAATTAAATGGAGTCGTGTCCAGAATTTAAAACACCAGCATTTATTTTGATATTCTTCCATTAGTTCATCGTCTTCCAAATTGTACAATGTCTGAAGTTCTTGGCTCTACTATCACCTCTCAAAGTAATATCAGATTTGTGGAAGAGAGACGATGCTCTACACTTTGTAGTGCGCTATCACGCTTCCACAACTGCAAAACTATTTCTTTAAGGCCGCCAGTAGTGCTGTTAGTTTTAAGAGGGGTAGTTAAAGAGGGTATAGAACCTTGATGACGTCACGTACCTGAGACAGAAGCCAACTATCCTAAGACCGTGAGTCCAATCGTTGTAATCGTCTTGCGCGGAGGGTGACAAATGGTACCACAGCTCAAAGGCGTGGTACGGCAGGAAACAGATGAAAAACACTGAAAAGAAGGTTTATTATTTAGGGAACGTGTGTAGAATATTTATCGAGGACAATTTTTTAGAACTTCAATATATTTTGTAGAGACAGACATTTTTTTTCAAAGTATGATGTAAATGAAAAAGGGTCAACATTTTTCCATTTCAAAATTGATTTAACTCGGCTCTATCTTTGAGCCAGCGGACAGATAAGTTTTTGTCACTAAAAACCTATTAGTCCAGTCATTTGGTAGAAAATAAGGGGGTTACCTGGAAAGTTTTCCGGGAGTTTTGAAAATTTGGTATTTTATAGATTTGGATATGCTCTTTTCGAATTTTAACTTTGCCACCTCGCACGACCGCCGCTCGCGCCGCCATTTTGAAAAAATGGCGACCAAAAACGGTTTTTTGGGAATATCTCCTTTCTGAGGCATTTTACGAAAAAAATAACTTCTACAAAATTAAACTAGAAAAAATTTCCTACACTTTATGTCTTATTCACTTTTTCATAAAATCAATAGTTTTGGATGTACGAGCACCGCAAAGTATTACTTATTCATCTGCCATCACCACGTGTTTTTTGTATATTTTTCCAAAATGTTCCATTACTGCCGCCGGTTTTCAAGTAAATTGTTACAAATAAAACGATTTTCCGTATAAGAAGCCATAGATCTAAGAACATAATCAACACTGTACGTCAATAAACGTACATTGATGATTCAGTCTAAACTAAATATTTCTCTTAATATAGCTTCTACCAACAAATTTTTCGTTGAAGTTTCGTTCAAAGTCGGAGAGAAAGGGCCCGATTCAAAAGTGACATATTACCCTGACACCTACTTCTTAAAAACCGGCGGCAGTAATAGAACAGTTAACAAAAATATACGAAACACTCGTAGTGGTGCAAATGAACAATACTTTGCGGCGCTCGTACGTCCAAAACTATTGATTTTATGAAAAAGTGAATAAGACATAAAGTGTAGGAAATTTTTTCTAGTTTAATTTTGTAGAAAACATTTTTTTCGTAAAACGCGTCGGAAAGGAGATATTCCCAAAAAAACTTTTTTGGGCGCCATTTTTTCAAAATGGCGGCGCGAGCGGCGGTGGTACGAGGTGGCAAAGTTAAAATTCGAAAAGAGCATATCGAAATCTATAAAATACCCAATTTTCAAAACTCCCGGAAAACTTTCCAGGTAAAACTACCAAATGACTGGACTATATCGGAAAAGTCCAATAATTGTATCCTAAATCTATAAATCAAACCAAATTATCGCTCTCGCCAACTTTGCCTTTCAATAAAGACGTAAAACGGACAGAGCAAAAAAACTCTTAACAACTTCGTTGAGAACATAAAAGAATTAAAATAAAATGTCTTCTACTGAACATATTAAAACACTTACAAGGTGAAGTTTCAGTTAACCTAATTCCGGAATGAAAAAGCAATTAGGAGAAAAAAAAGTTGTAAATTGACTTAGCGTCCGTACAATCTGATCGTGGAATAACAGAGAAAGAATTTTAAAGAAATCTACTTTATTCTAAAAATATCGAGGCAGTCTGGAAGTACAAAGATTTTTTTTGCACTTGATTGCAGACTTAAACCCAGGTAAATAAGCCATTTTAAAGTAATATAAATTGAAAAAAAATAAATATAAAGGAAATAATATCATGTCCCAAAATCAAAACTAATTTTTCACAGTATTTTAGTGTACAGTATTCAATAATTTTAATATAAGTAGGAAACGTAAAAGATAAACAAATATTTGAGATCAAAACAATCATTTTTTTTCTCTAGGAAACCTAACTGCCGAAATGGTACCTACCTAACATTCAAATAGTAAACAAGCTTGACCTGTTCCTTTCTTCTGTAAATGTTAACTTCAGGGTCTACCAGAAGTCGGACACCATTACCAACTTTTGTTTATAATGTATTTTCATTGTCAGCTTCACTTAATGTATTTTCTTCGTGATAATTCAAGATTACCTTCACCGGCGACTCGAAAATTTAAACTCAAAATCGTTTAAAACTTCGCTCAGTTTTTGCTCGGCTATAATGTAAATTTTAAACCAACCAGTTACAAGTTTCTTGTAGCAATATTAAAATGTATTAGCTATTAGTTTTCGGAGGCACAAACTTAGAGGATAATGGCTACCTATGGGAGATTTATCCCTTTTTAATCGATATTTGAATAGCTTGACTACTGCTTTTATAGATAGAATATTCTTTATTGTACACTACATGAATAAGATACTTGACAAACTTAAAAGTTACATGGTGCCACAATGAGCGGTCTTATTGCTAATCAAATAGACTTTACACTTTTTTGGATAAAGTTTATTTGAAATAAAAACAGTCAATTTCCAATAATAAATGAATCATCAATTGATCAAAAATTGTACGGAGGAATGATATTTTTTCTTAAATGTAGACTTCATTTTGATTTTTTTTTGTTTATTTTTATGCGGTAATAATCCGGACTTCGCCGAAACAAACCCTATAAATAAATTTCATTCAAGACCTTTTTGATTTTCTTCCGATAAATGTTTGTATTTAGTAATCACTAATCAGATTATTTGTATAGAAACAACTGAATTCTAAGAACAACGGAGATTAACGAACATTTATTTACAGACAAAATGTTTTTATTATTTGTGTTTCTAGGAAGAAAATTTAGCTCATTTACGATACTAGGTGATTGTCTAAGGCGTTATAACGAACGTTTTCTGATAATAGTTAATATCCGGCATCAGAATTAGGTAACTAGCTGTATAAAAGTTGTAGTATTTAGAACACATATTTTCTTGTCGATATAATTTGATTATATTGGATTTTCTTAATTCGATAGACATTATTACCCCCGGTAATAGCGACTGACGAGAAACGACAACAAAATAGGGAATATAAAAAATGAAAACTAGACATTTAAATGCAATAATCATTAACAAGAAGACAGGGATTCCTAGGTGAACTTGGAATATGGACAAAAAAAAATAATTCTTAATAATTATTAGATGACTACTATCCATTACTGTATTTACAAGCTCTTTTTATCTACTAATAATAATAATTAATTCACAAACAATTAAAAAACTTCGCTGTCCGTCTAAAAATAGTAATGTTTATATTATTATATTATTATGATTCACTAGACATTCAAACTTAAAGAAAACATAAAACTGAAGGTCTCTTTTAAAAAAGAGTACCAAACAGCATTTAATACAAATGGGGCGTCAATATCGAGTCTATAAATTCAGCCTTGTCGACAAAGCTGGATAAATGCCAAATTTATTTACTGACTTAGCCCTACTCTATTTTCCTAATCGTATGATTTCCGGCCAGACGATTCCATGTCAGTTTTAGGTGTAGGTACTTAGCTAAATACAGAATTGGGAGAGAATTATGTTTTAGTAAGTGTAAAAGAAGTTATTGTGAAAGACATTGTATGTGTTATTTGTAAACTTGTTATCCATTTTAGCTTAGACGTAATACGTTAACATTTATCAAAATCATTTCAACACGAAATCACTGTATGTTCAACCCCCCTTTTCTACCGTTTTTCCCTCAATGGACGATTGCACGGCTTTATTTAATAATTCGGAGTCAGTATGCGTATAAAATCTCCTTTACTGTTTTTATCTATTATTATTTGGTTTATATACGACAAGTTAGTGTTCAAAAGATGTGAAGTTCGATAACGATGATCTCAATACATAGTGAGAATTAAATAAACTTTATTGTTAGAAAAATAACGTTTTATTCCTAGAAAAAAAAAGTTACCAAATAAGGTTAATTTTATTTCTTGTCATCACCAATATAGACACATTACCTTTAAAAAAAATCATAAATTTTCGCTTTATCCAGCTGTAGACCATAATCGCAAATATATTTGCAAATAAATTAACACGGCTGCTGTTTCACCTGTCATAAATGTTAGAGGCCACTGATCACTGTGTCCTTTAAATAGTGTGTCCTTTAAATAGTTCTGTGTACATTACACACTGCGTCCTTTAAATAGTTCTGTGTACATATAACTCTAAATAAATAAATGAATAACTTACCTATAACAAACACCAGTACCATACAAGCGACTGACTTCCTGGCCTGCGCCTGCGCCTCGCCCTGCCCGGCGTGTAACGCACCCGGCATTTCCCGCGTACTGGCCAACAACCGCTGAGCCATTAGGGAGTAGAAGAACGCTATGACTAGTAGGGGCAGGCCGTAGTACACTAGTGCTTTTGCTAATGTCATCCATCTAGAACAAAAGGGATAGTTAAATGTACAATATTGTAGCGAGCGAATATCGCCTTAGATTCGCACGGGTGCAATAGGCTTAGCACCAAATCTGTTAAAGTTAAGGCGATGCTATATGCCTTCGCTTGCACAACTACAAGTATTTTAAAAGTCATGGCTATTTTCTAGTCCCAGGCAGAGCCAGTAAATATTAATAAAAAAAATTGAATCTCATAGCAGCTTAATTCTTTGAGCAAATGATTTAAGTACGAATAATAATATGCTACAGGAAGAAGACGTTATTTTCAAATTTCCATTTCTTAAAAGATAATCTACTTCGAAAATTGGAAAATTTAATCTATTTTTTCAATTATCAACTTGTTTTGATCTGTTTTATACAAAATAAACAATGTACAATCATTTTTATATGTATAACAATGATTTATTAATGAAGTGACATAACATAATTTATCATGTCATTTTCAGTATTAATTATGCTTTCAACACTTAATTAAGTTCTGACAAAGCGTTGTTACCAGCAATTATATTGAAAATATCTCGCGTACTGATGTAATTAAGAAAACAAATTGTTTTATGTTGCATTACGAATGTTGACGACTAATTACTATGTATTTTATTACGTAAATTTTATCGTGTTTACTTTCTTTGATTATTAAGTAAATAATGTTACAGTTTCAGACTTCTAGCAATTATCCATCAGCATCGTTTTGTGTCTAGGCTGTTTTGATAGCTGTATATATCTTTGACTAAGAAAATAAAACAAAACTGTTATTTTTAAAGTGTCAGAAATCTGGTTTTGATTTTTTGACCTCTCGGTCTCTATCTACCAATCTATTAGTCCTCATTATTTCCAAACATCCTTTTGTATAAATCAATAATATTTGAATGGGGTAACGCTAGTTGTGTTTTATTCTGAGAGCACTAATAATAAGATATAAGAAATTATGCGTCGTAACTACATACGTATACCTACCGCGTATTTAATTTGTTATGAATCGCTTACAAAATAATTAACGGAATACACGTGCGGCAGCGTCGATCAATCAGTGTGGGCATCAATCACTTACGCTTATATTACAACCACTTAATTTTGGTTTGTTTTTTGAAGATAATTTTTGTGGACTAATTTTTCTTTGTTATTTTGTAAAATGGCTGAGGGCTAAAATGTATATCGACACCCAGTTATAATTCCAAAAGAAAACTAGCTTATAATAGGAAAATAGTTATTCAATGTCAGGATAAAAAAAAAACAATATTTACTCATATTAAGTACATAAGTAATTCTTATTAAAGCGTTACACGACGCTGCGCCTGTTAACGATATAATTATTATTCGCTTAACTGCGTTAATTGCTCTAACATTTCTATCAGGCGCATAACTCAAGCAGCACAACTTAGTTCGAATATTTACGGAAGAAGAACTTTACGAAAATAGAACTTGTCATTATATTCCTGTCATTGATCTCTGAAAATACCTCACACCCACGCTAGGCAATATTGGAGATATAAAGGATCACGTGCCTATGACGTTCATAAAACATTAATTTCAATACTTATGGGAATTCGTTTACATATTCGAAATACCTTTTGCCTTCATATTTCTGTAGGTGTGATCAACTTTCCAACAGTTGGATTGTTATAATGGAAATGAATAATACCTTTATCCTTCTCAAAGACTTCAAAAAAAAAACACTTGGTCAGCTTTCATGTTTTAGAATCATTTTAAAATAAAGTACCTACTTACTTGTTAAGTTGTATGTCAATTTTCTCACTTAAAAACCCTGATTTTGTTTACTTTCGAGCTTCTACTATCTATTGATATTACACAAATCATTGACTAGTTACTTCGCGTCGAAAATAGCGTTAACCAACTAATTCGAAACGCATATATTTGGCGACTAGTCGACGTTCCAAAAAAAAAAACTAAGCAAAGGCGACAACTATATTCCAAACTAGCTGTCCCTGCAAACTTCGTTTCGCTGACAAAAATAATATGAAAACTATCATTTTATTTATGACGAAAAATCCAAATATCTTACGGAACTCAATTTTTTTCCAAAATTAAATATAGTCTATGTTACTCGTGGATAATGTAGCTTTCGATTGGTGAAAGAATTTTTAAAATCGGTCCAGTACTTTTTGAGCCTATTCATTACAAACAAACAAAGATTTCCTCTTTATAATATTAGTGTAGAAAAAGAAATAATAAAAGTTTCTTACTTAGGATAACTATCCCACCCTGGAGGATACGGCGTGCAGTAAACAATTGATACATTAGGATGTATTTCCACAGTCGCAGTATTTGAGAACACAGCGGCTGGAGTCGCAAATATGAGGGCTGCAGCCCATATAAACGTAGCACAGACCAGAGGCAGTTTCCGAAGCTGAAACAAAACAGACAGTTAGATTGTGCAAAAGTTAAGTCAGAGATTCTCAATCTTTTTTAATTGTTAAGTAGAGCATTTTGACGTCACACTCACGACGAAGACGTCTCTCAAATAATCAGGGTAAGGACTCTGGTTATTTGAGACACTTAAGCAATAGAATGGAAAAGTAACAAGAATATTAAACTTAGGTAGAATTGAATAGGCACAACATTAAATCAACAATGCAAGCTCTTAATATTGTTGGTTTATAAGCACCGGCGAGAAATTATGATTTTGGATACTGAAAGAAGATATTAATACTTTCAACGGCGTAACATGGTGAATAGTTTGGGAACCCCTGAGATGTGTGAGTAAGTGATAAACTTCGTAGCTGAGTTTACACGTGTGTTTGAGTTTACAGATTACGACGCTATTATTCTAGAATATTCTCGAAACTATACTAAGTCCCAGTGATGTGTAATAACTATTGAGTACCGCAATAGTTTATTCTACCCAGCGCGGAATGTCACTTAAAAGCTGGGATGAGGCCGCGAGAAAATTAAATATTGTTGCACATTGCGGTTTCGGTATAACTATGTATCCTGTACCATAATTCTAGCACATTTTAAATATGGTTTGGTATGTGCAAATTCATACTACAGGGATTAATATTATACTTAACACAATATTTTATTTAAATCCGCGTAAATACCTTAAAACGTCTATTCTAAAAATAAAAAAGCCATTCTATTAAGGTAGATTTGCTTTTGTTTCCTTCAAATATTTATTCCCAAAACGTTTTTGTTTATTCAAATTGCGATGAATTCTCTTAATTAAGACAAAAGCAGAACTCTAATTATACCTTTTTATTTACCTTATAAATAAATGATTGCCGAATCAAGGTAAAAGGAACAGGTCGTTCCAAAAAAATCTTTAAATGTCTCGTAAAAATGAAGGCTTTTTCGTTTCCAAGTAAACGTTTGACGAAGACAAGGGTAGATTAGGATAAACAGATTAACAAGATTACATTTGTCAGTTTAGATAAATAGGATGATTTAATTTTATAAAAAAATATCAAAGTCAAAGAAAGTAATTTGATAGTGAAGTAAATTGTTATCTCATGAAACCGAACTTGGAATTTAGTTGAATAAATATTTTTTGTCGTAAATTATGTATATTCATTTATATTACTTGGGAATAACATCTTTTACTATCAAATATAATATAGTCACGAGCAAAAATTTAGCACATTGCTGCATGAATGCACAATTTTAATATTAAACCAAAAACAAAACTTAGCCGTTTATAATAATAATAATAATACCCCTCGGGGCAAGTCGTTACCTTATCATGGGGATAACGCAAGACCTGAGGGCATATTAGTATGCTTTTTCAAACCTTGAGGTATAAATAAAAAATGTATCTGAAGGTCTAAGTAGGAGCATACATCCGCAGGGCAGCTTGTGGCGAGCTGTTTGTGTGTGGCGACACAACGGAACCTGAATGCCCCAGGGGGTCACTCTTCATGAGAACTCCCAGCTCTTTCTTGCCTTAACTGGCTGGCTAGAGAGGGGTCGCAAGAGCTATATGCTCGGGGGTGGAAGTGTCTAATGGCGTAATAACGAGGAAACCCGCTCCGGGTCTGTGACCCGCGATGGCGAAATCGGTGTCGCACCTCTCTACACCCCTTAGCCTTTACTCTCTGGTGTTGCCCACCTGCTGCCTATCGTGGCGGTATAATAGGGGGCCCATCTTGGAGTCGGCGAGTCACCGCCTGCCAATTTGAATTGCATTTTCATGTGTTTAAAGGCAGGTGCCATAGTTATCCATAGTATGAAAAATAAACACATCCAACATATCCTATCCATAGCCCAAATTCGTTTCATCCATAATTTACAATAGTTTTGTAGCTACCTTCGGCCGTCCATAACTGTTCTTTCATAGAGCAGGGGTGGATGGCCCTTGGTAGTTGCCCCATCACATATTAGATTAAAGTTCTCAACAAGGCCTCTGCATGTTGGACCTGTGTCCCCGTGTAAGCCTTTAAAAAGGACCGGGTTTCTTCCCTTGAAGTTATCCCGTGAATTAAAAGAGATACAAATAATAATTATTATTTTTACTGTTATTTTATTAAGTCCTTTGTATTACCTTAACATGCAATAAATACTTTGAGTTTGAAAAAAAAAAACCTTCAATTCAAAGCAGCCGATAAGAAACAAGAACCAACTTACTTGTAGCCTTCTAAACGGATTCACAATAGCACAGTATCGTTCCGCAGAGAGTGCTGTTAGCGTAAACACGGATACTCCAATACTGACGTCTTTGCCCACTTCGGATATCCGACAGATCATTTCCCCCCATGGCCACGACTCCAATGTGTAGATTGTCGAGACGAAGGGCACGCATATTAAGATGACTAACAGATCAGCCAGAGCTAAAGAGAAAATGTACCTGCGGATAAAAAACATCGTTAGTTTGAATTGAAAGGTAAAAATGATTTGGAGTTATATGGACAAAAATGAAACATCTTACGAATATTATAAATGCGGCAGTTTGTAGGTATGGATGGATGAATGGATGTTTGTTGTTCTTTCACGCTTAAAAGGGAAAATCTATTTTGATCATTGGTTGAACTTTGGTTTGGAGTTAGCTGATACCTTGAATTAGCACATAAGCTAATTTTTAACTGACTTCACTAGAGGGGGTAATGTTTTTGCAGCTATAACCAACATGGTGTGAGCAAAGTCGCAAGCAACAGCCAAATCTGCAAGAACTTAAGAGAAAACTTGCTTGCGGATAGAAAAATCCCCAAAAAACAAATTGGAGCTAGGAAACCAGTAGGCTTACAGAAACGAGTTCTATTTCAGTCGAGTTGAGATCGAGATGGTACTCTGGATCCGGACCTAGCGCTCATTCGTCCTGTGGCACTAATTGGAACTATGCTCGATCAAAATCCGTATACAATTTTATTTTTCTCGATTCGGTTTTGTTCCTTAGTAATATTGCAGAATCGTATCGAGAAGAGAATCAGAGTAAAAAACAGAACTAAACCAGTTTCAGGAGTAAGGGGGCTGTGTCCATACTTGTTTTGGGGTCAAATGTACTAATAAAAATAAATAAATTAAAAAATTAAAAAACCCGACTGCATAAAAAACACTTTAAATAAAAACTGAAAAGTAAAAAACAAGCTTAGTCTAAAAGTGAAGATAGCAATGCTATTACCACAAAATTAAATAATTTCATAATCAATACACAAAAAATAATAATCTTATGCGAAACATAATTGAGTATAACAGTCGGAACCCATATTGAATGATTTTAGTCTAGTTTATTTAATGGGTCCCGACTGTTACACTCAATTATGTTTCGCATAAGATTATTATTTTTTGTGTATTGATTATGAAATTATTTAATTTTGTGGTAATAGCATTGCTATCTTCACTTTTAGACTAAGCTTGTTTTTTACTTTTCAGTTTTTATTTAAAGTGTTTTTTATGCAGTCGGGTTTTTTAATTTTTTAATTTATTTATTTTTATTTAACACTTTTTAGTTAGTTATAATACAGCTATGTGTTTCTCAAGATTTCACCCGCGACACGAGAGAACTACTTCCAATACCAAGATAATAAAAAAGTAACACACGTCGATCCAGTTATTTTAGATTGATTGCGTAACACAAAGAGAGTAAAGGAATTAGAAAAATAAATTCATTGTAAATAATTTAGTTTAGACGTACTTTTATTATCACTTTTCACTTTTAAGTTCAGAAACCGCTAGTCAACCGCGTCGCAAAATATACGAGTATTTAGTTTGGATAATAAAGAAACAATTGCACATAGTATGTTTTTTCTATATGTCAGTGATATACCATTTTGGAATCCTCATGATGAGCTCTTTAATTTGATACCCATATTGTAGCAAATATTTTTTTTTTTTTACTTCTATCTACGGCGCCTCACGGCCGCCATGTTGGTTTTTGTTTGACGTCACATATCTAAGAACACTTGGGTAATTAAGACGAATCCAACAATGCCCTGATTGTCGAAATCCATCAAGCCGTTTCGAAGATATGAGGTAATAAAGAATATTATGCTCATACATACATACATACATACAAGATACGCGCGAAAAACATAACCCTTCCTTGGCAGTCGGGTAAAAATAGATTATAATCATTACTTCGCATGTCGCGTGAGAGCTGATCGATGTTTGATCCGAGACTAGACTCACATCGACTTCCGATAGTTTCGCGTGCTTTCAACGGCTGTCATGTCTCACGAAGGGTTTATTTATAGAAATAGTAAAAATGTGATGAAAATCTACCTGAAAAAACAAACCATTATAGCACAATAATGGTAAATTGTCTATCTATCCCTATGTAGGTAAGCTTAAATTTTTAAACTACGCAATAAATTAAGATGTGTTTGGTTTTTAGATTATTGTTTCAAGAAGAAAATTTAAATGTGTAATACACCGGTATTGCACACTTGCAAAACTGGAACGGGTCGCTAATAGTTTAATATTATAGCAATTTACCCTATCCTGCCGATAATTTATTACGGTATGCTATTATTTTAGCAAGTTTGATAGTTATGAGGATAGTTTATTCAGGGTCTAGTACTAAGGAAAGTTCTGGATACTTTTCACAATTTACACAAAGTGAAAAAAGTTTTTAGTTGGACTCCTGAGTGTAAAGTTTTCGAGAACAATGCTATTAAACGTTATTTTTATTTCAACAGATTCAAAAAAGGATTTTTCCGGTTTGAAGTAACTTTAAATTGCATAGTTTAATCAAGGATAAGTTTCATTATTTTTATTCCAATGCACGGTATCTCATTCCAATCCCTCTCATTTCAAATTATACTACTATTGAAAAACCGTGAAAGTATGTTAGTATGGACGGATGGTTGTTACGCTCAAACGGCTGGATCAATTTTATTGAAATTTGGTATGGAGTTAGCTGACAGCCTGGAATAAAACCTAAACTACTTTTAACTGATTGTATCAGAACGGGGAAAATGTTTCTACAGCCGTAATCGACATTCGCGCGGACGAAGTGGCGGGTAACGGCTCGCAGTCAATAATTACACAAATAAAATTGACGATACATTCAGATTATTTAAATTGAATTCTTATCGCATTTTCATACGTATTAATATCTTATAATTCCCATATTAACATCGTTTAATCCGTTTTAATTCCTTTTATACAAGTATTAGCCTTGGATTACATAGATCTCTAATAAACACAAAGCAATGTTTGTATCTCATACAGACACAAAATACCAAGATACTGTAAACTAAACTACGGAAACATACCCAAAGTTTATCCCAAAACTTTAGTGTGAATAATGTACTAATTTCTCATTTGATGAAGGAAAATTCTTGCTAAGTATGGGACTTATCGGGGGAATGGAATCAAAGTTGGATAGTTATGGAAGCTCGTTAGGAAAGTCAGCCATCTTTGAAAATGCAACCATGATGGGAAATCAGAGAACTTGTAATGATCGAGATGTTTTTGAAGAAAATAATAATTTTGACGATGAGTTAATACAAAATTGTTATTTTTGTATTTTGCGATAGGTATACCTAATAATGTTATGATGCTTTAAACAAATTTGCGAAATTATTTAATATTTTAACGATAAAACAGTTTAGCCCAAAATTATACTCATGTTATCCCTAAATGTTTTTGTCTCCCGTTTTTTGTGCCGATTGCTAAAACCTTGCCTACTTGAACTACTTTTCATTTTGATCATTTCATATAAAATGGTCATACAACTATTAATGCACTAGCCTACCAGTGAACAGCATCAATACATAATTGAAAAGATGAAAGCGATTTATAATTTTGCCTAGGGTAACAACGTTTCCGTAGTGTAGCGGTTATCACGTGTGCTTCACACGCACAAGGTCCCCGGTTCGATCCCGGGCGGAAACTTCATAAGGTTCGTTTGTTTTGGCATTTCAGATAATATTTTGTGTTAAATTTTTCTCCGACAAAGTATTTTTTTAAGTAATTTTGTTGTATAACATTTGATCTTATACTCGTCCAGAAAATCAGACCGGTCCAAAATATATGCGGTTATGTCGTTTTTTAGGCTTCCAGCTTCAAAATTAGATCAGTAATATACTCTTCCCGGTTTTCAATTACATTATCCTTTAATTTAATGGGAAATCAGGAAATTTATAAAAACTTGCAAGGTTTGACTTGTCAAGTGCGTGTGGAACTTACGGATGGTTCAGACAAATAAACTTAAGAAAAACATTATTTAATTGTTTTAATAGACTTTGTTTTTACATAAAAAATTACGGTGTTTTCAATTTTAGGTGTGTGTTAAGACGCTGCTAAACTAAAACATAAAGGTCCCAAGTTCACAGTTCTATTAATAGATTTTGATTTTTTTTTTGCATTTCCAAGGGACAGTAGACCTGAGTATTTGATTTAAATTGTAGCTTGATACTTTTAAGCGAGCCTAAAAAAATGTCTTGACACACACGAATGGACTGATAAACAGATGGACGGACAACACAGAGATCGTATAATAGAGTTGGATAGAATTCCTGCCGGTTCTTCTCCATAAAAATTACATTTTGGAACCGCACAACTAGAAACAGTAATGTTTTGAAAGTGCCTGAAAAGGCCTGCTCGAAATAAAAACCTCTTGATTTTGAAAGGTTCCGGTTTTCCCCGTGTTTTAACCCTAGTATAAAAACAGATTAAAAAAACTTACGTATTCGGTGCATTTCTCATGCCCCTGTGCCTGACATACACGATGACGAGAGTGCCATTTCCCAGGACGCCTACTATGAAGATGATGGCGAAGAGTACTGGCACCAGGTACGTCTCCAACCGCTCCCGGTACGGAGTGTAGTCATCGCTCGTAGAGTTCACATCGGGGAAGACCGTTGATGTTATGTTCGGTTCCGTAGTGTACATTGTTGATCTGTGGAAGAGAGGAAGAATTTTAGTTATCTTACTAATATGTATTAAGTTATAATGGTGAAAGTTTGTGAGTATGGATGGCTTGATCAAATTTTGGTGAAATCTGTGGAGGTATCTAACACCCTGGATTAACACAGACGATTTGCATCTATAATCGACTTTTACTTTTTATTAAAGATCTTGAGATTTTTTTACAATTGACTGTTATTTTCATATACCCATAGAAGCAGTGTTTAAAACAAATCTAATGTTTTCAATCTTGCAAATGCATTAGCCATAATTTTCTATTGCAAACATAAACAAGTTTAAATTAAATCCACAGACACAGGGGACACATTGCATATTTGAGTCTAAATATTCTAATTACCTAAAACACAGACATTCGTAGATAATCCAGTAAGATGTGAAACTTAATGCATTCAGACGCCGCAGTCCTTGCAACGCTGAGTAAGAACCATCTGAAGTAACCTTGCGCTGTGGTGCTATTGTTTACGTAAATCAGTTTAACAAACCACGGTCTCATTATGCGGACCACTACTGTTTGTTCTCGAATGAAAGTGCTCACATAATTTTCGCTTTTGTGAGAAGAGAGGAGGAAAAAGTATTTTGACAGAGATAAATGTTGCCATTTTTAGCTAAAGAACTGATAATGCTAAGCTTTTTTATTTAATTATACCTTCTTGAATACATCTCTATTGTTTTTCTTTTGCGTATAATACTCGCTTATTCTCGTATCATTATTATAGAGAAGTAGGTATACATTACTAGTTTTGGTTAAACTTTATCTGAAAGCTGATAAAAGCTATGAATAAATAAGTAACTGAAAGTGACAATAAGCTTCCGAAGAAAATAACAGTAAAAGTTCCTTACAAAGTGACTCAAAAAGTTTTTAACCGGAGTAACCCAACTTCAAGTAACGCAGGTAGAATGAATTTATTCAAGTTTATATTGAAAAAAAGTCGAACTAGTCAAGTGAAAACTTTTCACCTAACGTTACACAAGTAAGTTGATAAGTTTTGTAAAGAAACTTAGCTTATATTTCCTTAGAAAATGTAGGCGACGATAACTTGCTATCCGATAAAAAGTTAGTCACTTAAGTCTACGATTAAAGATCATTACACACATCACACACCGATACATTACAAAATTACGTATAATGGACATGTATGTTTCTTAAAGTTTTACTAACTTTACAATATGTTAAATACTACTGATGCCTGATACTGATTTATGGTTAGATATAGTGGTCAACTTTAAATACAGTCTTTCAACTCATGTAGGCATAAGAACCTATGTTCCACGAATAAAAATATTTAAATTTGAATTTACGAAACAAAATTTTCGATAAGTTAGTTACGAATAACGAAGAAACTGTTGATATAAGAAAACAATACAAAATAAACCTAACTAATATAATCATAACTGAGAATGACAGGCAACGACAATAACAGACGCTGTGAGGTAGCAACTTATTTTAACTTTGCCAATTTTATTAGATGAGAAAAAATATGTCTGAGAGTAAATCTGAGAAGGACAAGCGCATATTTCCAGAAAATACTGATATTAAGGTTAAAAACCGTAATAAAATCTATCTGGCAGAATATTAACTAAATGAACGTAAGTCTTTAAATTAATAAAAGGAGGGTTACACATAGATAAAGTAAGTAAAATATAATTAAACATCTCCATTTCTTAAAATTATATACATAAAAATTTAGAATCTAGTTAGTGACTATAAAAATAATGTTTAACAGAATTATAATATCAGTCCACGCATTAAATTAAATGGTATCATTATTTTCAAATCCTCTTTACAGAATTGACCACTAAATACTGAAAATGTTGAAAGAGAATGTTAATTAAGTAACATAATCCAGATGTAAATGTCCTAAAGTTTTAATCTACGATCCAAACTTTTGGCAAGCCATTAACAATATACCCATGATTTTAAAAGGTCAAAAGATAACCTTTGTAAAGCAAAATACTTAATCCTACTAAAATTCACCAGTTAAAGGATGAGAAAACTTAGTCTGTGGACTTAAAATACACTCATTTACACCACATTTATTTACCTTAACTGTGCCTGTACTAAAATACTTGAATACATCACAGAACAGAACTGTTGCCATTGTCTAAGTGAGACGGCACTATAAGTTGCACGTGGCGCCATCTCTTTTTGAACAAAGGAAACAGTTTAGCTTTGAGAGCACAGTACAGGCACTGACGGGCTTCGAATAAATCGCGATTGTTTCGTTATTTCAGGATAGGCTGAAAACGCTACAGACGATTGATTGGAACCACTTTTTAGTACGAAAAATACCTTTTATAGTTGAAGCGCGAGTGAAAATCTTTTTTCTTTTAAAATAAAACTTTCGAAACGAGTAGCTATAGCAAATATGTAGCATCCACGACTAATTTGACTTACATAACTTTAAAACAAATCTTTTTTTATTTGTTAACCTCTAAAATTACCAACATTGTACCAATTAACTTCAAAATTGAGATACTCAAAATCTCAGCAAAAAACTTTGGAAGGCAGTATCCCTAAATTTTAAAAATATTATTTCCATCCCTTGGTATAATTCCTTAACCGTCCTTTATAGGACCCATGGGTCTTTTGGGCCCATTTCGGATATACGATACTTTGATTTCGACCCGCAGTCAAAGTTCTAATCAATTGTAGGATTGGCTTGGGAATTTGGGAGATGTCTCAAATATAGATCTCGTTATAGGTCAGATCCAAGGTATAATTCATTTTATCAATTTCTTTTACGATATTATCTTTTTTACTTACTGTGTACTCGAATCTTCTTTGGTTTTGACAGTAGGTATGGTATTCAGCTGGAGTTCAATGCTACTAAAATGTAGTCAGTTGTTTTTATCTGCAGTCTTTTTTTTCAAAAACGAAATGTTGAAAACAAAAGCTGTCTAAAAAGATTTAAAGAAAATAAGTTGTCATCAACAAATACTCTTTACAAATTTGCTTCTTTAAAAAGGGAACATTTCAATTCCAACTTGCATTTTTAATTTAGTAAAGAAAATAACGGTCTCGTGGTAATGGTTAAAGAGAGCTACAACTTAAACCTGTTTACGAATAGAATTAAATTAGCTTGCTAACTCAGTGGCAGTACTAATTAAATTGTACGTTTAAATAACGTAATTCAAGTAATTTATTACTTTTCAGCAAGATAGAAACTTTGTGGGAAACTTTATACTGTCGGTTGTTATCACAGCTAAAGTAGACTATGTTCATCCTTTCTCAGGACTCAAGTGTATATTTAAGCCGTACCGATTTTTATATTAAACTATTAGTAGAGAAATGTATTATACACACTAATAACTAAAACGGAAGAAAAAGATGAAGTAAATTTTTAAGTTTCAAGAATATGAATATCAGAATAAAAACTTGGTCAACTGAGAATTATTTTACTAATTTCATCGGTTGCCTACTAAATATGTACATTGTACGTATATTTCTATAACTTGCGTTGGTCGTGGTGATGTGAATGCGAAACCCTGCCTATAGCTGGGGGCACCAGCCATAGGCAGATGAGGACGTTCCAGTAGTTTTAGCCGGTTAGAGTCTGGTATATCTCTCCTTTGTCGACCCTTTAACGGAGAATAGTCCATGAGGATTCTCATTGAGATAGAAAAAGGTATACTACCAAAAAAGGTATAAAAGATTTATTATTTACAACTAATACTGGTATATATTTTCACCGTATAATTTAGTGGTTGCTATGATTGGATAACTCAACGTTATACACACACGCAAAAGATTAATCTGCAAAAAAAACGCGGCTTAGAACTCAGGAAATTGTCTGTTTAACACCGCCACACCAGGCAACACGTAAAACCAGGGGGTGGCTTAATAACACCCAAATGTCTTATAAGAGATTAAAATTTACATCCAAGGTACGATGTAGACCTTATCTGCATACGAAACATCATAAAACGATGATCACCTTTACCCATAAACTTTAAACGACGACTGGTGCCATTGTCAGAGTGAAACAACGCTATACAGTGTGTAATTCTAAGTCACATTAAATTAAATGCGTTAATATACTAAATAATATATGGCGATTATCTCAAAGAAATAATAAAAAATAGGCAAAAAAAAATCAAACAAAGTGAATAGGATAAAAATGTGCCCTATACCTATGTTGTAGGTGCGGTAATGTCCTTATTGACAATTACGTATTTCTAAATCACTGCTTTATCATGATGTTCTAAATTAGGAATACAGAAAATAATGCCTGTGGCTAAACCACTGAATGGATTTGGTTATTTTTTGTTTGGAATTCGATATAGAATACCTTAAAGAATATGTGATAGGATTTTATGTGATTAGGTATGACACACCCTGTATAATGTGCGTGGTGTTGTCTCACTCCCACAACAACAACAGTAAACTTTAATGTATCATGGTAAAGGCACATTATTTTGCCTGCATGGCCCCATAAAGTGGAAATGCCTCTTGAATCGGGTTATGAAACGATCTGTGTGACTGTAACTCGTAACGAGTGCATTAGAGGCGATCGTACAGTTATGTGGTGGCATAAAGCCTGCAAGGTCCATTTATCTAATTTTATTGGTAGTGTTCTAGTTGGGTTGGTTTCATGGTCTAGGTTTATTTTAGATATTCAGAGAAGAGCTTAGAATCAGTCATTTAATGAAAAAAATGTTGAAATGAATCGATCCTTAAGCAACTCATACATTTGTAATTCAGCAAGTATTATTAAAATCGGTACACCACTGTAAGTGAAAATATAAATTTAAATTTTTCCAACTAAAAAAGCAATACCCTAGCTTCATAAAGACAATTACTTACTTACGAGTGAAGAGATAGTAGTTAATTTTTTCGAGGCAATTTATTATAAACGACACCTTGTTTCCTTGGTCATGCCATAACTTTAAAACGATTACTTTCTAATACTTAAGGAAATCATTACGGGACAATAAATTAAGGGAAAAAGAACCACAGTGTACGGCTAATAAAATAAATCAATCAACTGTCCACTTCGGGATACTGTAGAGGGACAGGGCGGTATTTCCCAAGACGTCTTATTTAAAACTCGGTCCACCAAACAAATACATGTTCCTTAGTACGACGGGCCTGTTTATCTAGTGGTCAGTGACCCTGACTGCTACACTGGAGGTCGTGGGTTCGATCCCCACCCAGGACAAATATTTGTGTGATTAGCTTGATCGTTTGTTCTGTTTTTGGGTAATTTATGTACAATAAAAATATGTAAGTATGTTTATGGGTTATCTAGAGCTTATAACACAAGCTACTTAGTAGTAATTAGTATGCTTAACTTGAGACTAGGTGGCGTTGTGTGAATGTTCGTATTTTTCTATCTTATTCAGAAAGTGTAAAATGGGAACAAATAAATATCAAGTCCGGCCAGACTTTTACCATCCCTTGTAACCTATTCTACTAACCTAGTTCTATTGTACTGTCTTGTACCTAATACTAGCCTTAAGAGCACCTATTCTTGATGTAACCTATAAGTTATTACGCGGAAGTTACCTCTATATTATACCAAATTTTCTGAAGCTTATCCAAGGAAGATGATAATTTTGTTTAATAGTAATAAATACATAATCAAAAACACAAGATTAAAATGAAGAACTTTGACGAAAACACAATTTCTTGTAGGGGATCTAAAACCCATTATTCAAAAATAAATAAAATATCTGAATTAAATATAAGTTAAGAGATCTTTAGGAAGATTTATTTCCATGACAATTTAAACACATATTATATCTATCTATCCAGCCCATCTAAAAACTTCAACACAAAAAAAATATAGGTAATATGAGATCAAAACAGCCTTTTATTCATTTGTATTGTTTGTCAGCTATCAATGGTTTATTTGATAACAATCGCATTAAGCATTACAGAGAAACTAGTCTTGCCCTAAACGTATAAATCACTACCTGAAAAATTACTTCTGAAACTTCATAATACATCCCAAAATAGCTAAGCCTTCAAGCATTTCAGTAATTACAGTATTGCATGCGGGTTTAATACCTTTCTTGATAACTTTTGGGTCTAAATGTTAGTTAAATCACAGTATAATAGTAAAT
Organism: Chrysodeixis includens; assembly: GCA_941860345.1. Lineage (NCBI taxonomy): Eukaryota > Metazoa > Arthropoda > Insecta > Lepidoptera > Noctuidae > Chrysodeixis > Chrysodeixis includens. The sequence goes on along the minus strand of OW796107.1, from coordinate 3,932,007 downwards.
ACAGTATGACGTCTTCGTATAAACGGACGACACGTGAGCTATGCCTACGCTTCCAAATCGTGGCATCCGCTTAGCATCTTTTAGTCGCAGGCGTGTCGCAGTGATGAACGGAAAGTGCGTTTTTGATGTAGTTAGAATGGTGTAAATGAGCATCGTCAATCATCTATCGATGTTACGCACCGCGCGGCTGTGGAAATTTATGTTTTAGAAATAACCGAGTCCTACTACTGTATTTACTTAAACTGTGGTTAAATGGTGTATTTGGACTTAAATTGTTATTGTTACCCGTTTGGGCTCCATTGTATCGTCACACACAATTTCGTATACGATAAAATCAAATTGTTTTCTGTTGTACAAATTTCTTCCATTACTCCTTTGGGAGTTGATAACTTATGTAAATGTTTATGTCTTTAATGTCCTTTTGATATATAACGTGTTTGTACATTGTGTAGATACCGTTCATACTTTAATACTGTTTTTGTGCTCGGAAACAAACAACATTTTTCGGAGAAAGCGAAAATCTATTCCTAGACAAAAATTGATCAGATGATCCCAATTTTTTAACAGAACCAATTTTTTTTTCATATTATTACTGAATCGGAAGTCAAAGGCAAATGAGAAGTTGTAAACCTGCTTTACACTTTAACAAAAAAAAGAAGATATTTATACACAAATGCAATTTTTTTTTTTTGCTATACTCTAGCATACAGAGAGGTCTACAAGCTAGATAATATAGATATAATTAGACAGAAAGGAATGGAAGCTTCTACAACGACAAGTGCCTAGCATTTAAATATATGTAAAATTATACCATACTCTCTATACTAGAATCCACAACAAGAATCCACGTGCCACAAACAAAGCAATATATAGAAGAGCGAGTTAGTCTGATAAATGAATCAAACGTGCCGATTCGGAATATGCTGTCGAACTGTGACAAATTAAATTAAAGCCAATACCATCCTTTATTGAAATCCTACTCCTTTGTAGAAATTGTATTAAATTGCGACGTTCTGAAAAGCTGATAATTTTCCATTTCAAATTGGATTGTTTAGAGGGTTGACAAAAATGTTTCTTGTTTGTGAAGATGGAAAGTATTTTTCTTTTTTAACCAACTTCTTAAAGGATAAGGTTACTCAATTTGACTGTATCTGATGAGTTTTAATTCAATTGTCTTAGAAATGTATGGTTTTGTTTTACAGATCTTTTAGTTTTTTTTTTTTTTGGGTTTTAAAGTTTTATTTTGTAATTGTAGAGTTAGCTTTTTTGCAGCAGCCTACCTAAGAATCCACATTAGAATCTTACGTATAAGCTTACAAAGATAAGTGTCAATAATTTTGCCAAGTGCTCACAAGAGACAAGACTACTTCTTATTAACAATTTTGTTATATCAGCCTGTTATATTCAATTGCTGCTTTTCATTTATGGATATTGAGTCTTGATTACAAATCTGCCTCACTGGCCTAGTTCAGATGATCGTTTTTTGTTCATTTTGTTTTTTCCGTCTTCTGCCAATGAACTGTTTTTTTCCTGCTTACTAAAGTTATTTTATTTCAGGATAGTATGGATTTTGATCACCCAAAGATTCAACGTTATCATTATAGAAAAAGTGGAAGTAATGTTTTTCTGTCTACTATTGAAGGCACTGGAGACGGTAATTTTGAGTGTCAATTGAGTTTTATGACAACTCTTCAGAGAGTGTTCATTTAAAAAGGTTTGGTGAAAATAGTACTTTCGTTGGTTTACAAATATATCGAACTAAACGGTTTTTACTCGTATGTAAGCTGCATATAAACTTCTACATTTCGATTTCATTTCGAACCTTACATCAAAATTATTTGCTAACTGTTACTCACGCTTATTTAAAGGGAAAGCCCGACAAGTTTCGGACCTAAACGGAGTCCGGCGCGATCACGAGTCGAACTGGAACTGGAATTTTACATCGCTTACCAACCTAATTTTACTATTTTGTTATAGCTTGTGTTCAATTTCGAAATAGAATAAAAGTCTACTTCGCCCTTGTAGTGCTTCAAGTAGCCTATTTCTCTGTCCATCCCAAATACTCGACACAAAACAAAAAAGAAAGAAAAAAATAAAAAAGGAACTCTGACCCAGAAATAACAAATCTATTTAGATATCTCATAAACAAACTTGTCAATACATCTGTCGAATCGAATCAATAAACAAATGAATTCGTATACAGGGTGATGTCAAAAACAAAGGCATTACGAGCGTTGGCCTGATGTAGATACAACAGTGTTACGGCCGAGTGAACATGTCGGCAACATAACAACAGCCTGTATGCGACAGATACGGGGATTGTGCTTGCTAATGCGAGCCGCAATTGTTGTAATTATTAAATGGGTTTACATGAAAGGACTTTGCCCCGCATATGATGATAATAGCTGAAAAATGTATATGAAAAGATAAGGGAAATTTTATAGTTTTCTGTATAGTGTGATACAAGTATTCGATATGGAGGGCTTTACTTTAAGTGCTTATAGAATCAAGGAATCAATTGATACTTGTATTTAACTAGCTTCAAAATCATACATATTACTTCTGATAGTAACAGATTTATTAATTTACTAGCGACCTGCCCCAGCTTTACATGTGTGTAGTACTGGTGTATTATACAATAATATGTAAACCGTTCACTCGAACTATACTTACTATCTGTTAAAAATGCCGCATCAAAATCCCTTACGATAATCCTTAAGACATTTCCCAGTTATCTAGCTTTCGCTATACTTATCATTCTATTCGGTTCATTGGTTTAGTTCTAACAAACAGGGCTACGAAAGTGTGGAAAGGCATTAAGACATTTTTTATGAATTGACAGACAAGGGAGCGAGTAATTTGAATATAATCAATCATCGGAGGTCGGTTGCGAAAAAAATGAACGAAGTTTAGATGCCTTTCCTGAAAATGTATGTATTTTTAATCAGAAAGTAGGTTTAACATCAGCAATCGTATTCAATTGATACTTCTTTTCTTTTAATGAATTACCTTAAACGTTTAATTCATAATTTTCTTTTTCACCGCTGTAACTACGGTGTACAATAAACAGTATTCTATTTTATTCTAAATGTTTTTTTTTTCTGAGACGAAGCGATGAGTATCTATGTGTTTGCCTGGTTATCACACTTACTTCATCACTAGATAGATAGTTTTCTGCGTTTTTCCCGTAAAGAGCAAAGCTATAAAAGAATTAAAATTTGATCGAAGTAAATAAAATGTACATCTATTTGCTACACGAATCTTATCATTATTCACGTAATTAGCCTCATTTGTTTGTCCCTTATAATCAAATTAAATTCCAATCTTATGGACGAAAGTTCTCAAAGTATATGCGCAAACATTTTACATACAAAATTAAACTTCAGATGTTCAATCTCGAAACTTGTAATTGCGAATACAATTCTTAAGACTTATTTGGATGAGGTGAGAATACCGTTTGAGTAACAATACATTGCGCGGTCACGCAGCTTTGTTAAGCAAGGTGATAATGTCTCCTTACCGATTTCGGCCCCGGCGACTAGTGTTACTATGACACTAGCCAGCTACGCGGGCATATTATCGTGCACAAGCGTGTGCACAAATACAGGTGCACTCTCTGTTTCTTTACTCTCATAGCCCGATGGTACAGCAATCCGATACGACCGGAGAGAGATCAGGCGCAGGACCTACATTTTTACGTGCCTTCCGAAACACAAGCTGTGTTATTTATTTCTTAACCACAACATTCGAAAAGTCGGTAAGTGGGTATCGAACTCGAGACGTTTGACTTGGCAGTCCTATGGTCTTACCACTAGGCTATCACAGCTTCAAAGTGATATATCATAACGAGCAATGTATGTCAACTACAATAAATTTCACGCCTCGTTTTAAAAGGCTGTAGTTAAATTGCTATTTGCCCGTTATTGTGGTAAGAGAAAACATGCTTGGTAATTTCGCACTCTGTTTTACAAAACAATTAAGTTTCAATTGTATACCTATTTAGGTAATGGAAGATAAGGAATGAGTGTTTAAAAGCAATAAAGAAGAAAATAAGGTACTGTTTTTAAGTCTTGTTTAAATTAACTAAGATTATTTTCGAGATAGACGTTACAAGCTTAATTATGACGGAATGCTTATTGTTTTTGTTTGCGGTTTTTCGACAGTCTTGTACTGAACTATGTAGTAATAATTTTTCAGTTTTCTGATTCTGTGTACTTTATTTTTTGTAGAGCGACCGCTTATTTTTGAACTTGAGAATAGACAGCAGAGAGGCATCATAGGTTTTTTTCCTACATGACTACTTTAATTTTCTATTCCCGAAAGATTTCCTTTCCCAAAAATCACAACTATCTTTACCATATTAGCACCACAATTTTGTGCAAGATTTCCTTATACGAGGAAGCTCAAAAATTACACGAAAACGATGCCAAAACGCTTATAACATGTAATAAAATCATCTCAGATGCGGGCGCATTATGTTCAAATATTCATTCTTAGACCCACGCAAAGAATCTCGAGTTATTAAATTAGGAAGCCAACCATGTCTTACACGGGTGCTAATCTTGTAATATTAGCTTATTTTTAAGGCCTAGTTAGTATTAATAACGCTACAATGAATTTTACGCGCTCATAAAACTCAGGGGGTCGTGAAAATGAGATCAGAATCGTTTTTTTTTGGTGATAGAATATTATTTTGAGTCTGCCCCTTAACAAGCTTACTTTGGTCGAAAATGGGATCTTTGCGCGTATTTTGTACTTATACGTAAGGATCGTAATTCAGGCTCTTTCGAAAGTGTCAAACAAATATATTCGATTACGTTTACCTTTGAAAATATAAATTGGTTTGGAATAAAGAAACAGCCGTTCTTTATTTACATATTTTATAGCATACATATATTAATTGCCTTTCAAAAATTTTAGAACATGTAAACGACTACATTGCATGATAAGATTAGAAGAAGAATCGTTAAAAAGGGTTTAATTCTAAGCTTCTTTTCTAATTCTTTCATTTTAAGCCTTTACTCCTCTAAACTATAATTCTACAACTAATTCATTAATGCGTATCTATTCTTTACTTTTGACAGACAATTGCGTGATCTCAGTGGCGTGCCCTTGGAGAGGCCTATGTCCAACAGTGGACTGCAATTAGGTTGATGATGAGTTGATTCTTGTAGTGAATATGCATACCAATGCCTTATGTTAATGTCATCCTCGTGCCAAAAGAATTGTGTACCTCTATAGAAGTAAAAACAAAATACGAGCAAAAATAAATCTCAAATCAAAGCACACGTTCTTTTTTGAAACGTCAAACAAAAAACATTTGTTTTCGGGCAGTCATTAAAACAGAACTGCGTTTGGATAATTCACGGGCGGAAATGTGAGTCACAGAGGTAGAGCAGGCTTGAATGCGAATGTTAGGGTGCGGTCACATGAGCAAAAACATCGAAAAAAAATATTAAGCCAGCAAACTTACTGTGACAACTTTTTTTCAAGGGAAATCAAAACCCACTTTGTTCCTCCTGGAGTCTTTTGAGGGCCAGGGTCGCGGTGACTTTTACAAAGATCCTGCAGAGCAGGCTTTAGCTTTTAAGGATCTTCTTTGGTAAAACGTTTAAATTCTCATAAACTCCAGTTTTCCCGGGGAGGAGAGTGGGTCCTGTCGGACTTTTGCTGACTAAACCTGAACCGCTATGATACACCATTCGCGTTTTGGTCGGTGCATGGCAATGCGTTACAATTCTCCATACACACTAAATGGTGATACCAGAAGGCCTACCACTGCCTCTTGAAGCAGTAATATGGCAGTTGTGTAAAAGAGACGGCATTCCATGCAGTGTAGGATTCTGTCACACTTCCACAACAGCAACTCTTACTTTGAGGTGATTGTAAGCCCTCAGTTTAGCCATAACGTTTGCTGCAAATTGCCAGTATGATGATACACATTAAACTGGGAAATCGACTAAATATGAGCCAATTTATTTTTATTGACTTTTTTCAAAATGTCCTTCCGAGTGCCCCAGATGGAGCCATTAAGTCATCAACCGTCGCATGATGTGATTTGAATGTTCATGAAATCTGTTGCCGGAAACGCAGGGATTTAATTCCCTAACGAAGGAGCAAATTAATATTATTGGAATGGGTATAAATAAATATCCTTGGATGGATAAATATGGATTGCCGTACAGTAATCCAAAGAATGGCACAGAAGCGGCCATAGATCACGAATTTACAGGCTGGCCATAAAAAAAAAATCAAAATAGTTGACAGGCATTTATTATTCACTAGCTTTTAACCCCCTTTTACGCAGTCGGGCAGCCTTTGTGTTAATTCAGGGTGTCAGCTAAATTCATACAAAATTTCATAAAACTGGTGTAGAGTTTCATAAAGTTTAAGCGAGAAGACGTAGCAAATAAAAACCTACTTTCGACTTCATAATATCAGGGCGAAAAACATCCAGTGTAGCTACACCTTTATACAGGCTGTCTAATGAAGTGACAGTCTGAATTCTTTTGGCAGCTAAACACCCACTGAGCTCCAAACACAGGGTGTTACGTAACTAGATTTGTGAACAGCTTTTGTTTCATTCATTTGGTTTGTCCTCGACTGGAACACCCTTTGTTTTGTTTGAAAGGTAAAATTCATCTGCAAATGTACAGTCACGGTCGTTTTTTAGTTTAGGTATCGTTTTTCAATTGTTTGTGTTGGAAGTTTTCTTACAATGAATATAATTATGCAAATGTTTGAGTACGATGCAATTATTTATTTGTTATTTTTTATGACATTTTTACGTCGCTGAAAATTCAGAAAGTGTTCATCCACTAAACTGTTGTGCAAATAATAAATACAATTTAAATATTATCAGACGATGGTTATTTTTCTGTAGGCATATGTTATGTATCATAGCGAGAATAATCACCCTGCTATTGAGACAAACCGTTTTTTTAAACTAATGAATATTTTGCCTGTTTAAAATCCTTATTTCTGCTTTAACCTAAACATTGTAAATATAAAATACGTCAAACGCTACACATGTCACCACATACTACTACTAACATATTTCCTACGCTATATAATGTCATATATTTAGTACAGAAAACTTAAGGCACTAAAAACCGTATACTTCATAGCACTAACCCCATTAATACTTCTTGCCTTTCTCATGATCAAAGAACTAGTCTAACAAAACGTTATAAAACGAGCAATGTAACAAGAAATAATAACTCAGAATCCGTTGAAAGATTATTCCATATTTCATCGGATGAAACTTTTCGAAGATTCCAGAACATTTTTCCAATTTAAAGCGACGTCAGCTCGGGTTATCGGTATTATAATGCTTTCGAGCTCTTCAAATGAAATTTTCTCTTAAAATCGTATTAGAATACATTATGTTAATAAAGTCTGTGAGACTGTGATTCTGTATATTTTGGATCAAAGACGATTTTGGATAATTGAGGTATCGTTAAAGATTAAAATGATTCAGCATAATTTTCGTCAGCGAGTAAAGGTGGGTTCAAATATTGCGCGATGATTGTAAGCGATTGCCTTGCGCGGCCCGCATAGTATTTGAAAGACCGTTGCATAAACCTTAGTAGACTTTAAGATTTGCCAATTTACGTGATTAACGCGCGGTTAGACTCGACTCGGTGACAAAATGTGCATGTTATGTGTGTATCTGGACAGAATGTATGAGTCTCCAGTATCTCTGGAATGACTGACCTGTTCGTCTAGTGGTTAGGGACCCTGACTGTTATACCAGAGGTCGTGGGTTCCATCCCCATGCAGCACAAATGTTTATGTGATAAACACGATCATTTGTTCTGTATCTAGGTGCAATTTGTTTATAATATGTATGTATTTAAAAATATACAAGTATGTTTATCGGTTGCCTAGTACATAACACCAGCTACTTAGTATGCTTGTTGAGACTAGAATAGATGGCGTTGTGTTAATGTTGAGGAATATTTAATTTAATCGCTACGATCGTGGGTACATCTTGTCATCTGCCGTTTTTATTCCAAATCAAATCGCGACTGAAAAGTGTCTTGTAGCCGCGCGTTGCTACCGCGAATTTCCCGCTCAATGTAAGAACGAACCTCAACTTTAACGACGACGAAATTTACAAGAGTCATAAATTTCCGTCGGCTCGAATAATGGTGAAGGAATTGATACTAAAATTAAGTGAATTGTCTTGTAAAGTTGTAACAGATTTTTTGCTTATGAGACTTATGCTTGTAGACTTTAGATAAGTCAAGCCTTAAGCTATTTGTTAGATAGTTCCCAGACTTTAGTAATAAAATATATCGTTAATGGTTGTTTGTAAAGGAAAAGGGGATGACCCATGTCTTATTGAGATAAATATGTGATACATAATATAGATTTAGGATTAAGTTGTTGATAAGTCCGTCTGTAACTATGGAATCAGGACCACGAATTACACAACCGTAGTAATCTCGTTTTTAAAACGGTACTAGATAGATTTTATAAAGCGACTATTAAGACACACAAAAGCACATACAAATAGAATAAATTGAGAACTTCATTTGGAATCAGTTATATCAAATGGAAGATTAGTTCTCCATATTCCGTTTATTAGTAAAAAATCAAGTACTATTACGTAACTTAAGCATGACCCGACGTCACACTATTTTAGTAATCGGTAATTCTTTGCGATACTAGAGGATATAATATGACGAATAAAGGATAAAGTCTTCGAATTTCCTTCTCCACATAACTATGACTAATTATAAGGACAATTAAAAAGACTTATCTGCCAATGAATTGTAGGTACGCATGAATCATATAACTCAGAAATCAAATCGTGACCACAAAATATGTGTACAAGTCGCGATAATTTAAAAACAGTAACTGTTTTAAGTTACCACAGATACTACACTTACAATTACCATTTCTGAACCTCCTGTTTTCGTCGCACTAAAATCTTATAGTGTAGTTTTAGTCTTTACTCAAACAATCAGTTTCTTCATTTACAGAACAAAATGCGCAGATGTAAGTTCAAGACAATAGCACACACTCTCACAGGTAAGATATGACAACAATACGCACACACACACATACTCGTTCATATCTGTTTTCATATCTAGGTTATGTCTTGAATCACGGCTTCCCCTTGTCTTTTACAGGTTTCCAATCTATTTTATAGGTGGGAAAGCTCTCAAGTTAATAAAGGAAAACAATAACATCTTTTGTTAGGTACTTCATTTGATTTGTTATTCGCAGTTTTGTAATACAGTTTTTTAGTAAAAATGATTGATAAAACAAGTTGTTTAGGGTATTTAAAAACAAATGCCACGATATTATTATGTTAAGAAAATCTAGCAATCGTTTCATAAAGTAGGTCAATTTTTGAAGTCAAAGTAAAGCATTTATTTTCACATAATATATTTTTTTTTAAGCGTTTAAATCTAAAAGCCTTCGGATATTATCTACTGTATACTTGCTCTCGCAACGAGTCTGTCTTGTCGAAACAATGTTTCACTGAACCGTCTTGAAAAACGTACGTTAAAGAAAATTAAAAAGTGCCTGAGATTGTTTCTGGCTAGCTGCATTTTAAAATTCTTAAAATACAAACATTCTTATTGCAAAAATGCAATGGAAACTTAAAGAAATATTTCTTAACATTGCATCGCATGTTTCAGATTAATTAAATAGTTCGGTATAGACGGATAAGTATTTTTAGCACTCTTTTAATACAATTCATAATTTTATACCGATTAAACACCAACTGGTATATCAGAATATAAAAAAAAATGGTTTCAAGGCTGTTTTTTCTAAATAGATAGAATGTTGTAAGGGGAAGGATTTAATTTATTATGCATCGTATAATTTTGTTATCTCTTCATGCTAAAACAGCTAGAGCAATTTCAATAAAAATTTGTATGAAGGTGGAACCTAGCTGACACCCTAGGTTAATACAAAGACTTTTTCCCGGCTCCATAAAAAAAAATGCTGAAAAAACTGATTTTCACGTGGGTGAAGTCGTGGGAAAGAGTTAGTTTGATATATCTTGATACAATTCATAGAAGAATATATACTCGTACTGTGAGACCGTGTAGACTAAGCTCAGAATGAAAAAGACAAATGACAATCAATTTATATAAAACTAGACAAGCGCTGGCAAACTTAAAGCGCATCGAAGCGTTCGTTTCAGTTTAATAGAGCAATTCGTCTTTTTTTATCTCAAAAGAGATTATAAGCTTTACGTAGTTGAGTTAAGGATGAATTTGCCTTATTTACTTTAAGAGTCAGGCTCTGCAGATGAGCTTGGAGACTACGCTAGAGTGTGGATTGAGTCTGTATGACTTAAATACTTCATCGTCAACCAAAGATTTAGGCTTGGGAGTGTACCACCAGTTACCACTCTTAAAGTAAGAAAGTAGGAATTGTGGAAGTGAAATGCTGCTCTACGCCTTGTATTATTTCATCTCGTTTACACAACATACGTGTTCCTTTACAACTAAATAATAGTTGGCGTCTTATAGCCACACATTTATTTGTGCATAGTCTAGAAAGTTTAGCAGATCATTAGCGGTGTCTAGTGTCTTTTAAACCCTTCAAGCTGTAGCAGCGTGTAGTACAAAACATGAAATTTTGATGTAAAATAACAACAGTCGACCTACATAAACAAAAGCGTGTTAATTTCAACAAAATGTTCTGCCATGAATTAAATTAAACTGAATAGCGAACAAACATTTTTCATAGAAAGTACATCGTATTCACTAGAATTGTGAGCTAAAATAGAATTTGAATTCATGAGCATGAATTGCACTAAGAGAAACAAAAGACTGTTGAAACAAAGTCCGTATCATCGTCACGTCATAGAAAGTGTTATAATAATTACAGTGATATTTTTAGCTTCAAGAGCCATTTTATACAGAAATGTGACGTCATGTGTAGATGACTTTTAAGCTCTGCCTAATTGAGACGCCGCTGCAACGTCGCCAGCTACCTATCCAAGCTGTTAATATTAAAAAGTGTAGTACCTAAATCACGTGGCGACGGATTAGCTACGTCGCCAACATGGCCACGAAGTGCAACTCCGTTTGTGGTTCTGGATTCTTGGCGGCTTGATAACTTTGCCATTATAAACACGTATGAACTGCGTTTTACAGAGTTACCAGGCAGATGCTATTTTGAGTTGCTCGCTTGGAACATAGAAGATGTTTTTTTTTAAAAACTGACTGCCGGCACGCCCTAGCCACTCGATATGGCACTTTTTGGATGATAGGAGTAGCTAGGTTTCTGGTGCAGGCGACGTTGTTATAGCATCTTAGTAAAGCTCTTAACCGTGTAAAGTAAGACTTTTAAATACTCTAATACCTTGTCTTCTCTTCTTAACACGTATCTTGATCAAACCTCTTTAAAGCATGAATACATAAAAAAATATTTTGCGGAGTTCTGAAATAATAAACTTTGTTATGTTTCTAAACTTTGTTATCTTTGTAAATACTTCTACTTCGACTACGTTCTTATTACTAAAATAAATGGTATACGTAACAAGCAAAATTTAGACAAATAGGTAAGTTTCGTCAAAGTAAAACTGTTTCAAGCTTGTACTGTTTGTTCTATGTAAACTTAACTTGTATGATGATCTATCCTCATCTCATAAAGTGTTGCAGAAGCGATATCATATGACCCACTATACGGTGCATAGCTGCGTCTTGCTTCCACAACTGCTGTAGTTTTAGTATAAGATATAGTGGTAAGAGAGTATGTGATTACGGTAATTTAGTGTTAGTAACTTTAGATAGAGTCACGATAGTTTAGATGCATAGTAAGTACACAAGCGTGGGTACCACAACTTGAAAGTTTAAGTGATATAAATTACATAGGATGAAATGTTTGTAAGTAACATTACTGAAGTGTTTGGTGGAATTAATCTTACATAGATAAGGTTCGCCATTGCAATATACAGGTAATTTTTCTGTGTTATACTGTCACACCTATATGTATAATGAGTGTATGTGTCAGTTTGCGGCATTGCAGCTCTCGGGCGTTGAAACCAATTTTCGTGTTATTTTTTATTTCAGAGAATAAGTCAAGAGAGTTCTTATCTAGTATGTTTGATGAAAATAGGTCCAAGATGGCCAAAATAGTGGCTTAGTACACACTTTTTCACCCCTCAATATGGGTCTCAAATAAAAGAGTTTGACTCGTACAATAGTCTACACTGACTTTCGAATCCAAATTTTACAAGGGATTTTTCATTTATACTAGTAGGAATTTCATACCAAAAACGTTTGAATAAAAATTTGTTTTTGAAGAAAACTTTTTCATAAAAAAGTGCCTTATGGTACATTTTCCTTTATACTTACATGAAATACAAAACAAGTAAAATCCGGGTTACCGTAGTGAATAAAAACCGCCTTTGAAATATTTTCCAAGAGCAATGTCGAGTATCGTCGAGGATTTTGCATACAGCTCAAGAAACTGAGCTGTTCTTGAATGTTTTCTGAACTGTGGACCATAAATGAAATAAACTAGACATTAATCTAACGTAACATTCTGGTGAATTTTGATGTAATATTTGAGTGCATACTCGTGCCTGTAAGTATGTGAAAACGAAAAATGGATCTTATTAATAAAATCCATTTTTCAATCACCAGGCCCTATCTGATGAACCGAGATAGTTGTACCAATGCAGTGTAAAGGCCGAAGGTACTTGGTCTACCTTCCATCGTTATTCAGTTATTGTTCCTATCTTTGTTCAAGGAGTCAAGCTTGTGCGCCTCCTTCTTAAGCATTGATGGGGAAGAAAATATAATTGTCGTGACTAAAGTTACACAGTCAACTATCATATTATGCAGTTCAAGAGCTTAAGTTTCTTCTGGGTATACTATCATATTTCTGTATATGATTTGTTAAAAAACAGTTAAGGGATATTAAAATGTAATATTAAAGTCAAGCGGTAAAATAATAATAATACATAATACATGGGAAATAAATAAAATATCTTCAGGAAAATGTAATTACCCATGTGAATAAATAATATAATATATTGCATATTATTGCTTTTTCCATAAACGCGACAACAAGGAAAAACCAGACGCAAATAACTGAGTGTATCATTGTTATGAATAGTTTTTTTGTAAAAGTGTATTGTTCGAATAATTTTATTAGATTTATAATTAAAACCCGTTATTAATATAGTATATATAGTAGAACCAGATTAATACACCGTGATTTTTAGGTCGTTTTAAAAAAGTCGTCCACACAATGTATCCGTCATAAAATACCTCTAGGCGCGAATATAATTTTTTTATCATTAATTAAAATAATATGCATGAAAAAAATAAATAATACATTGGAAATATGAAACATCCTGTTAAAAATGTTTACGTATCAAACTGTTGAAGATACATGCTACATACTTACTGCGAACATTATGATTGCAATAGTAAGACAGCTGTTTTACGCTAAGGTGAATGACCTGTGATAAGACGCCGCCGCGCCGCCCGCGCGGCCCCTTTGGCACAAGGTTCGGACCGCGCTCACTACAGAGTGTTCGTAAAACTGCCTTGTGTCATAATAATGAATAATATTTTTATTTATTCAAATCTTAAAAAAAACATATTTTTTTATTATAAACGTTTACTAGTCATTGGATACATGAACTGGGCTGCTTTTTTAAAACGACCTAAAAGTCACGGTGTATAATAACGAGATAAATGTAGCATCATTATAAAACAAAAATAAATCCTGTATTGTTGTGAAAATAATATAAACCAAACGCGGTGTCAAAAATAAATCATAATTATACAATTTGAATAACTTTATTATAATCATACATTAAGTTACTAATCTAAATTAATACAATCTATTTTTTTTACTTTTGCATAATGGTTTTAAATTAAGTCCTTTATAATTTGTACTATATACATCATGAGGCCATTAGAACACAAGGTAAAGTATGTATCTGTTACACATAGAAGCTTGTCGAGAAACCAACTTAAAAAGAATTTGTATGACAATAGTCAGTTGGAGTCGATAATCATCAGATATTAAAGGTATGCCAGACCCGCTAGCCAAGTCTGCAATCATTATCGATCGTAAACGTCAAAAGAAAACACTCACTTAGCTAGAGGAGATGTTTAGCTCAAATGTATTGAAATGACAAGTCAAAGTTACACGACTCTCCTAGAAAGTATTGTCATTTCTCTACTGAAGGATCGGTCAGTGCTAAGTCTTGTAAAAGTGTTGCTTGTCTATAAGCTCTATGCTACTAATATAGAAGGCCACTTCCCATCCAATAATTAATAAGCAGTAGATATTATTTACTGGAAATCAGAACACGACAGCATCTGCTCCAAAACTTCACGACTTGAATAGATTTTATCACTTTCCTTTATGACCTCTCACGTTTTAAAATCTTGTTTGCGTAGTAGTAGCAAACAGATTTTAGTTTCCCAACGATCGTGGAATTTTGATTCAGTGTTTTCATTATGAGTTGTTTGTAGAATTTGTTCTTGGGTTCTCCATAGACGCTGACCGTCTAAAGTTATCTATTGCCTCTTTTGGTCCTTTTGCGTTAATATAACATGAGTCAGTTCGCGCTGTTGATATTGGTAGTAAATATTGAGTGTCTTTGTCCAAATGAATCACGTTATTTGATTGTCCTTCGTAACTCCTTCTTGGTGGAAGATCATATACGGGTATGTTATCAACGTCGAATTCCTCGCCAACGTTAACCGAACTCCTGAAACGGACTGGACTAGGTACTGTGTCATATTCTGTTTCTGAACTGCTGTCTTCAAAATAATCAGCGCTAGCTTTTCGTACTTCAATTTTGATAGGATTACCTACTTTTGGCCTAACTTCATCATCTGTTTTATTCATGTATATGTATTCTGTTGTATCTTTTGAAGATTCTTTGGAGTTGTCTTTTTCTTTCTTTATAGTAGTATCTGATTCTTTAATATTCTCTTTTCCAGAATTGGTTTTATCGACTTTAGTATTGAATTTGATTTCATTCTTTATGTCCTTGTTTTCATCAGATTTTTCCTCCTCCTTAATTGGCAGTTTACTATTTCGTATGAGTTCTTTCTTGATATCCATAGGCGTTCTATTCAACAATTTTTTGTCTAGTTCGTTTAGAAATTCAGGTTTTGGCTCGACTTTTTCCTCGTTCTTCATATTTAAAAGAGCATTTAGATCTCTGAAGCTAGCAGAATCGCTTTTCTGTACCCTTTTCAACACTTCCTTACAAATTTCGTCCATTTGTCTCCGTTGGATTATCGGTGACATTCTTCCAAAGGGTTTTTTCGTAGGAATGATCTTAGCTTCATCAGAGCGGGTTGTTGGTAGTGGCTCTGGCTGTCGGTTTATATCTGCCATGACA
This sequence comes from Chrysodeixis includens, assembly GCA_941860345.1. Classification (NCBI taxonomy): domain Eukaryota; kingdom Metazoa; phylum Arthropoda; class Insecta; order Lepidoptera; family Noctuidae; genus Chrysodeixis; species Chrysodeixis includens. The sequence goes on along the minus strand of OW796107.1, from coordinate 3,916,652 downwards.
GCACTATTAACACTAAACGTGCTACCATCATCTTTATCATATCCATCATTGAGGTTGTATAGATTCTGTCCTATAGAATCTTCTTGTGCTATATTGTTCGTTACAGGATTAAGACTATAAATTCCACCAACACGTTTGTTCTTGATATTAAGATATAATGCTAATGATAGTATAACTAAGGCTATTAACAAAATTACTATCGTTACTCCCATTAGCCATATTATGGCTACATTGACACACACTGCCATGTCAGCTTGTGTCATTTACCTGAAATAAGTAAAATACTGGTTTATTGAAATGATTTCCTTGTCCATACTGCTTTCCTAATAAGTACAATTATTTAATCAGAACATTTTAATTTAATTAGGATATTTGAAACCCCTAAATTTTCATACTTATGATACTGATTAGTTTTTTTTTTGGATAAATAGATGAAAAGGATATTTAAAAAATATATTATTATTCTTATCTAGTTCGATTTGTTATGATTTGCGATTTAAATCCAACAAACTCATATTACTCACCTTATTTCCAAAGATATTTTTCTCTTTAATGGATAACAATTAGCACTAATTGAGCACTTAACTATTAGAAATGGAAAACAATACAACTCCCGTGTTACGTGTCAATCCCAGCATATTTGCTAAACACTGAGGTTCCAGTATGAGTATAATAAGGAAAACATTTTCTGTTACAATAATAACTCGAAACACAAACTCAAAAAATGAACTTTATCTCACCGTGTTAAAGTTGAAATTGCTGGTTGATTCAGTATCACTATGATTTATGCTTTAGGCGACATAGTTACGTAGTTTTAAAGTTTTTGTTTATTCGCTGGTATTGTACTTTGCTATGTGGGATGTTGACACATAAAGCAGACAAACAAACAAATATTTTGAGTCATTCCGCTTTGATTCTTGAGAAAAACATCAGTGTTTGCGAAGCATTTCAAACTGTCGCCTTGACCAAGCAGTATTTGTGTGAACACGGTTTATATTTTTTTTATGTTAGGCGAATACTACTTTTTATATGATTTCAGTTTAATTTGTTCTAAATACAAAACGTGTCTTGACTAGGTCTGAACAAGTTCATTCTTTCAGTTTTTACTTAATTTACTTTATCTAAATGCAACGTGTCCGTGTGGTGTCCGGATATAAAGAATAGCACCACCCCATATCCTCCGCTGGGTGTCGTAAAAGGCGACTAATGGACCTTAAGACCCAGTGCACTGTACCAAGCACCTTGGGTCACCCGAATGGTGGTGGGTAAACAACCAACAATCGCATTCCCATAGAGGGTTAGTGTCAGGCAGGCGGCCGACTATAAAATCATAGCCAAATCTTTAAGCAACATGTCTAGAAGACGTGATGCGCCGACTCCAAGTGAAATGGGATAAGGGCAGGAAGATAATGATCTAAAATATGCAACGTTTTATACTATGAATAAACTCTGGACAATCTTTTTTTACGTTTTTATAATTAAAAAAACTCGTGTCCGTAAGTTTTAACTTTCCACAACATTTTTCAATAATCCACTGGTCTTTGAAACACGATAGGATCTTGTCTCACACGGCCACTTCAAATTAAAAACACTTAAACTTCAATTTTACCAAAGTAAGGATCATTTTCATTAAAAATGTTTTTGCCTTTATCTAAAAGAATACAGGGGAACTTTTGAACAAGTCGAAAGAAACTGATATTAATTGCTTAAAACTTTTACAAACTTGGCTTACAGGTAAGTAAAATTAGTCAATTTGTTTTTGATGAAAATTTACGAGGTGTAGATAATTATTTATAATCCTTAGAATAAACCCATAGTATAAAGTGTCTGTCTACTTCAAAGAGAAGATTTGATTAGGTAAAGATAGGTAGGATAAATACAAAAAATCTGTTTAAATAGTCCGTAGTAAAATATAAAGAAATTAGACACAGTCATGTCTGTTGCTAAAGCAAGATAGAAAAAAAGGGTTAAAAAAAGAGAGATTTTTTGCCATTTTCCTCAAAACAATAATATACGTTATCGCCATGTCATGTCATTTTTTAAGTCAATGTACCGTTCTTAGATTTGCTTACCTGAATAAGCAAAATACGAAAAACCAAAAACACATTTTGAGATAACAAATGTTTGTAAGGAAAATGTATTGACATAGATTCATGGGATGACAAAGCGTTGTGCTTTCTAGTTAAGTTAACGCTTATTAATTATTGTTATTGGGATGTGGAGAGCCTATTAAATTTCACTGTTTAATTTCAAACTTTTATCCCTATACACTGATCATATACCTATCTTCCGCTTAAAATTATACCAACTGTTGGTGTAAATTTCTGGTTCGATCGAAATTACTTAAATTGGGTGCGTATACGCATACATACATGGTACAGTATGTTATTTTAGGATTTCCTGCAATAATAGAATGTAATTAACTTCACGACTGTTAATGTATTGGATTTCATATTTGTCAGCGGTAGGTAAACATCCTACTAATATAACAAACGCGAAAGTTTGTAAGTATGGATAAATGGATAGATGGATGGATGTTTGATACTTTCAATGCTTAATCGGCTGGCTCAATTTTGATTGAATTTGGTATAGATTTTGGCGACACCCTGAACTAATACATAGGCTACGTTTTAACCGACTGCCTTAGACTGTTTTTGCAGTTATAACCGACATTCGGACGGGAGAAGTCGCGGGTTTCTGCTAGTAAAATGTAAAAATAAAACAATTATAAATAAACTTGATACCGGATAATTACTTATGATTTATCTCTCATAAATTTGATGTCTTCACAAAGCCACGTATAATTGTTTCAAAATAAATATATTTCAATGTCAAATATTAATGGCAAAATTCGAAATCATCACAGAAACACCTGCTTTCATAGACACTGAATAATACTCCAATAACTTCGAAATATCTAAAATACAGATCCCTTATTCAGCTCCATATATTACGTGGTAGACGAAACAAGATTGTATCAATGGCTGTCGGAAAATCGTTGGCCCAGCTGAAAATGTTTTTTATAGTAAAGTCCTACTTACATTATAAATGTGTAAATTTGAGTGTGTATGTTTTTTACCGTTTTACGTCTAAATGTTTTAGACCAATTTTTATGTAGTTTGGTATGAAATTAGCTGACACCCTAAATTAACAAAGGCAACTTTTGACACGACTCCATAAAAGGAAGTTAATATTTCTTGCATCTTAATCGATTTTCACCTTAGAAAAAAACAAAAGCTACTTTTTACCCAACTCCGTAGGTACAAGAACGATCTCAAAAAAGTGAAAATTGTGACGTTCAAATGAGGGTAACTAAGAAACCATGCACTTCATGGTGACCCGCGACCACGGTCGGTGCAATTCGGCCGAAACGTCGAGAAAAAAGAAGTGTCGTAAACCATATATTATTTTGTTTTCCATTTGTTGTCCAAAATATGTTTACAAGTCCCAAAAGTTTAAAAAACATTTATTGCGTACAAGGTTTATGTTTTTGCAGCTATAACCGACTTCGCTATTGGTATGGGATTAGCTAACACCTTAGAATAACATAAAGGTTATTTTTCTGACTACGTAAAAGGAGAGTGAAGCCGCGGGAAAAAGCTAGTCGGGAATATTCCTTAAAGTACCTTCTTTTACTGCGGGCAGGCACTTTAAGTACTTGACTTTAAAGCCCCGGAGAGGCCATTTATGTGGTCGAGTCGTAGCCGGATCATTCTTAACATTTTTTTCTTGTCTACGTCATTAGCTGTAATTGTGGATACTGCTCTCATCTGTCTATTTTTATTTAATCTTTTAAATAATATCAGTGTCACCTGAATGAGCTGACAGCACGATCATTTGTGCTGTGTCTGGATGTAATTTATCTATAATATTTATGTATTTGAAATACATAAGTATTTTCATCGGTTGTCTAGTACTCATAATACAAGCTACTCAGTATGCTTAACTTGAGACTAGATGACGTTGTATGGTGTTGAGGAATATTTATTTATTTATTATTATTTAATATTCTTATTACATAACTGGAATTTCGAAAAACCGTGACATTGTTGACATAGTTTACATAATAAACGAATAACAAAGCAGTTGAGTAATGAGAAACTAAATCCAAAACAAACAATTACGTATAAATTTACAATAACAAATGTTTTCCCCAAATGGATTTAATCTGTTTCTATAATTATCTCGCTCGCCTTATTTAGTTTAATTTTCACAGCTATCTGAGACCCCACACTACCAGGCCAATCTCTTTACCCTTCGATGCCAAGCCCATCATTCTTTAACAATTTTGGCCCATGTAGTTCCGCCCTTTTTTTTTTAGACGGGGATTCTCATTGACACCCACCTCCTCGGAAGAGGGAATCGGTAATGTCAAACTCTTACTGATTAAACCTAAGCCGGCATATAACGTCTTCTTCATTAGATCGGTGCTGCATGGCAATGCATAGTAACTTATCATGCAGCATGTAAGTAGGAAAGTCTTGTATATTTGTCTTTTCTCTAGTTCTTAGATCTTTCTTCATCTTCTAAACTTTTCTGTCTTTTTTTATGTATGGCCACGTGCTTCGTTATCTAGCGAAACGTTACACTAGCTTCAATCTTGTTTTAGTTAGTCTACATTCAGTAGTGTCATCCTAAAGCTGAGATGATGATTTTATGATTTTTAAGGGAACTCCAGTCATTGGATTACTCCAGAATAAAACAAATATCATGTTTAAAGACATCAGTGACTCTACATTTTAGATCTTCCTAACCGATGCCATTTCAGAGAAAAGTAACCTATTTCTGAAGGAATACTTTATCAAGCGACATTTAATGTAGCGAGAATTTGTATTCAATGAATCGTTAGAGGATTAAGACGTTCATTTTCTTCATCTCAATAATCTTTTAAGTTGTGCTTGTTCTGAATAATTGAGCGTTCATTGATACTATAAATACTAAGCGTGATCTGCGTTTATTGATAGTGTTAAACTAAATGTTAATTTAGGGATGATCTTTGAGGTCAGATACAATATTTTTTATGGTTTTTGGGATTCTAACTTCACATCTTCAATAAACTAATATTAATAGAGGACGTACTAACAAAATAGTATAGATAGGTACGAATCGTTGAACAGGTTTATATAAGTTATACTACAGATTATTTAACTATAATTACTAAGATACTACTGACAAAGAGTGAAAGAAAACATTATGAGGATTCCTTGGTTTCAAATACTGTTACCGCCAATTCGCAGTGAGCTAGCACGATGATCAATGCTCAAAACCTTCCCGATATGGGAAGAGGCCTGTGCCTAGTCTATAGGACGTGTATATAGGCTAGTTTATTATTATAATTATAAAAAAAAAACCATTTTTATTTTACTTTTCAACGCAATTTTTACTGTTCTTTGGTTTTGACACTTGGTCGTCGCCAGACTGTCTCGAAGTTTACAATAACATTGTTTACGTCATAAAACTATGACGTATGTTTTTTGTTTACATCACCGATTGAGTGGGTATTCTCGTCATTAGTTTTACCTTTATTTTACCGGTTGTGTTGCATATTACAAATGTTTGAATTTATTTGGGAATTTTTAGAATGTTTTGTTCAACAAAAACGAAAAGTATTTTATTTAGCTCATGCAAAATTTGATCAATTTATTTTGTATCATGGAAATATTGTTGTACTTTAGTCTATCAAATTGGTTTCAAAAATATAATTCGCAAAGAGCTGATCGAAACAGTGACACGACAAAAATTCAAATATACTATTTGTAGATAAATGCACAATCGATAAATTAATATCTAAGATATTTATGTTAACACTAGCTTTTGCCCGCGGCTTCGCACGCGTTAAGAAGTATTATTAGGGCCTACAAAACTTCCTTGTACACAATATTCTTAACTAATTTGTCATTTGGCGCTAAACCTATCAAGATGCTGGGAGAACTTACTCGTGAGCAAGCAACATAGAACTGTCCATGCGAGAAGCAATGTTCTCTCAAGTCAATACCCGCAAATTTGAGAGTTTGCCCCTGAGACTTGTTTATAGTCATGGCTAGTCAAAAATCTAAGATTTCTACAAACATCCCCTATTTCATCCCCTTATGTGTGGAATTTATCAAAATCTTTCTTAGCGGATGCCTACGTTATAGTACCTATATGCATGTAAAGTCTCAGCCCGATCGGTTTAATTTTGACAAAGTTTCATAAAAAATTTCATCCCCTATTTTATCCCCTTGGGGGTAGAATTTATCAAAATCCTTTCTTAGCAAATATCTACGTTATAACATCTATCTGCGTGCCAAATTTCAGCCCGATCCTTCCAGTAGTTTGGGCTGTGCGTTAATGCATTAATTTCGATCGAATTCGATTGCCATAAAAACGGTTCTAGTGAGTTGATCTTAAAAGATAGACATATACTGTCGCGGACATTTTTTTAGATCATTTTAATAGGAATAATTCTTACATGCATATATTGTGTGTATCTTGAACCGTTTTCGCAGCGCACGCAACGGAAACCCTCAAGGATGAACAATTTTCCCCGTTTTTTGTCACATTTTCCATTATTTTTTCGCTCCTAATAGTTGCAAGGTGATATTATATAGCCTAAAGCCTTCCTCGATAAATGGTCTATTCAACACAAAAAGAATTTTTCGATTCGAACAAGTAGTTCCTGAGATTAGCGCGTTCAAACAAACAAACAAACAAACAAACAAACAAACATACAAACAAACAAACATACAAACAAACAAACAAACTCTTCAGCTTTATAATATTAGTATAGATCTAGGAATTTTATTATAAGTAAAATGAAAACTCAACAAGGCTTCAAAAGTGTTCAATTCTTTCCATTTGATTGACGTGTACAAACCGTTTCAAAGAATATGTCTTCTTTGTCTGCAAAAACGTATAAAAATTTAGATCTGTCTGACCTACTAAAATTTTGAGCACACGTATGAAAATTTATTTAGCGCAACCCTATGTCTATTATTCATAAAATATTGACCTTCAACAATTTGCAGTTTCAAACATGATTTTGTAGCAGTTATTACTAAATTTTTCGCTAACAATAAATATATATAGATTCCGGTGGCTCTGCAAAGCCGGCCCGTGACGAGTGTGGAGCGAGCACCAAATATTCATAAACTGTTCTTCAGTGCCTCACTGAAGGAGATCAGTGCACTTTTAGATATAAAGCTGAAAAGAAATAACACTTTGATCTTAGCTAAAAGGCCGAGAAGCGATGTCGAATACAATCCCACAGGGATAGTCATCACAACGCGTCGAATCTTAACACCGCCATTTGTAATGATGACGTCATAGCGCCATAGTGCTATCCATTAAGTGATTCGAGAGTTTCATACATTTATAGGTTTTAAATTATATGTATTTTTGCCGCTTTGTAAAAAAATATAATTATAATTGATGTAGCTTTAAAAGTTTTAGGTCAAAAATTAAACCAAATGAATTAAATTTAGACTCACTTGTCACCAAGACTTTTTGTTTGTGTCAATAATTAATATTGTAACGAATAACTTTAGCAAAATAATACTATTGTTAAAAAAGTCAATCAAATATAAGTTAATATGGCAAAAACCCCTTCATATCCTATTCTACCACAAATTAGCAACGAGTCTACATTTAGGTGAAGATAGAATTTATTTCTATTATATAGGAAACGCCATCCATACGATTTATGAGTGCATCTATTTTATTAAACTCTATTTACATCTTCAAAAATATTTTCAAAGTTCATATCTCCAATATTCAATATTCAAGAAACTTGAATACTTCAAAATATATGCTTTAGATCCTAAAATACTTTATAAACTTCTCTGACTTCCGTATTGACATTTGCTATCTTATCGGGTGCTACATAAATCTTACACTGGTAAATAAAAGTGGAGTAAGCAGTGGCATCTTCCTACGAAAGCTGGGTAAGTCTTAAAATGATAATAATGTCCAGACCGATTTCGGCCACGGCAGCTAGTGTTACTATGACACCAACCAGCTATGCGGGACATAATTATAGTGTACAAGCGTGTGTGCAAACATAAATGCACTCTCCGTTCTTTTACTCTTTTAGTCCGATAGGACGGCAAACCGACACGACCGGAGAGGCCGGCTTTCCGAAACACGGAAGATGTGATATTTATTTCTAAAATACAAGCAACATTCGAAAAGTTGGTGCGCGCCGTGGGGATCGAACTCGAGACCTTTGATTTAGCAGTCCTGCCGTCTTACCATTTGGCTATCAGAACTTCAGTCTTAGCCTTAAACAATTTAGGAGAAAGTTTGTTTTTTTTTCGATTTGACGTATTCTTTTTCGCACTTTGAAGAAGATAAGAGATATATCGTGATTTTATAATTGTCATCTCGTCTCTCTTATTTTAGGTATTCTCTTTCTAGGTAAAGGCGTTGGATGAAGACATTTAAAATAAAAAAAGAATATTATAGCAATTACTTTTACTAATGTACGTCTACACGAAGGACATTATAATAATATCTTCTGAAATTCTAAGCTATTTTAATTTTATGACCCACTTTTGTTGTTCAAACAATCTCTATGAAAGAAGTTCTGATCTAGATAATTTATTATATAAACTAAAATTTCCATTTTACCTTTATTACTGCTAGACGCGGTTTTATTATAAGTTCACGGCCAGGTCACGATACAATTCTGTTATTACAAAAGAAAGTTATTTCTGTAAATCTATTCGGTTATTTTGAAACTTATAACTTAAATACAGAGGTAAATATTGTATAGACAGTAAATATTTATTTGGAGGTAGAATTAATTATTCTACGTGCTTTAATATTAAATTAAATTCTGTTAACCTTTCAAAAACTTATTCCACTGGTCTACATGTAGGTAAAAATTTTGGAATAGTTTTTTTAGTCCGATGTGTTAAATCAAATATCCATCTTTTATATCCGATTGAGACGATACAATGTGTCTTGGAGAAAGTTGTCCATTTCCTTAAACAAAAGCGGCGTATAAAAAAATACGAACTTAAGTTAGAGACAAAAAAGATTTTATTCAAATTAACTTCTTCCTGACCTATTCCTCCTGCGGTAAGAGAAACAGTAACTCCCCAGTATTGTCTTATTCTCTAGGTGTCTTTGTGCGTGTTAATTGAATGTGAATAAATGTCAATCGCATGTCTGTGAAACCCCCCGTGACACAAGCATTCAAATCATTAGTGCAGGAGTAGTTAACAAAAAAATCTTCTCTATACATTTCACATTACTGTCTTATTACAACTTACACGATAGCTTTGAGTTCTGTTGAAACAAGCTACAACCTGTACCTATAACAACCCTTGTTCTCATCCTGTCAGCCTAGTGGCTGTATTCGATTACCGTTCACTTCCGCAACCCTTGTTAAGTGATGGACTTGTTAACTTTCCTATAAGATATCAGATTTCATAACTTTTGTTCTTATCTTTTGGGACTGGGCCCACTAAAGGCAAAGTACACATCATCCTTTTCGGTCTACCTGTAATTTTATATTGTGTACACTTTCTATGGTACTGGTTGTAAGAAACACTTTCTCTTTTATGTTGGCCATTAACTAACTATACTAAATATTGACCTTTTTTTTGTAGCACTGAGAGTCCTCATGGAATATCCTCCGTCTTTTACCGGTTAAAATCACCAGAGCGTCCTCATCTGCTTATGGCCGGGGCCATGGTGGTCACTTCCGCATTAACTGTGCATATGGGTACCTCCTTCCAACTTAGGGAAAGTGCGGAGCATCAATATTTAACTAATATTGTCTTTTATAACGAAATATAATCTGTTTTGTTTTGTTTACACAGCGTTAATATTAAATCTACTGCGGGTCCAAATGTAACCTTTGTAGTCAGTATTGTTTGGATATCGACATAACCATTTACTACAACAATGTCAAGTTGTTCTCATAAAATTTTATAAAATGCATATTGAACGCATGCAAAATCAAACATCCAGAAAAACAACTTCGAAATATACATCAGATTTTCAAAGGACTCTTATTTTTCCCCAAAGTAGACAACACGAATTTTATTTATATCATCCTTAACAGCTTGCAATTTATAACAGAAATGGGACTTGTCCCCTTGTGTATTATCAAGCTAAGCGGAAACAAAACGGTGTGTCAGCATGGGAACAGCAGGGAAAACCATAGACAGATATTTTGTAAGCAATTCTTAAGCTTTGTGATCTCATAAACGCCCTTCCTTGAGATATATTATAGGAGTTGTTGACACTGAATGACGCTTATCTTGAGCCTTAATGTTAGGGTACGTAATTTTGATATACAGTGTTATGTTTTCGTATAAACTGTGGCAGATTAGGACGTCTTGGTTTTATGCTTGTAATTCTGAAGTGAAAGAGGTTTTGGAAAAGAGGCTACATAAGTCACTTATAGTAATGTTTTTTCAAGCGATTACTGCTATATAAAAACATAAAATTGTTGTTGATTAGGAACAAAAGTTAATGAATATATTCAGATTTTTAAATATCAGAACTCAATCAAATGCAAGCGGTGGTTGTTGCAAATAGATCTAAAATTGTTTCATTACAATTTGTAAAAGCTATGCTATTAAATAGTTTAGCTTTTTTCTTTTCAGTAAATTTTGCAAACGTCAACCTGTAGAATGTGCTACAAGTTGACGCCATCAGTAAATACGAAAGGTGCAAGTTCCAGTGTTAAGATGATTTTACAAATCGGATTATATTCATTAGAGTTTACATATCGACAAACATCGGTAGAAGTTAAAGTTGAGAATAAAGACTTGCGTGTACAAAGCTTTAATATAAAAGAGATCTAAGACATGATAACGAACCTATCAGTATTGACTTGTTGACGCAGATGTCTGTGTTGATATAACACCAATCAAAAATAAATCAGAGACTTACCCTTACGTACATAAACGAAAGTATTCAATATTCGGACACCAGCTGTTTCAAGTACGATGACGCACAATGGTTTTTGCACTCTATGTGTATGTATATAGGTTTTGTTTTTGAGTGGCTGGGACATAAGTGGACGCTGGTATGGACGTGCAATCGATTCATTATTTGTTAGAGATATATGTGTCGAATGTACGAACTAGATTATGAGATTGTATGAGTAAACCGAAAATGAATACAATTGTTATGAAGTGAATTTGGACGAAATCGTAAAATGATTATACAATTACTCTATTATAGCTATGATTTTTGTGAAAACTTTCGAGTAATGTTTATCAGGTCGCCAACAATGATCAAATCACTCACATGTCTCGTCATTTGTCGGAAACAAATAATGTCATCCGTTTACATTTGTTGTTTTTAATTTGTGACTACGCTAAAGCAATGTAATTTTGAAGGCGCCCTGGCATTCGTGTTTTTTTTATATCCATACTCAGAGCATAAGTTTGTGGATACACAATATTTCCTTTGTAGTGTAAATGTCTCTCACATAAATAGAATAAACGGTTATAATCTTGATCATACTGTTTGGATAAATAAACTTATCATAAATTGAATCTCAGTGTATCTTAGCAACAAACAAATTGATCGTATCATAGTATCTATATTGAAAGTAATAGATTTTATTGACTGCTTATTATTTTGGTTATATTTGGTTTGGACGTCATAGCAATGTGGAATGATCAAGGTCAGATTTTCTATCAAAATGTGGTAGTAAAATGATGCCTATATTTAGATGAATAGAAACGAAATTCAAGTATAATTTTAGTCTTCAATTGGAAAGTTTCGAGAACATTTACATACATTTTGTTTTTGAAAATATGACGAATCACATTTAACTGACGCCCTGGATTTAGGAAATAAATAAAGAAAGAAAATACATTTAATTGCGTAATTGAAGACGCATTCCTAAATACGTTACATTATCTTAAGTCAAAAATAAATAAAACATAAAAAGGAGCTAAAGTAAAAATATATTTACACTCAGGATTCTGTTTAACCGCAATCGTCAAAGAGGGTAATGTTTTTGAAACTATAACCGACATTCTTCTTTCGTCGAATAGGACGTGTTAGGAACAAACAACCAAATTATTGTATAACATTACATAACATTGAAAAGTACATACATAACAGCGTTATACTAAAGCGGATCATAATAAAACATGTAGATTTAATGGAAACGTAGTATTACAGTCGTAAATCATTCTCCACGTACGCTATTAGACGGACTATAAAACTGTAAATACTAATGTCAAATGTTACTCGGAACTATAAAAGTAAAGAGATTTTGCTTAATTTACAACGCCATCTAGTCCCGAATTAAGTATAACTTGACAACTGATAAACGTCCTTATATATTTCCAAATACATACATATTATAGATAAATTACACCCAGACAAAAAAACGAATGATCGTGCTCATCACACAAACATTTGTCCTGGGTGGGAATCGAACCCACGATCTCCTGTTTAGCAGTCAGGGCCACTAACCATTAGGCCAACCGGCCGGTCATATATTTATTTATCTTCTTTTCAAGTTCTAATAAAATCCTTTGAAATCAAAGTGAACAAGCAACGTTTTTATGAAAACGGAACCGCGGTCTACCTTTTCATTATGTTTTCAAAGCCGCGATTAAATATCGCAATAAAAGGCTTCCATTCTCTGATGCTTCATATTTTATTACTCCGGCCACGATCTCTCTAATGAATAACGCAATAAGGCAATAAAATGCAGCTTTCCGGTCTCTATAATACCTTTATAACAAATAAATACAAAGGAATAAGTGGAAAAGTGGTCTATCTAAAAATGCACCTGAATAAATCTTTATTGCGTTGTGGAAACATTATTTAATAAAATAATGTTTTATTTTGTTTGTTTAATGTTTAGGAAAGAAGCATTTTTATTTTAGGGCTTAAACTAATTCAATTTATAATGCTCATTTTACTTAAACTTCATCTTCTCGCGAAATCAACTGCACGGACAGCCAAGTGGTACAGATGACTACGCCAATTATCACTGTACCCGACGGGTCGCGGGTTCAATCCCCATAGGACAAGAATTTGAGCGATCAACAAAGGCTTGTTCTGAGTCTGGGTGCCTTTATGCGTGTGAATTAAATGTCAGTGTAACCCCCCGCGACACAAGGATTAAAATTCCTTGATTCCTAAAGATTGGACAGTCTGGCCAAAATGTGTATTTTCATGTGAAAGAGAGATCCATTCATTTTGGACGTCTATTATTTCTGACAAACGTTCTCAAACAACCATTCATCGGCATTTTTCTATACCGAATTACTCTATACATAAACTTTGTTTTACAAATTTCTTTTTAACTTAAACTACCTTATTATTGTTAATTGACTTTAAACAAAACACTATTCTTAGCAAAACGTGTTACATGGTATTTACGTCAGTTACCCACGGTCTCAGTTATTGAGGAAGCTGTACAAAACAGTCGGTCAGTATCAATAGTTCAAGTTTAAACTTACTGATTGGAAAGAATCCGTATAACTACCGACCATTGTTTTGTTATTAGTTGGTTGAGAAAGTGTGAGTTTGTTTAAAGGGCAAGTTTAATATGTAATCGCTATTTGAGAAGCATTTGTCGAAAATGTTTGACTGTTTATCCTTTTACGCGCCAAATATATTCTGTAAATAACTGAATCTTCAAAGAAACATGTTTTTCTAGACCTATTTTAATGTGTATCGACGTTTGAATAGCGGTAGCGGTCGCGGCGATTGGAATTGGTGATTGGTGATTAGGAACTACGATTGGGTATGAAACTAGCCTGGCTATCACGATAATTTATCTACTCACGAAAGTTAATAATAAAAAAAATGCTAAAAGCAACAAGTGAGATTTTCTTACGTTTAAAGTTGTTCTAAGAGAGATTGCAATTTGCAAAAAAAAAAACAGAAATACTTAGAAGAAGATTCAATTATTTCACAACAACATTTTATTAATACTAAAGACCGCACAAAACGGCAAAGATAGAACTTAGAACCAAGAAGTGCAATTTATTGTTAACGGACATGATACCGCGTTTCGAAGGATTTAATGGAATTTCCTGAAACCGTAATTGTTTTCAGGGCCTCTACCATGAGATTCTAAACCAAAACTATCACCATTGTGGAAGCGAGACAACGCTCTACATTGTATAGCGGCATCTCCCTCGCACGGCGAAAGCAGTTTTACTCTAAAAGAGTGTAGTAAAGGTACAGGTATGGGCTTCAGACATTGTTTCCAAGTGACTCTCGGTTCGGTTCGTTCCCTTCTTGCAGTTTCAATGGCAAGTCTTAGATTGTATTCTGACATAGGATCCTTTTGTTAACCACTAGCTATTATTAATATCACTTTCAGATCGTATAAGTTCTCGGTTGTCTTATTTGTCTTGAACTGTTTCCGGAAGTTTGGGTTGTGGGTGTATTCTTTATTTAATTTTATTCAAATCGAATCAAATCAAAAGGTGTTTATTTCGAGTAGGCTTTTTCAGACACTTTCAAAATATTACTGACTCTTGTTGCGCAGTTCCAAAATGTCATTCTTATGGAGAAGAACCGGCAAGAAACTCCATTTAAACTATCATATACATAATGAAAGTTGTAATGCTATTTCATAAACATTGTTTTTGGTTTAGTTAAATCAAATTGCTGTGTCCATTTTAGTTCATCATATTATTTTATTGTAGTCTATTCATTCACAACGATCGAATGAAGTATCCAAGGTCACCTTTGTTGTTTGTTAATGAAATAACAATTAAAGACGTATCGATGACAGAAACAAACAAACTCATTGTTTAATTGAATTGTAATTCAAATCTCTGCATAATTTACTTGTGTTAAACTGACCTTTGAAGGATCAAAGGCCATTTGAACTAACATTAGTGATTTATTGTAGTAGTGATGTAGTAAAACCCAATAAAATGTTAATAGAATGAATAAAACATTATGTCCAGTCCAAGAATAGATTTAGAATTGAATGTTTGGTGGCGTTAAAAATAGAACTCCTATTTTCATTGTTTAGTCACGCGATTGTTTTTTTTTACTTGAAGTCTTTGTTGGATAACAAAACGTGGCCGGCTTATAGGACTAGTATTACAGTCAACCTGCGCCCTCGGGAAATATGAACTACACTTCATCATCTTCATCTAATCTACTTCTTTTTCTACTTAGTAAAGGTCACTGACCGAGAGTACAAATATTTCCATCACATATTTTAAATTATACGTTGATCTGTATAGTCGACTGTATATGTATATCATAATATAGTCCAAGTATGATACCCTATAAAACCTGAAACACTATTTACGACTATCTTGGGAACCGGGTTATACCTATTTAATAACACTAAAACTATTCATATCTAGGTCTCAAAACTTATCGGGAATTTTTCAGTATATCAGAAAAAAATTATATGATTTTTACGTTGTAATACGGTAGTTTGGTAAACACCCACGCCACACCATTTATATTCTGCAATCGAGTAAACTTCTAAACGTTTCAATCTAAATAAAAACACAGAAATGATTGTATTACGTTATAATCAAATCAGAATTCTTTGTTCTTACAATTCTTGAACTTATCTTTTCATAACTCAGGTGCACTTTGTTTATATTAGAAAAATATATTTTGTTTAGTGCGTTTACTAGCAATAACATCAGGGTTGTTTTCGTTGCGGAAAAGAAACGTCGCTACACGCATTGTAATGCTCCGTCTTCTTTTTTCAATAGCCACAGGTCTGCTTGAACAGTTCACAGTACAGGTATTGCTCTTGATAAATTTACGATGTTCAAATGTTTGTGGAATCTGTTGATTTTTACGAGTTACGTCAATGAAAATGTTGTTATTCACTTGATGATTTTGTTTTTACTCTGAGCGAGTGATGAGTATATTTGAACGCAAGAATAAGTCTGATAACGATTGTACTAATGATTAATGTGTAGAATATAGTTCTCCAAAGTTAATGAAGTATTACTACGTTATTAAAAAAAATCGCTAAAATACATTTCTAGCTAGCAAAAACATCGTTAACAAACGCAAAGAGAGTTAACGTTTACAAACATGATTAATTGCCTGCATAAAAGAAGTTATTTACATGTCATTAATTTTCAGCTTTGAGAATGTTTAGTGTACTTTTTTAATCCCTTCCTGTGCCTGTACTACGGGTTTAAAGCAGGACTATTGCGGGTGTGGAAGAGAGATGCCGATATGCTTAGTATATATTATTTCGCTGTCTCGCTTTTACAGTGCATAAGTCGTTTTAACGATTCATATCTAGGTAGTAAAGGAAAACAGTTAGTTTTTGTTTAATACTTATTATGTGTTAAAGAATGTGTTTTTTCACACATTTGTAATGTTTATTATGACGTTATTAAATTTCACAAGTGTTGTTTATAGCAGCAATAAATTTTTGTTAATCTACAGGGTGTGCTTATACCAAATTGTTCCTTTTAACTTCTAGCGAAAAGGTGTATGTTCTATTTAACTTTTTTTTCTGTCCATGCAGATGGCTTAAGTAAAGGCTTATACTCCTATTTTTCTAGTCCGATGGTGTATTTCTAGACGGAATTGTAGTTTCCTCTTCAATACATCGATCCACATTCATATTATGTTTGTTTACTAACTGCATAATTTACGAGTTAGCTGTTTAGCGGCACGAAAACAAAAAATAAATTGTGACAAAAGTCGAGGCATATAAATAGTTCTATTTATATCCTTTATTTTAAATAAACAACTCTAAAATTCGCACCTACAGCACACAAAATTGAACAAAGCCTTTTTGAAATGCAAATAGTTCTCTAACTCCTATAAATGGGTTAGAACATTCAACATCCAAGTGTTGCTAGTCTCAAAGACTAAGTTTGAGTGCGAATAACCGCATGGAGCCAGGTCAGCGCTTGCGAGAGATGCAATAACTTACTAAGGGCCATATAGTGTGGAAGGTGTAGGCTATGGCGAAAACGTTTTGTGTGTTACAGTGACACGTTTGACTATCTATCCATGAATACGAACGCAGATTATATCTACGTAGTACCACAAAAATTAGGCTATGAGATTACGCATTTAAGTTTCAGAAGAGAACAAAAGTAAGGAGGCCATTGGCTAGCAGTGGAATTTTAGAAAGCTACATAAAAAGGGGATCATCACATTTTTTTGTATCCGCCATGACTGTAGCTTTTGAATACGCATATTATGTATTTTTGTCCCGCGATCATAAAATTACTAACTTGAATGAAACTTACACGTAACGACATTCTTTGCTGTTATCTGTTTTTCGGACTTATTCGACTTTATTTTTCATCATCATTCTCATTACAAGCATATGGAAGCGGAAAATGCGGTAAAAACCAGGATGGCACAGCTGGTATAAAATAAAATGCAATATGGACTGAATGACATAACATATTCAAGCCATAAAGGTCTGCGCTTTGCCTGTACTACTAACTCCTAAACCAAGACTGCTATCGTTGGGGAAGCGAGACGCCTTTACACGTTGTAGTGCGCCATCTTGCTTGTACAAAAGCACCGGTCTTGTTTAAAGAGATTCTAGTACAGGCACTAGTGTCATTATGAAAACATTACCGATGCTCGTCCCCTGCAATATCTTATGGCAGAGATAGAAATGGTGCTATTAATATCATTCAGAGCATCGGTGTAGGTTTAATTGTTCAATTTATTGGTGTTTTTACGTCAATTTTATATATATTTTATAGCTTGTAATTTTAGTTGTGACGTTAGAGTTTTGACTGCTTTTGTTTTTGAACTTTTTGAACGTCGATAGAGTGTGTTTTGTTTTTCGGGCGTCGATGGCCTACGCGGCATTCAACGAAGACTGAAGTGTATTAATAATTATTTTGTGTTATCAAATAGTATTTACTTACCAAAATTGTTGAAATGATAAATGGGTTAACAAACGGAAACCATAAGCTACCATAGCTTCTTTATAATTTCAGTCCTGTTCGTTTTCACTTACCTGTAACAAAAATAACAAAAATTAAAATCAAATTTATACAATTTAATTAACAATACAGATTTAACAAAACAATGCAAAGGTGGTCAAGCTAAACGTTTTTGAAAGTCTCTAAAATCTCTCGAATTCTAACATTACGATTTTTTACTAATACAGGAGCAACTCGTTCAAAATTCCCTGTAACTCGTAAGGTTAATCCGTCCTGTGACCTCTCTCCGGCCATGTCAGATTACTAGTCCTTAACGAGTATGAAAAGTGGAAAACTCCTCAGTACGGGATCCATTTTCATTAATAGTATCTGCATGATATATATACTGAGTTATAAGTCACCACGTCGACTGGATGATCCTCTGGTAAAAATAACTATAAGTAGGGGAATCATTAACCTCACCAAATTTGAAAATATTTGCTTAATTCTTGTGACATAGTTAGATGTCACAAGAATTAAGCAAATATTTTCAAATTTGGTGAGGTTAATAAATTGAATATCGATACAATACTAAATGAGCTTGTAAGAAAAAAAATCATAGCACTAAGCTATCTGCTCTACAGACAACGTGATGAGAGTGTTTCCTAATTTGAGTTTTTTTTTTGTAGAAGAACCATGACTTAAACACAAATGTTTGGTCTAAGTCTTATTGGTAATGTACTATTTTTTGACTTGTCAATCTTATCAGAACATTATTTTTGGATGAAGCTTACGAGAACTTCTAGATTTTCAACATTAAAGTAAAAATTTATTACTTTAAACCATTGTATAGTTTACAAAGCCTTATATAAAGCTTTATTCTCGTCTTGATGACGTATAGAATGAGGTAATCCCAGAAGCTGACGTCATAAGCCACAGCACTAAGGCCGGTGCGTGGCACTGTGGCACCGCTCTATATTATTTACAAGGGATGCATAGGGGATTGGTACAGGCAGCAAGAATAGGCCATGGAAATAGTTGTTTTATAAATACCTAAGCATAAATTATAATAGGTAGGTGTCGGTTCTGATATAATTATACAAATATTGTGAAACTTGTGGAGATCCTGTATTTTGTAAAAATTACGGAACATTAAAATTTTGTTGTGTACACTAAACTTTATTACGATGTTAAGTTGGATTATAAATTCCGCTAGTTGTGAACTCGTAACTGCAGCTGCAGCATTACATTTGTTTAAATAATAAAAGTAAATGTGCGTTAAAGAAAAATATTGTCCGCCAATTTAAGGGTGGTGATTGATTAAGTGTGATTTTAAGCATCTTGTTTTTTTCTTCTTTTTCTATTAGTCTTTTCTTTTCAAAGGTCTTTGTGTAACCGCAGTCACGAATAGAAAAGAATTCGACAACTGACGCGACTCTGACAACCTCTGACAACACATTCGAACCTTTTATCAGCTGTAACTGTGATAATGTGACTGCTCTACACTTACAGGCATTTGAAGGTACCAGGGGTGTTTTAAGTCGATGAGTGTTTGGCATATCCCTCGCTGAGCCCTCGGCGTGCGTTGAAGTCATAATCATCCCGGACAGCAGAAAAAAACAGGCCCAGGTGCTTTTCGCATATTTTGTCTGACTTTTGTTGCTAACCATACCTACGTGACGAGCCAGCGTCGCCATTCCGGCTGAACTAGGTAATTTATCGAGCACATCTGTATTGTCACTATAGACAGGCATTTTATTGGGACGGACAATATAAGGATTAGGTCTCTAAATAGTTTGAGAGAGAAAGTGTGTCTAGTTTAGTAGTTCAGTTCAGACGTACCTTTGTTTTGTGATATTGTTCATGTCTGTGTATTTGTTGGATGTGACAATATATTATTTAGTCATGAGTTTAATTCAAGTTAGGAACATTAGTCAGTCATGATTCGATATCATGAAGTAATGGCAAGTAATGCAAAGCAAAATATTTTATACTAGCACTCTTCAGCGCCTTTGAAATTGAAATATAATTTCAAAATTAAGACACCTTAAGTTCAATTGGGTTTAATACAGATACAAATAATCTCTTAACACAAATAGAATGTACTACCTTTTAGTAAAATATACTATATTAAAAGTTTTTTGTGTATCGCAAATATATTTCTTCTGTCTAAATGTGCAATTGCGTGTACGTAAATCACACCCACGGCGGAGCAAAAATCTAGAAAAAAAATAAGATAAGAAAAATCTGGCCTATAAATTGTAGCTACAACAATTAGTGTAGCCTAAAAGATTTATTTTCTGGAAATACTAGTTTTTTAAATAAACGTTGAAGTCCAAGAACTTCTTGAGTGTAATGCGCAATGAATGTTCTTTCATATCCATATCTTTCATATCTTTTATATTAGGTATCTACGGTATGAAAGAAAATAATAACAAAATGCATGGTCTTTGGCAAATATTGTGAAATAATGATTATAGTCTTGTAACAATTCTAACGAAGACTTTCAGGGATTTATTATGAAAATAAAACATGATAATCAGATGCTTCAAGTTATTCATTTTACTTAGGGTTGGTGCAACTCGTCATTTTATTCCCTTTATATTTCTTTCTGCGAGTATTATAGTAATGTTATTGTAAATTGCATTTTACTGCTATTGACAATTTCCCAAGCAAAAAGGTTTCAAAATATCAAAAAGCCCGCATAATTCTACCACAATTCTTTTTACATGATCCTGCCTATATTTACTTACTGAATAAACAACCTCTTTTACCGCTTATACACAATAAGTGTCAGTCATGTCAGGTGTTCTAAACCTTGTGTAAACAGATTTCTTACACCATGTTGTGTCTGCATGACTGAAAAGATCTTCACTGACAGTTTTGGAGGCTTAAGGAATTATTTCGCGAAGGTTTATTTCTTGTGGTGTATATTAATACATAATGTCTTGCGGTGGAAAAATTGGAAGTTGTTTTCGAGTGAGTTGAGTATGTATTATTATTTGTTTTTTTCTGTATGCTACAGCATACAGCAGCCTACAGCAGCCAGAGATAATCATTATTAAACTGCAATGATTGATGATGTTTACCCGTGCTTTCTTTTCGATGCAGTACTATTTGGAATACCATCACTGATGCTGACTAAAAAAAATATAGCTGAAGATAGTTATTTTTTACTCTTGATGAGCTGATTTGCTACAAAATTTTGGTACACAAAATAATTATGTATGTCTCTATTTATTTATCATGATAATTTAACTAATTGTTTACTTTACAAGGCAATGCATTATAATTTCACTGTCTCTTTTACAAGGCAATGCATTATAACTTCAAACAAACAATATATTATTATTTACCTACATTTTCATTGACCTCTAAAACCTAAAAACTCCGGTAATTGTTACGATTGTTTTCATCATTATGTACACAAGTTGATTAGTTTTAATCAACCAATTACTGTCTATTAAGCTCTATGAGACAATTTATTTAAACAATTATCCTAACTATAATTAATTCGTCAAAAATGCGCGCAATTTTACAGATGACAACATTGTTTAATTTTAATTGCTCGAATGATTCATCTCTGGGTACTGTATAAAAATAAAACTAATTTAGAGAACAGTTTTGTCCAAACTATAATAAGAATAAACTAGACAAACGTTAACGACTGTTTTATTGTATTGTGTCATCAAAACCTAGTCCCACTTATTATAACAAACGCGAAAGTTTTTAAGTATGGATGGATGTTTCTTACTTTTTCATGCTTAAACGACTTAGCTAATTTTAATGAAATTGGTATGGAGTTTTCTGACACCGATTAACACATAGGCTACTTTTTACTCGATTGCGTAAAAGAAGGATAATATATTTTTGCAGTTTTAATCCTGTTTAAGATCCTACACAGTAGTAATCTAATCTTAATAATCTTTGCCCAGTAGGGCAAAGATTATTCTTTTCCAAACCTCTCATATACAAACAAAATCTTTGTAAAACTATTTCGGTAAGTTTATTCTTTTTATCTACCCCTCTTTTATTTATTAGGAAAAGTAATTTCCAAATATTTTTCAGCATAAATAAAGATAGATCTTTTTAATCTAGCCATAGTAGGAACCACATGTGGCGCTGCACTGATTCAATTTCCTTTCCAATTTGCATGCTGCGCATAACAGGAAATCAAAATATTAGGTATCATACGATGTTTTTAGACCTAAAAGGAAAAAGCGTGTTTGAGTTTACGAGTAACAAACTGATTCTAATCTGTCTGTCTAACTGTCTTTCGATCCATATTGAATAAGCGATTTTTGGTATTATTCATTAAAATGTGAAAAAAAAATGTTTACTACGGTTGTTTTTATTCTTAAAAAAAAATCATACATTCAACATAAAAACAAAAATTATAAATTTTGTCAACAAAAAAATAATTTAAATCAAATTTGGCAAAACAAACGGAAATTTATTGAGGACGATTTTTTTCGGCTCCATGATGGTTTCCCATATGATCATATGGGAAACCATTACCTCAGTATTATATAATAGTATAATAATATACTTACGGTATGAAGTTTTCATATAAAAGGGTGCAACGCGAGTTATGTCTACGGTCGCGAGTCGCAGACACGAACGTACGGTGTGTTGTTGATGTAACTAAAATGTTGTTGCTGGGTAGCCCTATTGCAGCTACGTACCGCGCCGCGCGCCTGTAGGTAATAATTAAAAAAAACAGCCGTGATAGACTACCGTCATACCGTGATACCATTTATTCTGCCAAAATTATTATTGAAATTGTAAGTAATTATAAAATTTAAACATAATGGCGAGCACTTCAGTCCACAAATCAGCAATTACGTCCTGTGTCAGTAATGAGGTGGTCAACAGTTAAATCAGTTGATAAAATGTCAATAACGTCGACTCGTGTGGGAGGGAATAACCAATTGTGGACACAGCGACACAGCGGTGAAGTGGGGTTGACCACAAAATCAATGGCAACACTATGAATAGGCTTGTAATCAACGGAGGATCGGCAGAGGATATTGCTGTTTTTTCTGGTTAAACGGTGTAGAAAAAAAAATGAGATAGTCGTAAAATCAATATTTTGGCCCTGCTGGCTAAAAATTATCTATAGGATGTCGATAGACATTACTGGGTTTAAAAAACATTTTTTTTTTTTATTCTGAGGCGACGCCTGAATACACGACGAGATATTCTTGTCTATGCGTCAAACTATCTGGTCTTATGAGTTGATCTTTCACGAGATCAGACAGTCTTTTACCCGACCAAACTTTTAGCCGATAAAAATACTAGTTGGAGGATCTTTTTATTTTGACGCCAGACAAGCACAAGTTTTTGTTTTAATGTAGCCTATATAAGGTCCCACTGCTTGGCAAAGGCCACCCCGTTCTCCTTTTAAGACCTTTTGCGGTTTCTGGCCACGTGCGATCTGCATACCTGACAAGATTATCACACCACAGTCCAGTGGGTGACGATCTTTGCCATCAGTGGGTGACCATCCCACTCCCATTTAAGTTTGGCAGTCTTCTGCCCAACGTCCATTACTTGAGTAAAAAAGCGCACTGTGGAGTATACTGCGATCCATCGCGCGTTGGCAAATCTCTTCATGTACAAGTAGGTTTAATAAAATAACAAGACAAGGAGGGGCACAGACAAGATAAGGGGCTTCAAAACCCCTAAATGCTTGATCATCATCATTGGATAGTTTAGACAAATTGGTAATGTCCTAACCATTAACGAGTTAGGACATTACCAATTTGTTTTTTTTTTTTTTTAGAAAATCGTTTATGTGTATCACGTTCGAGCTTAGGTAAGTCAGCATACAGTCGTCTAAATTTTTCTTTATAGTGCTATTATAGCGTGCAAAATGGGTGTTAGTAGAAATAAACTGTTACGCCCCTACTATGTTAGGAATTAATTAAAATTTATACTCGTGTAATATATGGTCATGTTTTACGTTATCGAGAAAAAAATGCAAAACATTCTGGATTTTTTACAAGAGTCCTAGCTTGCCAATGAATGTTATGAAAATAAATTCCTTTTTGTAGTAAAAGAATTAAAATAAATAGACTTGAATAACATAAAATGTCAATGGTTCTTTATAAAAACAGAAGTAAAATAAATGTTTTATACTTACTTAACATAAATATAATAATATCCACTTTCAACACTCAATCCAATTTACTAAATATTATATTTTAATAAGAAAGTAATTTTGTCCGTCTGTCATTTCTTTTACAAAATAACTCAAATGATTCAGACAGATATGTTTTGCTAAATCCCCAAAATAGGCCATGCAGGCAAAGTATCGGAAAATATCTGTAATATATTAGCTGACTAACTAATAATAGAGGAAAGAAGGATAATTTAATCCCATTATCCAGACAATTACGGGATTGGCGTTTTCTTTTCATACGTCTCAATCCATTGAGCTCATTTGGTCCTTTATCTGAGCAATTACCTTCGTAATATAATTTTATAGCTACATTACGTAGCTGCCAATATCAAATGATATCAATGTTTTAGTTACCTTTCTGATATTAACGTACACTATTTTTTTTATGATCTTGTGAGTCTTTACTAGTACCCAGTGTACCTTTGTACATACTAGCCTTTGGGTAGGTTCCCTGACCTGTCTAGGGCCCAGTAACAAAATTATATGTATATTGTATGATTTGAAACAAAATTGTACAACAAATAAAGGAAAAGTTAGGTCAAATATCAAATACCCTTTATGTACTTGACACTTTTGTTCAAGGAAAACATAATAAGTTAAAAATAAAACGATTTGTTCGCGTATAGCGTTTGAGCCGTTTGCCAACCGATTTGTAAAAATATTTTATTGGTTAAATGGTAATGGCAAAAATGATTCCATAATCACCAAGTCGGAGCCTAATTATGGAATCTTGGAGAAATCGAGGACCCGTATTGGTATTTTTTGCATCAAGTGAAGCATTTGAGTTCAATTAGACCCATTTTACCTTCAGATCTGACGAAAGACTCCATAAAAATGTTGCAAAAGTTTGGCAGTTGATTTTTCATTTTTCGTAAAAAAAATTCAAAGATTTTTTTTTGCTAAGGGACAGAAGTAGTATTTCCATATTTTTTACTTTTCAATAACACACTTACTTATTACTCTACCAAAATTCTATTTTCCGATATTAATATTACAATAATAATATCGTTTTCAGCACCACCACAATTTGGGGCGTTCCCTTGAATTTATATTTAAAATTTCAATTCACAACGAATGTTGCTTGTCTGTCAATTGGTATGTCCGTCACAGGTGGTTTTATGCATGCACAACATGAAGCATCTGGTGAAATATTACAAAACTCCTATTATTATAGATGTAGCCATCAATAAAAACAATAATACTACTAATAATATACTTCTGGATGCTTTTAGTCATAAATATTTTTGTAAATTTCTGACAAGCGTTTCCCATTTCTATATTGTAAATGAAATAACCATAATGTATGGCGAGAGTAAAAAACTTATCGAATCAAAACTCATTTAAATTAAGATTTTATATTTATTATTTTTACTTCAGCTTGATGGCACTGTTTAAAGAAACACAATATTAAATACAACAGTCGGACTTAAGATTTGACCAGTCAAATCAACAGAAATATGTTAACATAATAAGATTAAAAAAAACAATAGTTTGACGTTGTACAATTAGGTAGGTACAATTTGTACCAAAACGGTTTTTAAGCCTACAGTACGGCTGAAGAATACTAAACTAAATTTTGCCACATCACTGAAAAATACTGGTACTTTGTACATATCAAGTTAATTAACCCTTGTTGCTGACCAAACATATTATATACAGCAAGCTAAAAATAAAACAGTAACCGATTCACACGTTCCACAGCCTCAGGATCTCATAAATCAAGCCGACAGCCACGTCACTAGGTTCCTAACGCATGATTGAACCTGATACTTTATATACGTAGACATTTGAGGCATCCATCCTATTTGCGAAGCGTGATACGAAGGTAAGCTGCTGAATATGGAACTAATTCGTTATGCATTTGTTTTTTTGATTAGCTGAATCGGTTTTGGGAAAGAATTTGTTGTATCTTGAAATGTGGCTTGTTAGAAGTAATTTAATCCTAATTTTAACGAAATGAATAGGTAATGGATGATATGGCTGCAAAGAGTGTGACTTGCGAGATGGGATCAGATAGGAACTCGTGGAAGAAGAAAGCATGCTGCGCCGACCCCAAATAATAATTGGGTTAACTTTTCTCCCTGTTCAAACTCAAAAAAACATGTCAATGGAAGTAGTAGAATTTTAATTGTTGTCAAAATATTAAATACCTACTTTTTTCAGCACTTCTGAAGGTATAAATTACTAGGCAGATACTAAAAATCGAACGAGACCTGAAATTGGATATTTTAGAAATAATCCTATCATAACCCTATTTCTAAAACTTCTATTCATACGTAATTACCATCATCAGTGCTGCAAAATTTCAGCTATAAATTACACAAAAGCTTGAAACTTAGTATAAAATATATCCAACATTTTATCCTATACAATCTGGCTTGCAACTAATGAGTAATTTAACGACCGGCGCAGTAGCTAACTGCCAACTCAAGTGGCTACTTGTAAGCTACAACGTAAATACCAGCTGTTTTTATTTCTCTACTTTTCACCTACCACTGCCTCTCAAAGTTACTGTTGAAATTGTGTAAGCGAGACAAAACACTATAAGATAAGAAAGGACTTCTCCCTTTTGTAACTGTAACAGTTTTCGATTAAGAATTGATGGTGCCCAGATTTAGGTGTTTCTTTGGTAGCAGGTGAATATAATGCTTAAAACCTGACACCTTACTGCTTAACTAATTTATTAGAGGTAATGTGCAAAAACTATCAACAAAATATTCGTAACATAAACTTTGGAAATTACGTCATGAATGTTCTTAATATAGAATTCTTCTTTTTATACAAATTATGCAGTGCAATATGAATTGACTTTACGGATAGCCGAATGGTATAGGTCACCACACCAATTACTGTTGTGCGCAACGTGTCGCGAGTTCGATCCCCGCGTAGGACAAGAATTTGTGCGTTCCACAAAATAATGATTGTTCTGAGTCTCGGTCTATTTGTGCATGTGAGTTGAATGTCTGTGAAACCTCCCGCGATACAAGGATTAAATTCCTTAGTGCGGAAGCTCAGTCCTTCCAATTTTGCGTTCTTGAAGTGATCTCTAGTCGCTAGTCCACAAGTGAGCGAATACGGTGACTAATGATTATTATTTCTTTGTATTTGAAATCGGATTTCCCTACCTGTCGGACAGTTGCAGTTACGTCACTATAAAGTCTGAGTGGAATTTAGTCTAACACCTCCAGTGACCTGCCGCTATCCTCGTCCCTTCCCACAAATCATTAATTCAAATTCTAGTCCCAGAGGATCTTTCTAATGAATTTCCCCAAAACTGATCTAACATCACATTCCCATTTACTTGTTAATAGCATAGTTCCAAGTTTCAGCCTAGCCTTTAGCCCAAGCTGGGGCAGGCTCGGCTTTCGGTCTCACCGGATTCAACTGAAATTCATAGTTCTAAGTAATGTCATTAATAAGATATCCTAAGGCAATATCGCAACTTGGCAATTGTGAAACAGAGATGCCGCTCTACGTTTATGTTACCGTCTCGCTCTCACAATTGTAAGCTTACTTTAAGAGGTAGTAGTAAGCTCCCTGAAGTCCTATTATAATTCTATCAAAGCCATATTAGAACATTGCCTTAATAAATTACATTATTTTCATTAGTTTGTCAAATTTTGCCAGTCACACACTTGACTCTCTAATAATAGAGGTGTGTTTCATCATAAATAAGTGTCGATAAGACCTGTAGATAATTCTATTATCATATTGTGTACGGAAATGACTGTTCAGTGCTAGATTATGGAGCTAATCCCCTATTAATTTGTTGTGACATGTTCAATCAAGCTTTCGACGGGAAGTTTGGCGGAAATATCTGATTGATTTTCAGCATTTACATTATAAACTAGTTTCTACGTGAATTTTGGTT
This sequence comes from Chrysodeixis includens, assembly GCA_941860345.1. Taxonomy (NCBI): domain Eukaryota; kingdom Metazoa; phylum Arthropoda; class Insecta; order Lepidoptera; family Noctuidae; genus Chrysodeixis; species Chrysodeixis includens. The sequence goes on along the minus strand of OW796107.1, from coordinate 3,888,778 downwards.
TCAAATTATTTAGAATTAAAAACGAAATTTTATCAGTTTCGTACCTTTAAATCCAAAAAGAACCCCTTATAAGACTCACTAGCCATCTGTTTGAGAGTATGTCTGTTTTTAATGTAACTTATTTGGTATCCAATTAGTGGATAAAATTCTTCGCCATTTTTCTCCAGACAGTTCTGACCTAAGCCACTTAACGCCATTCATTTGTTTTATCTATCTATATACTATTGTTTAAGCTTGACACCAGAACTAAATTAATTATAATCAAAGTGAATCATGCATTAGGTACTATCAAAATTACCATAACCATTTCACGAAATACATGAGCATTTTATGCAGTGATCAAATTAATGATTAGCAATATTAACAAAGAAATAGTTTTTTTTTCTATAAATGGTCTATTAACAAAGATATGATAAACTATCACCTGAAACCACCTGAAAGTTACATATAGGTACATTTAATGCTACACATGACAAGTCATAACATTATTTATCCTTCATAACATCCCTCTATTTCCAAAACCGAGCTATATTAAACACGCCTGCAGCTACGACAAAATAAATACAAGTACCTACATCTCAGGTGCATACACTGTCAACAACTTAGATCGCGATGAGTAAACACTAATATATCTTAGTACACATGCAATTAAATACACGGTACAGTCCACAGCAAGTTTGTCGAAATGAGAATAGAATTGAATATATTTATTTGCAACAAACATAATATATAGGTACAAATTATTAGGTGTTACAAAATATCAGGGATCCTTGTATATTGTACCTTAATTGGTATGTAAAACAGCAGATTGTAAAGCAGATTTTGATGTTACAATTTAAACGATTGTAAAATTGACATTTGTGTAAGTTTTATCCTACACATCTTTTATGATACACAACAGATTGTGTAGTTATAATGTATGGAAACTACATTCATTCTCGATACATAATGTGATTTGTGCGACTAGAAGACGTTTAAATTTCGACTGGCTTGTTGTTCTAGTGGTGAGTGGTCCTGACTGCTATAAACTGGAAGTTGTGACTTCGATCCCCATCCAGAACAAATGTTTATGTCATGAGCACGATATTTTTTTCTGTGTATAGGTGTGTAATTTATCTAAAATATGTATTTGTTTAGAAATAAGTATGTTTATCGTTTTAGTACTCGTTACACAAGTTACTTAGTTTAAAAAGGCAGGCACTTTTCAGGCACTTTCAAAACGTTACTGACTCTAGTTGCACTGTGCATGTGCTGATGGCGTTGTGTGAATGTCGAGATATATTTATTTATTAAATGCGATAAGGTGTTGCAACTAGGAAATATAATAACCTTGACATAAAGCCTTCATTATAAAACCCGCTGAACATTTTTCTTTAATGTCGTTCAACATTGCCGGCGGTTAATAAACCAGATTATGTCCATTTACTTTCCGTTGCTCATGGTGTATTTACATGCCATATAATGCGCAGTGATCCTCACCTCACTTGAATCCTTTCCTTATTCCACAAAATCCCTCAATACCGACAAAGCTTACAGGCAAACTGCATAGATTTGGTCCAAAATGTCTCAACACCATTGAGAACTTAAATCTTTTGGGGCCCCTTCTTATATCAGTTCCATATCATATTTACAAAATAGCTTTTCCTCGTGGGTTTTCCCGCGTAAAAACTTATTTTTACGCAGTTGGATAATACTTAGACATACTTTTACTTTATAGACATTAGTAAGATGAATTCAATACATCCAGCCTGATTATCTGGATCCCGTGACTCTGACTTAGGTAAAAAAGGCCTGGGATGTTTTTAGTCCCCTCGGTGTGGGTTGAAGACATTAGCGTTTTACCACGGAAACCAGAAAATAAATATAAATACCAAAGTAGCATCGGAAATTTTGCTTAAGAAATCTACAGCAACCGTTTGGTCAAATAAATATTTTTGCCCGTGACTGTACGTACATCATCATTCCCTTGCCAATTATTATTTGGGGTCGGTGCAGCATGTCTTCTTCTTCCAAACGTTCTTATCTGACTGACTGACTTACTGACTGTACGTACATAGTAGAATCAATTTACGTGTGACGTCAGAAGACGGGATCACATTGATCGCTAGTATACAAAGACGTTATCTCAGTGCCTATGCACCGCGTTAACCTATTTCCTTTTCTTTTTATTGAGTGGTCCGTTTATCTTTTGCATTTCAAACGATAAAGGGATTTTTTTGCGCTTTGTAGTTCGATTAATATGAGTTTAAATTCTTTAATAGTTGTATTAGTTTAAGAAAACTAATTGATTTATTTGTACGGTGGTATTGATGGACTAGGTTTTAAGTTCCGCTTTCATGAAACTAATTAGGAACTTACCTTCCTATTAATATTATGAACAAGAAAGTTTGATTTTCATTTTGAAGGGGGTAATGTTTTTGCAGGTATAACGGGTACCTTCGCAGACGCAGTTGCAGGCAATAGCTAATTTCTAATAAATGTTTCAATAAACAAATGAACTAAGTAAAAAAATTGTGACAAACTTATATAAGGTGCTCTATAAAGTTACATCACGCTGTAACCCGTTTCAAATATCAATATCTGTCACATCAAAATTAAGGGACTTCTAAACATACGCCCACGCTTAATTAAATAAGCTTCGAAGTGTTATGGGATACGACCGTCAATTGTTTCCTTACATCAGGGTACGAAAATATAACTTGAAGTATGTTTACTATCTAAAACTACTAGAGCCATTCGACCCGACCTAAAATTCCTGAATAATCTTCGTGCCAAACTTCCTGAAAACGTACCAAGACTTCTTAAAGTAATATTATTGTAAGTGTTAAAGAGAGATGCCGCTCTACGTCTTGTAGCGCGCTATCTCGCTTCCTCACTCGTTGAAGGTCCCTTTAAATTTATTTGGGCCAAGGTTTTACTGTCCTGGCTATTCAAGGGAAGGCTTCTTTCAATACCGACCTAACCTAAGTTATTAGGTGAAGGAAATATGCGAAGACTTAAAATAATCAAAACTATCTAGTTAGGTCAAGTTTTCTTAGAAAGCCGGAAGGTTTTCAAGAATATTGTGGAAGGGTAGACTTTTGGAGTTATTTAATTTTCGTCGTAGTTTGGCTTGTGGTTTTGTGTCTAGGGTTAGAAGGTATTTCAATATGTGACTAATTAATTAGTTGTTAAGTGGCAATATGTAGTGTATCTATTATACTTTACAAGTTTATTTAGTTTCGTTCAGTGTTTTATGCGTATTATAGATACGATAAATATACAGAAGTTAATCATCATCATCTTCCTGCCCTTATCCCATTTTACTTGGGGTCGGTGCAACACGTTTTTATCTTCCATTCTACCTTATCACACGGAAGAAGCTAAATAAAATTGAAATAAATAAACTAGAGTAAAATCGATATTTAACTTTTGTCACTTAATTTTATACAGTTTCTTTAAAGTAAAATCTATCTTAGCCCAGAAAAAAACTCAATGCTGCGCTTATACATATAAAATATTAATAGCTACTGAAATGTAGATGCAAATAAAAAAAAACTCATGCAGGTTTTTCAACTTTCGATATAAATTTGATTGGATAAAAACATAGCGTACCAATAACACCGATAAAGTTAAGTCCAAGCTTAAAAATCTAACGAAATCGCATCAAATTGTACGTACATTTATCATTTTATGGGCTTCGAATGGCGCTGATGCGAGGAAAGTAATCTTTCCACTTGATTTCAGCCGCTGATAACATTGTAGAAATATCGATGACTGTTGCTATGCCAGAATAAGTTTGGAATCTTGTTATACATATAGAGACTTTTTGGAATGTAATTGAGAAAAGTTTAGGAAGTTTTTAATGTGATTTCGTTCCTGTGTTTTATTGGCTAAGCTATAGGTCTATAACCAAGAGTTTCAATTTTTTTATCTTACTTCTTGATACAGTCTTTGCTTGTGACTTTATGTCTGGTGGCATAATAACCATACGTTTAGAAGGAACTATTAATGTGAAAGTTTGTACCAATAGACATGTATTACTAAATCCTGATCATGGGAACCTAGATTGACACATAGGGAATCCTTACTTTGTTTTTCGACCAGTCAGTTTCGCACAAAAGAATCTGCAAGTCACCATATTAGTTTGTTGATAGTAACTGTAGTAAAAAACGCTTAGAGTTTAGAACTCATTTACAAAAAAAAATGATCTTCAAAACAAGCAATAAAATAAAGTAGAACCCACCACCTTTAATTTTTTATATCTATCGAGTAAACCAGTAATCGTTTCTACTCTATGATCTTCCAAAGCATCGTTTACGTGGCCGTAAACACAAAAATATCAAAGAGATATTTATGTGATCTTGTCTTATGAGTGTAATAAAATATAATACGTCGTAAACTAATTGGGTATTGTAATAAAAATATGTCGGTCAAGTGAAACTCGTTAATGTACATAAGGAAGTGTGATTCATCTCTTGCATCTTAAATCTTGATGGCTTTTGAGAAGAAGCGTCTGGATGTCTAAATACATAGCTATAAAAGAATGAAATTTTAGTATCCCAGATTTTGTAGATTTTTCTGTATCTTGACCGAGATAAAAGTCATTCTCGTGTCAAGAAATATGTGCTGAGTTATATTTTTCTTGTTTCTACAAATTGTATGAACGGAGAATGATTTATTTGACTTTGCTAATAGACTTAGTGAATTAAACCTTTGTGGTGTACTTTAGTAGATGCCTGTACAGTAATGCTACTGCAATGTACTAATAATGATGATAAAGATAAAGTTAGATTTGAAAACCTACAGTTTTATTATTATTGGCAGTTATGGAATTAAACTTTCGTGTTAACCTCTGAAACAGACTATAACATTATAAAAACTTAAGCTCGCCTATGTTATTTTACTTCCAAAATGTAAATTTACTAGTATGCAGTAAAGAATAAAGATAGTTTTAAGGTTAAATTAAATAGAACGTCATGAACAAACAGAAAGGACAAGTAGGTATTTCATGTATTATCATAACAATACATCTTTCTACAAAACCTCATACTAATTACTAAATTTAAAACTCAGAACTAACTTTTCCCTTGATGAAACAGATAAAATGCAGCTATTTACCACACGTAAAAGTAAACGACAAAGTTTCAACAAAATGGTATCAATTAAAACTTTCGCGACCATGTTACATGCTTTTTAACTTAAATCGCTTAGCTGTAACGAGTTACAGATCAAATACCCAAGATTGGTTTAAAATGGACCTTTTAAATGTAGTACAAATTTCCAACTCGTAATGTGTGTTTTGAATTAAATTAGATTCGCTTCCTGACATTCGAAGAGATTATACTTTGCTAAGATATTTTTATGTAAAGATTAAAGTGTAATGGTATTTTCGTTCAAGGAACTTTCCTACCACAACTGGAAAGTTAAACCTCTGATAACAGAGCAGTAGTTCAAAATTGGCTGATGATAAAGAAGAAGAAGAAAAAACAAAACACTTTGTTTGTGTTGTACATATTTTTTGTTCAGTATAGTTTCTGCTCAATAGACATGACCTTTGTTTGTATCTTTTGAACTCAAAAGAAAATCTCAGGTTTTTGTGATTGGCTGTTGTTTGCTCCAACTGCAACAGTCTTCTAACTGTGGCAATTTTTAAAACGTTCCCTGGTCGAAATGGTTTCTTGAATGGTTTTATTTCATTTGTCTTCAGGAGTAGTTTGAATCTATTTCAAAAGCAATATCTGGTTTTGATTGTTGTTATGCAGTCCCATTAAACTTTTCATAACTATTTTATTACTGTAGCAGCTTTTCCTTGACGTCATTCATTGATAAACTCTATCTATCTAGTCTATGAACTTTCATCTAAATGTTTTCAACGGCGTGCCAAGAATCTGCCAATAAAAAGTAGCTTCCGATTTTAATCGGTGCTAAGAGTGAACATAATAAAATGGAATCTAATTCAATTCAAAAGTGTTGGTTAATGTATAAAACTAAAAATAGTATAAATATTGATAAATATTTACATTATCAACCAAAACTCGTTTCGGGAGCGTGAAATCCCTAAAAAGTTTTCAAAACTTTCCAGAAACAATTTTTTTTGTACATTTTCCTTAATAAATTCGGTAACAAAACTACAGTACATTGGAACGCATTAATAGTGTAGTGACGAAACCCACACACATCCGGCAACGAATCTATTAGAAAAACGATAAAATAAACATATCTGTCAACGGCGAATGTGATTTCTGAAGCGCACTTACAATTTAAAACATCGTAAGATTTTTTATTGAACAGTGGTTAGTGTACGCAGTGTATTGAGTGCGAGAGTGATCTTTATATTACGACTGTAGTTACTAGGCACTATATTATATCATTTTGGTGGGTCTGTTACTATAGTAGTTAGTTACCCTGCTATAATAATGATAATGTCCGGACCGATTTCCGTGTGGTGTCCGGATATAAAGAATAGCACCACCCCATATCCTCCACTGGGTGTCGTAAAAGGCGACTAATGGACCTTAAGACCCAGTGCACTGTACCAAGCACCTTGGGTCACCCGAATGGTGGCGGGTAAACAACCAACAATCGCATTCCCAAAGAGGGTTAGTGTCAGGCAGGCGGCCGACTATAAAACCATAGCCAAAACTTTAAGCAACATGTCTAAAAGACGTGTTGCGCCGACCCCAAGTAAAAATTGGGATAAGGGTAGGGGAATGAATGAATGTCCGGACCGATTTAGGCCACGGCGGCGGCGGCTAGTGTTACTAATGACACCAGCCTGCTACACGGGACAAAATATTAAAGGGCACAAGCGTGTGCGCAAAAACAGGTGCACTCTATGTTTCTTTACTCTCATAGCTCATAGGAACAGCAATCCGATACGACCGGAGACCTGTATACTTTCTCGTGTTTTAAACTCGTTTATTTTTTGTGCGGTTAATTTTGCACTGGATGGCTTAGTTTAGTTTGAACCTTAAGAGAGCTTTAAAAGGTTCAAAAAAACAAGTAAAGTTTGAGTCAACTTATTATTGACTGAAGATTTCTTTTATACTATTTTCATAAGATTGTTTAAGGCCAGTAATATATGTTCGGGATTCCCTTCAGACTCAAACGTATTTAACGTCACAGATATTTGATCCAAAAGAAATATAAAAAAGAAGTCGAGCATCAATGTAAACATTAACTGTCAATATACAAGCAATAAAGTAAAACGACCGCGGAAATGGCAAACATTCGATACAAATGGCGCCATAAACTCGGACGACTCGGACGGCTCGTACGGCCCGTACGACAGCCGACGTAAAGCCCGGCTCATGTGATTATCTATGCCCATCGTTGTGCCGTAAGCTTGAAAAATTGTTTTTGAAACAGAAGAGACCAGAGTATTGTGTATTGGGGTAATGCTTAGAGTTGCAATTGATGAGATAAAATTCGGAAAAGTTTTCGTCTTTGAAGATATTATAAATTTGACTGGCCTGTTGGTCTAGCGATTACAATAATTTGTTCTGTGTCAAAAAAAAACTCCTTTTTCTGAAGTCATTTCATAAATTATTTTCCTTCCCATATTACAAAAGCAGTAAGCCATACAAAAGTAATCCTCGTAATAAAACAACATATTACCTACACGGTTTGTTAATTTAAAAATATTGTAGCGAAACTTTAAAATAAACAGAACAACAGTTCAGCCATTTCTACTCGTGCTATAAAATATTTTTGAGATTAAACAGTATGGCAATAACAGCGGAGTTAAAATTTCTGTAAGTAGTACACTATTTCACTGCTACACTCATTAACCAAATGTACCGGTATTATATTATAGTTAGAACGCTGTGACGTCATCGTTAACAAATGAAATAGGGCTATAAAAACTAGAAGTGTTAAAAATGTAATTACTTAAGAAGTACTCGAAATAAATGACGATGAAATTTTTACGACGCGTGAGCGAAACTAGCGTACTAAACGATGAAAAGTGTCTCTTTTACACAACTGCAGCAACCTTATATTAAGCGGCAGTAGTAGCACAGTATGATCATAGTTATACTGTGGTATTAAGCCTTCTTCTTCATGTCAGTTTCATGCAAAAAGTCACTGATATTAAGAAAAATTGAATTCAGTTTTCAGCTAGTGTGTCCTAAACAAATGACAAATCTTAATAATTCCTCAACATTCACACAACGCTATCTGGTCTTAAGTTAAGCATACTAAAGTAGCTTGTGTTATGAGTACTAGACAACTGATAAACATATTTATTAGTGTTTCTAAATACATACATATTATAGATCAATCACACCCTGACACAGAACAAAATATGATCGTGCTCATCACACAAACATTTCTCCTAGGTGGGGATAGAACCTACAACCTCCGGTATAGCAGTCAAAGCCACTAACCACTAGATCAACAGGCCCGTCATATAATAATACCACAGTGCAACACTGTGGTATTTATAGGTCTCCTTCTACATGTCAGTCTCAAGCAAAGGGTCACTAATAAATATTAAGAAAGAATATACTTAGTTTTCAGCCAGTGTCTCCAAAACAAATGACAAATGATTAAAAAGGTTTTAAAGAAAAGAAGACCAATTTCGTTTGGATGTCCGCAATTCGTCTAATCTGTAGACAAGCATCATTGAATGTAATTGAAGCAGATTGTGAGCACAGTACCCGCGATTCGTGTTAAGTAGCTACTCCACTGTGTTTCTAATCTCCTGGTATTGACCCAGTTTCAGTTTTTCTTTTTAATTCATTTTTATTGTTAATCTTGGAATGCTGATAGTATAATGTTTAATGTGGTTATTGCTGAATGGGATTTTTATCGTTACCTACAAACATTAAATGGTTAATAGAAATCTTTGAAAATATATTTATTTATGTAACTATTAAGTTTAGCTGTGTATTAGTAATTACTGAAAGCTTTTTATCATTTTTTACAAACAATAAATGGTTAATATAAATCTTTGAAAATACGTTTCTTCTTGTATTGAATTAAGTTGTTTTGACAACAATTTAATCATATAATAATGTAATTCTGCATCCCATAACCGAACTAGAACAAAACCAAAATAGAAAGTAGTTAAGTAAAAAATAAACTGCAACCAATATAGAACGAAATCCAACATTCCCATTCAATTTTGCCAACAGTTTTATGTATGCAACGTCATAAATTTCATAGAAAACAATAACACAAATAAATTCTCTGTATTCTCATCCACAATATCGATCTCACCAAATACTCAAAGCCAGTTCCCAAAACATTCAAAACTGTAATTTTACTATCATTAAATCGAGTCTAACTTTCGGGGTAAGCTCGAATCTGAACATAAAGTTTATGACAGTAGTCCACGTCTTAGACCTATGTTACAAAGATAAACACGAGAGGACAAAGATAAATTAATTCTAAAATATTCTTGACCCATCGCTTTCCCAGAACAACGTTATTGCAAGGTCTTCGCAGAAATCCTCATATTTCAAGAGTCTTGTGATAATTTGTATCAGTATTAAAATTTCAAATTACCTACTCAATGTTTTGTTTTTTCATTTTTGTCAGAAAATCATTACGTTAGGGACCAAATAGGTATTTTCGAAGACTTGCGTTATCATCAGTTTTTGTACAATAACACGTGCAATGATGTCAATGTAGTATTTAAAAAGAATTTGTCTTATTAGCTTTCACTATTTAAATACAAGTACTACATGCGTTTCTGCCCGCGTTATTGTCAGCAACGAGAAATAACACTAACCTTCGTTCAAGTCCACTCTTTCTCCATAACGATTTTATCATAATCGAATCAACGTTTTAGTCATAAAAGAACAGTCAGACAACGAAATGTCTGAGTTACGATCACATCTGTAATCGCCCTTATTTGTCCACGAATAAAACTATTTTGACCCTCCACCCAAAATAATTTTATTCAAATTATCTTATCAAACAAAACTTCTAGTATCTAACAGTTACTCAAACCAGCAACTCGCGTCAAACCGTTCCGTTATTAGCTTCGATAAACCATTTCTCGTCAATCAATTCAGCGTCGAGGTTATCAATCCACATATCAATCTATCAATCACGACTCACATGTGCTTCAGCTTACGAATGTATTTGCTGAATACGAACTGAGGTAATAGGGACGGTACTAATTAATGTGGCTTTAGTTACTATGACTAGGTAGTAGGTAGTTGAGTGAATGGTGTACCTTTTTTGGTATGGATGGCAATGGATGATAGACTTTTTGGAAAACTAAAAGTTGTTATTCGTTTTGAGAGCTGATGAACTAGATCTTTTGATTTGGAATGGGTTTTAATTGCTAGGTTTCGGTACATTTTTGGATAGATGACAGATTGTTTTTAAGAACGAAAGTTGTTACGAGTATATTTGGGATTTGTTGAATTGAATTTGTGATCTAAATGGGCTTGGCAAAAGTCTAAATCTTTGTTTTAATATTTTATTTCTGATTACATTTAATTTGTTTTTCATGTTTCTGTGTATTTAACACTTTCGCATGCCGCATGGTTAAAAATGACATCTTACATACCTATCTACCCATATTTGCAAAATAAAGTATCTTTTTCTATAGTTTTTACTTCACTTCTTGATTCCGAAGGGTTTCGGTAGAAGCCACAATTAATTATTGTTCTTTCTCTTAAGTGTCTTGTCCAGGTAAAGTGCACTTATATCCTTGGAAAAACGTTTTATTAATGACTCTTGGACTCGGTTCCAAAATGTCACCCCAAAGTAAAAGAACAGGAAAAAGGACCCTCCATTTAAAAACAGTAATTTATTATTCAGAAACATTAATTTAGAGTAAATAAACATCATCGCTAAAAAGTAAATAACTGAAAGAACTGAAATAAAATTTATCACCACAAATATAAGAAAGGGACTGATAGCGAAATATACCAAAAAAATAAAAGAAATATCCTGATGACCAGTCCATAACATAGCCATTGGAATATTTCTGTCAATACAGAACGGGCAAGATTTATTTTGTAGTAATCAATCATTGTCGGTTCGTCTCTCTCAATAATAAAAATAATTTGACCTTGACTACTTATATCGCGAACGGTCTAGACAGTTACACTGGATTTTATTTTCTGGTATATCTGAAAATGTTATCTTCAGAAATATACGTATACCAGAAAACAGACACTTTAAAACAGTAGATATTAAGATATTTATGTTCAAAATCGTATAAAGTTTGACCATTTTGTTTGCACTTAAAATACCACATCAAGTTACGGGTGAAAAACAACGCATATTTTATTAAAATGAAGCCTAAAGAAACTGTTTTCTGTATGTCTTTCAATTTCCAAAGTGATATTACATTTATAGAGACTACAGTTTTCAAACTATTCAATATTCTCTTGTACGGACAGATATATCGAATGATATCCAATTTGTATCGGTTCGAATTTTCTGGGACAAAATATTTCATATCGCAATTTTAAAATTTGTGTCGAAACTGAAGAATATGCTATCGTATAATGTCGTATAGAGATTTTTATTATGCACTAGATTTGTATATAAATAAAGTTAATAAGATGTTTGACTTATTTGCAATCAAGTAAGGATAATAATGAACAAAATCGAAAAATCAAACCTTAGATAGGATTCGAAACCACGACTCCTGGCTAAAAAATAATATCCAGTCCCCGGCGGATTAAAAAATAATAAAGATCTTTGGCTTACTCTATAAATAGAATATAACGACACTGAGTCTTAATAAGCTGTTCAGAAGATAAAAAATGCGGAATGAAAAAGCAATCAAATAAGAAACTGCAGAAGACCAAGAACTAATCTATTAGCGAAAGCAAAACTCATTTAACGACGAACTGACTTATGGAACAGTTAACAAGGCCCTTTGCATACAAGGCGACGTGGCCGATAGCCGACGAGTTTAGTCTCTATCTACTGCCATACACACTCATGGATAGAATGAAAATTATATACACAGAATAATTTATAACAATATTGATTTGAGTAAATAGTTATTTCAGCCTCTTCCTCTTCCCTGAATTTTTGCTAGCCCGATAGGGTCCATATTGATCTGACCCTGTTTTTTTTACCATCTCTTTAACATGCTGCACGCATGCACTTTTTTAACATGGGTCACTATACGCTAGGAAAAAAATGTTTTGATAGAAATTCTTGGTGACCAAAAGCCACACTCAAGAACGACAGCAAATGCACAGCAAAATGTCGCCTTTAGATGTCATGCTGTCCTATTAAATATCAAATTCAATGTAAAAATTTAGTCAAATTCATGCATCAATTCATTTTAGAATATCTCTTAGCTAACAGTCGGTCTTGTTTACTGTAAAGATGTCAAATATCGAAGATAGTCTTAATTAAATTTCTGTCTTCTGAACTACTGTGATAGTCAAGGTTACTTGCATGTCAGAGAGAGGCTTCTAAGATGTAATTATTAGCTCATTATACAGTAATGATCGGGCTTAGGAAATCCATTTATCTCATAAATATTAAATCAACGTCTCATCTATCAAACCCTTGCATAAATTGCTGCGGACAGTTTATTTGCAAAGTGATAGCTCTTTTTTTCATTTATTTAAAAGTATTATGAAGAAAATTTAATCTAGTGAATACTTTTTTACCTTCAGTGACAACATTTTTATAAAAAATATTTTGTCTATTTTTTGTAGAGAAAATATTCCTTTACATAATACGAGTAGTTCTTTATTCATCAATCTTTGCCCCCTATACCTAAAATATTATTTGGTAATTCTAGACTCGGTTATAAAATGTCTAATTTTTGTTTCTAAAAGTTATACAACGTTGATAAAAGCGAGAGGCATTAAATGAAACCACATATTCTGTATATCATTATAAGGCTACACAACAAAAATCAAATCAATGTAAGCAATGTTTTTATAATAACTTTCGTGAGGATGATTCATACTTAAAACGTTATAACGGTTTACTCACGCGTATTTATCGGGATAGCCCGACTAGTTTCGGACCCAACCAGAGCCAACTAGATAACTATGCCTATAAAACTTAGTCACCTAATCAGGAAGATACAGCATGTTCAAACTAAAAAAAACTAAAAAAATATCCTGTGACTAAACTATTGCTTACATTGATTTGATTTTTGTTGTGTAGCCTTATAATGATATACAGAATATGAGGTTTGATTTAATGCCTCTCGCTTTTATCAACGTTGTATATAACTAAACAAAATCCTAATCACATTTAACAAACAATTTCCCTCAAAAATTACATCACAGATTATCAAAACATCCAAAATATTACCTCATAACTTATTTATTTCATTACTTATGAAGAGTACAATAAAACAAGCGAAAAGACAATGGCATCATAACACTGACGGTTTGGCAATAACCATAAATATCACGACATATGGGCATGAAACGTGCGTCGGAGATCAAACGACGAATTTGCATCGGAATCTTTTGCGTCTAAATATGAAGACTAATTGTCTAAGGCAGGTGTCTATTTGTCTAATGAAGTCATAGACAAGAATAGACAGCTATTACCTACCTTTTATATAGCCCTAGTTTTTACGACTAACGAGAAGTTCTTTGTTTAACATATTAGACTTCGTTTGTTTATAATTTATTGATGTTAGTCTTTGTTTTTGGTAAGTGTGTGTCATTTGTTTTTGTTTTAGTGGAAAATACCACTGATTTATCACAAGACTGTGTATCTAATTTTGATGATATGCCTTAAAATCATTATAAGATTTCAAATAAGTTAATCAAACTCTGTTACTTCTAATAAAATTAATGTTTTAATTACATTAGAACAGCTACCTGATGATATGGCACGTAACGAATTATACAAAACTTTCTAATAAAATCTCCTTACTAACAAAAAACTTCCGAGTCATCCTAAAAACCCTAAGGTAAATCTAATACCAATATGTAATTCCTATTTTTAGGGCCAACCTGTAAACGAATTCAATTGCAAAGACTAAAGGTTCAAGATTTTATGAAAAAGGGTGACAAGTAACAACCCTATCTTCGTCGAACATTGGCATTGACAAATAACCTTGACCGTTAGTATTGTGAGCAAGGGTTGGCACAAAAGGTTTTTCCTTTGTAAAAAATTAACTTCGTAAAGGCTAGAAATGTGAGAGCTATTTTTATGTTCAAGCGAAAAATTCTACTAATATTGTAAAAATGAAAGATTGTAAGTATGGATCTCTGCTTGTTATTCTTTCACGTTTATACGGTTGATGCTTTTACGATGAACTTTGGTATGCAATTAGTTGGCAGCAGCTTGGATTAACACATAAGTTTTTAACCGATAGCGTCAAATAGGGTAATGCTTTTGCAGCTACATTCGAAATTTGCGGGTGGAGTCACGGGTAACGACTAGTTATGAAATACTTTGTCCATGTTAGGTAATTTTTTTTGGATTAAAAAAACGTGTGTTGACTAAAAATAAAAAGACGACTAATTGACTTCCATTCCCCAAAAACATTTAGTATTTTAATTTTTGAGATTTGGACATTAGAATTTCAAATTTAGGACTTGGGTAGTTAAGAAACATTATTCATTTTGGTTTAACTGTTTAAATTTATTTAGAAAAGTATAAATTCGTTAACATTAACATTGGTTTAGAGAAAGAATTGACCGTTTATTTGATCCATTGGTTATTACATAAAGACCCGTTTACATTCGCAATAATATTTTGGTGAAGTTATTTGTTTTTTTAGTTATTTGTATTATACCAGCGAGACTGATGGAATCGTTCCATAGATAGGGAGGTGTGGAAACGAAATGGGGACGCATTTGCCCAGCAGTAGGACAATATAGGCTAAAAAAAAAAATGTCTAACGTCAAGTACCAAATAACTTATAAATCAGTATAACTTTCACAGAAAGCCAGTCATTCTTATGTATCTAAATCGTCATAAAAATAACATTTTATAACGTCATTTCCTTTCCAGGAAACTGTCATTACAGGCGAAGTTTTGAAGGTGTCCCATTGCAAACAATAAAAAAATATACCAAGCAACTGGAACAATCGCGTACTGATTTCGTGCCTACAGATAGTACTGAAAGATATCAGTTAACTTACAGTTTTCAATTTTTTCCTATACAGATGCTACTTCATGCCAAATTCAAGGTTCCAGGTCAACAACCCTTTGACAATCCAAATTCACCACTAAAAAGACATTTCTACTTTACAAAGACAAAAGAAAGTCGTACATCAAAAAGCAAATGACGTCATAACTATCCAATCACAATAGGCTTCATTAATCTAAGTTATCAATCCTCTTTGGTAGATACTCCTCGTAATGAAAATATAAGTATTGATAAATAAATCCCGAGCTTTTCCCTTGAGAATGAACCGGCTCTTGATACAAGGTGTTGTGGAAATACGTTGTACGTATTTAAACACCATGTCTAGTGTCTGCATACGGAAATGAGTAAAATTTTACTGAGATAAAACTAATATTGATTTTCAATAATTAGGTGTGTCAAAACAGATACGTTATTATAATTATTAGCTCATCTATACTAAAATATTTTTTTACGATTTTCAGTAATAAAGTTATTTAATGAAAACTGAACGTTACGTTCAAAAGAAATCATCAGATGATTAAAGTTATTTTTTTTCTTAAAGCATAATATCGATAATAAACTTTATTCTTCGAAAATATGATAAAATATTTATAAAAGAAACATTTATTGAAGCCGAAGACCTATTTATAAAACCACGCAATTTAACCACACGCTGTAGAGCGTCATCTGTTGGGAGCTATATATAGCGTGTTTATTTATGCACCTAATTTGAATATAGCCGTGAAAGTTTCAAGCACACTGAAACTTTGTACCGATATTGTTACCGTTTAATCTTGATACGTACATCAAGTGTCAAGGGCTTTATAACTCAGTAGATTGAACGTCGTGAGCAACGGAAGTGAAACTAATATTTACAAACACTAGAAAAACTTTAGTAATCCCATCGAATAAGTCCTTTAATGAGTAACGTATTTAAAAGATATAGATATAGTTTTGTTTTAAATGTAGATTTTTTTCACAATTAGCAATAACATTTTAAAATAATTGTTTTTTCGTAAGTAATAAGTCGAATTTAGAAGCGCTTTGTTTGTCAATTCTAATAAGTAAACTCATTTATATCAAAAAATATAACCATACCTTCATTCTTGTAGCGCAAATAACATTTTTGAAGACAACATTGAACACAAACAAAGGCGATACACGAAAACTGCACTCAAACTAAAATAGAATTTGTTTCTATTGGTATTTACCGATAGTTGCTATGTTTACTTTCAAATTTAAGAAAATACCGTATATTTTATATATTTACAGCGTCGAATGTACCCAATGCATTTAAATTCCACCAATCTCTTGTAAAATAGAATAGAATTTTCTAGTTTCAAACAAAGCCTTTGTCTGAATTTTATACATGTCTTTATGTATATTTTGTAGTTTATCTGAAAGTATTTTGAACGGGACGATAGTCTGTTGTGAAGTAGTAAACGACTGCAGTAGTCATTGAAGGGCTTATAGTGCTCTATAGGGATCGGTCTTAAGTAGGTTTTATGTTGATTATATTTTTTGTAGTGAGCTTTTAACCAATAAGAGTAATAAAGTTTATTAAATAAAAAGACTTTTCGAAAACTCTAGAAAAACAAACACTATATTTTTTTCATTTTCAAATGACATTCAGTGCATATGTTTTTATCAGGATTAAATGAAATGTTGAACAACTTTATACAATGATTGAGGTAATTAAAACTGGTCAAGTCAAATCTTTTCTACTTTAAGATCCCACATTCTAAATAACAGCTGTTATAGGTATCCGTGCAGTTCCCGGTGCGAATAGGGCTGACCCATATCCACCAATGGGTGTCGTAAGAGGCGACTAAGGTATACTACGACCCGGTGCATACCACCTAGCACCTCGGGTCAACTTCCTGGTGGGGAGTAAACCACCAGCAACAGCATTCCCAAGGAGGGTTGGCATCGGGCAGGCGGCCGGCCGTAAAAATATACAGCCAAAACCTCAGCAGCATGGATAAGACATGCTGCGCCGACCCCAAATAATAATAATTGGGATAAGGGCAGGGGAATGATGATAGGCATCCAATAAAACATAGTTTTATACTTGTTCATAATGTTATTTTGTCCCTATAAATACATATTAAGCATAGATTTTGTATTGAACTTGACTTTCCTTTTTTACATTTATGTTTTTGTTAGTGGCCCGATGGGACGGCAGTCCGATACAAGCGGAGAGGGATCAGGTGCATTATCCACATATTGGCATACCTTTCGAACTCTAAACCTTTGACTTAGCAGTCCTACGGTCTTACCACTAGGTTATCACAGCTTCGTAGAACTCATAAAACATAACGCATAATATCAGTAAATTATATTAGTTAGAACTAACGTATTCTGAGTAATAAATTATATAATAATATGGACCGCTACACGTACATTTAATTACGAAAATCAGGGTATTAGGAAACTAATATGCATGTCGAATTACATTTAGATGAAGCCACGAAATAATTTGCACGTCATGTTATTGATATTTGATATTAAATTTAGACCGAAACGAGAAAACCACATCTACCTAATACAAAGCTAATTATGTTAGCTTATATAAATATAATTTGGTCACAATTTGAATGTACCTACCTGTTTTTCCTAAATACTAGGAAAAATCAAGTGACATCTGACTATCTAAATAAATAAATATCGCAGCTTCCGTGTTTCAGAAGACACGTTAAAATGTGGGTCTTACGCCTGATCTCTCTTCAGACGTGTCGGATTGCCGCTCTACTAACTAGGGTTAACACACATTACACCTGTGTTTGCGCACACGCTTGTGCACTATAATACGTCCCGCTCACTGGTGCCATAGGAACACTATCGTTGTTGTTTATCGAAATACAGTCTTAACATGTACACGTTATGAATACAAAAATATTAAAACATTATTTTAAGGCAGTCACCACAATTTGTATCGTTACACCACTATTTTAAAGGCGCCCAAAGGCTGTATTTACTTGACATTCTTTACATAGTTTCCACCCTCAACGCGGTCTTAAAATCAAGTCTATCGTTGTGGAAGTAAGACGCCGCTACTAGGTTGTGGCCATGTAATTTTCTGTCTCACTTCAACAAAAACGACAGTCCTTTTAAGAGTTACATAGTACAGGCACAGATCACGTAGGTACGGTCAGCATCAAAGGTGGATAAACACATTTAGATTTTCAAACGAACTGTACACAATCAAATTAAATGAATTACTGTTGTGCTAATAGGTAAAACATACTAAGCACCAATTCCTACATGTCATAGAAAAATAATGACACTTTGTAAATCGGTTTGTGTTAACCGACTTCTGATGCTGACTATACGTCCCCTAACGTTATTTGAAATTGTAAGCCTACACACGAGAAAATGATAGGAAAATCCTGTTATAGGGAAATTAATGAAAACAGGAGCAGAGTAACATTAGCTATAAATTTTATTACGATGACGGGGCGAAAAAGGGTGTTGAGTTCAAAGTCACGTATTTTTATTGGTTTATGTCTCTGGTGTTTTATTTACCAGCTGTTGCCCGCGAATTTGCTCGTACCAATGTCGGGTATAGTTGCAAAAACATTATCGATCTTACACAGTCGATAAAAAGTTCCTATGGGTCAGTAGCCTATGTGTTAATCCAGGGTGTCAGTTAACTCCATACCAGATGCCAGAATTGATCTAACCGTTTATACGTGAAAGAATAACAAATATTCATCTATACTTTAAAACTTTCAGGTTTAAGTATAATATTTCGGGTTTATAATATATAATTAAGAAATAATCATCAGTATTGCACCGGTGTGAAGCTTATTGTCGCTGGTGAGAGAATAAAAAGCAATATTTTGTATGAGATCAAGAGACTTACGATAAAGCTGCAACATTTTATAATGACAGCGTAAAGATAAATAGTTTCTTGAGCTTACTATAACCTCAGTTTCTCTAGCGAAGTGACATTTCTACAATCGTTAGTGATAGTTAACGTCAATAGAAAAAAAATGTATGAGGATGACAGGTCTAAGTCAAATATCGACGCGAAATGTCATTTTCATACATTTTAGCGTTTTATTTTGCTGGAAAGACAGGTATTTCTAAAACGCTTTATACATTTACTTCAAATAAGGTTACGACAGGCAAATTTTCCTTTGATTAGCCTTTTCCAAAGTTTCAAACGTGAGGAGGTGTCAGATATAACTTTAATAAATTAGTTAGAAGTTGCTATATTAGTTTATTTTTGAGTGGGTTGATGAAATATTATTATAATACTGTATGTTGTAATTGTCTAAGCCTACACTATTAATGTTTATTAACGTATGCTTAATTAATTTTTGCCAAGGAAATGTGAGTGTAATAATATTTTAATAATGAAAATTTATTATAATACCTTCATTGAATATTGTAATATATTATGTTGTGAAGTCTTATAAAACTTTTTATTTTTTTGTTATGTTGGTAACGACACTAAAGCTAATCAGCCAGCTTGTATTACATGCACAATTATAGAGCTGGTATTTATTATTTCATAGATACCTTTGGGATCATTCATCACCATCATCATACCCCTGCCCTTATCCCAATCATTCCTTGGAGTCGGGCAGCACGTCTTCCTCTTCCACACGTTCCTATCTGACGTCATCTCGCAAGTGACACTCTTTGCAGCCATATCATCTGGACATGAATGTGGATGGATATAAGAGAAGGGGACGACCAAAGAAACGATGGATGGATTGTGTGAAAGATGATATTATGACTGCAAAGAGTGTCAGCTTTTAGATCATTGATTACATTAAATAAACCAACTTTTAAGTAACAAGTTCAAACCTTGTAGCTTTTATAGTGAAGGTAATCTAAAGTTTAGCATAAAATTATTAGGTACAAAATATTCTTTACTTTCAACCTACACTATTCCTACCCCAAGTTGCTAAGGCTTCTGTCTAATAAAATAAACCATTTAAAAAAAGTAATAAAATCCCGTATAAAAAAAAGTACTTCTCGGAAAAAATTCAATCTGGAGACGATAATATTATGTTGTAAGGTTTTATTTTTCAAATACAACGAAGGTTCTTTAAAAAAGGCTGTGTATTTCCTTGCACGAAAGCAATATTTTATTTACCAGATATTTCCGTTAGAGGCTCTATAAGTAATTCAACGCATAAAGAAAAAAAGCAAATCGATTTTTAAAACATTACAATCTTAGAAATCGTTACATTGAACGTAAATAGGCCAAGTTCAATAAATTATGTAGTTCTATTTTTGAATTGCGATTTGAATCATATGTTTAGTTCTTATTTTTTATTAAAAACTTTTTGTGCTGCGTTTTATTGACTTCAAAAAAGTAAATGGATAATACGTGATGTATTTGACAGTATTAAGATTTATAGTAAAGTATTATCTTATCATTAAATCTAGAATTCTAAAATAATACACTGGAACTTTATACGATTTATTGCAATTCCCAATTTAGAAATTTAATGCTTTAGTTGTGTCAAAAACGTAGGATAGGAACATAACTTAAGTTAAATACCTTACTACAATATTCATGATAATAAAATTACAAGTTTTTTTTTTATTCAATAAGTGTAAATTATCTATAACTTTCGACGTAAACGAGTAATTTACCTAATAGCCATTCAACAAAAAAACATTTCTCATCTTTGGCTCATTAAATAAATTAAAAATCTTATCCAATTTTCGTCACTTACCTAAATTCACGTCAAATTCGATGGATTAAAATTTTCCGGACCGTCGAATCCGCGTCGTCTGCATCATAAATCATCGGAAGCCAACAGACTTTCCTCACTTCGACCAAAATAACATTAAAAGTACCAAACTTCTAAAAATACTTTATTAAGATCAAAGACTTTCAACCGAACAATATTAGTTATTTATCGCAAAAAAGTTTCGAACTTCACTCATAGCACTCACTCACCACACTAAATAATTTAAAAACCGAATCGATGTTATCCCATTTAATATTCGAAAACAGAATACAAATTCAAATAACATTCGAAGTTTAATTCGAAAAAAAGTACCGAAGACTCGCTGCGTTCAAAGTTGGAAGCATTCTGACGCGTAAAGAGGCGGCCACGCGGCCGAGTCTCACAGAATAGACTGGAGTTAGTAACTCTCATACAGTACGAAACGGGAGTAATGCGCATGGTTCGGGACATCCATAATTCAAAGACGAATATAAGGCTTTTACATTCAATGCATACTCTATTGTGCTTGTAATGCAAGCTGGCTGATTAGCGCTAGTGTAGTTACCAACGTAACAAAAAAAAGAAAAAGTTTTATAAGACTTTGTGTTTGTAATTCGAATGTTCCACAGATAAACATTTAGACGTTAGGGCGTTGATTGAAATCATAGCAACGACTATTAAAAACGGTCTTGAAACTTATATTACTTCAGTAACGTGTATTAACGTGATGAATCACGTCGTTCGTTTGAATGTAATCGAGCTGTCATAATAAAGTATAGTATTTTATGTAATTGTTTGTTTTGTTTTTTAAATTATCTGTTAGGGTTTTAAACTGGCCATTATTGAAGAGATAAAAATGTAGTTCCGTTAGCACAAAAAAACTTTTTTGTTTTACGATTCTTTCAGCTGAACCTACACAGTTTAAAAATAAAAAGTCTTCTACATTTTCACAACAAATTTTACTACGAATGTTTAGTTTTTAACTAGTGTTGGTCTTGTACCTTTCTCCTTCAAATATTGAAGAAAAAAACGTCAATTTCAAAATTCTAAGCAGATTTCCCCACACCACACACGTTCGTTAATTTTCAAACGTTACCGAAAGCTGTAAAATATTCCGTCTCTTTAAACTTTCTATGAATTATTTCGTCGGCGGTCCCGTACGCTCCCACACTCAAACTTTCATAAACATCGTAACTTCGTCAACTTGCTCCTGTATAATGATTTTAAAGTCACCCTTTGTTAGATAATTTAAATAAAGTGCGCAATTTATTGTATGTACTTTTTAAGTATGGGAATTGTGGTTTCGAGGAATATGTTGACTTGGAAATTAATTTACTTGTAAATGATATTATGGTGGCCCTTTTTTCTTTATACCTTTAAAATTGATGTCACTGTTGAAATGAAATGTAGGTCTAGAAAAGACGATGCTTAAGCCTGGACCGGCTATTTTCTTTATTACGAGTCTAGTCCCGAGCGAGAGACCAAGCGCTTTGCGAGTTCCTTATATAAAATGAATTAAACCCTTATCGAATTCTGAAAGGTATTTTATTTACCTACTGTAGATGTACACATTCAAATTGTTCTAGAAAGTTACGATAGTCCGTTGCTTATTTTTAAATCGTACGAGTTATTCCGGATCTGAGCATAAAAAGATTCTACGTGGCCAGTTATTTCTCCTCGCGAAATTAAACGTAAACATAAAAAGGTTTACTATGATTTGAAATAATTATATCTCATTCTATTTTCATTTTCAGAACGGATGTTTGCATAAAAATTAATGACTGACAAACCATTAATATTTTAAAGATGTTTGTTCGAATTTTGAATTAAGAATATTCGTAAACGAGTGCTAAGGCTGATTTTTTGTTTGTGTCTTTAAAAAAACAACTCCCGCTTTAACGATTTTAATCCTTGTATCGTGGGGGGTTTCACAGACATTAAATTCACATGCACAAAGACGCCCAGTGGATCGCACTAATTCTTGTCCTACGCGAGGATCGAACCCGCGATGCATCGCTTACAGTGATCATTCGCGTGGTGACCACTCGGCTGTATAAGATATAGAATTTCAAAAACCTTTACTTCTTTCATCTGACAAAGAAAATAAAACTTACTGAATTGTAAATTATGATTCTAATATCAGATCAACTTTGAACTAAGATTAAATTCCTAGCCACCGCGACATCTCAAGGCGATCTTTAAAAACAGTTCGAGAGCAGAAATTGAAATTCTTTCAATTTAGTATTCACAAAAGGATATTTTGAATAAAAAAATGTAACTGAGCACGAGTCTGACTCCCGTACTAACTCCAATTTGTAACAAAAAACTGTCCAATTATAAATCATTTATGTAGAGTGAGATTTCTCCTCCTTTTTCTTATGGTTATTTTCATTCTCTTTGTGAAATTACATTCTATGTAATAAAATATTTTCGTGTACAGAACTCTAGAAAAGCGAAAACCCTTTGCATTATCAATGTAGACGGTAAACATACTGTTGTTACCACACAAACATTTGTTGGGTGGGGATCGAACCCACGACCGGTAGAGCAGTTAGGGCTATTAGCCACTAGTCCTGCTAGCCGCTAATTGGCCTTTTGGCCAATCAAATTATTTCACCGAACTCTTTATTGAAAGAAGCAAGAAGTGATAGGAAGCTTAGGTATATTATGACTCAGTCCCTTTGATCTTACCTTTTATTAGCTCTTTTATGGTCAATCTCATCTTCGATCATCTATATTCAAAATGACTTTTGAACCGTCCAGTAAACACTGTCTTAAATAAAGTTTTGACTTGATTTAAAAAAAAATGACTATGTACAACTTTCATCATCTTTAAAAACTTGAATCGCAATCTTACCATCGATACGCTGCCAACAGTACCCAAATAAAACAGAATATAGGTAGTACTTCAGTCCAAGTGGTTTTCATAGAAGCGTTTGCATTTCATCTCCATTTAAGTGCTTAGCTAGTTTTTACTATTTTTTCTTGATTGAATGCCCTCCTTTTTTGCTTTTAAGAAGATTTTTCTTAGGGTTCCTCGCGATTTCGTGGCTTGATAGACTAGGTATCTTCAATTACGTATATTTTTCTATTGAATATTAACCATTTTCAGTATATTTAATTCCATGACAAGTAACTAGATTTATACGAGATGATAAATTGTGATCTTCGTCGAAAATAGAGATATCGAGGGCAATTATTTATATACTAAATCCGGCAAGTAGTATTAAAGACACGCACGTGCAGATAATATTTTGTTTTTATAACATTCTTGTAGATTCCATTAATTACTAAGCCTCTCCAACTTAATGGTACAACATTTTAATAGAGCTTCTAAAATTAACTAAGAGTATTTAAGTCGAGAATGCTTGATTTTATTGTGATGTCTCGTGCAAAAACATGTTTACACGATCAAAGAGTTGCAGTGAGATTTCTTATGCGAAACTTCTGAAGCTGCTATGAAACATTCCTGATATTGTAAGCTAAACATAATTTAATTTGTAACAAAAATCATCAATTCACGATTTCATAAATCATTTGACTAGGGTTTAAACTTCAATTGTTTAATCGAGTATAAATGTTTTTGTTGGTGACTGGACATTGAGCAGTCACAATTAAATATAGTGACAAACGTCGGATATAATTTTAGTAGCAATAAAAATGACCTTGAATTAATTATAATAATTGGTATAAACAAGTTGGCAGCGAATTTCGTCTATTTTATAATCAAATTAGATACAGGAAAATAGCCAATTGGCACGTTTAACATTCACATTAGCGGATTTCCTCTAAATTAAGGAAATGGATAATTTCCCTATTTTCAGTTTTTACATAATTTGGACAAAATGTGAAGCATTTTATTGTACAGAAAAAACAATGTCATAGAAACTTTTTGTTTTTTGAGAGTATAAAATTTCATACATACACAATCATGTAGGTATGTCATTATTGCTGTTATAAGTTTAACGTGTTTCCGAAAATAAAGGCTATATTTTGAAAAGAGCAGTATTTTTTTAATGTTCTCTCGAAACATGATGTAAGTATTAATGTTACTGTTTCTCTATCGGTATTTTTTTTAACAAATACATACATTTTAGCTTTTTCTCTGTAGTTTCCTTAATAAAATAGGTAGGTACCATTTTTAACGCAGTCCATTTAAGTATGTGCAGAATATTATCGATTAATTCTCTATTTTTTATTGAATACTGGCCATGTAATACACCTAAAATCTTAAATGTTGTTAGTTTAAACTCATGTTTGACAAACAACTGTTTAATCCTAAATTCCCTAACGACTGATGCAGATAAAATACATAAATACTGTTTATTTTTAAGTCCAATGATCCTAATAGCTCGTAAAACTAGAGTAGAAACTTCAATTTACACTATTTATTGAGAAAAAAAAACCTGTTATTGATAAAACAAACTGCATATACTTAAAACAATAACCTTCTTACACAAAGCGATGCAACTTCGCTACGACTTCAGTCACCAACAAAGCATATCTACGTACGAGCTTTTTAGTTCGTAAGTCAATATCAACTTGGAGTCTAAAATTATAAAGTCTGAGACTCCCCTCGTATATAAAACACTTAAATAAATCCTGTATCCCCCTGTAAGCGTGAAAGTTTGCTAGTTGAACCAATTAGCGAACGATATTCCCTTGTTCAGTATCCTCGCTACATGAAAGACAGTTTATGAAAATGTTTCACTTTCAGGCTCTTGATCGTCTTTATGAGATTCTTGGAAATATTGACATAATAGCTATTAGAAAACGTCGACTCTATAAAGGGTCTGCTAGATTATTGGACGCTTGAATTTTGAGAGTAAATACTTTTTGAAGATGAATGTATTTGAGTACTTGGGTGAAGTGTTGGCCTTATTGAGTGAAAGAAACGTCAAAGTCTAGCTGAGTACTAGAAAGACCTTTTGAAACTTGAATGATATCACGGAGATATTATTGTGCAAATCCGAACCAAGCATCTACTGCAACATTACTGTTTATCACAAATGGGAAAAAGTACAATAATGGACCCGGGATCCCCGACTATTTACACATACTGTAAAAAGTCCCGTATCCAGTGTCCATTTTTGCCCGTTTTCCATTTTTGATAAACAGTAATGTTCTGATTTGGGTCATATGCCAAAAGACACAATATGTAGTATAGTTGTGGCTTTATTCTTTTTACTAGTTACATTGTGAATTGTTCGTTAATTTTGATTTTTATAACATCGTTACTCGGCTCCATGCAACGGCAACGCATAGAGGAAAAGTTAGTAATATACTGATCATTAAAACTTTGTATAGCAAAACAAACGGAAGGCTCTAAAACCACTCAATAAAATAATTAAGTGGAGTTTATAACAAAGCCACTTATAGTCTCATGCTGCTTATCATATGCATGCATTTATGCGCACTGATAAATATGTTGTATGATGCTATGATACCGTAGATTAAGCGAGCTGACACTGACATACATACATTAGAAATGGTGTAACAAAGTATAGGAGAAGGTGATATTACGTATCGTGATAGACATTGTTGCAAGAAGTTTTCTATCAACAGGGATTATGTTGGCAATGTGAGAAAAAGCATGTTTAATGCAAATAGTACAAGTTAGATAGGGATTGACAAAATGTTATAAAAATAAACTTGCAATAATGTGGTGTACAATAAGGAGTTTGCTATCTGTAAATAATAATATTCCTCAACATTTCCACAACGCCATCTTGTCTCAAATTAAGTATACGAGAGTAACTTGTGTTATGAATGCTGGATAGCTGTTTACTTATGTTTCTAAATACATATGTACATGCTATAGATCAATTTATTACACCCAGACAAATTGTTTTGAATTTATACAATTTTATATACATTCAGCGTATCAAAAGTTTTTATAACATCAGAAACGTTTTCATAGATAGACAGGGAATAGATACTTAGTTTACTACGCTCATAAAGGCAAACGATTATGTCAAAGAGGATCGGACGCCGCATAAAATCTGTGAGGACCCTATTCCTTTTTATAATCTCTTACATAATAGTCAATGTAAATGTCGTTACTATCCTACTACGCTCTTAATATTTACGTGCCCCTAACTGGTCTAAGAATGAACCACCACTATTATTACCTATTTCAGGTGGCATTTAGACAACCTCTTAAAGTTCTGAAAGAAAGATGGCGCATTACAAAGCATAGAGCAACGCCTCTTTTGCACACAGTTCTACGTAATTTAGTAATCACATAAGACTGATCTTGTTGAGAAAACGAGACACCATTATGCGCAGTGTATTACGCCATCTCACTACCACAATGGCAACAATTTTCATACAGGGTATCTTGGTACAGGGGCTGTGAGAAAACGAACAACGGGATACTACGTAATACGTTCTATAATTGACTCGAATAATTCATTTGACCGAGACAAATAGGATAGTTAAGCAAGGATCATTAAGTTAAGCACTTGCCGGCGACTCGAAAGCTTCACTGGAACAAATAAATTGGATGACCGCAAACGTTCAAGGATGTTGTTTGCAGTAAAAATAATGCTAGCGTGTAAATATTATGAATTCCACGACTGAGAAAATGCCTCTCAAATAGAGATAGATTGACCAGTTTTAGGGGATTGCCCAAATAAGCATAATAGTTGTCTTAAATATTGTTTATAAATCAAGATGTGGCTAAAAACATATCTCAATGCCGTGCACTTGGAGACGCCTATGTCCAGCAGTTAACTACGGTAGGCTGTTGATAATGATGATGAAGTCGAGATGTACTGACTGCTTTCAATAGTGTTCTTAACACAATATTATGTGAAACAATTTTTAAATGGATACTGGAACAACGAAAAAAAAAATGGTACCTATACTACTATTTTGAATCAGTTTAATGGTTTTTAACGTGTACTTTCAAATTGTTTTGTTGTTAACATGTAAGTACCAGCCAAAAAACATTTTTCATACAAACTAAGTATATAAAACTTCGCCACATTATACCGAAACATGTGAGCGATCTCAAGCATCCGCATTCATTATTAGGGTCGTAACCGAAAAACGGTTGAACCCAAAAATAGACCGCCGTTCCCGTGTGTAAATTTACGTAAATCTAAACGGAAAGTGCGAATATACGTGTTTTAGGTAAACTGCTCGAGAGTTTGAGTTAATAGTGCCTTTGAACTTGAAAAATAGTTGAAATAAAAGTGTTTATTCCTGTTTTTTGAGTTTTTAATCGACTTCAAAAAGGAGGAGGTATCTTTATTCAACTGTATATAAGCTTTTTTTTCTTTCTTGTTTAGTTGCTTCATGCTTCTTTAGGTAATTTCTGAATGAGCGCCAATAGGCCCAGTTTCCTTGTTTCAACTGAATATAAAGCTTTACATACGACGATAGTTATAAGACTTATAAAAACCATTTTATACAAATTACGTGATAAACAACGGTACTTAAATATAACGAGCAGCGCATGGTGTGTGGAAAATGACATCGATGCAATTCATGTTTTTTTTGGACAACAAGAACATAGATTGTGGAAAAAAGGCCCTAAAATAAAAATAACAGCCTGTTAATGTCCCACTGCTGGGCACAATCCCCTTCCTATATAGAGAAGATTTGAGCATTGATCACCACGCTAGCTCACTGCGGGTTGGTTATTACAATTTCCAATATTTGGAAAAGGATATAGACACAACCTTTAAACAAAATAGACTATTTGGTATCCTTCACCGTTGGTGTCTTAAATAATAAAGAGAGTATAGTTGACGGGCCTGTTGGTCAAGTGGTTAGTGGCCCTGACTGTTATACTGGAGGTCGTGGGTTCGATTCCCACTCAGGAAAAATGTTTGTCTAATGAGCACGATCAATCTGAAATCAGATGGCGTTGTGTTAATGTTGCGAAATATTATTTATTTAATTGATATTAAATTGCCTACGTTGGGATCAAGATACACGTCGTACATTCAAATCCATATTATATACAACAAAGCCACCATGACTTTCCAGAAGTTTCCGAAACCATTTTCCACACAATTTCTATCGATAGAGTCTCCAGTCTCTATCAGCTTAGGTAATAAGACCCCGTCCTAATGATTATAGCACATATTGAGTCTAGTGATGCGCTTATCGAACGACAGCATAATCAATGTACGAGTGTTTGCATTATGTGTGGGCGAAAATGTATTTATAAACACAATTGGGTATTTGACTGTAAAGAAATATATTTCAGTTATAGACTGTACCTACGGATAGCCGAGTGGTATAGGTCACCAAACCAGTTACCACTATGAGCAACGTGTCGCGGGTTCAATCCCCGTAGGACAAGGATTCGTGCGATCCGCGAATGCTTGTTCTGAGTCTGGGTGTCTTAAAGCATTATGAATTAAATATCTGTAAAACCCCCGCAATACAAAAATTGAATTCCTTAGTATGAGAGCCGATAAACAAAACAGGTTAAACAAGAACTTAACCCAACAGTGTGTCACAAAGTAATTAAAAAAAAACGAGTATTTCTGTCCTCTCTCCATAATAAAAAGGAAAAAATACTACGAAACGTAGTCACTAGTCTATTCATAAAACACAGTTGCCAACTAAATCTAAAAATACCAAAGAACTAGGGATCATAAATATATAAATAAATTGTCAAATACCCAATTCTTAATCTCTTCAAACAACAAGGCTTAATAAGCAATTTTCCTGTCGATTTCGGGTATCGGAAAATTGTTGGTTGTTTAATTTGGGCACAGAAATAGTCTTGTAGGCCCAGACTAATTATTTTCTATTGATTGTTTGTAGGGACACCTGTTGTGTGGGTAGCCTTATTTAGGTATTAAAATATATTCTAGATTTTAAGGTTTGAATGAAAAACGTAACGGTCGTACGTAATGTACAGTCACGAGCAAAATCATGTATACTCGATTAAACAATTGAAGTTTAAATTCTAGTCAATTGTTTGATGAAATCGTGAAATTTTCTTTCTTATTGAACATTTTATGTTTAGCTTACAATGTCAGGATAATTCCATAACAGCTTTGGAAGTTAGCATAAGGCATCTACTGCAACTATTTGGTCGTGTATACATGTTTTTGCTGGTGACTGTAGATAAAAAGTGTGTTTTTTTCAACATGGGTATGGCGCTTTAATTTAATTCTATCTAACATAAAAAGTTTTGGTTGTCGTTAGGTGATACAATATCCAACTTACTAGATTGACACACGCAACTAAACAGACTACGAATTTTCTAACTTAGTTTTACAAGTTTCTCTTAAATTCAGGTTTTTCTCGTAAATTGCGAACTTACTGAAAAAATATCTAAAAAGCCACGTCTATTCATTTAGCTTTAATGAACTTCTTCAAGTACGGGTTTAAAAATAAATTATTAAGTACAGTTATTAACTGTATAGGGACCCAAAATATAATATTTCACGTCAATCACACATTGTACAACAAGCAAACTCCCCACTTAAATAGCCAATCCTTTTTAAATACATTTCTATGTAAATTTAAATTTGTTCTCCTAATATTACTTAGGCTTAAGTACCTAATAACGGGTCAACTAACACTGGGCGTCCTCCAAAAAGTAGAGACAGCCATTGTAAGTTGGTCTGAAGGGATGGCGAAAATGAAAGGACGAATAATAAAGTAATAACAGTCCCTATTTGTTGTACAAAGTTTGGACATCGAGTATTAATGGTAGGAACAGTCCGAAAGCATTAATTCACACTTTATGATCAAGTAAAGTTCGTTCAGAATTTATTAGCATAACTAGGTTAACTTTTAAGTTCAAGTTTTGAATTATGTGTGGCTTAAGTGAAATAAACCCATTTTCCATGAGCTTTCCCATCCCTGTAATCAAAAGCATTTTGAAAACGTTTACAATAATTGAAATCTCATAAAAAATGTAAAAGGGGATAAATGGAGGCTTCGTTTGTGCTTTTTGAGGGGAGATTCTAAAAACATAAATTTAAATGACATTTACTTTTGACAAGTCTTTTAGGTTGAGTTCTTTTATCAATTTCAGCTATTTGTTGAGCGTTAACGGTTGTAAAATGTGTCATGTTTTGGAGAAGACAAGGGAGTGTCGTGAAGTAAATTACACATTACTGGGGACCAAGCGGGGAAAAACATCGTCTTTCTTATTATATCATTATTTCATAAAGGAAGACCGAACAATCTGCACATTGTGGAAGTGGAAATTGTGAATTGTCGTTATACACTTATAGTGGCATCTCGCCTCCACAACGGAAATAATCCCTTAAAATATCATAGGTCATAGTTTGAACACCCCAAATACGTTATACCTATTCTGTATCATCCCACAAATGACTATAATTAGTAACAAACAAACATTTCAACCGCAATACATTGACAAACACACATCAAACCCCGAGAAATCATAGTTTCGAAACACCCTCGAGACATACATCACACAATGCGATAATCCCACTCAACTCGAACACCCTGTATAATTTGCTGTCACTCAATTACGTCTGTATGTGATAACTGGTAATTGGCTTGACTTGACGCCATTGTTGCTCGTTAAGGGGTCTTGAGACGATCAAATTTTGACTGACTTAAGCAAAATGTAGTTTGAGGTTTGACTCAAATGTGTTTAGGAAGGTGGTTTGAAAGATTTGTCAAATATATGCGTGTTTGAAGCTTACTTGAAATACCAACAAGTTACTGTACCTCTGCTGGTCTGATGCCTCTTTATTTATAAAGAACTAGCTACCCGCCTTCGAATCCCAAACATTTTATTTCAAAACCACATCAAAATCCACTGTGTAGTTTTAAACGTCTAAGGAAACATAGGAAACAAACTGACGCGGGCAGGGTCTTCGTTTTATACTGTGTACTGAAGATTGAGCACTGACATTCGTTTGATACTTTTTATTTTTGTGGGGTTCATTTAACACTGGGTCAAGTATTATTTAAGGGTTTTCGACCCGTTCTGAAAACGTAAATATAACGTTTGAGATGTCCGGGTTCAAAAAAAAAAATGTTTGACTCAAACAAGGATGATCGTCTAAGTACCCCTTAACAGTAATATAAGTGAACTGTTGTTAACCCTTTAACGCACACCCCAACTTTTTTTGAATTCCTAATATTTAGTGATACATTGTATATTCTATGCTGTAAATCATAATGACATGTTTTTGAAAAGTGACCTGAAAATCTTTATTTTTCGAGAAAATCATGAAAATCATATGGCCAGTAAACTGGCCATTGATCGTTCTGCATCACTAACTATCACAGCAATATCACTGGCCAGTAGAAAGGACACTAATGAAATCTATTAAATTTTTAGGAAAGGACGATAAAAATAATAAAAAAAATATATTTCCTAATCAGCCTTTAATAATAGAACATAATTATCATTGACAATCAGTTTTAATAACAGATAGAATTAACATATTTCTTCTACAACATAATTTCTTAATTTTTTATCACAATCAAATATTTATTCTATCAATTGAATGGTGGTGGTTCTCACTGGTGGTTCTCGAAATCTTTTATTACTCCACTTAGTAAGATCTTCATGTATTATATTCTCTCGAGGAGCTGCGTCTTCGGGCGAAATTATCTCTTGATACCTGGTCGGGTTTAGTGATAGCGACTGTGGCGGTGAAGATTGTGGCGACTGTAGAGGTGGCGATGGTGGGATAGGTGGGGGTGGTAGAAACAAAAACTCCTGTGGTGGTTGTGATGAAGATGATGTTCCAGAACATGATCCTTGATTTCGACTACGTGTGCTCAGGGTGCTGGTACTAAAACTTTCGTCGAAACAATCATCAGCATCAGAATCACCACCGATGTCTGATTGTGTGGCCTGATCATCAGTAATACCCACGAAGTCGTTCCATTGGTCCTCGTCTAGTGACTCTAACTCCCGTTAAGTGTATTTGTGTCTAAAACAATGAGAAAATTACAATGCAAAACTATTACATTACGATTCTCGTAAGTGCCTACAAACCTGCAAAAAAACGGCAAGAAAAACCCCCAAACGTTCATAATAATTGGTTATAACTACCGAACAAGATTGTTCATCGTAAATTTATTATTATATCATAACAGATGCTTATATACTTGTTGTAAAACGATATGGTTCATAGGGATTACTCGAAATTAAATACTAAATACAACATCTCAAAGTTAGGTATGCAATTTTTATGTTATATTTTTTCAACACACCGGTTTGTATTCAATCGAAAATAATATATGTTTTTCTTATTAACGTCGATTACATTTACACATAATATCAAAGCATATACTATAAAATAATAGTTTCACTTACCTTTTCCGCGAAGACATGATTTTTCATTACCACAAAACTTGTAAACACGTAACTTATACACGCGATGACAACAAATATCAATGCGCGGGTGCACGGTGGCCACTTTACAGGCCATCTTGAAAAAAGGCGCGAATTTGTAATGTCGCGCGGCGAACTTGTACGCTGGTCAGTTGACGGGCCAGTGTGCTCTAACGCGGGTCGTAAATGTTCATAAGGTTCAATATATAAATAAAAATCTATGAGATAACGACCTTGAAGTGACTGTCCAGTTTACTGGCCACTTTGTATGAGCCGTCCTATAAAGGGTTAAGGAACGACTACGTATTATTAGTATCGCAGATTTACTGTCATTGCAACTTATATGCAGTCGTTAAAGACATGTTTATTACAACTAATTCATGAGCATGGCGAGTTTTATTTTAGTTTATTATTAATCTCAGTAAAGTTTATGTTTACGTATACGTGTTGTTTGATAGCGAGAAGAAGACAATAATTAGATTTAAGCATTTGTTTTGTTACGAAGTGAAAAACAAATGACTTCAACCTTCGTCCAGTGTTGGTTGAACCCCGGTCCTTATTTTTACCAAAACCGTGCGGGATCTCTTGTACACGTTCAGTTAAATGCCAATAGGTTACAGTCTGCATTAACATATTATTATATAACAACATGATGTACCGTTGCTTGCTTAGACTTTTTGCTTGTTGCAGTTGAATAGATAATTACATTATTGAACATAATATTTAAAACCAGATAATGTCACCCTTTCCAAGTTATTTTTACCTTCTTAACTTCTTTGGCGAACGTTGAGCGAAAACTTCTTGAGGAAACCTGGATTCCAAATGTTGGAATATGAAATCGTCAACCTGCAGTGAGTTAGCGTAGTGAAACCTGAAACCTTCCCTATACGAGAAGAGGCCTGTGCCCAGTTATGGGGCATTTAGAGACATAGGTATATATTTATTATAATCGTTAAAAAAACATTGCTTCTTCTGATAACAGCACCTAATTTCCTGTAATAACATAAGCATGGCAAATAAACCTCATTGTTTAAGTGAGTTTTATGCCACACTTAAGTTTATCACAGCGGGCGATAATTTCTTCATTTTACAAAACAAAGTCGCCTAAGAGGTGTACGTGTTAAAGTTTTATTATCACATTGCGTAACGTTTACTACTTGAAAGCCTTTGCATCTTTTAATGTAGTATTTGTATATCTATATATTCAAGCCAAATTTTAGCATGTTATATTTTGTCAGACAATTCTTTGCAAGACAGATTAAAAAAGTAAGATAATAACGTGTCCTAAGAAGCGACAAATTTGGCAAATCGGGGGGATATTTTATTTATTGTCTTTATCAAGCTGATAGCAAATGAATTTTTTCACAAATGTATGTAATTTTGGACTTGTAAAACTATAATTATATGGCAGTACACCGCATTGTAGTCATGGCCAAATCTCGGAAATACAGAGAATAAAGGAACATTTGTCTGTTTTGGCAACATCTATCATAGAAAAATTACAAAGAACCTAGCCAACTGTGTCATTTGTATCACATTGATATATGGGTATCAGTGTAACACAAAGGAGATAGGCACTTATAATTTCTACACATTTGTTAGTATATTTTCAGACAGAATCTTAAGATTATAAAATAATATTCTACGAATTTCATACAGCGTATTAAGAGAAATAAACAACTGATAAACGTACTTACCTACTTCAAAATACACACATATTATAGATATATTACACCCAGACACAGAACAAATTTTAATGATCGTGCTCATCACACAAACATTTGTCCTGTCACACACATCTGATATGATCACAATCAAACCTACGACCTCTGGTATAGCAGTCTGGGCCACTAACCACTAGACCAACAGGGCAGTCAGATTATTAAATCATGGGTATACGTTTAAAATACCATTCCAAAGACCAAATTGGCATTGACATGGATCACAAGAGCGTCTGAACTATTTCAAATTGTAAAAGATAGACATAGATCGCAACTTACAGCTCTAAGCTGCTTTTTGAATAAGCACTTACAAGAGTCAATATATCAACTCAAGAAATAATAGAATTAAAACTACACAAACAATTTGTATTATACAACCACCAAAAAGGTACTTATTGTGTTCCAAAATAGCAGCATCTTCCATTGCTATTGTAAATATTACTTAGTGTACATCTAAAAGGGTCGCCCTGTATAAATTGTTCAGTTAATGTACTGTATTAGTAGTTAATGGTTGTTACTCTACATTTCAGTATCCAGTAACGACTGTAATCGGTCATTTACGCCCTGTTACCATTTTCCTACATGACTTGCTTTGACTTGTATAATGAATGTTGTTAGTACTAGCTTGTACTCGTAACTATGTGATTTATAAATTTAAAACTACATTCATATACAAGGCGTCGAAAATAATTATGTCGTCCTCTACGTCAATGGCGGAAAACGTGCCCAGAAGACTGGCGGCATTACCACATGGAATGGCAATGCCAATAATTTGAGCAAAATATAGCCCAGCCTTCTGATCACGGGTATCACGGGTATATTTTTTTATTTTTTGTTGTCATTGTAAGTTTTATAACGTAAAAAATGTCCAACAAAACTATACGTATAATTATGTTGTCTGTTGGATCAGAATTGTAATTCTTTAATTATTATCTTATGAATTAAATTAACATTTATATGTAGTAGTTATAGTGTAATCTTATTAACATCAAAATGTCATGTGGTCATCATAGAATCATATAATATTATGTATATTTAGTACTTATTACTAAGATCTTATGAGCTAGGTTTATTAGTTATTATGTTTGTACATTACTCGTATTTCAAGTTTTTTTATTGGTATGATTTTTTTAATAACAATCCTTTCAGTATAACTTCTTACAGATGTAAATCTAATGAATAACCTACCTCAAAAATGGTACACTTACTTCCTCTTATAAACATCCAATATAATTTTCCTTTCACTCTTTCCTTTCATTTTTCTTCGTAAAAACTCTTGTCTCTTTCAAAACGTCGCATGATAAAACTCATTGTATTCTTACGAGTACTAAAAGGGCCTTCTTAGGGTTAAATATTTGCCTATTATCTACATGACCGCATCACTGATCAAAAGCTTTTGAAGTAAATCTCTCGGCCAAGTTTGAGCTAACACACTTAGACAAGAGTTTACTACTTCGGAATATTATACATTCATACCTATCATCATCATACTATTCATTATAAACTGGCACGACTAAATGAGCATTGAGCTGCCATTTGAGGTGGTACATTGAGTAAATAACAGCTGGTGAATCAATATTAAGTCTCTGTGCACGTAATTTGAATTTCTATAAAATCACGACAGAAGCATTAAAAAAGTAAGTCGTAAAAAATCCCACTCAATCAACACAATGAAGATTACTGTCTTTACTTTACTAAAAACCAATGTCATCATAATTTTGCAACGAAGCTTATTCTTTCATCCGTCAGTATCGTCATATAAATAGAAAAGTCATTTAACAAATAAGTTTAAATGACCCTAATTATACAGCATTATAGATGAAATAGAGGGCCAACTTACACAAGAGGGCCGGCAGCGACTGGATGCATAAAGCAACAGACCAGGCTCTGTGGCGTACCTTGGGAAAGGCCTATATCCAGCAGTGGAATGCAACGGGCTGATGATGATGATGATAGATGAAATCCAAAAATTGCAACTCTCAGGTGGTCAAGCAAGTTCAATATTTCTCAATACATTTCTACGACAAAGTCCCTTAGTACGTAGTAAAAAAAGAAGTAGGAAGAGGCCTTTACCGATATAGCTAGCCTTGACCTTTAAAAGCAAACGATTCCAGCATTAAAAATAAAAGCCAACGTACGGAAGGACATTTCAATCCCTGAATCTTAAAGTTTAAGTACGGTTACTGAAAGGCTTAACGACATCCGTAAAAGAAACCTCGGGTTTACAATGGGAATTAGTTACAACATAAATGCGGGTACCTAGATATATTTAAGACCAAACATTGTAAAGTAACAAAAAACTGAGTATTGAAAAGAAACGTGAACATAGCTTATAGAAGATAAAAGGGGACGCTTTCGCTTGGGATAAAAACAACCAAAATAAAAATATAAGCTCCAATTGTCTCACAACTGGGCAAAGGGCTCCCTCTCTTTTTTCCATTTCTCTCTTTCGAAGGCAAGTGTAGAATATTTCTTAATGTAACAATCGAAGTGATCACGCCATCTCCACCTAGACCTTTAGTTATAGACGATCGTATAAAATACGCATGTAACATTCTGCGTTTCTCTAAAACAACCCTAATATCAAAAGTCTTTTAGGTATAAATTCCTTTGACTTGTAAAAACGTCCATAATTCTTGCCATCCTGATTACTTCCTAGTTATTATAGATGCATAGTTTAGCTTCATCACCCACGCAAGATCGATATTCCTGACCTATTGACATTTGTGCCTCGTTAACGTTCCCGTACACATTAAAAGTTTCATATTTATTCTATGAAAAATCTCGTAGTAAAGAAACTTGGTCAAATTAAAGCTTAATTTAGTTGCACGTGCGTTAAAGATAGGTCTTTTGTAACTGACGTCAAGAGGTATATTTATAGAAACAGTTTTAACTGTATAAGAGTATGGTCAATAGGGACAAGTTAAAGGGACAGCCGAGTGAGCCAATCCCCGCTTAAAACAAGCATTTGCTTTATTCTTTTCTTAATGCTAGAGTCGTTTAAAAAAAAAAAGAAAATTGTTTTACTTTTGATTAGGCATTTTAAGTAATATAGTTTCTCAGTAACTAAAAGATTAATTGTTAGAACATTAACAAAAACGTCAAAAACCAAGAATAATAAAAAAGTATTTAGTCTTTAGTTACAACTTAATGTCTCTATTAATATTAGTAAGCACAACACACAAGTCGGCTCAAAACCCCAGTACAGGACCACAACTCTAACTACAAACCAGCCTTTTCATTTACTTAGACGGCCGAGGGTAATAACATAAACTTTGCCACAAAGGGCCTAATTTACGACATGCTTAAGGAGATTCATGCAGGACTCATATCATTATTTATTACTGACATAATTATTTCGTTGATATACGATAATTCTCCACAGTAGAACTCATATGAGTCGTTTTTGATATTGATAGCGCTTTTAAAACAAAGGGGGGATTGTGGTACTGATCTTTCACGACCGGTGGCGGAAAAGAGCCATATTTTGTGAGAAAAGAGGAACAAAAACTCACTGGAACCAAGATATTTTTTTTTGCAGAGATAGTAAGTCAAAATCTACATTGTTTTTTTAGTAAATAGAGGTTTCAGTTCTAACAAGTTGTATTATAATAACGTCACAATAGTGACTAAGCTACCAGAATCTATTTTGAATATCTTGTCTTCTTTCAAAATATCTATTACATTTTGTATCATCAAGTATGTAATACGACGTTCAGACGCGATGGATTTTAAGTCACTTCAATGCAGGGCACTCTACTACTCTTTTTGAGGGTGCAATTTTGCAAATTGTGCGCTGGCCTTTTCGCATACAAAGTACCTTTGGATAGCTTATGCAGGAAAGTATGCTTTTTGGCTATCGGACACCTTTTACAGGACTTTGTAAATATGTAAAGGTCATGATAAAATGGTTGACAGTACAGTTCAGTCATAAAACTTATATACTCTTATTTATTGTCAAATATTTTGAGAATTGCAATAATTAAATTTCATAGCATGACCTTTGTACTAATTGTATAATATATTATCGATATCAGGAGAACGCTACTAACAAATCCACTTCCTTAATCAGATAACTTCCTTCAAAGATCTCTGAGCTACTATGAAACTTTCGAAACAGGACTACTTTCATTGTGGAACCGAGACACAGCTACGTGGAGTGTATCGCTCTGTCTCTCTCTCTTAATGTCAAGTATTCTTTAAGAGTATGTGGTACAGGTATTGATCCCTCGTTTAAAATTCACGTCATGTTGTGAATGTACGACGCAGTACAAGTTTTGCTAAGCGATTTCGAGTAGGTACCTATCCCCGGATCTCGGATCAAATTTACTTAGGATCTGCATCCAATGTGCTCGTACGTCAACTTTGACATTTCAAGGTATGTCAAAGAGAACCTTCGTATTGAATCAAAATAAGGCTATTTCAGTAAATCTACTCCAATTTGCATCACAAACGATTTAGCACAAAGCCACGGGTTGTTTGATTTTCATTTAGTTAGTATGATTTATTTATGTTTCTATTTAAGATTGACAGAAAATTGAATTGCCAGTAGATTGGTTTGGTAATTTAAAACTAACATTAATTTAGATTTTGGTTTCATGAAACCTAATCTGTGAAAGAAAAAAATATCATGAATTAATTTTATGAGAGTTGTTACTTGTTACTTAAAGTTAATTAACTGTGTTAAAATAAATCATCAATAATATAACTTTTCGAAAATAAAACATCTCAAAACAAGCTGAATGCCAAAATATTCTAATTGAACTCGCTTCGAGAAAGCGTGGTGATCAACGTTCATTTTTTTCTTATACGGAAAGAGCCTATTTGATTTTAATTGATCGAAATATTACAGTAATAACTTTTAGACCCACAAATTCATCTAATCGGTAAAGCATTGTCTCCAATCACAAACCAATCCAAAATACTAAGAGACATCGCAGGCGACTTGATAAAAATGCCGCGAGCACAAATCGAGTCCCATTACGAAACCAATTCTGAACATTTCGACTCAAATAAATATGAAATTACAGGTAATCTCCGAAGTGCGTGACAACCTGTTGTGCAAAACCCCCTCGCTTTCGATCGTTAAGGCCTACCACCAAATTCACAGACCCCATTTTTTCACTATACTCAAAGAAAGAGAGCTCATCTTTGACTGGTCAATATAAATTAGCAATTAAATTTATGGCACGCATGTTAGGCAGTAAACTGGATAGAAAACGAGTAATTATAATAATAAGTGTTGTTCATTTGGAAGCAAATTCTTTAGGAGGATGTTATTTTTAGAATGGTGTGTTACAAAAGATTCATAAGTATCAAAAGATCCTATAATTAGAGAAGTGAGACGAATGCCCAAGTATCATTAAAAACTACTTACTAACTGTTTAAGTAGTTTTTAAAACAGTGTTACAAAACGAAACAGGATGTCCACAAAAACAAAAGGAATATATGGAATCTCTTCCTTCTTATAATTTTTGATTCATAACTTCAATTAATCCTTAATCTCAATTTATTTACTAAATTGTTAGTGCCTACTATTAAACAACACTTTTCACATTTTACTTCATCGCAACAAAAAATCTTGTTCCAATATGAAAAGAAAATCCATCAGGAGTATCCATACATTCCTATCTCCAACTCCAGACAGTATAACTTCTAAGTGGGGCTCCGTAGTTTTTTTGTCATTACTCAAGCATCCTCCCGTAGATTCAGTCATGGCATTTTTATTTGCGACTTCGTTCTTTTTGTTTTCAGTCCTCGTTCATTCCCTATCAGATTGCTATTCTATAGGACCTGCAGGTTAGTTAGTCTTTTGTTTCATTAGCTTTAACTTCTTGTTTTTTAATGCCCGTATTGTTGAATTTAGTGATTTGAGTTTGAATGTGTTCTTGCCAGTTTCATTACTATTTTTGCTTTGTTTTCGGTTGTTGACTTGATTATGGTGCTCAAAATGTTTGAAATTTGTAATTATGTATTACTAGCTGTTACCCGTGACTTCGCCCGCGCGAATGTAGGTTATAGCTGCAAAAACATTGTCCCTCTGACGCATTCGGTTAAAAAGTAGCCTTTGTTGTTAGTCCAGGATGCCAGCTAACTCCATAAAAAATACCATCTATCTATCCACGATATTGCTCCAGCCGTTTGAGCGTGAAAAGTTACAAACATCCATCCATACATCAAAACTTTTGCGTTTATGATATTAGTAGGATGTTACAGGTTTTACGTTTCTAATTTAATTTTGACGGGCCTGTTGGTCTAGTGGTTAGTGACCCTGACTGCTAAGCCGGAGGTCGTGGGTTCGATTCCCACCCAGGACAAATGTTTGTGTGATGAGTACGATCATTTGTTCTGTGTCTGGGTGTAATTTATCTATAATATGTATGTATTTAGAAATATATAAGTATGTTTATCGGTTGTCTAGTACTCATAACACAAGTTACTGTCGTATACTTAATTTGAGACTAGATGGCGTTGTGTGAATGTTGAGGAATATTTATTTATTATTTATTTATATTTATTTTGGCACCAGTACAGTGATTCGGAAATATTTTAGTTTATTGTAGAAACAAGGACAATTAACTCTTGTTTTATTTATTTTGATTTAATTCCTGAAAGTAAACAACCTACATTCTGATTGGACCCGACCAAAATTGTCTCTAATTTCGGTTTCTTGGCCATAGCCAACTTCATTAAATAATCTAAAGGCATTTAACAGATTAATTGAAGGTTTGTTATCTTTCGATCAATTTCCAGTGTCCTAACTATACAGTGACATAATCCAATTTGTTGATTGTATTGGTTAAGGAACATCAAAGTTTTAAGGGTTAAGAGCAATATTTTGAAACGTGACAAAATTTTGAGATTTTGGGCAGCCAAAAATGAGTGGGTTTTAAAACTGAGAAGTTTATTACAGCATTGAAATGATAGTCGATAGCTAGCTAAAAAAGCAGCATTCAGTATCTTATTTAACAAAGAATCAAAATGTTTAACGAAATCTTATTTTTTTCAGATTCCTTGATTTGGAATTACAATCCTGGAACTTTCATTGAAAACCTAGGTATGTATAAAGATTATTACACTTTCATAAATCCAATTTAAAAAGCGTGATAATGATAATGTCTTTATAATTGCATGCACAGTTTTAAATACATTGTTTTTCCTTCCTTCTAGGACCGAAATTAGGCGTTTCAACTTTCAGTGGAGTATGCAGCAAATTAAATCAGGCCCGGAGCCAAAAGGTTCGTAGTACCTACTCGAAACGATTCTGATGCCAATTGATATGAAACTTGGTAATTAAAATCTGTTTTATTTTAGAGCTCCTAGAACGTTATGGACTAAGAATTCGTATCGGAGCGTCATATGGAGATTTGTTTTTAATCTTTATGCCAATTGTAATCTTCTATGATATAGCTAGTGTTTATCATTTTGGGCTGGTTAGATCTAATACGGTAGCCATAAAGAATATGAAGTTCAAGCTCATACTAAGGCCCATTTCTAGCCGTTTCCCGTAGCCCGTTTCCTCTCTAAAATCAAAATCTTAGCGGCCTATTAAATGATTTGTGAAGTTGTGATTTAGTAGGCCTATACAAAGGCCAAAATATAAACCCAATCCTTCCTAACCACATGTTGTGTCATCATCATAAATTAAGACGTCAAACGTATCGATACATAATTTTCTAAAAGTGGTGACAATGCAGGATTTTTTATGTTCACCGTACCAAGAGGAGACGGGGTTCGGGTCTTTAATAGATTGTTGAGGTGACAAATTACACCTGTCTAAAGCCCATGTTACGCAAGACGCAACAGCTTGCAAAAATGTATCAAGTAATTTACTAAAAATAACCCTTGGATACCGGAACCTTCTAAGACCTTCGTAAATTTGTCATTGCCTTCCACGTTAGGTGTCAGTTTCTTAAACAGACAAGTTAGAAAACGCTTTTTGGCAAATCCGGGATATATTTTTAAAATATACTCTCCTGTGCATGTTAATAGACAACTTGCTTCAGGAAAACAATAGTACGCAGGTATTAACAAGAATGTCCCCTATA
Organism: Chrysodeixis includens; assembly: GCA_941860345.1. NCBI lineage: Eukaryota > Metazoa > Arthropoda > Insecta > Lepidoptera > Noctuidae > Chrysodeixis > Chrysodeixis includens. The sequence continues at coordinate 3,845,987 of OW796107.1, read as the reverse complement.
GAAATTTTGCTCAGCTGACGACAATTCCAATTTTTATTTCAAGGATGGACTAATTGTTTATAGTGACCTACGTGTTTTCATGTATTCTATCATTCACTTACTAAAACTTTAGGTTTTGTCTAAGCATCTACTAGAAAATACTAACAATGAATCAACCTTCTTTCCAGATAATATGCCTTTTCTGCAAAGGTTTCCATGCGTCTTGCTTCAGCCCACCTGCATCTACAACAATCACTATTGCTATACCTACAATACCTACCACAATTCCTCTTTCGACTTCTACAACTCCAGCGACTTCCACGACCACTTCAACTGCTGCACCACCGCCACCGCCACCGCCTCCCGAAGAGTAATTTGATCTAAGAGATACTATGGCAATGGTAATAAATGTTTATGGAGGAATTTGCTTTAAAGAATGTTGATTGTCAGATTTATGATTATTAAACCAAGATTTTATATTTAATCTCGTGTTTTTTTGTAACCCTTCGTGTTGTGTTGACTGCATTTTATTTTTCCTGACCATTCAGGCCGGGTAGGGCCACAATGACGTAAAAAAAAATAACAACTAATTATAACTATAATTTCTTTAAATTATTTTGAAAAGCAAGTTGATTCATTGTTTTAAAATATCTCGAACGCTTCATACTTCAGGAATTATTTAAAAAATCAAAGCTAATGATCAGATTTTATCTTCGTATACAGTCCAAATCCATTTCATCCGTGTTAAAATGACCTAGCAATGTTGTTATAACTAACACAATGGTTTTTTTAAACGTAGGCCCATGAAATAGGCATTAGCGAGCTGACAAACCTAAACGGCGGTAAAAAAGATGTCGCATAACATTTTATGTTGATACTTTATTTTTTATCGCTTATTTCATCGTAGGAGTTCCAAACAAAATTGTTCTATTACATTTTACACACTTCACCTTATATGTAAGTAACTGACTCATATATTTATCTACCTAATTATATTGTCTATAGCCTTTGGATATGTATAAAGTTTTCAAAAATGTTTTGTAACTCCGAGCATTTTTTAAGGCGTTCAAACTTTAAACAAGTCGTGACAAACTTGCAAATTGTGTTTCACTGTTCCATAAATTTTCGTAAATTGTTTTGACGTCTCATAACAATTGCAAGTTCCAAAAGTACTATGACATTGTTTGACTTTTATGTTGTTTTTTGGGAGTTATAAATTAAAAAAGAACTGTAATGATTCAGAATATATATTTAGACACTCAATTTCATGAAAATCATTTATTGATTTCCTTTTGAAGAAAGAACTTATTAGCGCTGGTTCTGCGCTCTGCGATTCTGGAAGTCCTGAAAAATAAAGCATATTTTATCGATAGGATTAATAAAGGTGCATTGCATCATTTTTCACTTTCTTATTTTAGTTGAATAGGGAACTTGCCTAATTAACTAGCCAATGTTAAATGGTATTTCTTTTTATAATTCAACGTTAATTTTATTCAGGTTTTTTTTACAAAATTGTGACTTTCAATCTAGACTAGCGCCAAACTGTAACGATGGCTGGCGAGAGGCGCTCATTAATCAATTCGACGACGTAGAAATGTAATAAATGTAAATAACAATGAAAAAAGGTACTCCAAGATTTTCTTAGACATCAGCTGCAGGCTACATCAACCAAGCGATAAGAATAAGAAAAATTGTCAATATTTCCTATTGATATTCTCAACCATACCTTATCGTCATACCACCTATCCTGAGCATTATGGTCAGGATATGGCTGACCACGTTCATTATTAGCCCTTGCGTTGACAGATTTATCTCTCCTGTTGGCGTTTCCTGTGGAAAAAATTGAGAAAATATATCTAGTAACTCCAGAATAAAATATAGGCTACAAATCTTGATTATTAATCCATATGATGTGGGACATCTGAATACATGGCAGAAACTAATCTAAGATTTTGTTTCCAATAATTTCGTTGGCAAAATATTTTTTTGCGAGATGACGTCAGATATAGGAACGTGTGGAAGAAGAAGACATGCTGTACCGACCCCAAATAATAATTAAGATAAGGCAGGAGTGATGATGAATTTCAATGGTAGAAGCGGGTCATTCTAGAGAAAAGTTTTTTGTTTATAAATAAAAATACATGAAGCTTTAAAAGAGAATGTATCCATTTCCATTAAAGTAAATAAAATTAGCGGACCTTGTCCGTGTTTTTACGAACTTCACTTGGAGATTTTTCCTTAAGAGTAGCCCTTAATTGTTTTTTTATTGAAGTTTCAAGATCCCTTGTTAGAAACCGTTTAACATACCAAAATGGATACAAAATTCTTTATTGCGGTAAGGGAATAAGTAGCGGATAAAATGAAATAGAATTTTTGTACTTTGAATTCTTCCCGTGGATTAATTTTAAGACGAATTAGAAAATACTGTTTTGTTTTTCGTCATCCTTTATCTTTCAAAACACTTAAAACAAATACAAACCGTATGTACGTCATTTTTTGCGACGGGGGTAAACAAGACAGACAATAAAAAATAAATTAGAAGCTAAAACTGCTTTAAAGAATATTTCTTTAAGAGTGAAAAAAATAAAAAGAAATTATGTTTACTCTTATCTACGTCAAAGGTCGCACAAATACAATTAAACGCCTTGTTCTCGTATTTAAATAGGGTGTTTGCATATTCAAACATTGTGTAAAGGGCACAGACGATCAAGCAAGATAAAATCAAGCACGTCATTTTTGGTTTGACTCCATCGTTTGAACTCAAAAAATCATGTATTAAAACTCCTTTGATATATTAATATATTTGTGTGGTCCATTTTGTACTATGACTGTTAAATTATATTGCTCACTCACGCATAATTATGAATTATTGGGAATGCCCGACTAGTTTTGGACAGAGTTCGACTCGCGACTCCGTCGCCACGTCAGCTCATAATTAAGAACTCCGGTTGGGTCCGAAACTAGTCAGGCATTCTCGACAAAAAAGTGTAAGTAAACCGTATAATTTAACAATTATTAATCCGTCTCACGAAAATTATTATAATAGTAAATTTGGTACGAGTTTGACAGTTTAGATTAACGCCTTCAAACGATTCCAAGGAGTATGGAACTGTTATAACTCATCTTGGTGGCCCATAAGGCTTGTAGCAATTTTAAAAGCAAGCTGTTTGCAAAAGTTCCGCTAGCCAAGGTCATGTTGGCAATTTGCAGAGAAATAATAACAGGCATCGCCTGACATAAAACCGTTAGTCTGAAATTTAATATCGCGCAAATAATGTGTTCTGTGTTTTAGCCTGATTATTGACCTTAATATTCTGTTTTTGTTAAAATAGGTCTGCCAACCGTTTAAGGTCTGTATATCAGATGCTGACTAGCCTAGCACCGTATTTTAAATTAAAACTGATGCGGTTGTCGACAAAAAGACCGCGTCAAATAAAAAATGGCATCTCGCGTCTGGGGATTTCTGAAGATATCATTATTGTATAGTTTGATTTAAAAATCGATGGTTTTATGTGTCAATCACAAAATTGGTCTTTAATTAATTTGTTGTAAAAAGGGAAATCCCGGTAGACCGAGGATGAGATTGGCAGACGAAATAAAAATAACAGCAAGAATAGGATGGATTCAAAAAGCTAGAGACAGAAGAATGATATAAACAAATGGAAGCCTATGCCCAGCAGTGGGATATTCGGGGCTAATGATGATGAGGGTTGAAAAAGTGGAAAAAAATGTAGAAAATAATTATGTAATTACTTACCAGCCTGCACGGCGAAAATCATGGCGAAAAGGAACAAAGCTAGCACGATGAATTTCATTTTTGTAAATCTTTGAGAACAATAACACCTTCAGTAAAAATCACCTCCTTTTATAATTCAAAGACATGACTGTAAATTACTGTGGAAAATTACGACTTGTCACATAATTGTTAAAACGCATGTAACTATTGACGGTAAATATCTTTCCAGAAATTGGCTTTAGCTTTTATTGCCCATGTTTTCTTTATCTTAACGTGTGTAAATAATTTTCTTCATAATTACCTACGAATTAGCCAGCACCGTAACGGATAAGTATTATAGCGCATAATCACTTACTTAGATAGGTATGTATATGATTTATACTATTAAGCAAACGAGAATGATCGCGTGAATGCAACCCTATATAATTACATACTCAACTTTAGACACACAATATACATAATCATACCCCATTTAAAGCCAATTCTTTAAAAGGTATTAAACAACCTCCTTTAAAAAACAACAACAGGTGCAACCTGGTCTAAACGTCAATGCGCTTTTTTTTTGGTATTTGGGGTAAAACGCGAATGAATTAAACCCACGCAGAGGACACGGCGTGGGGGGATATGTCGGACTCCCACCGATTAAATCACCCTGGGTTCCTTTTACTACCTTAGCACGGGATCGCTCACGCAAGCTTCACGTGACTTTCGCTAGAAGCAGAATCATCTGCGGCCAGTGCAATCTGGTCAAAACGCCAAGCCTACGATTACTGGATAAGGTAGCAGTCGGGTAGTTAGACAAGTACGTTTTACGAGTAAAATCTAAAACTACCGAGCAAACTAGGTACTTGTAATACCCTTGAAACTAAAAAACGCGAGCAAAGGCACAGGGAGCTGTTAGTTAACTTAAAAAAGACCCATTATAAAAAAAAACGTTTTCATCATACTAATCTACAACAAAGAACCCGCGATGCAGAAAAAACTAAATAAAAATCTAATTAAATTAAAGCCACTTGAATCAAAACACACAGTAAACTTTTCTGCAAATTATAAGCGTGCAAAATATAATTATTTACAAAGCACCCTGTCTGATGTCAGGAGGCGACTTGAATTATTTATGAAGCCGCCATTTTAAATTATGTAAGTGTGGGTGAAAACATTCTGAAACTCAAAACAAAAGATTTTGAAGTTTTAGTAAGGTCAGTGTCATAAGTTTTGAGAAGTTTCTAGCAAACGTTGGTTCGCTGTCAAAAACTGAATACGTTTAAAAGAACTTAGAACTAGAAATGAAAAAAATAATAATATAATGTAGTATTATTATAACTTATTAACTTAGTATTATTATAACTTTAGTGATATCGGCTTTGCCTGTGCATACCATTCCACTTTAATATTGGTCTAATATTCATAGAAACTAGAACCATAAATAATCATTTATATAGAAAACTAGATTCCGCGCGCGGCTCCGCCCGCGTGGTGCGTTAACTCGCAATAAAAAGTAGCCTATGTCACTCAGTGAAGATGCGGCTTTTTAATGGTGAAAGAATTTTCAAAATCGGTTCAGTAGTTTCAGAGATTACCCATTACATACAAACTTACAAATTTTACCTCTTTATAATATTAGTATAGATAAACATTTCTGACTCCCTATAACTTTGGCAATTCTTATCTAATTTAATTATTTTCTAATTGTCAGCTATCTGGAGGCAGATCACTTATGACATAAAATATAAACTTCAGCAGTCAATAGTATTCTGCACTGCGAGGAGTAGTGTCCAGGGGCCTACAACCCTATTTGATTTCTATTCCTACGCGAGGATCGAACCTGCGGTACGGCGTGCACGGTGGTAATTGGCGTGGTGACCTATACCACTCGGCTATCACGTCACGTCGGCGTTAGAAAAAATACTCACTACCCGAAAAAGAAAAATCATTTTTAAATAGCAGTAAGACACAACTGCAACAATTTTACTTTCAAAAGTTGTGGTATTCCCCTAGTTAAATATTGGCCCCATATAATCCATATTAAAACCATGACATTCGTTGTCACCTTGAAATACGTGTATTATTTAGGAAAAGTGGCGAAGTTAGGAGACGTTTATACTCATACCGTGTAGGATAATTAGACGTGACGGATCTTTTGAGCCACCTTGATAACAAGCGTTGTATAATCTCGGTGAATATTCAACAGTTTCGCTAAGCCTGAACTCATGACTGTGTGAGCACGTGTATGGTTGTGTATGATAAAGGGGACATTGAATTTTAGTCTTTAAGTCAGCAGATTATAAGAATCAATTTTAGGAAGTAGTCAGACAAACTTTCTTTATTTGCAGGACGTCCCGATAGGAGTCAGAAAGTGGCCAACGCGAGAGCTGGAGACAAAAATGTTTCATACTCAAAGGTGATTGTAGTCAGGAATATCAGAAAGTAGGATATAATTTATCTAAGATGACTGGACATCGGTGTACCGGTCTGACCAGTTTGCTCGGGGCTCTGGAAGTAGAGAACTGGATGGTACATACCGATAGTAAGTTACCACATATTTCACAATGATATTTCTCAAATGAACAGTGCCTAATATAAATGTGCCTGAATATGTATCCTGAATTTGAAATTTTCATTTAATTTACAACTTCCAAAATACCGTATGAAGATAATATTTACAAAGAAAGTCAAATTATACCAAAGTTCTTTTAAAATTTGCTGTTCTTATGAGGTAAGAATTTAGGAATTTTACGAAACAATAAAACTCTTGGCAAACACCTAATAGGAATAGTTGTCAGTAAACTCATAGTTACATAATATAATGCGATTTGTGAAGTTAGTACGTACCAATAAGAGGTTTAAAGATATAAATGATGAAGCACAACCTAACACAAACCGAAAACACAAAGAAACTGAGGAATGTAGAACTAAATAAGTTTAAATTTCCAGTTAGCTACAAAAAATGAATAAAATATCTAAATTCAGTTTTGGCGCAAACCCTCGGTCCGTGCAGCCTTACAGAAAAAGAGAATATTAAATAAAAGTCCGGCAGCGCTTAGTTCCAGCATTTCTACAATAAAAATACCCGCACACTGCCGCGAACGGGATTAGGGTTACAAAGTATGAAATTGTTTGTCCAGCTAATGTTATAGAGGAAAATATTTATTTATTTGTTGGCTTGGGTTTATTACTTTATGAGAACAGCTCCAAGAATCCTGGTTTATTTGCAGTGTTTAGCTTTCCGTCGTATTTGAGCATGTTGGTTATTTTTCTAATTTGAGCGCCTTTTGAATTAGATGTCATTTAATTCGTACCAAGTCTATTTTTATTTCAAAGAGCGTAAAAAAATGAGGTGCCATTTTATGAAATATTGGCGATGTAAATCTAATAACAACATTACATAATTAAAGGTGGTAACAACTTTGATTCGCTGAAGATCGCTAAAACTTGACATCAACTGTCATTACAGAGATTCGTTAAAACAGTCCTTTTTCAGTTAAGCAATATTTGACGAGATTAGGATACAGTGAAACTAACCTGAGTAATTTAAATTAACGCCAACTTCATCGGTCAATCACAAAAGATGTCCACACAATAGTCTGAAGCACCTATTGAGAATGGGCCAATCAAAATTAGTTTCTCGGATGACGTAACGAGTAGATTACAGCCCGGTACGTTGATACCGCACAATGGAGCACCTAACTAAAGGACAATGGATGAATAGGTGACCGCCTGCCGATGAGTACATGGCCCTATGGATCATTTAAGCCTATGAGATCCTGCACGTGGAAACCTTGGAAGCCTTGGGGATGTTAATACTTTCAATTCACATCCATGAATTCTATTTATACCTAAAATAAGTAATCTACATAAGTTAAAAATGAAATAACAACTTCAATAATGCAGGATATATATTTAGGCACTGACCATTTTAAAAAATATCATTGCTGTTCTTTTGTATGAAGAAACGTTAGTGATGTAATCTGCCTTTCGGGGAATCCTGAAAAAGAAACAAACAGTTTTTATTGAAAGTAAAAATAAGCATATTAAGTGCAAGTTATGCAACCTCATTTTATACAATATACTTCCGCCAAAAAGGCACGGAAATGTATCGAGACGTGGTGGCAGTGGATAAGGGCCTCAAAGAGAGTGGCACAAACCTGTCGTAAAAAGTGTTAAAGACCACCTGTTCTTATGGCAAATAGGGTATCATAAAGGCCGACGTAGATATCTTAGTATCTTTGGCCCTCCTTCTGGGGTCCTGACCGCCGGCTGTTTGGACCCTGTTCAAGATGCCGGTTGAAAACTTTTTTTTTATATTCTTAAAGTTAGTTTGTTTTGTAGTATAATACTTAAATTTTAAATGTAGGTATCTACTTAGATGTTAACATTTGAAGAAAGAAATATCAATAATGTTCCACTAACTCCTCTTGCTTTTCTCAAAGGCAGCAATACTACTTTCAGAGCTTCGAGAACATTTGTAACTGATTCAACGTTGATAATACATAGAGACATAATAAGATTAGTAACTCTGGAAGTTATTATTATTATGTACCTATTTTAATTCACGGGTTAACTTCAAGGGAAGAAACTCAGTCCTTTCTATATGCGTACACAGAGACACAGGTCCAACATGCAGATGTCTTGTTGACCTCTGGGCCATTCACCCCTGTTCTATGGAAGAACAGACATAATATCCCGCTGCTGGGCAAAGGCCTCCTTCTTGTCTTTTCATTATGTCCAGAGTTGCCTTAAATTAATTACGTACCACCGTCTGATATTCCTGACTATAATCATCGTCAAATATGAAATCATTTTTATCTCCAGCTCTCACGTTGGGCGCTTTATGTCTCCTATGGTGACTTCCTAAAAATTAAATTGAAAGTTTCATGCGTTTTGTTAACATAGGTATGGTAACTTCGGTCGGTCGTCTTAAAGAAGCAAAAATAATATTAGAAAGACTTTCCTTATTTCGATGTTACCACACCATTACACGCCTATAGTGCTACTAGGATATTTTGGCCCGTGGATGACTGTAATATAAGGGTGCTAGTGTGCATATTTGCGATAAGAATCAACACAACTGTCCGTCATGGCGGCTTTAGTTCCGATTTTGACCACGTGCCAAAAGATCCTTGTTGCACTTATTGCGATAGTTTAATCGTTATAGTTTTAAAATAGTTTTCTTACCAGCCTGCACTGCGAAAATCATGGCTAGCACAAACAAAGCTAATACGAGGAACCTCATTGTTGCAAGTTTTCAAGAACAATAATACTTCCAGTAGAAATCTCTTCCTTTTATATCTTAGAGATAGGACTGAAAATTACTAAAGAAAATTGCGACTTGCCCTGTAATTGCAAAAGCATAATTATTGACGAACAAAATAGTGCAAAACAATGGTTTCAGCTTATTATTGTGCATGTTTTCTTTATCATAATGTGTGTAAAATAACTTTGGATGATTGCGGCTCCGTACTCTCTGAAGCCTTGTTTCGCAATATTTTTTGACTCCTAAGAAAAGTAAATAAAATGAAAATATGTTTATGAGTAATAATCAACTTAATATAAATATTGATTGAGTAACAATAGAATTAATTAATTGTAACATATAATTGAAAAAGATTTAACTGCAAAACATAGCCTATCACATGAACTAATGGTAAACGGTACACCCTTTGCTGGACATTGGTATAGAGAATTGCTTGTAACAGGCAACTGAGTTGTTTCTTGTAGTGAATATGCCCAACATCCTCATCTTAATATCATCCAGGTGCCAATTAAAGATTGTAGTAAATCTTTATATTATTATAGTGTATTTTGGGCTCCAATCTTCTTACACAAACACCTCCTTTCTGCCAAAGTAATAAATGTGGGACGTCCTCCCTGCAGCATCTTGGATGTTGCCCTATTATCCCTGAATCCTAATCATAATTTATAGCAGCGGCCTAAAGGGCCAAGGGCCGCTGCAAGTAAGATATAGCTCAAGCAACCGGTCCACTAATCCTTGATGGATGTGATCTTTAATCCCGTCATGATGGTCCTAGCTTCGAAAATAGCTGGCATTTCAAAAGCAGGTTTTATGTTGGGGGCAAAACTATTTGGTGTAGAAAATTTTGTGTTGTTTTGAAGCTATTTTATGATTATGTTTTTATGGCTGTCGATAAACGAATGAAAATAAACGATATTGGCCAAAGTTTATCTTGTAATAGACATGTCAAGTTAGCCAATAAATTAAACTGTCAATCCGCTTAAAAAAAGAATTCATCATGTTGATATCAATTTAATTATTAGGTACTTATCGCAAAGGCTAGATGGATATTTTCTTCTATTTAGCTTATATAGCAATTTCTAGCATTTGCTTATAATAATATGAGACACATACAATCATATCATATATGGAAAAATACCGTAAATGCAAAGCGATACCCATTTATGAAAACCAATTCGTAAATGGATATCGCATTGCCTCTTCAACTTTTCCTTTCAATAACATGGGGTATTTTGGATAACCCACAAAGTGTATTGAAACCAATACAACCATAAACCAAAATAATTGCTGTAAGAAATGGTAGTCCTATAGGCATGTTTGTACTAAAAGGGAATCTAACGGGGAAGTTTACGAGGTGGTGTCGCGTTTTTACAGCGATAAAAAGTCCTGTTTAATATGACTTTGGAACATAGGGCGACGATGACGAGGATGACGAGGCTCTTTGCAATTCATGTTTTTAAACTTTCGCGACTTGTACACATATTTTATACGACAAACAGGTCGTATTTTACCCGTGACCACGATCGGTTCAACTAGACCGAAACGTCGGGAGAAAAGAAATATCAAATTATATCGCGAATAAGACCCGTTTGTCGCCTAAAATATGTGTACAAGTCGTCTCGAGTCGTACGAGTCTCGTTTCTACACCTGTCAAATTCATTGACGGCATCCATTCTGACAGGCAACCATATGACGGTCATTTTATTGACGCCATCGCCGGCACTCCTCTGCAAAATTTTATTTGACAACTTGTTAATATGTATAAGGTATCGTGTATTCCAGGTATGTTTATATCGATTAGTTTTAGTACTCCTTCACGCTCAAAGGGCTGGATTTATTTCAATAAAATTTTGTAATTGTCTTTGACACCCTTGATTAACACAAAGGTTATTTTTTAAGCGCCTGCGTCGAAGTTGTGATCCTTCAAATTTAACCAACATTCGCACGAGCAAAATCGCGGGCAACAGCTAGTTCGTAAAATATCTATTCATAATAGAACCTTTAGAAAAGAAGCTAGATTGAAAAACATCTGCGAGTGTATTGTCCCGTGAACGTGGCGCGTCTATTGTGAGTGTTTAATAAAGCAGGGAGTTTCTAATTTAGCAGGCGCGGTGATGTGATCTAACTATAAATTGTTTCCTAAATGAATTCAGGGCTTCCGGGGAATTCAGTTAGATTTTATATTAGAATAATCTCAATCAAAAAATACTGATAGACGATTCTACATAAATTCAAACCGCGTACATAAATTTTGAATCCTTATAATCAATATTTAAATGTGATGAGAGGAAAATATCTTATAGTCATCATATGAGCGTTACGTGCATGTTAGCGCGCCGTCTCTTTCCACAACGAGTCCATACCTTCAAGAATTGTGGTAAACACAAGCCTTATCAAATATTTCCTTTATATCAAATAAGAATTTTAGTTGGATGTGGATTTTGGAAGTACAAATAACCCTGAAGCTTCCAAGTTTCCACGTCCAGGATCTCATAGGCTTAAAAGATCCATAGGGCCATGTACTCATCGGCGGGCGGTCACCTATTCATCCATTGTCCTTTAGTTAGGTGCTCCATTGTGCGGTATCAACGTACCGGGCTGTAATCTACTCGTTACGTCATCCGAGAAACTAATTTTGATTGGTCCATTCTCAATAGGTGCTTCAGACTATTGTGTGAACATCTTTTGTGATTGACCGATGAAGTTGGCGTTAATTTATATTACTCAGGTTAGTTTTACTGTTACATCCTAATCTCGTTGAATATTGCTTGACTGTTTTAAAGCATCTCTACGTAGGAAGTATGTGTAGTATTAGGAATTATTTAATTTCTACGAACGTTTTAAGAGTGAATTAGAGTTCTAAGAGTTAAGATTTATAGATCATTGCCATTTATTTAAATTAGATAGACTAGAATAATCTTATTCGAAATGATCACAAAGTAATAAAGTACCTAATAAATTACTCAAATACGATGGAATTTAAACACTGCATAGGAGCTTGGATTCTCGGAATTCAAGTCTAAGCCAACAAATAAATAAATATTTCCCTCTATAACATTAGCTGGACAAACAATTTCATACTTTGTAACCCTAATCCCGTTCGCGGCAGTGTGCGGGTATTTTTATTGTAAAAATGCTGGAACTAAGCGCTGCCGGACTTTTATTTAATATTCTCTTTTTAGCTTGTAAGGCAGCAAGAACCGAAAGTTAGCGTCAAAACTAAATTTAAATATTGTAACAATTTTTTTTAGTTAAATTTATTTTAGATCTAAATTATTTTTTTTGTATTCAAAGCTTGTATATGCTCCTACACTATTGTTTTAATCTTTAAATCTCCTCACATATAAACTATACGAAACAAAAATGTTTTAAGTACTTTGAACATTTCTTAAAATATTAAATTTTTGATGATTTACGTGCAATATGACGTATTTACTTTGCATAGATTTTGTAGATTATTTTAGCTCAAAGATTTCTGTTCGAGTATATTCAAAATTCCGTCTAAAACTACCTAGGCTAGTCCAATCAAAACAGTGCGCCAGGCCATGCCACCAATCTCAGTGTACCAAACAAATATCTGACGTCATATGACGTCACAGCCATCACGTTTGGGTGTCTCAAACCTCTAGGAAATCCTACGAGAATTCTTTGAATTTTTGAGCCGTATCTACATCTTTCTGTTACCAATTTAATGAAAAAGTACTTTTCGATGCAATCATGACGTAATCATGATTTGAATTAAATGTCACTATCGTTTAGGTATGCTAGGGCCCCAAATAACCGTCCTTTCCCTTGAGGAAGGTCTTGTTGCTTCTTCAATACCAACAGGCATTGTTGCAAATCTTCAAGGAGAAGAATGTTTTTTTTGTAGCAATCAGAGAGATGCTTGAAGAAAATAGTACCTAATCCTGAAATTGTAAAGACAATATGGCTGGAAAAGTTTGTTTTTTTTTGTTAACTTTAAAAGGCTGGCATAAACAACGGATCACTTCGCGTCTATCAACTAACTATTATAATTATTTTTCTATAAAAACTATTTACGGCAAAATTTTATAAAACTAAATATTCGCTAAAACTGTACATTCATTTAAAACTAGACATTCCTAATATCTAACTTCTTCAATTTACAGTCTATGATTAGCAAATTAATTATCAAGCACCGACATCAAATTCAAACTGGGCATCTAAAATACGTGATTCCCCAAACTCGCCCTTGCCAGCAGTCAACAGTCCAATTATGACTGAATCCAAAACGATGTTGACTCACTAAATCTCTCCCTATTACTGTCCAACCCAACCATTTGTTGTATTTGTCGACCGCTGTTTGATGATCGTTAGATTTCGTGTTACTTGACATAAATCAATGCTCAAGTGCAATACAAACGCGGTGTTGGTCACTATGGTCTGTCATTGAGGAGGTACAAATTGGGCGCTGTAGTTTTCCTATCACTTGCTATGTATGGAATTTCTAGGTAGCGACAAATTTCGATGTTCATTTGTTTTGGAAACTGATTTACTGTAACAGGAACATTGCTTTTCGGGATGAAAAGCTATATTTTTTTGCGTTGTTCGTCGGTCGTGTAGAACACAAATGAAGTCATTTCATAATCACAAATACAATGCAAAAACTGACTTACATTAAAATTTTCTTCATTCTATACAATTTCCAACGCAAAAATTGATAAATTCTCAAAAAATATATAAAAGACCCACCTTAAAAAAAATGTAAGCTCAAAAACAGTACTTAAAGGTTAAGTCGAAGTCTGTTCAAATACATTGCATGTATCATTATGTCAGAACTATTGGAAACTGCACTTGTACTAATTTTCCGTCTGCCATCTTGTATTAGGATTCTGTATTGTGTATAAGCTTGAGCATAAAGCGAAGATAGCGAAATGAGAATGGATTTAGTTTCCACTTCAGTTGGATTTGATGATACCGATACTTTTTAAAGAGAATTTTCAAATATACTTTTCAAAAGTATTGTTATCTGAAAACGAAATGATTTGATGGGAAATCTAAAGTCTTATCTTCTAAAATGAAATGATTGACGGCGATTGACAAGATAATAATTTTGTATAAAAATTACTATTCAAAAATTGCCACATAAATACGAAATATTTAACTTATTAAGTGTGTAATCTTCATGGTAATTCCGTTATTAGCTAAATCAAAACATGCATTAAAGACCTTTTAAAACCCACTATGTTCCTCCTGGAGCCCTTTGGGTGCCGGGGTCGCGGTAATTCTCACGAACATCCCGCAGCCCCGGCAATGTATTAAAAGACCTCAAACGAATCTATTTTTAAACTGGTCGACGCAAAAGCAACAATTTCAAAATGATCTTTCAATTATCTAGCGGGCACAATTCCTCTATATTTGCTGGCGTCTACTCAATTATAAGCGGATCAACACTTGGCTTTCACTCTACACTGGTAAGTTTTTCTCGGTTAACGAATTTTAAACCATTAGTGAGGCGTTTTCAATTTTTTGTTCAGAAATAAAATCTAAACTGGTTATGAACTTTACATTCACCTTTGCTTTTGAAACTGTTTTTTTTTTACAACCTTGTAGTATCTAACTGAACTCAACACAATAATTGGTGTATTTTTTTTTATTTTGATGAAACGTTCGCTCCATTTGATGTGATAGCCTTTTTAGTTTTCCGTTTTGCCCATTTCGGGTCAAAGGCATTGACCCACAAATATTTCCTCAAACCTCGCCACCTCAAACCAGCCCATGCGTCTAAGCCACAGCTTGCTATAAGTAATTTAGCAAACATTTCCCAACCCATTTCATTCTCAAATTAGGCCTGCCCAAAAAATACAAATTTCTGACCTCTTAAGACCGTTCCACAAAACTCTTATTGCGTAGTATACATACGAAAAATATACATAACATGTTTATGTAAAAACCAGCAAAGGAACCAATTTGGACGAATTTCATTTCGGCAGATCACAAAGGGCTCTCAGCTTAGCATGTAAATTCAATTCAGTATAATTTGACGGAACACAGATACCGAATTCTTATTAAAACTGTCGTTTACTTGTGACTTCCGAGGGCAGGTTTAAGTGGTCTTACAAAGGAAAGGCGAAATTCGGAAAAGACTGAATTTTTTTCGGGCTTATTTTAGATCTTGAGTATTCATTGTTCGTTAAAGATGAAAAAGGGACTATTTATTTCTGTAGTCTTTAGTTTCTGTATCGTTTATGAGTTTATTGGTTTTTGGAGTTGAGTATCTTAAAGTTATCTGATTTTTGTCTATTAAAATCCGTTGGAGTCTCATTGCATTGGAAACAAGATTTTTGGAGGACCGTTTACTTAAACGAAATTATCTAGGGTATCTTTAACTATCAAAAATAGTTTACATTCAAAATACAAACGCAGTCCTGTATCCGATTATAAACAAAAATATTTTTTCAATAGCCATTACGCAAGAGGCTTATTCAAAATATTTTTACTAACAAGATCCACCTATCAAATTTCTCAATTTCGTCATCGTTGCTAAGACCCAGTCATATCACGCAGTTCGCAAGAGCCAGGGCGCCTAATGAAATATCGTCGCGTGGCAACGAGGTAGTAAAACCTTGAGTCCCGTAAATTACAACATGAACGCGATTCAGGGATTACTTCAACGTTTACGAAGATTGTTGTAAATCCAGAAAAAGTAGGTGTTAAGAATATGGATCGCTGAATACGTTGCCACCTAAATTATGTTAAAGATGAACGCATATTTATCCGAGGCGAACGCGTAGAACGAAACGAATTCATTGGTTTGTTTTTTTTTTTCCCAAAACGCCATTTAGTCGCAAACTAAGTAGAGCTTATATTGTGAGTATTAGACAACTGATAGACATGCTTCTAAATACATACAAACTACCTTCTAAGGACCAAACTAAATGATCGTGCTCATCACAGAAACATTTGTCCTGGGTGGGAATCAAACCCACGACTACATTTCGTTTTGTACGACTCGTTTGACGCGTTTAACTCTGACTGGTGTGCGTTCACCTTAAAGAGCCATCAAATTGAGTGTACGAATGCTAAAAGACATTAGCCTTTATACTTTCCCAGACATTTTCGTGCTCTTAAACTCGATAATAATTTAGAATCGTGTAAAAGTATTTACTTTTTCTTGCCCTTTAATTGGTTTACTGGCAATAAAATTGTTTTGAACTTTGAACTTTGCCCTGAGGAATAAGACTTAACAAAACTAATCTATTTAAGGCCCTTTGCAGCAGTCTGTCTGTATATCTGTTTTATCTCACCTCTCGCTTAAGACGTCTAAACCTAACTTATTTATAAACTTCAGTTCTATTTTTAGCTTATAGCTAAGAAACTTTTAAAGAATAATTCGATTTATTAAAGTCTTACTATTGTTCATAAGAACGTCATAAATAATATTCCTCAACATTTAAGAAAATTATAGTATCTTTTTTGCATATTCGTATTAAAAATGTCACCTAATCTTAGATTGAATGTACTTCGACTATACTCATCAATTCAAACAAACAAACCGTGCAGTTCCCGGTGCGAATAGGGCTGACTCATATCCACCAATGGGTGTCGTAAGAGGCGACTAAGGTATACTATGACCCGGTGCATACCACCTAGCACCTCGGGTCAACCTCCTGGTGGGGAGTAAACCACCAGCAACACCATTCCCAAGGAGGGTTGGCGTCAGGCAGGCGGCCGGCCGTAAAAGTATACAGCCAAAACCTCAGCAGGATGGATAAGACATACTGCGCCGACCCCAAATAATAATAATTGAGATAAGGGCAGGGGAATGATGAATGATATACTCATCAATTCAAAATCCAATTTCTTATCCTACAGTTCGAACTTAAATAGTTTGAACAAAAAGGCTGCAACGGTAGAAAAATATACATCAAGCTAATTTAATCTTGGATTGAACTCAAAGCAAACAGAATGACTTAACTACTAGTTTGCAGACAGCGTTCAGAAAGTCTACTACGGCAACCTAAAGTATTATTATTACGAGTGTGCGAGAGAGACGCCGCTCTACGCCGTGTAGCGTCATCTCGCTTCCACACCCGCTATAATATCACTTTAAGACATAGTACTAGGCTCACAGTTAATTCGGTTCAGTATTCGAGTAAAGCGAATTTCCATTTGAACAGTGTTGTGTAGTCTCAGTTTTGAGGGACGAAAATACACGTCGTTTGCTTCATCCATGAAATGTGTATTCTGAATGCAGAATACAACGGAATGATGATTTTGAAATTACATTTCATTGAGACTGTTGTTTTGCTAATTGTTGTTTTGGGTTACTGCTGTTACATCGTAAAGTACTTAGACCTACTTTTGCTTGCTGGTTCACTAACGAAGATGTCGAATATACTCGTAGCTGAAAAAAGCTTGTTGCGTGAAGAGGAAAAACATAAGAAACAATTGTTTCTTTGTTCTACCTCTCAGTGAACTGATAGAGGATGCCTCAGGAATTAAGTCCAACATTACGTAGTATATAAATACGTTCACGAGCTTTTGCTTTAGTAATATCAGTTCTACAATATACATGAAAAACATCACAACAACACATTAATATCGAATAATAATATCTATCCCTAATTACATTTACAATTGCACAATGAAACACAGTTAAACAAAAAATAATTTAAATTTTCCTTTCCTCACTAAAAAGTTTGTTTTACAGAGCAGGGTAAGGAACCAATAAAGTTTTCTCTGCGAAAGATATTAAATGGCAATGAAAACATACTTCGCCGACATTGAATACTAAAGTACAAAGAACAAAGTAGAAAAGAAAAAACAGGAGAAACGTTTGCAAAGACTAGGACGCCTAAAGAAAACGTTTTTTCTTCGCAACAAACTGTTCCCGACGAAGTTTACTTGCTAACTAAAAATGAATGTTTGATAGAATATTTATTAAGTTTTTATACTGTTCTAGGCCGATTTTTGTTTTGGTTAAATGGTAGAATTGTTATGATAATTGGCTTTTTGGTTAATTTGATTGTGACCATTTAGAGACATACTCGAAACCCAAAAGTCTATGAGAATATTTAGGGTGTGATTGTTGAGTGGGTCTGACATAAATCTTAAATTGTTTGTTTTCAAGGTTTGTTAGAAATAAAGTTGTAGATTTTAAAACAATTTAGTTCTTTTGTGGACTAAAAGTTAGCTAGGTACCTGCCTAGCTACCAGACAGTCACTTGCAGCGGCTTTGGTGTGTTCTGCCCTTTAAATTCTGTTCCAACATGTGAATATAGCACCTTTACCAAGATTTTTAGAATTTCTCGAGATCACACGATCATTCGACCTTTGAATCCTATACGACTTTCAGCAAACATAAGTTCAAACAAACATGTTTACTATAAATCTGACATACACAACGTCTAGTTCACTCTATGTATATCAGAACTTGCTCGTATTTGGCGTATAGTGTGCGATGACGTGTAAGTCGAGGGATCAGCAAAGATCTGGGGTTGAGCTCTGAGGCGTGACGCGATTGTCAACTCAACCTGATATCAAACCAACTTATATGAAGATAGATTGGGGGCTCCGTAAATAGTATTTAGTAGGTAGATATCTATAGAAAATAATGTTTTCGGTTGTGTATTGCGCTGTGTATTCTGCCTAGTATAAGTCATGCCTAATAGAAAAAGATTGTGCGTGATTAGATCTCAAATTAAATAATATCCGCTTTCATGTATTTCAGGATTTTTGACGTAGTCTTATTCAAGCAATGAAATCGAAACCAATCTTATTTTATTAAAAGCTTTTATTTAACTTGCAATGTATGGATATTTGTGTGTTCGGGTGAAATCTTTGAACTCAATTTTGAAGTAGATATATTCAACCGTTTGTGCTGAAATTTTGTGGACGCATTTTGTTTGGATGACAATATATGATAAGATATGTGACGTCATTCTAAATTCAATATGGCGGATCATACAAGATGTCAGAACAGTTATATTTAATCCACTTATACAATATGGGTATCAAATGAAAGGACTTGTTAAGAGTAACTAGGAAAAGCATATGACGTCATTCTGAATCCAATATGGCGGACCATGCAGGATGGCGGAATAGTTACCTTTTGTCTACTTCTACAATATGGGTATCAAATGAAAGGGCTTGTTAAGAGTGACTAGAAAAAGAATATGACGTCATTCTGAATTCAATATGGCGGACCATGCAGGATGGCGGAATAGTTACCTTTAGTCTACTTCTACAATATGGGTATCAAATGAGAGGGCATTTTGAGAGTAATAATAACTTGAAAAAAGAATGTGTCGTTATTCTAAATCCAGCGATAACTAAAAAGTAAAAAATAAAAAAAATAGATAAAAAAAAACTTTTTAAGAAAAAGCTTTTATTTAAACGCTCTAAAAAGAAGATAATAAAATATTCCTTTTGGATTATATTAACAACTCCTCATTATACACAATTTATATATATTAATAAAAGCTTGTCGCGAGGTTTACATACCTATCAACATTCCTTTATATCATAATAATTTGTGGTAAATCGAGCGACAAGCTTTTATTAATATATATAAATTGTGTATAATGAGGAGTTGTTAATATAATCCAAAAGGAATATTTTATTATCTTCTTTTTAGAGCGTTTAAATAAAAGCTTTTTCTTAAAAAGTTTTTTTTATCTATTTTTTTTATGTTTGAAAGCACCAATTTCAGGATATACTCATTGGTTTAATTTGATTTAATTTTTTGTTGGATAGACCATTTATTGGGATAAAGTACACAACATAACTCTACGACTAAGATGACTGGACAGGACGTGAGCGTAACCACGGGATTCAAGAAACATATCATCGTCATTCGTCTACCCTTATCCCAATTATTATTTGGGGTCGTTGCAGCATGTCTTCTTCTTCCACACGTTTCTATCTAACGACTTCTCGCAAGTAACACTCTTTGCAGCCATATCATCTTTTACACATTCCCTTATCCATCCACATTCACATGTGATATGTTTATGTGATAAGTAAACATGTAAACCCACAATAAACACATGCTTGCCTTACGTAAAATATATGAGAATCCTAACTTCTCTTAATTTAGTATTAAGGCTAACACTAAATTCATTTAGCACTTTACTCATCCAATTTCAGAGCACATAAATATTATGTTTACCTGCGTCCCTAATTTGTATTTAAAGACACTCGAAATACACACCTAAATATATTAGGTTAGAGGTCAAATTCGCGTGGCTCTTCGTAATTTCTTTATGGAAGTCGATTCAGTGAAGTAGTAGATTCTTATATTTAAATCTCATTTCGGATAGCGAGTACTGATATCCCGTTGGTGACTGGCAAATCTTTTTTAGGTTATAAGAAAGTCTAAGTCTTACTGACCTTATTTCTAGTACCTACTTTCAATCTAAAAGCTAATATACGCTACCTACATACACCTAAATAATATTTTTATTTTATTCCTCTGTCTGATTGTTTGATCTCGCTAATCTTTAAAATGCATTGACCGATTTTTATGAAAAAAACGGACGACGAACGTCGGAAACTTTTATTTTAGTAGAAAATCTTTTATTTCGAAAAAAGTCGAGAGATCAGATAGTAAATCGTAAAACTACTAAACTATGATATCCTTTACCTCCTTATTTTTTCTTTAGTCCCTAGCCATCATTAAACCTATCTCTTAAAACAAAAAGTTATGGAAGACCACAAAACAAAAATAGCATACGTCACGTCATTTCCCATATTTTTGTTTCCCAGTAAGTGCGATGCCTTTGTGTGTTTACCCTTGGGTACATAATAAATTCTATTGAATATGAAACGAGGAATTGTAGTGCTGGTTGACAGGTCGTGGCAGTTCTGCTCGCGGCGATGTCAGAATATAATTTGTATGTTCGATTTCTTTGTGGGATTTCGATGACGGTGTAGGGTGGCGTGTGCTAATTTTGTTTGGAGAGTTTTATTTGATGGAGATTTTATTATTATCTTTTTATAAAAAAGTCACCTACAGTTCAAGGCCAGAATGCTAAAATGACTGACCTTTTTATGTTTACTTTTAATGCCAGAATTAACAATGTTTAAAAGTATAATTATTATAAATTACTAATTAATTTAACAATACATTATAAAAGTATATCAGGAATAGGTTGACAGAGGAGAACGGCACAAATAAAAAGAATCTCATCCACAATGATAAATACCCATCCTACTAATATGATGTTTGTTACTCTTCCACGCTCAAACGGCTGGATCAATGTTGATAAAATTTGGCATGAGTTAGCGGACACCTTGAAACACACAGACGACTTTTGACCCACCGGAAATGTTTCCGCAACTATAACCGATATTCACGCGAAGTTGCGGACAACAGCAAGCAATAAAATAAAACATATTCAAAACAAAGTCTACATTGTAAAATCTAGGTTCCCTGGTGGGTCATACTCATAAGGAACCAACAGTTCAAGTAATACTAGTAGCCGTTAACCCCATGCAAATATCACAGTTACATAAAAACCTGTCTTCAGAAGCCACTTACCGTGTTATCTAGAAGTTATAATACATACACACCAGTTCTTAACTCGTTTGTCACTTGTTTATTGGTGAGAGTTTACATATCTGCAGATATTATTATCCCACCGTTGTGTAATTATGACGTAAGGATTGAGGTTTTTATGTGATTATTAACGCGGCGAACACGTCATACGAAACGAATTATAGAATTCTGAATAGCCTTAATTGAGGGTATTTATTATAATAGTATATTCGATTAAATAGCATTTGTTGTGGTAGTAAAATCTACATAATCATATCAGTCGATAATATATTTATTGTGAAATGTAAAGTATGAGCGAAGACATTACAGACTAAAACGACATCTCATATATTATGTAACTAAACAAAAACTTAACAAATTATATACTTTCTCGAGAACCACTCTATACATTAGCGAAAACTGCATGAAAATTGGTGCAGTAGTTTTTGAGTTTATCGCGAACAAACAGACAGATAGACACGGCGGAGGACTTTGTTTTATAATATGTAGTGGTAGTGATAATAATTATCGACTTCAGAAAATAATAATTTTGTAAAATAATGAACACTTACCTAACATAATCAACTTATCACATCATCATGTTTATATTTCAACAACTTCCTCATGCCTGTGTACTTAGCTATTAAAATGAGATGCCTTCTATACATACTAGTAAACGTAACGATTTTCTGCTACTTGAATATTCTTTAATACTAAGGAAAGTAAAACTATTTTATAACCCTTCCTATGTATAAAACTGGAAAGCTTAGTAGTAAACTTGTGAGGACGGTCTAGAGATGTGACTCAAATAAATAAATCAAACACTACCAGAGGTATTAGATATTTAGCGAAAACAAAGCAAAATAGCAAAATAGTTAGCAAAATATTTACAATTATTGCAGATTTTTTTTATAATTTTCTATGTCGACTTAGTAAAAGAGATCGCAATCATTGTACAATTTGTGTTCTCGTTTTGCTTTTCCATGACATGTATTACAGTATGTATAGTCGTAAACAAAATATTTGCCTTCAGATATTTTTCCACTTCCACAAGTTTTATTTGAAAGGCGACATAACATTTGGCGTTACAAAAAACTCTTGAACGGAAAAAAACATGGCACCACAACGACTCTTGTATGTACTTTTTCATTCATTGTAACACCGCATACAACCCCACATCCGTACCCTTTTAAGCTTTTGTATTGCATGTTACAATACAAAATACAAACATACAATATTTCACATATTTTAATACTATAGAAAAACATTTTCATTTGATATTCACAACATAAAGAACCAAAAAAGAACACTATAAAATTCAAATCAATTTAATTTTGGAACAGATAAAGAATTTCAAATTCAAAATAGAATGGAATTGATCTATTCGTAATTTAAACAACAAATGAAACACATAAATCTTTCTAAATTTGATTGTCATTTGTTTAAAAGACAAAAAAATGGATACTAGTAAGAATGAAACAAATGTTTTTAAAATTAATTAGATCGTCATTTGTTTAAAAGACAAATCAAAAACGGAATACTAGCAAGTGCCTTTGTTCCCTTTCATCCCTCTGACGTTTTCGTTTGCCTTAGCATCTTTAGGAAGGTTGTTCACTAAGATATGTTTGAACTTAGATAAACTTGGTAACAAAGGGTAGTTAATCATGTAACACAAGTTACAGCACAATGCTAACTTTCACGGCTTGATGTTATGATTGATCTTCCCTTGTTTAGATTAGAAAGTTTCGTTTTGTTTTGTTTTCGTTATTCTTACGTTTAGTTCAGTAACATTTGATAATACGATATCTCCAAACTTTTTACTCAGTAGTACAATTTTATAGAGACATACTGCATGTTCGAGCTAAAGTGAATTGAAGTGAATGTATTTTTTGTACAGTTCAATAGACAAATGAATTAAATATTATGAAAAAATGAAACGACAAGTTGAATAGGTATTATTTGTGTCGTATATTTAAATAATCTTTAAAATATCTCAAAAACTAAACTGGTAAATAAAACTGGAATATTTTAAGTACACTTACTGCATAATTTTCAGATAAATAGACGAGTGGCTAAATTAAAAAAAAGACTATATAAAGGAAATTTGTCAGTTAGCTCTTAGGATAACCGCACTTTGCCTTACAAACACTGCAGATCCAAGTCGGTACTTCAGTTGTAGTCGTCATAGCCGTTGTAGTCGTCATAGTTGTTGTAGTCGGATGCGGCTGTGTAGTCGGCTTTAATGTTGTTGTAGTCGGCCACGTGCAGAACTGCCAGTAGCCGTGGTCGTGATGGCCGTGATCGTGATGGCCGTAGTCCCGATTGTCAACGTCGTGATGGTGATCGTCGTGATGGCCGTAATCGTGATACGAGTAGTGGACCGGGAGAGGATCGTCATCTACCCAGTCGTGAAAATCATAAGGGCTGTCATCAAGGTAGATTGGTGGTGGTCCGCCTGGAATGGAGAGATGCAAGTATCTTAATGCGCTAGATGTTGACTGAGAATACTTTAAGGGCTGGTTCGAAAAATCTTTAGGAGGCCATTTTGCAGTTGTGGGACACAATAGGCTGAAACGATATGTTGGATACGTATTTGTTTGTTTATACTTTACAATAGAGTAGATCTACCACATAGTATCTAATCCTTATCTCAAAATATAAAAAAAATATTCATACGATCACTATCTTGCCCATCATCGATCTATCAAAATAATATTTTTTCTTAAGACCTTAAATATCTGAACACCAATACTTTATTAAGATTTAATACAACTTGACGTGTATTAAACGAACTGATACACTTAACCACTAAACACTAAAGTAAACCTGTCAAACTTAAAACCTAATTAAATATTTGGCATGTAGGAGTGCGGTTTGCGGTGAACGCCGCGGTTTGTAACTAGCTAGGCTGGCTGGAGGCAGTTGCGGTCAGGCGTAATTGGATGGGCACTTCATCATAAGCCTTCTGTCTTAACCGTGTTGGTTGTTTGCGTGATGATTGGCTAATATACCTAGATTGTAATGTTGTAACAGGTTGATGTGTTTACGAGTAATCAGACCCCGGTTTTAAGATGGTTACTCCATTAAATTTGCTGTCAAATCATCTGATTACGACTGTGATTAGTTACCAACCACAAAGGTTAACATAAGATTTGATTGATGATTAACCTTTTTTTTGTTTTGATCAGCGTTTGAGAAAACTTTTAGTCTACTTGTAACCGAACACTGGCAAGAATCTCAAACAAAACGGCTCTTAAATGTAAAACAGTTGAAAATAAATAGATTCAGAAGTCATTTAATGTATTCTTGGGTTCTTCAAAAACGCTAATTTTGCGTCATTAGACAAGAACAAATACAAACCAGACAAAAACAAAACAATAAATTTGAAAATATCAAATGAATCTAAAAATAGCCCAACCTCCTCTACTTGTTTCAAATTAATTCTAAATATCCCTTTGTAATCCATTCATGAATTTCTTTCGTTACAATATTCCGGGATAGTGGTATATCGGGAACCTTTATTCCGTGCTAATTAAATAGATATTGGCTTACCCTCATCACTTCTCCGCGGCGAGCAGTAAAGAGGACACACTTTGAAGCACCAGAAAATAGGCTTGTCTGTAACAAAATGGAAGTGGATTTATTATTGTATCCTAGAGATATGCTTTTGTTTTGCTCTTTTGTTTTTACGTAGATATTTTATGCTTGTTTTTTGTTTTTTTTTTTTTTTTTTTTTTTTTTTTTTTTTTTTTTTTTTTAAATAGTAGGTAGTTGATATTTTATGCAAAGTAACAACAGTTTTCAACATTGCAGATCTGCATAAGTTTTCAAGTGAATTATTCAAAGAGACAGCTGCAAACAAGGAAAGCTGACTAAGATAAGTCCGGCAACACTTGTTAATATTACAACACAGCATTTGTCTTAGTATATATTTGCTCATTTATATCTTAGCATAAACTTTCCCAAGTCAAAACTATTTTTATTAAAATAAATCCACAAATTCAGTTTATTCAACCCAAAAAATCATCAATCACTTCACCAATCATTCAAAACTAAATCAAATCACAACGAAAATCTTATCACTGGCCATCAATCGATCAATAAAAAAAATAACCTTACCTTCTAAACTAAAAAAGGCGTCACTCAAAGTGAAACTTAAAAAGAAAAAATAAATGCAAAGAGAATACATTTTAAATTATAAATATTATTTAAATTTAGAACTTGTGTGTGAATGTATGTACAACCTTTCACCGCGGTATGTGTCGGTGGTTTTCTTGAAAACTCCACGCGATCTTTATATTGACTCGCAGAAACTGGTTGATTACGTGTTTTGATGGCAATCGGAATACTGCGGTCCTTAGAAATTGTTTGAGATCGAATTATCGAATTGTTTGTGATGAAATTATATTTTTTTTTTGTATGGATGTGATTACTTTATTTATGTGTTTATTAAAGTGTTTATTAGATTCTTGTGCTTGTAATTTGAATGTATGTTAAAATGTGAATGTGGGATGTAAAGTGGATCAAGCAGCCCTTGCCGAGTCAAATCGTAAAACCCTTATTACAGAAAATGACCTAGCACCGTATCAACCTTGAATTGATTGCCTAATCACCTAAAAAAAATTATGAATTAAACGCTAAAAAAAAAATGTCTTAATTTAATGTCATGTCCTCCTAATAACAATTAATAAATATTTAATAAAACCGTGGCAGTATACTTAATAAGTAAGTAGTGAAACCAAAATATCAATTTCTAAACGATAAAGAGACAAGGTATACGATTTATAAATCTTTTCTTGAACAATAAGCACAGAGACTACTATCTTAAAAGAAAATTCAGTTTCAGTTGTGAAAGAGAGACGGCACACTACACAGCCTATAGCGGCATTTCTTTTCAACAACTGCAACAATTTCACTTGTAATTTGAATGGTAGATTACCAGGTTTTCATTTTTCATTAGTGCGATGAGTTACTTTACTATTTAATGAATTTCAAAGAAGCTGTTTTCTTGAAAAAGTAAAAGCTTGCGACAGAACGAAAGTTGGTTCACATATTTATTCAAATTTATCTCTACTCACCCCGTTCAAAAATAGTAAAAATGCGTTTTTTGAAGTAAGTCTGTATTCCAAAAACTTTCATAGCATTGTAATTTATTTACTTACATTCAACTTTCAAACTTAGATTTTTGAAACAAATTGAGAATTTACAACTTTACGTTTTTTAACCCTTTCTCAAACATTATATTAGAACCATCAAATAAATGTAAACAAACACATGAATTCCTCGGCCCTTGTTCCAAAATTCTCTTTATACAATACTCAAGGCGCAAGAACGAAGCAATACATAACATCACACTGTTGGGAGAAATAAAAGAATAACGGTATGGCTAGCAACGGAAATAAACGCATTTCGATTTGCAAAACTGTACACAATCAAATTTGACCAGTGCTATTGTGCTTTCAAGTAACCAAATAGTACTTGACTCGTAGTATAATTAAAACATACTAAATACCAAGGGTCCATTCCTTTTTCTCTTACATAAACCGCCTGGAAATGATTTCAAAGTAAACGCACTCGGAGCCGATTGGCTCCTCTTAATCTTTCAAATAAAGGCGTTCAAGAATTCTTAATGACATAGGTGCTCATTCAAGAATATAAACCTTACCATAATGATTCAAAACTGTTTCAGGAGGACAAATGGGTTTAAGACAGTAAAAGGACCCTGATTCCTACATATTACTGATATAATCTAGTACTTTATAAATCGGCCTATTCACTGGCTTTTGTTGCTGACTGTGTTCAAATATCGCACATTATTTTTTGCAGCCTCATAGAACGAAAAGGGTTTTAGTAGTGATTTTACATTTTACTGAGTAAAGGAATGTATGCTCTGTTCTAGTGGAATCTGTTTGTAATTTATTCATTTGTTTTACCCCTGAGTCATTTGTATGTCTGTACATTTATGTAATATAGTTTTTATGGGTTTACAGCCTTTTCTAGCCCGCTTGATAGTAATTTAACTCAAATTGTCAAACTAGAGAAAAAAGATCCATAAAATCCTACTACATTGGTGGAGACGTATGTATTTATTACTTTTTTACGCACAAACTTCTAAATAGATTTTGATAAAATTATACTCAGGTATAGATTTTAGCTTGAGAATACCACATAAAATACTAGTTAAATAATATAGGAAATAGGTTTGCTTAAAACAAAAGAAAAGTGTTTCTCCAGAACGCAAACATGAAATGATGAAACATAACAGTTCGTGAAGAAACAAAGTTCTACATTTCATCATGTTATATAACTATTTCAAACCAGATTTTATTTTCAACTCACTGTTTTTATCCAACTTTCTACGTGTCAACAATTCAAATTCTACACGATAAAATATAACGAGATTAACAATCGCGTGTAAGAACAGTCTATCAAAATTATAAATGTGAAATGAGTGCCAAGTTCAATACTTATTATAATAAATGGGTTGGTTTTTGACTTCAAAGACAAAAGGAGTAAGAACTGAATAGGTGTCATGTTGGATGGTTAGTCCTGTTTATTTAAAACAACACAAAATATAATTTCTTTTTATAACTTAGTATAATATTATTATAGTCTAAGGTCTGATTTGGCTAGTTTTCAAAGTGACACGTTTATGTGAAATAGTGTTTAAGTTATGAGGGTGTCAAAAATGGCTTCAAGGAAAGAGTGTGAAACTCTTTTTAACATAAAACACCTATCGTAGCAACATTCTGACAAAAATATTTTCCTTTTTTTCTTTCAACGGGTTCGTGTAATATAAACGTTATTGCTCTTGAACTTGGCTTAACAAGCTGCCGCGTGTCTAGATTTGAACATGGCGACAGCTGACTGATTGTTTCTTCTGTCTCAAAAGATATATTAGTATTTCATCAAGCAGAGATTGAGTTGCTTTTGATAAAATCTCAATTTATCACGAAGACCTATGCTCATAACAGTGGGGGACCCTGGATTCACGTTTGAAGAGATTTGACTGTACTGCTAGTAGATTATAATATGTAGCACAAAATATACAGTTGTACAATTTAATTTTATCTATTTTGATGTTTCAATCAGTCACCAACAACACGCCAGTTGCTTTACCCTGAAGACAACAGTCGCAGGTTCGAGTTCTGTCTGTGGATTGAGACAAACCGATAGACAGACAGCGGAGGTTTAGTAAATAGCCCGTAAATAGGGTTCCATTTTACCCTTTGGCTACGAAACAACTACAATGAAAAATAAAACGTAAGTTAAAACGAGTATATCCTAATGATATCATTTATATTAACACTACGTGGGAGCACGTTCAAGTGCGAATTATAAGTCTTTTACAATTCACTTAACTCACGGCTCTTTGAAAAGGTTATCTCCGCCAGTAAAATAAGATGATCTCGTTAAAGAATCGTGTCAATTCAATTAGGTTCATATTTTTAGATAATATTAAGCTCGAATAATATTTAAGACGTTTTTAGTGACATCACTCCTTAAATTATATTTGTGCTTATCTATTGACTTTAAAGCTACCTTAACCCCTTCCGTACATGAATGTTAATATTTTTTTACAAGAAAACTAAAAATCTCAAATGTAAAAAACTGCTTATATTATCATCTATATCTATTAAATCAGCTGATCGAAACTTATGTGGAAAAAAAAACAGAAGTTAAAGAACAACAATTGTCTTTGAGAGAGTCATTGAAATTTAGAATTATTTACATAAACAAAAGTTAGAATCAAGCTTTTGTTTTTTGTCTGAATTGAATGTCCGTTAAACATCCCGCGACGCTAAAAAGAAAAAAATACTAGGATTTCCTTGCTTAAAATACATTATTTATAACTCATATTCCTTGGATTTGCCCTTGAAGATGTCAGAAAGAGTTCAAGTACGAATATGTTCGTACTTGAACTCTTTCTGACATCTTCGTCACAATATATCCACAGTGATTGTTATCCCACGCATTCAGTGAAGTAGGTTATGAGGGCACCCATCGACACTGCCTGATTAAGAACGACCTTATTCTGAGCACCACTTCCATGTAAACAATTTACTTGATATTAACAAGAGTAATTTTGTTAGATTTTATGAATAGACCAGCCTACATACCTAGGCCTCTTCCCAAATAGGGAAGGTTTGAGCATAGATCACCATGCTAGCTAACTGCGGATTGTCGATTACAGATTCCAGGTTTCCTCACGAAGTTTTCTTTCGCCGAATGTTAGATTTGTCTTAGAATAATTAAGAAAGTACATATAACTTTGAAAAAAAAATTACATAGAACCGCAAGACCACCTTGACATTCGACGACATTTAGATTTTATTACAGAGAAAAATTGTTTTTTTTTCTCCTTCCATCTTTTATGAATCATAAAAGGTTTAAATAATATATATAACTCTTTATATTTATATTGCTTACCAAGAAAATACAAGCTACTTAACTAAACGGTAACCAGTATTCACTCACGCAGAGCATTGGATACAAAAAAGTTATAACAACAATGCAACGATGAAAAATATCCCAATAAACCTTATCAGCACTTTTTTTACCATCCCATAATCCAGTCTTATCGGCCTCTCCAGTATTAACGCTAAACAAATTCTATTCACGAATACTTATACCAACACTCAATAAACGGATATCACTAACATCTTATTCACACTATCCCTTCATGGGCCTGTCTGTAAACATGTCTATTACAACCTTTTTCCACGAAAATGCTTTCCCACAAAGGGCTAGACTCTATCCGAAATACGTCAATTCGACAGCTCCTCTGGCCTGGAGTACAATATTCATCAGATCAGCCAGTCATGTGGAATGGCTAAGAAAATTACCGTTTTATGTTCGAGATATATCTATACTATAATAAAAATGGTCGGGGTCAAATTCTGTACATTGAAGATATTTAAAAAAAAATGAGTGGGGGGCGTTTTATTATCGATACTGAAGTATAAAATGCAATTAAAAAAATTTTTGTCTGTCTGTCTGTCTGTATCTTGAACGCGAATCACGCAAAAACTACTGAACGGATTTTGATGAAACTTGGTATGGTTATAGTACCTACTCCGAGGAAGGATCATATCTACTTTTCATCCCGGAAACCGATACAGGGGGGGAGGGAGGAGAGGTGAAAGTCCCTCCCGCATCACGTAAAATCTACGAACTCAATGCAGACAATGTTTATACACAAAAATTATACGCAACTTGAGGTATAACTTAGTCTTTGTTTGATCAAAATCGGTTCACTCTACCAAAAGATATGATTAATTAAGTGAATTCAAGAAGTAAAATAATTACGTTACGCATAGTACTTGCAACGACATCTTATGACAAAAAATAGAACTAATGTTGATAGTTAAATTTTAAATCCGATAGATGGCGTTGTGCAAATTTCGTCGTTTTCTGAATCGCGGTGTTAAGATTTGACACCATTATAATATTATTGGTGAAGGTTGGGCTAAGGTAAATACTATATATTATTGTGCTATCCTATACGGGGGGTGATCAATCACGAATTTTCGTAACGGTTCTACTGTCACCATAGCTGTGTACGAGTCCCCATAGCGACCAAAATACTGTTGCTATGGTTTTATGTTTTTACATTAATATGTATTAACATGTTATTTGGCTTACAACACAGCAATCAAAATAGCCGGGTTGGGGAATTGCGAGCTTCGTAGTTTTTTAGTTCTCATTTCGACATACACTTTTTGAATTTTTTTTTTTTTTGTAGCCTATTTGAGATCCCACTGCTGGGCAAAGGCCTCCCCCATTTTTCAATAATTTTTTAATACAAATTTTACTAAACAAACATTTGCTTTTTTTCTATCGTTTTTGATAGTACAAAAGTATTGTATGAAGTACCTGGCTTTTTTAACATAAAATTGTTTTTCAAAATAATTTTACACGGTATCTACTTACTCTTTAAGCTACGACAGTCTTATCCCATTTAGATGTACCTAGCTGTGAATATTTATTGAAATGACAGAAAACTAACTACCAAAACAAAAACAATGGTTTGGACGGTAAATGATTTACTTTATTTTATTAATTAGCTGTTGACTGCAATTTTGTTGTGTGTTACGCGTGGTTTTGAAGATTTGATAGTACTTATACACTACTACAATTGTGCACCAATTGCGATGGTATAGGGTAGTTGCATTGGTAAAAGTGTGTTGATAGACTGTTATTAATATCATTTATTTTGCGTACGAGTATGCCCCGTTCACATTCTCTCGCAAATGGTTTGTTGTACGTGTACGTGTGCATAACATTACCCTTCTTCAGGCTCAGTTGGCTCAGCTCAAACTACCATAATTAGAAACTTGAAACATTGATAACCATATAACACTAAGAAGGGATTTCTGAAAATTCGTCCGTCAAGAAGTAGAAAGAAAACGAAATAGAAGATCGGTGCCCGGAATAATCTGCTGCGCCCGCATACATCCACCAGATTGGGAGCGGCGTCGTATGTTCACCGCACCACAGTGCATAGCGCTCAACAAAACGTGTCGAATAATATCTGGCTGTTTAAAACCAACCCTGCTCAATAAGTTCTCCCTTTGGTTAGCATTGCGCTACCTGACGTTAGAAGAGAAGTCGCATGCGCGCTCTAAAAAGACATCGAGGAATCAGACACACGACATCGGACTATTTCAAATAATTTAGGTACTATAATCTCCTTTACATGTGCTTTTGTATTTTTAGTAATAACAAGCAGTTTTAAAAATCTATTTTGAAGAGCTTCCAGTTTATCTCAGTGAGTTTTGAATGTTAACCCATAGCTGTGACATAAAAAAGCTCTTAAAATAATAATAGGAACTTTAAAGCTTAGGTAATACATTTTAAATTTTTCACTTAATAATATTCTTATCCTTATCCGTGTGGTGTCCGGATATAAAGAATAGCGCCACCCCATATCCTCCACTGGGTGTCGTAAAAGGCGACTAATGGACCTTAAGACCCAGTGCACTGTACCAAGCACCTTGGGTCACCCGAATGCTGGCGGGTAAGCCATCAACAAACGCATTCCCAAAGAGGGTTAGTGTCAGGCAGGCGGCCGACTATAAAATCATAGCCAAATCTTTAAGCAACACGTCTAGAAGACGTGTTGCGCCGACCCCAAGTGAAATGGGATAAGGGCAGGAAGAAGAAGAAGACTTAATAATATTCTTAGTTCGTCTTCTATTTTCACGCCAAGGTGTATGTATATAGCCTACTCTTATCTAAACGACGTTGTTTTGTTTCGACAACCACGCGAACGAAGTCGCGGGCACAGCTAGTGGACAATAAGGCTGGTTACACAGCAGACGGAATGGAGCACGTGAGTGCTTGTCACCTTTTAAGATTATTTAGCGAGGCGATATTTAAATAATAGTAATGTTCCTCCACAACGTTATCCAGTCTTAAATTAGGTATACAAGAGTAGCTTCTGTTATGAGTACTAGACAACTGATAAACATACTTATATTTTTCTAAATACATAGTAATAGATAAATTACACCCAGACACAGAACAAATGATCGTGCTCATCACAAAAACATTTGCCGTGGGTGGGAATCGAACCCACGACCTCCGGTATTAGCAGTTAGGGCCACTAGCCACTAGACCAACACTGCCTGCACTGGTGTCCCCGACAACTGTGCAACCAGCCTGTCCTCTTATCGCAGACGCCATTCAGCCTCTATACAACAACTTATTTTAAATCGGTGTAAAAATTTAAGACACCTCTTGAAGTGCTTTTGTTTGTTTTTTTTTTTGTGTATTGAAGAAACTTTTTCACAGTTTGTGAGAATCGCCATTATTTATATAGAAGGTATTATCTGGAGTTAAATGCCTTCGGTAAAGGTGTCTAGTCCAAAGCTTTATTTTACTTTAGAAGATTTTTGAAAACCGTGTAATTTTCCAATATTGATTTTACAATAAGTTAAAATGATAGTTTTCTTGTCTTGGCCGAAATTCACATTCAGATTATATTATGTCAAGTATTAAATTGAGTCAAACCATAAATTAACCGTTTCCGTCAAATATTGATCATCTCAAGGATCTTTTAGAAAGCGATGAAAAACAAGCCTGCTATATTTATTTTTCTCATCGATATTATTTGCTTATCTGTTGAATATCGTAAAAAAAATATGAGAAAAATAGGAAAACTCTCAACTGCTGTTATATTGGCAGAAATCCAAATAAAATACGAGTGAGTTATATAAATCCTTTTTCATCCAAGGAGGTTGTGCTCAATACCTACCACAGGGCCCTAAAAGCAAGTCACTGGCAACTGTGTAAGCAAGATAGCGATATACACGACGTACAGCGGCGTCTCTCTTCCACAACGATAGCAGCTTTACTTGAAGAGATAGTGGTAGGCCCCCAAGGGAAGTAGGTGGGGTATAGGAAGGACATACATATACATACATATATATTATATGTTATATAGGTTCCGACGTCTATCGCCTCACCGATTACCCGTCACCTCCAGCCTACTTATTTTTAACTGAAGTATCTGGATTATTTATTATTTAATACGCACTTTAGATCGTGGGTTTGCTTTTTGTTTTTTTATTGTACCTTAAGTGTAAAACCTGAATCTATTTTACTAAATATTTTATTACTTTTTCTTAAGGTATATTCAGAATAGCGCAGAGTGAAAGTGCTAATAATATATTTTATTTAAACGTTACTACAGTCTATTTGGACTAAATACTACTATAAAAAAGGCTTTATTTCTAAAACACCGTCGTTTCGGATTTACGCCTTACCGTCCATATTCATATGACAATATGTGACATTATCATGCGCCCTTGAGCACAGTAAACCTTGCTTGTTATAAGGCCACTAGGGGCAGGAAGGATGTATGCGAGCATATGCGCGATTACCCAGCACCTTCGTAACTTCAGGTAAAGTCTTGAAAGCCGTTTTAGTAATATCACAGATTTTACTTATATTAAACATACGTGTAAGTAAAATTATTTGATTCTGTACTATATCTTGATGAAGATAAAATGATTAAAATATTTTATTAGACTCATTAAAAATATGACAAAAACAATGAAATACAAGAAGGAAACAAGGATTTAAAGGAAGGTGTTCCAAAATCCTCGATTTGCTTAAAATAAATGATAGAATAGTTTTCCAACCATTTGACATTATAGTACCCAAAGGATATTTTGGCCTGCCTTTTTATTTAACTATCTCATGGTTCCACGTCAGAAAAGAGATACAACTTATATCAAACTAAATTCCTCAGAAAACTGACACTGAATCTCAGTATACCGTAAAATCTCACCTAGCCAGTTAAGCG
Source organism: Chrysodeixis includens (assembly GCA_941860345.1). Lineage (NCBI taxonomy): Eukaryota > Metazoa > Arthropoda > Insecta > Lepidoptera > Noctuidae > Chrysodeixis > Chrysodeixis includens. The sequence continues at coordinate 3,811,204 of OW796107.1, read as the reverse complement.
CGAAGTTCTCTTGGAAAATATTTTAAAAATGTACAGCTTAAACTACTATTACACTTGATGGCGCATAAATAACTGTAAGGGAATTGAGACGTGAATTTTCTAGTTTAAAATAAAATGTAGACTTGCCTTTGTAATGTTAGTTCTTGTTAGGTTTTAGCCTGCTTTATTTACTATCCATACATAGTTTAGCAGTAGTTTAGTATCATAAATATTTTAGGAATTGGATAAAAACTTTGTGAATTCTGTACCAATAAAATTAAGTACCTAAAGTATTTGTAAACAGATAGCATACTCAAACATGCTATCTCTAAATAAAATAGTCTCTTGTTTTTTCTTGTTTTTACTGAAAATATAAGCGAGTAAAACCACAAGAAACAGTTAGTGTATCTATTTGTTACCTAAATTAATGAATTTTATGTACGACTAGCTGTGCCTGCAACTTTGTTCGCATTGAATTTAACAAAAAGTGTTTTTTTTTTATGTCTTTATTTATTTTTTAATGTTTAATCAGTTTATTTTCGGAAATAAAAGATTTATTCGTGTGAAAGAAAAAAAAGCCTAAGTTACTCCTTATAACATCAACCAAAAAAAAGTCCATTCATTTTAGAGATTACCGGCAACAAACAGACAGACAGTGGGACGTACAAAAATTGAAAAATGTGTGTCTACTGTATACATCTTCATTAGGTACACGTAGATTCGATTGTATTTGTATGTACGCTCCAAAAGAATTACTTAGATATTTAATTTTACAAACTTTTTATACAAATTGCTATTTAAGAACAACAGTCACACAATAGACGATTTCTCAGAAATCGCGCAAATAATTTGTCAAGCGCTTTCAATAATTAAAAGGTGAAATAAAAAAGTTCGAAATCTTTCCGTCAATAAAAGTTAATCGCTAGGGAAAAATACCTTGATTAATCTGTGAAACAGGTTCCTCAGTTTTTAACAATTTCAGGGGTATTTTTAGGAAAGCAATTAAAATGTAATTGCTCTTCTTAAAATACTTTTTTTTATTTTTTTTCTTCGTTCCAATTGTTGTTGTCGTCGACATTTAATATAGTGTTAAGGTACAATAATTATATTAGTACTACTTATGACTCGCTGGTTGATCTAGTGGTTAAAGGCCTTGACGGCTCAACCAGAGGTCGTGGATTCGATGTGCTTTTGACAAATAACAAAAAAATGTATTTAGCGAAAATTATAATAATTCTGTTTTACCAACTGTGCTAAAAGGAGTGTATTATTTTAGTGTATCTCAAATGAACTTATCTCTGAAAATCTCTATTCTCTGAAAAGAAACGGTTTAGCCTTGTATCTGACGACTACACCTATAGTATGAATTTGGAAATCCAGTGAATTTTCACAACTAAAATAAAATTTCAAGATCATTTGTACGGCAATTGTTTTAAAATTCCTTTTGTAAAGAAAAACTTTTGCAAGGAAGATCGAGAAAAGACAGTTCCGTTGTGTTAGTACTTTTCTACTTTCAAGTCCTTAAACTTTACAAGTTAAAGTAAAAACCAAGCAGTTTCTTTTCTAATCCACGTGCGAAGAAAATGCACAGCATTTTGTACCTAGTACCATTGTCAGTAAGTTCTATCGTATTATTATTTATATCGCTCTTTCTATGAATAACAAAACAAAGTGTTGGGTGTTTTGCGACGAGAGATATAACAAGCAAAGTAGATAACATTCCAAACAACTCTTAAATATTATCGTGCATAAACTTTGAATGCATATTTACTGACTTGAAAGCGAGTTTCGTAAAACAAAACTACGATGTAGAATATTTTTCTGAAGAGGATTAAGAAAATGGCTTTTTAAACTGCTTTGTCGGTCATTTTCTACTAAATTTATACCTATTGTTCGAAAAGTAGTTAGGCATGCTAAGCAAAATATTGTTACTCTAATTTACTTAAATAAAATAACGTTTAAGCTTCTTTTAACAATCAAAAGATCACATAAAGTACTGGTTATAATAATCTATTAAAAAAAGGAATTTCAAACTGTCCCTAAAATTAACAAAATATGTATTCGGGAGTATGTATAAGTTAACAAAATTAGACAAAACAACGGTTGGTTTTCATTGCCCATATAATTAGATTCAAATCTCAAAATCTTATCCGCACATGTAACGTACTGTTTTATTCTATGGCGTCGTAAAGCGAGACTAAGGGCTCAAGTCACGCGAGTAACTATTCTACAAGAATTCTCTTCTACAACAGTTAAGCAATGTACAAGAAAAACACAAGAGTATGCAAACGGTCCCGACCAAATCTGAAATACGACTTTCATAAAAAAAAATATCAGATCTTAGTTCACAGAAAATGAAAAGTCCATTAAAAAAATGGCCTCTCAAAATTTTGATCGGCTGACGGAAATTATAATAAAGTCCATTTTTTGACTATTAGAGGTTTTGTAGCCTAAATTATTGGTCATCCAAGTTTGAAAACCGATAGAAACATAGCATAATAAATAAAAAGTTTTCTGAAAAATCGATAAAGCGGTTTTCCCATTTTCCATCTATCCTAAGTAGGTTTTGCGGTAATATTACAGCCAGTCATCCAAACTTAACCAGTTTTTAAACTAACCTCATTAAGTTTCGTAAATGAGAACATTAAAATGTTTGCAATTATACTTAAGACGTGAGCTCATTAAGAACAAGAGTTCGAATTATTTCAGACGTTTTTAAAACGCATTAACCGTCAATGTACCTACTTACATACATTACGTAGTCTTATTAGTTACGTTGTTGGTGTATAATTGTATACATGGTGTACATCTTTGGGTATCCATGTGGATAGCCGAGGAGAGTACGATCTCGAAATTAACGTTTTAGTAGGGATGATGATAATTTTTATTTAGAGGTCGTCATGTATTAGTATAAGTATTTTTCATTAATCCTGCAAACAAAAAAATTCCAAGTACGATACTTTTCAATATAATTTATTCACTTACTATAACTTCAAAACAACTTGTCACGTCAATTTTCAACGTTAAGATTAAGGCAAAACTATATGTGTAGCATTTTGTAACCAACGAACTAAAACACTCAAAATAACTACACTGACTTTTTGTACCCTGTCATCATCCCTGTAGTAGAAAAGAGACGCCGTATAGTGCACTATCATGCTTACACAGCTAGAGACAAATTCTTGCAATTCTAGCGATCAAGAATGCATGCTGTAGGTCACCGAAGCGATTACTCTACGTGACATGCTAGTACGCTACGGTTTGAATCCCGAAATGGGAATATGATATTTCGAATCCACAAATGCATGTTGCAAGTATGAGTGTTGTTTGTGCGGGCGATGTTTTTGAAACCACAGACTAAATTGTACTCTCTGATTCTTGGTACGTGGAATACTTAACAATGTCTACTTTATTGATACTAAAATTAATTCTAGTCTTCATCATAATCATCAGTCCTGAAGGCAATTATCAGGCCTCCCTATGTTTATGTCATTCTTCTCCGCCTCTTGCCCTTTGCATCCATTTCATCCTCGGTCTGCCGAGATTTCACCGTCTTAGTCTTGGACTCCATTCAGTTACCGCTCTGCTCCATCTACCATGATAACTCCTAGCTAAGCGTCCTACACAGCTTTATTTACGACGTCGAGTAATTATAATGTAAGCCATCGGATATCAGTTCACTTAAATCAATTTTGTCTCTAAAAGAATAATTATAATTATTTCTGATCCGTATTAATTAATTGATCTTGCAGGTAGCACCCTTTGTCGTGGTCTTGTTATGGATTGGTCACTGGGTTTCAAATCATTAGTCTGTAATTATGGATAGTTGGTAGTTTGTTCGAAATTTATTTAACTTTATAATCCCTTAAGTATTTAGTTTACCCAAAAATAGTTTTATTAAGCTTCTATACATAGGATTTTCCCGTTGTGTAATGTGAAAGGTTAGTTTGTAAACTATTTTTGTGTTACAGAATGGACACATAATATAATCGTCACATGTGATCTTTTAGCTTTAGTACATAGGGTCGGCTTGAGGTTTTTTGAGCTTAGCTTTAAATAATGGAATAATTCAAAAGTTTGAATCTGATAAGTGCGTCACAAACTCACGGTTCACAGAACAACAAGCAACATAGAATAGATTTATTTATTTGTAAATATGTTCTAACATGTAAGTAAAATTAGGTTATTCCCTTCAGATGTATGAAAATTACTACAGTATACCAGATTATGCTAAGAAAGCTCATGGAGGGTTCTATTCAATCGCCGACTAAGCTCACTCATTCAAATGTCCACTTAATTATGATCGGGCGTTACACAAAAAATTTGCTCCATATTATGTGCTGACAGCGAGTGCTATACAAAAGCCTCTTTTGTTTCCCAAGAGAAAAAGGATCCTTCGTCGTACAACCACGAACACAGCTCACACAGCCATTAATCAAACGCAAAGAACACACAGCTGTAATTCTATTGTGATAAGAGCGAGAATGGTGTGAGGAGTTTTGATTTATCTCAGCTGTGTGGTTGGGTGTACGTTGCTTTCAAAAGATACGCGCTAAACAGGCAGTTATTGAGGTAGTTTAAGTTTGATGAGGGTCTTAAGATTTTGATTAAGAGGAAGATAAAAGGAAATGAAGTTCCAATTTTAGAAGTCTTAAATTAGTATCAGCAATAACCGCTCCTACTAAGTTCCTCTGTAATTATCATGAAGAATAAAGACGATCTATTTTAAACAGTATTATCTAGAGACTATTTTGTCACTGTTTTGGAGCTCATTCCTCAAAATTATTATTAAGATTTATCATTCCATTTACATCATCATCATTCATCATTAGAAACAAAAACAAATGAAAAATTCTGCTTAAATGACCTAGATAAAAATACAGCGATGATTTTCATTCCATCGGGATTCTTCCATGACTTTTTACACAAATCTTTTACATTGATTGATGACAACTGCCGGTGGCAGACATTCCCCAAGGCATTTGATTCTAATTTCTTTCCATTCAATGGAAAATCAATCTGTTCCCATAAGTCCGAGATTATGAAATGTTATTTCAACTGCAAGTCGAATTGAAATTAGTTTTTAAACTTGTACCGATTGTGAGATCAGTGGCCTTAGAGTCTAATAGCAGAACTGTAGTTTTATAAAAGCAAGGCGCTGTTTTTCAGCAGTAAAATGCTTTATCCCATTTCTACATTGGCGTCAGTCCAGTTCTAAAACAATTTTCTATCTATTTTTCTGTATTTCTTCTTCAAATCCATAACAGCCTCAGTCACAGTACAAGGAAGCCTAGATGACGAACCAATGGTACGCGCCAAAATATTTTGGGCACGCCTCTTATCACTAAGTTAAGCACTAAGGAAAATGCGCAAAGTAACGTTTCATAGAAACCTGTAGGTACGTAGGGCGCGATTTAATTTTATAGACCTAATTTATAGGTTCGCTATCCCTAGCTTAGTCAATAATCTCCCCTTTTTCTAGTGAATTACAGCCAGCACACTCTCGAAATTTCAAAAGCATCCTAACCAAAAATTACAACTTTTTCAACATCAGAAACATTCAAGTGCTCTACCCCGTCTATAAAATTATACCAACGAAATTCAAATTACTGAGTCATCTTAAACCTCTTAGTACCAAGTGGTCCTCAGTTTGATTAATACTGGTCCCACACTGATCTTATGTAACGATATTGACCAAGATCAGACCCCTTAGCGCGAGCGGACCCCTATTTGTTTTTGTCTAGAGGAGGATTGGAGGAAAGTATTAGCAATCTGTGGAGTATTTTTTCATGTCGTTTTGTTCATATTTTGCTGGAGGTTTAGTAGTATTATGTCGTGTTTCTAGTGTATACTTTTACATAGAGATAATAGTTTTTAAGAAAACTTATAATTAATAGGTATCGCTTTTGAAAACTTTGACAAACGACATACAAAGTGATTATTTTCTTAAACGTTTTTCGATTTAGTAATATTATATTAAACCTTGTTCGATCAAACAAGGGTGAACCGATAAAAATACCCTCTTCAAACCATAGTATATCAACAATCAACGCAGACTATCGCGATCTACTGCTGGGCATATCCGATCCCCCAAAACAACATAATAATTTATTACTAAATACGAGAGGTTTTAGATTACATAGCAGATACTCCAAAAGTAACAGCAAATATCTAGGGAACTGTTCAGTGAGTCCAAATAGGATTAAAGATTATAAACACTGGGAACATAATGTGCGACCTAAGCTTTATGGAAGTCCAGCGGATGGTGGGAGCTTTACAAAGGCTAGATATTAGTAGGTAGGTATCTCATACAATGTGTTTAAACAGAGCTTGGCTATATTTATGTATGTTTATCTGAACTCCACAACACAGGGAATCAAAGTGTGGAGTTCAGAGCTTTATATACTTACTTACTTACTCCGTTGGCTCAGCGACCCAAAATGAGTCTTGGCCTCCGATACGAGAGAGTTCAGAGCTTTATATACATTTGTAAATTTAATTAAGACAATATATTATACCTTTTTGATTTTTATTGACATTGGAATAAACAACGTTATTTTAAAAAGGTATTACACTAATATTAGAAAGGAATATAAGCATGGATGTTAGTGACTCTTTTACGCTTAAGCGGCCAGGTGTATTTTCATGTAATTTGGTATGAAATTAGTAGACAGCCTTTTGATGAACATAGGTTACTTTATTCCTGATTAGTTTAGAAGAAGGATAATTCATTTTCAGCCGTTTATGTGTGCTATAATACTATTTATGGATGTTTAAAACTACGCAGTACGTAGCACTAAAGATATTGATGCGGTTTAAAAGATAGAATGTTAGGTACACATATTTGTGTATAGAACATCAGTATAGCATTCGTGCAAAGTTACGCCGATCGTTTGTAATTTATAAAGGTATAAAAAACATTTCATAAAAATAACAATAAATTATTATTAGTCAACATGTGTTATCCACAAACGTCAAAAGGCGTTTCGCCGGATGACTGAACTTCACGATACCTACTTGTTATACGATGTAGCAGGAAAATGTCACATAAATATAATACGCCGTTATTTATTGGAGGCTTATATTTTCACCCTGATGTATAATTGATGATATAAAATAACTTTTGGTGAAACTTGTAAAAGTTTTGTTGCGAATCATTGTTAGAGTAGTTTTTCTACTAAAATAACATCAGGTAAGTACTTTTCTGCGTTTCTTATGTTTTGTATATTTCGGAAATAGAAAAAAGAGAGCTGTAATATCGGATTTTAAGTGTGAGTAAGAAAATCCATTGACGATCAACTTTCCTGAAACATAAGTTCATTTTCTGTTTTTTCTACCATTTTTCTAACTTTTGAAACTTGTTTTGGATCTTCTAACGCTTCTAAGTTTTAACTTAGAATAGAATAGAATACTCTTTATTGTACACCGTAGTTACAGCTGTGAAAAAGTAAATTATATACAGTAAGGGTACAATGGCGGTCTTATCGCTTAAAGTTTAAGGATTCTTGATCGAAAATACACTTTTTAAGTAACGTTTAATTTCAACATTTCAAGGTACTCTTTTTATTCTATCGATAAAACATACAAGGAAAAAATTAGACAAGGACTTACACTAAAATAATGTTCTCCAAAGAGATTAACCACAGAACATTGTTTGCAAGAAAACATCTTAAACGCCGCACTTAACGAAACGAATTTAGTTTCAAATTTATTCAGATCGTTTGCAAACCAAAGTTACAATTTACCAAATTGCTGGATCTCTGTCTGTGCACGGTTCCAACCCCTAGGGTTTTAAATGAGGAAATATCATCACAAACGAAGGCTTGACTCTCATTTTTTTTTGTATGTATAAGCACTAACATAGTACGTAAGACTTGGTTTTAATAAAATAGAGAGTTACGTTGCAATGCATTTAAAAATCAATTGAGTTACAGAAAAAGACGTCGGGCCTGTTGGTCTAGTGGTTCGCGGCCCTGACTGCTATACCACAGGTCGTGGGTTCGATTCACACCCAGGATAAATATTTGTGTGATGAACACGATCATCTAGATGGTGTTTTGGGAATGATGAGGAATATATTTACTTAAAAGGAAAAGTAATTACAATTTTTTTATTTCAAAACGACTGGAAGGAAATAAGCTTCTAGGAATCAAAGCTAGACGATGACATTGATCGAACAAAATGTATCGGATTTAGACAATGCGGATTCCTAGTTCCAACTTCAATTCTTTTTGTCTGGATCACGTACGCTTGACGGACGAGTTTACAAATACGGGAGACTGGTGGTATAACAAACCTCTTTAAACAAAACGTAATACAGATAGGGGTTTGACAAAAAAAAACTATTAGTCCACCAGATTTCCTTTAATCGCGTAAATAATAAAAAAATATGCAGTGAGTTAAAATCTCGTGTACACTTTTTACAGATAGATCACGCTACTATCTCTCACTTTCATACGATTCATCGTCTTCAATGTGTAATAATAATATTTTCGTATTTTTTTTTCAAATAATAAAAGAAAAATAAATATCCAATGTTTTTGGAAATCAATCTGACGGACTTATTAGATATTTTTAGAAAGATACCCAATTCTAAATCTTTATATAATACAATGTTTTCACCGATTTTCTCATATTACAACGATTAGATCACTGAAGTTGTCTGTTATAACGTAACATTTCCTTTCTACGAAATTTTCCGTTTTCTTGAAGTGCCTACGCAAAAACAAATAGGTACGTCAGTAACAAAATAGTATTTCATTGGCATTGATATTTATAGAATAAACTGACAGAATGCCTATTGTAAACAAAACAGAGCAACGCACTTATAATACCACAGTGTAATAACAATACAGTATGAAGTCTTCATATAAAGTGGCGCAGTGCGAGTTATGCCTGCCAACGCTATGGATTTGCTGCATGACCGTGATACAGTCGCGAGCAGTTCACAGTGTCGAAAGAAAGGTGTATAACCCATACTAAATCCTTTCGTATCACCTTAGTCCATATAAGTAACTTAAATAAAAAATAACACTTCATAAATACTCTCTCTTACTTAAATGATTACTCACGCGTATTTATCAAGATAGCCCGACTAGTTTCGGGCCCAACCGAAGACGCGGCGGCAGGGTTGCGAGTCGAACAGTTCGAGTCGTTCGCGGTCGGGCTATCCCGATAAATACGCGTGAGAAAAACGTTATATTATTTAACTATGAATCGTCCTCACGAAAGTTACTATAATAACCTAATTCTCTTCACTCTAATACTCTCAATTGAGATCTTAAAAACAAATGACACTCGAATAAAAAATATCCATAATTCTCCAGTGACGTCACATATTATTGAAAGCAATTTTCTCGAACAAAAATTTGATGAGATTGCGTCTTCGATACCAAAATTACTTCAGACTCATTTTAACTTTACTTATTCCGATGGAGATTATGATCTTTCCTATGACCTTTCTGAATTGAGGCGTAGGTTATTTTTATGTCATAAGGAATTTTACTCAAACTACAATTTGATTGACTGATTTTTGTCCTGTAATTCCTTGTGTGGGCCGCTTTATTCTAAGCTTAAGGAAAGATCAAATTTGTTTATTGACGTAGCTTTATTTGTTGATACTTTGTATTTTAAATACATGATAATATGTACACGAGGACGATATATTCAGCAGATATGTTCGTAAAGGGAGTCTTCATTGACTTTTCTCAGTCACAAACAGACAGAGCAACGTATCTAGTTCTTACCCTAAATTAATTAACTAATTACCCTCATACCGTCGTTTACACTCGAGGAAACTGCATCCTAGTACCTACCTATCTTCGTTACTCCTGCTTTAGGTGGCGGTAATTAGCACCTATTTCTATTTTAAGTGCTGATAGTTGAACTGATCTAAATGTAATCTCAAGCCTAATTCTGGCCTAATTGAGTGATGTAAAGGTTAACCACTTGCGTGCCTGGAGGCAGTTTAATTGGCCGCATATTCATGACGTCTGATTGTCTTGATTTGAGCAGACGGGCAGGACCACTACCCCATATAGCTGTGAAGAGAGACGCTGCTCTACCCTGTATAGTGCTCTGTCTCGCTTCCACAACTGCATTAATAGTACTGGAAATTGTGTTGGTAAGCCAACAGTTGACTTCCCGTCTGATAACCGGCAAATGGTATTGTCTCACGGAATAAAATTAAATGACCTGTGAAATTGTTGCTGATAAAGCTTTTGTTTGGTTGATTCCAACTTGATCTACTTATTTTGACTTTAAAAGGGAAATTCGATAGCGACCAATTTCATTAAAGATTAAGTTTCAAAAATATTTGTTGACGGTTGTGTGGGCTGATACTAAAAACAGTCTTCCACTGACCTTTGGGATGAATAGGGATTAACATTAACAAAGAGCAAAATTAAAGTGATAATAATTTCAATGACAACCAACGTTTTGCAAAATTTTAAATGAAGTAGATATTTAAAAAAAAGCTACTCCCGTACTAAGGCATTAAATCCGTTTGTCACGAGGGATTTCAGACCTTAAATTTACATGCACAAAGACACCTAGACTCAGAACAAGCATCTGTGGATCGCACAAATTCTTGTCCAACGAGGATTAAGGTTGCGACACGTTGCGCATGGGGTTGACGTATCCGTGCGTGCGTGTTGATAAAAACCCCTTAACAAATAAAGAAAAAAATACACATTGCGCAAAGTGGTAATTGGCGTGGTAACCTATACCGTCAGCTATCCGAGCAATCATCTTACAATAAACAATAGTTTTCAGTGGTATTTAAATTTCAATTCCAAATATTCTATCTCCTGACTAGGCTCAACCTGCAACCCTATTTTACCACATGTGCACTGAAAAACAATTACTCGAGACCCAGTAAACAGTACAAGAATAAATCAATTCCGTACAAACAGACAAACAAACTATCGAAGGCTAACGCTACATAAATGAACCCGGATCAATCCCGGAGTATTTGCTTAGGGACACATCGGGCACTTAATTAGGTCAAGCCTGTATCATAGTATTAACTGTACTTCTAGCTATGTTTGGTACAAGCATGGTTTGTTTAATATAGAGACCCTGGAAGGACAGTCTTGTAAATGTAGGTACTATAGGTAGAGGAACCTATGTAAGTAAAACGAAAGCAGAATTCATTTAGTTTCAGCTGATCCGAAGGACTAAGGAATATAAACGGACTACATTCAAAATAGTTTTAAGATATATGGGAAAATATTGAACCCTGCACAAATTTTTATTTTATAGTGAAGAAAATTCATATTTGTTTTATGTTTCCGACTGGGTTCAGTTCGGGTCATCAGCTCATGATTAAGGACGGTTAGGTTCGAAATAGACGTGTATTCCCGATAAATACGCGTGGGAAAACCGTTAATATTGAATCATGATATATGAGTGATCTAAATTCTAGCCTACTTTCTTTCTCCGAAATGATTCTAATCGGTTTATTCGCAGGTTTTAAGCTAAAGACTCGCGAAAGAATCACATATTCTACTTACAAATATTACCTACAAACATTATTTGCTTGTCTGCATAGGTACCTAATGTAACGAATAGCAAGAAAACAAGCTTATTTACACCAACTTATGTTGATATTGCCCTAATTAAGGACGAAGTAACGGAATCTTTGAAGCCTTCCCTAATGAGGGTTAGATGGGTTTGAACTTTGTGAAGAAAATCAAATAGACATTGTTTTTGTATGATTTGGGTATTACCCTTCCTTATAGTGAATGAATTGAAAATGACAGCTTTGAAAACGATGCCCACAGGGACACATGGCTTTGCAACTTGATTAAACAGATATTGGCCCAGCTATAAAAACCTCTTCTACATCAAAATAAAAAAAAAACAATCTCAAAAAGAGTTACTAAAGTCTAAAGTTGTCAACTGATCAACGTTTGTATAGGAGAAACATTTTTTAGGGTTCCGTACCCAAAGGGTAAAACGGAACTCTATTACTAAGCCTCCGCTATCTGTCCGTCTGTCTATCTCCAGGCTGTATCTCATAAACCGTAATTGCTAGAAAGCTGAAATTAATTCTATGTTAGAAGGTAAGATTCCTGCAATTGTGGGTACCGGGCACCGTTCTAAGCCAGGCTCAATACCACAACTGTAGCAGTCAAAGTCAAAGTAAAAATATTTATTGCATACCAAACATGTGTACCAAACGGTGTTCCTTCCACAGGTAGTGGTAAAACTCCTGTATCCGATACGCTTTGTATTCCAAGTTAATTACGATTCTAGTTCGAAGAAAACCTCACAATACCAAATGAAGTAAAAAGTATTGTATTTCCTGAGTCTGCAAAAGCATGAAACCTATTTTACTGTAGACCAGTGATGGCGAACCATGTAATGCAGCTAAAAAACCTTCCACGCGAACTTTTCAACAGTAAAGACAGGGATACGTCTATGACGTCGTTAAAAATACAAAAGCATAATTCGACCGCATGAATTGAGAATCCTCCTCACGATGCACGATGATACTAAACAGGTTTGTACACTTTTGACTCATTTGGGGTCGGCGCAGCATGTCCTCTTCTTCCACACGTTCCTATTTGACGTCATCTCGCAAGTCACACTTTTGACTAAGTTACCAAAAAAAAATCGCGAACATTATTAAGAGAATTAAAAAACAAATACCCAAAAAATAACAAAAAAGCTATTAAGTCAGTATTTATTTTCAAACAGAGTCCTTAATGCGATTCTTTCGTTCAAGAAACTTATACAAACACTAAACAGTTAGCTCTATAAATAAATAGATAGGACCTAAACTTTTTTATCCCGTGAAGTTCACTGTAAACAGCACGGTAATTGTATTTCAGACTGACTTGTCGATTGGCAATAAAACGATTTCGTTTATTTGATTGAACTTTTAGAATCCATATAACTATAAGTAGTTGCTAAAGTACTCTACCTTTTTTACTTTGTTATTGAATTGACTTTACATTTGTATTTATTCGTTTCTTTTTTATAGTTCGAAGGCATTTTAAAACTAATCTCTTGTCTGTGACGTCTTAAAATGCTCGTCATAAACAATTTAAGAAACTTAGAATTTTCTATTAGGTAAAAGGTTAAAGCAACGGTTTCTTGTAGGTAATATTTTTTGCGAATTAGCATTCATTTGAAAAGCGACATCTATGGTTTTATTCTGGAACTTAGATGTCTAAGTTTACATTACACTTTACTAGATGGCGCTATATGACGTGTTTTAAACATTTTAACACAATAACTATGAAAAGCATTTAGAAGAAAGAATCGCAATTGTATCGAATTCTAATGACAATAAATTCTATTAAACTAATGGCAACTGACTTCATAATAACAAAACCATATTTCAGGAAAACGCCAATAGATGGCGTTAACAGTCGCATGTGATACTTAATGAAAAGGCGTTTCCACGAATAGGAACAAAGAAAAACTGTCCACAACCTTTGAGTAAAATATATGAGTATTAATTTCATCTAAAATAATATCAGCTGCATACCTATACGGTTTATTATTAGATAAATCTAGGTATTTCCGCAGAAATTAATTTTTTTCACTTAAGTAATGATATTAAACGCACTAGAGGTGGAGTATGGTCAGGTCTGCAGGGGCTGCGGGATGTTCATAAGAATTACCGCGACCCTGGCACTCAAAGGGCTCTAGGAAGAACGTGGTGGGTTTTAATCTGTAAGTCAGACACTCCCTCCCGCTGCACCTACAGCGGGCTTGATGATTTCCCAAGAAAAAAAAGATAATGGCTAGTTGAAAAATCTATAAATTTTATTTATAGTTTATTTTCACTTAGTTTATTTCCTACGCCTGTTACATCTTGTAAGAGTGAACTGAATTTACTCATCACCTCTTATTGATACTTGTGTATATGGCATGTAATTCTTTGTTTCGTGAAACAAATGTCCATAAATGTCATCTTGTTATTCTTCGTTTCGTAATCATCGCTTTCAAATCGCCATAATGAACATGTTTGATAACCGTAGTGTCTATAAATCATTCAAAAAAGCATAAAAATCGATCTCTTTAGAGTAAAGATATCAAAGATAAAGTTTTTCATGTTTTGCACCTATGTATCGAACATGCAATACTTTTCAGAATCGGAGGCTTAGTAACATGGTTCCGTTTTGCCCTTTAGGTACGGAACCCTAAAAATACCCATTTATCGACGCATTTCAGTATGAAATTACTTTTAGTTACTCATTGTCTCTTTACTACAAACTTAAAAATAACAACAGATACACATTCAAGAAAGCCCTAAAGTTATTAATTTTAATTTCACAGCATTTAACAACTAGTAAAAATTTGTTCTAAAAATTAACTGCAATTTTTCCCCGAGACTAATTCTGTCCAGACAATTTATAAATCTAGGACCACACCAGTCTAGATTTAATATAACTTGACACTAAATGAAAGCGTTTTCATGTTCACGCCAACAGTTGTCAACGGGTTTCGAGTGGACTAAAGTTATTAGATATTGGTGTTAGGTAGACCACATTTAGACCAGGATTGTGGCCTGTTAGTAACTTAGTTATTTATCATCTAGCCAGGTCAGGCTTTAAATAAAGTCTATTTCATTTTACGATTAGGAGTTATTAGCTAGAAAGCTTAATGGTAATCAAATTATTTTATTTAGTAAGTGGTTAAGTAGGTTTGGACGTTTTGTACCTATTTCTTTCTCTTGCTCGCGATTGAATATTATGTCGTTATAGTTAATCTTTATTAATTATTTGTCTTTTATTTAGCGCTGTTATATAGTTTTAAGTGGAAACCCTTGCCTGAATTTTAATGCTAACAAGATGGAAAGACCAGTTGTCTTGACTAATTAGACGATGTCACAACTCATTACACCGGGACTCCGCCAAAGCAAAGATGAGACGGGTTGTTTTCAAACAACCAATAGAATTGTGTTATTAGCACGTCTTCTTTTTACTCAGGTTCAATAGAGATCATTGTGCGGAACTGAGTAATATTTGAAAGTCTAGCAGAGACGTGAGTTGTGCGCGGACAACGCACAGCCAGCCAGCTATCTTGCTAGCACTAACGCCTCGCACCTGAGCGGAAAACATCATTTCTCGCACAGCACATCACACACATTTTCGCTTTGGTAGAGTCTCCCTTTCAAAAACATATCTCCTCTCGCACAGTACACAGCACACCGTACACATCTCCGCTTCGGTGGACGTTATCTAATTACACGTGCAAAGCCAGTAACATTATATTTGTATAAGAAATAAAATAATAATTATTTTTGTTTTACAATGGAAAAACCAAAGGCGAATTCAATTTTTCAGTTCATTTCTTTTCTGTCTCCTCTTTTTTCACCTTTCAGGTAATTTTAATGTTACATATTAGCTCAATTTCATGCAATTTTTCTCCTACCTCCCTGTAAATTCTGTCAACATCACAAGTGTTGCAATGTAACTATGGAGCTACAAACGGGAATGAAGGATGCCGGGAGTCACGTACGCAATCTTACTGAGATTGATGCATCGTCTGCGTCGCGATTATGTCAGGAATGCCCTGTGATCTGTATGTCGTTGCTGCGGTGGCCATGGTCGTGGAGAATTGTAGGATAGTAGAATAAAAATGGTGGGAGGTGAAAAAGAGAAATAATTATGACCTAAAAAATGATGATATTAAAATTAATTATTTTACTTGGTACGCCAAACCAAGGGTACCTAGGTTTACCTGTGGTCAAACACTCTGGAAAACTGGAAACTAGAAAAAAAAATACCTGTTTTTACAAAATAAATACAGCTGGTGTTAATTGTAGTGCTGCAACAAAACTGTTAGAAAACAATATGCCTCAAAGCAAAATATTTACAAACACATTAAAACAAATAATGTACATAATAATACATTTTAAATGTTTAAAAAAGCACAAAAAAAATTCATCCGTATCATTCTAATTTGTTTACCCTTTTTTTGTAAACATTTGTAAGTCACATTATTCATCAAAATCTCTTAAAAAATCATAGTGCGAAAAAAGCCCTGAATTACCATCACCATCCCTTGATACATTAAAACTACTATTCTCCTACCCCTCCCCCCCCCCGTTTACAGGAGTAGGTCAACTTAAAGTATCGATTTCGCGCATCTAACGTCAGCTGTCATCCCACCTGACACGCAGCCGCGTTTCGGATTAATTTAATACCGGAGCTCGACGTCATACTCATACGTCAGTTGAGATTAAACAGGCCCGCCATTTTTGTGTCGGATGAACGTATTGTATAGTTTGAGATCGATAGCAGCCTATTATTATATCACTGCTGGGCCCATGTAGGGAGGGCTAGTGTGGTACTCTATGCCCATGTTTGAGCATAGATCACCACACTAGCTCACTGCAGATTAGAGATTTCAGACTCCAATATTCAGAATTCAGATTCTCTCACGATGTTTTCCTTCACCGTTCGTCAGTATAGTCTTAGAATGATTCATTCATTCATGAAATCTCTTTTTCATTACATTAAACTCTTCTTACAAGTCCTGATGAGTATCACCGGGCTGAGCCGAAGAGCCGTTGCATTCAGCAGCCTATCTGAATTTCACACCCTAACTTTCATTGCCCATGACTCAAATTGACAGTCATGGGTATATTTCCTCTAACAGAAGAGTCACCCATCCACAAACCAGCGGCGAGCATGGAATAACACGTATTACTCTAAACCGTACCGTTTACAACACATGTTCAGCAAAATCACATAAGTAGGTGCTTCTATATGAAACCTTATTCCTTAAGTTCACAAAATGTACGGAAAATATTTTAGCCACCTTTAAAGGTAAAAAGCACCTATTGTTAGCCTCAAAGCTCCTGGTCAAAGGACGTAGTGCGGTTGACGTGTGGGAAAGTTACTGGCCGATAACATTGAAGGTGGCTGAAAAAGAAAAGAAAAAAGTCTGTAACCGCTTGGCCTTTTATATTTTTTTTAATTATAGTGCCTACGGTCTTGGGATAAAATTGAAATTTGAAAGACTCTGGCAAATGATTTTTTTTCTAGATTTTAAAGAGCTCATTAAGTTTTGACTAAAGAGAGAAAGAAGGAAAGGAAAAGGAAGTAATTTCCTAGTTTGTATCGTTATCGGAAAATAGTACTGCATGGATGGATGGGTGGATGGCTGTATGGGTGGGTTATAAATAGCAGCAATAATCGAACAGTTAAAAGCAAAATCAAAAAGTTTTTATTTCCAGTAAAAGATACTTAAGAAATGTAAAATATTACAAGTAAATTATAAGTATTAAGTATATTATAAAAAGTTACTGACTCTAGGTGTACGTTTTCCAAAAGAACATTCCTATGATGAAGAAACGGTGAGAAACTCCATCATCATCTTCCTGCCCCTATCTCATTTTACTTGGGGTTGGCGTAACACGTTTTTATCGAGGCGAGAAACTCCATATATCTGTTTAACTGAAATACGTAGATTTACTCATTTGTTTCACTCGCTATTTCTTTGTCTATCAATTTCGAGAATTGTCTCCAACTAGGACTTCTATCAAACCGTTGCCATAGCAACCGATAATATTGACGTTGAAGGATCAAGTTTCATTACTTGAGTAGCTTGAGTTTAATCCAGTCTCCGTAATGAGATATACTTCATAACTACAAAGGAATTATTACTGACAAAGACGAGGAATGTTTCATATTACTTATTGGCTGTTACGTCTAGTTATTTATCTTCTTAATATTAACTAAGAATAGATTCTTCGGTTGACATTGTTTTTTTTTTTTAAATATTTCAAATGACATCTGACACTAAATAAAGCAACCCAAACAATTAAATTTCGTCGTTTCCACTTCCATTTACAGCAACGTAGGTTCTATCATCAGAGCTCGAAAGTACATGATTACCACATAATACTGTTAGTAACCACATCAAATTATAATACCAGCTTATAAATATCCAACTTCGGGACAAAATAATCTTTTCATAGAGAGGAGCATTTTGCATTGATAATTCTGCTTACCACAAAGTTTGCCTTGGTTAAAGGGATCTCCGAGAAAAGAACCAAGAAATTATCACTGCACTTACCACATCAACATGCAAAACATTGTCCTTATCAAAAGTCACAAAGATGCTGAGTTCAGAAAAATATGGATTTAGCATTGACCGACTTTTTTTTGATAAAGCGGGGGAATCCTCATGGACACCCGCGACCCCGGGGACAGCGCGGGTAGTGTCAGACTCTTACTGACTATACCTGAACCGCTGTTCTACGTCATCCGCTTTTTGGTGTCGGTGCATGCCAGCGCATAGCAATACTTCAAGCACGAGCATTGATCACCCTGCTTGCTACAAAGATAGGCACAATTATATTAAGTCTCAAATGAACAAGAGGATTTAATTCAGCTTGCAAATTTCAACTGAAGCATTACATCAAATAAAAGCCTATAAAAGCCGTCACAGTATCCATAGTATTGATTCCCCCATCCCACGTCATTCGCAATCATACAACATAAATGAAAATATAACGAGTTCCATTTGACAAAGGATTACAGGCTACCTATCCACGTGCCTACCTACGACCGGCAAAAACCACGATCAATACTCATCCCAGTTATTTTCGCTACAACTAATATGCATATTAATTCACGTTTTCAGCGAATATTTCATTTTGGACAAACAATTTTGTTGGATTGAAACTAGTTGTGGAAGAGAGACAAAGCTATACGGTTTGTAGTGTACTGTCTTGTTTCCACGATGCAGTAGTGAAAGATGGTGATGGGAATGGATTATGGATGGATTGAGGTGGAGTCTTTTCCCAGGAGGAAGGGAAAGGATAGTTTTCTCAAAGTGAGACGAAAAGAGACGGCACTAGTGTAGTAATACTGGACATAGCACCGTCTCTTTTCCGCATAGGTAACTGACCTGCACTGAGAGTTCATAGAAACAGCGTTTCATGTTAAAATCATTGTTAATGAATTCCCGGAAAAATAAAGGATGCTGCTATTGTGTTATATTCCGTTGAAATTCAATGTTCAAATTGCTTTAATATCGAATATATGACGTTATATTCCGGACTGTTCCTAGAAAATTATGAAACGTGAACACCCTCTACAGCACGGATTTATCTACTGGCCATAAATTGCTAACGTATTTTCAACCTTATTTCTTTATGATAGGGACTATTTTTCATTGTTGTCAAGCTACATTGATTGCACATAGCTACGTATACATTTTAGGATTCTGTAATGAAATTCTTTAAGTTCATTTCATGTATACAAATTTGTTGCTATATTAAATTCCGTTTTAAGTTAATTAATTAACTAAATTCATTAAAACAAATATCTTACCCTAAGTGTAAAGGGTCTACACTAAAGGTTTTAAAATAGGTATTATATGAATGAAATCGGTGAATGAAGGCAAAATTATTGAATCTCATTTTTTTTAAATCCTTCTTAATTTATAATCTTAACCAACAGATTGAGTTTCTACTGTTAGTTATAAATACTTACTTATAGTAATACCAGCCTATAAACGTCCTACTGCGGGGCGCAGGCCTCATCGCATTGTCAGAAGGTAGGAACATTGATCACCACAATACATAGCTACAGAATTATTAATTGCACGTCAAAATCCTTAAAGTATAACAATTTTTTTTTTCTCTATTATTTATCAGTAAAATAAGGATAAGAATTCTCAATTTTGTTGAAAGAAAAGTCGCTTATTTCGCACCGTTGGAATCCATTGCTTCTATCCCTACGCTATGATTATTTTGTCTCTTTTTCCAGACACGGACAAACGGATTATCCAACTTTTCCGTAACAAAATTAACGTTTAAAACTTCTACTAAAGAGCTTGGAGTTTAGTTCATTTAGAGTAAGCGACTTCACCTAACATAGAGCTGAAAAAGTTTGAAAAAGTCTTGTCGCCTATGTAAATATGCTCTCAACAAAAAGAGATCGCGCCATCCATCTAGGTATATAGCTCTATCCCCTTTTTGCAGTTATAATTTGCGCTTTTTAATACGAAGACCTGTTCTCATATCTTGAAATAGTACTTTTGGTGATGTCGAAGAAAGACAGCGCTCTACATCATGTAGATGTTGACCGAGATCTTATTTTCACAACACACAGAGTAGCAGGACTCTAGGTCCACGTTTCAATTTGTGTTATTCACTGGTCAACGAAAGATTCTCGGAAATTCAATTCGCATTACCTTTTGTTTTCCTTTTGTTTCCAAGCGAGATAAAGCAGAGCTAGGGATAAAGTAGTCTTTGTTTGTGTTGAACAGGAGTTTACGACAAAAATGTCCAGTTGGGTGGCTCTATTTGATGATACTTATATTTATAGGACACAAAGGTATTTTTTGGAATAGGTCTGGCTTGAACGCAGGCTTTGACTAATTCAGTGTACTAAACGTTACAAGGGTTTAGAGCTGCAATCCATGAACGTATGAAAATAATGTTTATGTTCGGCGCATAAATTAAATTGAATTCTGAAAGAAATAAAGGTTTATGGTTAACTAGCGACTCGCCCCATCTTCATATGGATGCAATACTGGTGTATTATACCTGGCATAAACTATAATACCTATAAACCTTTCTCTTAAAACGTTTTATCTAATAAAAAACCGCATTTAATTGTTTTTAAGATCTAATTAAGCATACTTAGGGACAGACAGCGGAAAGCAACTTTGTTTTATACTATGAGATGATAATAATTAAATACTCACTTAGAAATACAAGTATAAACGGCAAATATAATAAAATAATAGGCAAATTCCAAATCTGTATGTAAAAACTACTTTAACGAACCTCTGTTGTTTTCAAAATGATATTCAATCCATCCAAAGTTCATTTATCAACATATCGTTACAGTATCGCATAAAAAAACATTATAAATATGTTCACAAATTATATTTACTTCATGTTTCATATTAAAGAACATGTTTCAAAATAATTATATCAGAGCACAATCGAATAGAACTGAGTTTCACCAAGAACTCCGGAAACAAGAACGGAATAAATGTTTTCGTAGAAAAACATCTGAACGTTACAAAGAACGTATTAAAATCAAAATAGACGAGTTCATACTCCCAGAACTGCAAATTCCTGAATGGAAATTCAATTATTCGCAATTCTAGAAATTTATTAATCACAATTCTCGTGAATTCCCGGTATCATATCAGGGGTGTACTACCACCCTCTAAAGGAAAACTATTGCATGTGTGGAAGCGGGACGGCACTATACTCCTAGTAGCGCGTTGTCTCGCTTTCACAACTGCGATAGTGTCACATGGGGGGGATGATGGTAGCTCCTTATCCCCACCTACTTACAATGCCATTGTCTCTCTTGCATTTCAGGGAACGCTGTCCGAAGAGATTATAAGCACAAGTTTGGAACAGTATTCAACCTGTTTGGTTGGTTCCCATGGTAAATGTATTGAGGGTTTTAGAGAGCTTGTGTGGGGAACGGCAAATGTTAGATAAAGGAGGAATTCATAAATGAATTTAATTGGAGCTGATACCTTATACCTTTGTAGGGGATAAATACTTCTATTGTTTTAGGGAAGCAACTTCCAGAATATTTATTTGTGATATGTGTAGCAAACCATCTGTAAAGCAGTGATAGCCAAGAGGTAAGAAGTTAAAGACTGCCAAGTTAAAGTTCTCGAGTTCAATCCCCGACGTCGCTCGCAATAACTTTTTGAATGTAGTATTTTCGTGTTTCGGAAGGCATGTTACATTGGGTGCTGCACTTGATCTCTTTCCAGTCATTTTGGATTTCAATCCCACAGAGCTACAAAAATAGAGTGCTACTGTGTTTGCGCACATCCTTACTTGCGCTCTATAATATGTGCCGCGTAGCAAGCTGGTGTCAAAGTAACACTAGCTGCCCTGGCCGAATTCGGTCAACTAATTATAGGAAACCATCGATATAGTCCCAAGGGTGGGCGAAATCCTCCTCTCACAAAGACAAACAATAAAATAAATATGACCTTTATTTTCATCTATAAGTAGGTGACAAAAATAACATAAGTATTATGTTTATTCATTTTAAGATTATAACGCTCGAACAGAAATAGAAACTGCTAACTCAAAAAGAAACAAATGAAGACAAAAGTTGTCGGCTTAGTATTGTAATAACTTTCGTGAGATGAATACCTAATTACTTATGTTTTATTAGGTTAATAGGTTTTCCGAAAGTGGCGCTGTGACGAGACTAATACCGCCGCGTCAGCTCATAAATAAAGACTCCTTTTGACCCTGAAAGAGCCCGAAATGTCTATTTATAACATTATAATTAAAATCTTAGAATATTGTAAATTGAAAGACAGTGTGCTGCTGGGGAGTTTGTTGTACCGTGTTTTCTACCGTAGCAATAGAACAGAAAGCGGCGATCGGTGCTGTCTATAATTTATCAATCTTGACGTTCTTAAAGCGCTACATTGTATTGCCTAATTTCATTTTTTTAATTTATTCATTGTTGATTCAGAAAAAATGTGTAAAAAAACAAATAATTAATTAATCTTATTACTACTCGCAGATACAAGTAAATGTTATCAAAACGACAGCCCAATGAACACTTACAATGCAGAAAATCGTTGAGCAACGACTACAGCAAACCAGACAACTTTTTATTAACTTTACTCCACTAACACACAGTAAAACATTCAAATGTACACAAACTCGATTCCCGGAGCACGAATTCGTCCATTTATCCTGTAGAACATTAATAAAAACGTATAAAAGGGGATGACTGGACTTTTATCTCTCATTCACAAATAAATAACTGTCCGGACCTTTTGTCCTTTGCTTTTCATTATTTCAGTAGCTTTATAGACGTTGACAGATTGTGTTGGGACTCGGGCAGATTCCGTTTCTTTGAAGTTTGGACAAATTCATATTTGTTTTCGAGGGATTACATTCGTATCTTTGTGCTCTTTGGTATGATTTTAGTGCAGCGATACGTCTAGTTCTCGTTTTGCTTGTGAATGATTGGCCTTTGTGTAAATTGTTTCGGAAAAGCAATTGAGCATTTCTTTGTCTGAATATTCAAAGAGATACCTTTCAAATGAAAATATTTCTAACTACAAACCAATAAGAGCAATGTTTGTTTCATGCTTTCAGATTTCATTTGATTTATCAGACCTTTTACAAGCCTTGTTATTAAAGGGATGTATGTGTATATGCTGTAGTCAAATGTAATTACTCGATAATTAGAATTTGATTGGTAGCCCAAAAGCTTACAATCAAGCCGACAACATGAGATTTGACACGTAATTATACGAGTAGGTAAGTGACGTACTAGCACGTTATTAACCAACCTTTGAAATACTAGGAATCTGTCTATGAAATTAGTTACAATACATGGTAGATATAATTTACCTAGTGTTCTAATGAAAGTCACCTTAGTCATCCGAAGAGTATAACATCTTTGTGGTGAAAAGCTCTATAAACAAAAAAAAAATATTAACAAGGCCTATTGGTCTAGTGGTGAATGGCCCTGACTGCTCTTCCAGAGTTCGTGGGTTCGATCTCCACCCAGGACAATGTTTGTGTGATGAGCACGATCATTTAATTTTGTCCTGTGTCTGGTTGTCTAATACTCATGATACAAGCTCTGCTTTTTTTGAGACTAGATGGCGTTGTTGATCGACGTGGAAGTAGATAGTTACCAACGTTCGATGTTTTCACACGATTTTCACCTTTTATAAGCTTGTTACCTCCACAAATAACAGTCTGCGGATCTTTGAGCTACATCATGTATCTAAGTATCTTGCAGCTTTCCCAACTCCGGCACTTCGCTACTTGGAATGACATTTGAGACTAGGCAGCTCTAAGTTTTGGAACTAAGTCTGCCCCAGTTAGAACTAAACCAACCGTAGCTTGAATTACGCCTGTAACTGTTTGCTATGATGATTTAGATTTGCTTTGTGATATTAGTGTACTTACAACTACCCTTAATACTTTATTTGAAGTGACTTTTTTAAATCATTGTTGTTAAATGTAGTCTCCTACTAGACTTTTTATTTGGATTCGATTTTCTTTCCTTGTTTATTCTTTCAGTCGTTTGACTAAATAAAAAAAGTCTAAAATGTTGTCATAATTTTCCTTTCTCATAATATTCTTTATTGTATACAACTTAGATATTAAAAAAATACCTGGAAAATCTTCAGTGAACAGAAAATCTTAGAAAATTAAAAGGAAAAATCTCGGACTGTGCGCTAAAAGAAAAAAAATACTTAAAAACATTAAAGTTACATCAACAGCATGAAATAAGTCCTTGGCTCTGAAAATAAACTAAAATAACTTCGACAGTCTTTCCGCTTGTCTGAACATTCTGCGCAAAGTTTTGAAACTTTCCAAAAACACACAAGTTTCTTCTATCAACATTACAAAATAGGGAAGACGAATATGAATTTAAATAGTTCTAGAAAGAGAGTTAAAAATGTTACACATTGAATTTGACATTATCCGAATAATGCAATTTGACAAGGATAGTTGCTCCAAAGTTTACGTAGGTATCTGTATTTATGCTATGTATACTTCACGTGTAAGTACCATTCCCTGTATCAATTCATATTTACAGCCAAACCTAAAATATCTACCTCATATAAACTAAACTACCTGTCAAAAAAAGTTTTCATCCCTATTTCAAAAATCTCCTTATTCGATCGAAGTGTTCTAGATCTTTCGAGAAGTCTTAAAGACTCAAATCTTATGGACCCGTCTAACTTTTAATAGGTATTCCAGTAAATGTAATTGGATTTCTAGGGGCCTACCATCGCCTTTAAAAGTAATATTATTGCGGGTGTGAGAGCGAGATAGCGCATTACGTGGTGTAAAGCGGCGTCTCTCTTCCACAACTGAGGTATTATTATTTTGAGTAATGGTAGTAGGTTCTCCGGTCTTTAAGAGGATTGCCGTTTAGCTGGAAACGTTGTGATCAGAGCAGAGTAATTAGTAGCGAGGGAGCTTTGTGAAGATCTCAGGATGTCTCCTTATAGCGAAGATGCTAATTATACAGTAAGATGTGGAGTACTAGGTACTAGTAATATTGCGCTTTGAAGATGTGTTTGATTAAGTATTACATGTCGATAAGGGTAATAATTTGATTGCAATCGGAAGCAGTAGTTTATTTTGGTTTGTTTAATCAGTAATGTTTTTCTCTTTCCATGGGCAGTGGCGATATCAGTGGCGTGCACTTGGAGAGGCCTATGTTAATAGACTGTGATAGGCCGATGATGATAATGATGATGATGGGCAGTGACTATTACCCAAAAGTAGGAATATAAAACAAATTGGTTTCGGAATCGAGTTCGATTCATTCCAATAATTAAGACTTTTAAAAGCTCTTAGTGTCATGATGTAAATTAAACAAATAGAAACTTGTCAAGCATTGGAAAAATCCAAATTTCTTTTTCTTTCAGTTATAGTTGTTCAAAGGCAGCCATTTGGATGGCCCAACATACCTAACTTGTGTTTAGTCAAAATTAAGTTTGTTTCTTAATGGTCCTTCTAAACATCTAACACTTACTTTTTTTTACTAATAAAATCATGAAATCAACAAACATAGGTGTAACTTATCTCTAAAATCGCCAAACTGTTACGTTTGAAGGCGTAAAGACCACGAATGTTACTAAAGACCTCACTACCACTTTATATGATAAAATAAAGTTGCTTCGACTAAGAACTTAAGCCTCAATATCGATCGAGATATATCTAGAACGCTAAGCAAACTGCATCCATCGGTGATTAGTTTTCAAACTTCCCCTGAACAGGTTTATAAAGCAGATGGGAACTTCATCTTGGTTTTCATATTGACTTGAGAGGCTGAAAAGTATATAAATTTAACTTCTAATGTGGTACCTGAAATAAAAATAATAATGTAAGTACAATTATTGACCTTATTAAATATTTGTTTGTAAAGTGATTAATGCTAAATCGAGAGAGAGTAATTCAAATAATGATTACGATTTATGCTAATTTAAATGGTTATGAAGATTTCATGGTATTCATTTATTATTTACAAGTACACCAACAGCATATACTTCGCAAATTATGTTAACCTATCAAATTATAAAGTACTAATGTACATGCTAATTACAGGTATACACAGTATTTAAAATCATGGTATCGATTTTGCCTCTTAATAAAACCATAATACAATAATTAGACTAGAACTTTCGATAATGATTACGACGATACATTATATTATTATGAGAGTTTACATTCGTGATAGAGTTCGTTGACATTTTGCGCTTAATCGTGACATCACAAGGTGACAATAAAGAACTTTTATTCGCATTTTTCTCATTTATTGAAAGACAAATGTTTTTAATACTTTATTATCCTCTAACTCCCCCGCCTTGTCCTGTATTAACGCAATGCTAATAGTTTACTTAATATTTCAAATACTCTAGTTAAATAACGAGTGTGTTCTTTTCTACAGCTTACATCGTTATGAAAATGCACCTTAATACAAAGTAGATCCCTTTCTATCCTGTAAAACTAGACTATTAAACACAGTCTTATCCAAACGTTGCAACGCCCGCAATTAAGTGGGCCAGCATTAAACACTACGCAAAAAGTGAGAAAATACGTTTAGAACTTGTTTAATTCGTTGTTCCTGAAACTACCGAAATCGGCTTTGGAACTCCATCATGAGTATTCCAAACAATCTCCATTTTTTCAATGTAAGGTCAGCAAAAGTCGGTACACAATCCGATTTTCGAGACATTTTTACACACTCAGTTTTAATTAGTTGCCGTTTTGCTATCAGGAAACAAAGAGGCTTGATTAAAATAGAGTTTAACATACTAAACACTAATTTCTATACAACACTGAAAAATACATGCTCTATCTAAGTTGGACTGTATTACCCGATTTCTGTTGCTAACCGTACATATAGATGCATTTGTTCAGACTACATTTCAAAATTTTTAACGAGGTTTTCACAGTTTGATAGCTTACAAACCCAGAAACTGAACTGCCTGTATATCATTACGCCGAGAGTGGAGTAAGCAGAAGTTTAGCTGAATTGCTGGCGCATGAAATACTAACGAATTTGGAAAATTGTAGTTTCATAGTTAAGCTTTGTTTTGCTCAAATATCAAACTTTCATCTTCAAACGATAAATACCAAAAGATTTGTTACTAATTGTCTCCTGAACTGGCTTAAGTCGCAACTGAGCTTAGATTTAAAATTCATATGAAGTAGAAAAGTTATTTTAGTTGAAAACCTCTTTAAAGGGGTACGATAATTAGATGATTTAGTATTAATCTTGTTATATGTAAATGTATAAGACGCAAAACAATGGATGGTGCAAAATATGATACGTAATTACTAACGTATACTTGTCGGACATTTATCGGATACTTATTTAATTTAACATATTTTTTTTGTTTATAATTTGACGTTTTTCCATTTATATTTTTTCGTTTCTATATTTCGATAGTGACTGATTAAATTAAGCAAATATCAAAAACACCTACACATAACTGAAACTACGTGCATCACATTTCAAAACACAACAAAGTCAAACCTTTCTTAAATATAAATATAAATTACTTAACCTACGTTATTGAATTACAACTTAACGAAGCAAGTCTCCAAGCTAACGTCAGCTAGAATCTTATTAGCAGCATAGCAACAAGCTCGAACTATCTTAACCTCTTTAAACGTTAGCTATAAATACTCTTTGGTCATCGAAGCAAAGCCTTCCGATCGATCGGTTAATTACCTCGCAACCGCTATCCTGCTATTACAATAGGTAAGGCAGGAAGGAGGCTTTGACCACTTCTACATCAATAGAACGATGCGTTAACATGTCGGCGTCGTGTAGCCTAGTGTCGTAGACATAGCCCCTTAGTCCCTGCGCGCACTGGTAATTTTTGTCACGGTGACTTGGTGTTGGGCTCCATTTTCCGCACGTGTGGCCATTGTGCGTGTAGTGGTGTCTGGGTCGGACAGTCCAGCCTGCCCAACGCCCTCCAGAAGCGCAGAAGTCTCCTGGGACGTTCGCAGGCCTCCAAGAGGGTGCTCGGTGTGCCGAGTGTTTCAACACGGTAGTTAGCCACTTTTTTTTCATCGGAAATCATCAAATGACCCCGCCCGCTGTGGGTGCAACGGGAGGGAGTGTCAGACTTTTACTGACTAAAACCCACTATGTTCCTTCTGGAGCCCTTTGGGTGCCAGGGTCGCGGTAACTCTCACGAACATCCCGCAACCCCGGCAGGACGGTAGTTAGCCACTCCCGTGCACTCCAGGATCACGTGATCGGGATGACTACGATAGATTTCAGTACTATTTACAAAAAAGTCACGTTACGTCCTGTCGTACGTACGGACGTACTGTCACGTCGCTACGTCCGCGCACTTCTATACAATTCCATAGACTTGATCTCGAGTGAGAAAACTGTCACCGTGATTAAAGTTACCAGTGCGCGCAGGGGCTTAGTGCATATACGATAAGGTTGGCTAGATAAGGTAAAGCTAGGTGAGATAAATAGATTACAGATCTGTCTTAGATCGGTAAATGTGTTCCAATTAGTAACGGACCGAGTTAGGTGTTGCAGGTTGTATTGCAGTAGTTTCCAATTCAGTTTTAGACAAGGAGTTAGGTAAAAAGAGGTCGAATTTTGCATGCAGTGCAAACCTATTTTTGTACGAGTATGTGAAGGTTTTAAATGTAATTGAAAAGCGTCAAAAACATTAGCTCTTGTTAAATTACTGGCTGCCTTTTTTGTTCCTTGTTTAAAAAAAATCTTTAAGATAAAAACAGCATTTGTCGATTCTCAGTTGCTTTTTTTATTCATCGTTTTCTTTTCTTGTATATAGCTACAAGGATCTTTATTTGGTGGATGATTAACATGAAAGCGTCGGTCTGCATATTCGCACCAAGAATCAATCTACTGCCTACCAAAGTGATGGGTTTAAATACAACGGCATTAGTTTCGATTTCAGTGACATGCCAAAAGATCTTTTTAGCACCTTCTATAATATAAAAGAAGTTTTAGTTCAAATTTAAGTAAAATTTGCTTGCCATTATGTTGGGATTAAATATGCTAAGCTATCTACTAAGTATTACTTAAGAACCATACCATAACCATATTTATCTGCAAATAAATCATTGACTTTGACTAGAAGAAACTACAGTTTAAAATGTAAGCCTTTATCTAACCTTGACAGCTCAAATCCAATTTATCTTCTTAATATCGTCTATACGCATTGTTGTGTGTCCTACCACACTAAGGGCCGGCATCGTCACTTAATAGGGATACACATACCTTTCCCTAGGGGAATAATACAGGTGTTCGGTCCCATGTTTATTATACAAGATATGTCTGTTTGTTTGTTTGTGTGACCTGTGGTAACAGTGTAGGTGTTTTCAAGAAAGGATATCGCCTACGGAATATTAGAGGTCAGATAGTAGAGGCAATGATATTTGTTGATCTATTTTTATATTGTTTTTTGGGTTATGGTTATCTATAATAGGAGGTTTCGCGTGAGATATAAATCCCTCTTTTAATGGTTTTGCCATTTTTTATATATTTAGGTACCTTGCTATATTTTTATGCCAGTTTCTGTACTTAACCATCATTTATAGCCATTAATTTAACTTTTTGGAATAGTAATATACTAACTACGTAGCCTAGTTCGTTTAAATTAATTTATTGTTAATTGATATGTTAAATTAGTAACAATTATTTATTGATCTTAATTCTTTAGGTGCCACTAGCTATATTGTAGTCATCCGTGGAAGTCATTATCACTGTCATAATTTACCCTTCTAAACAGCTATTAATAATGCACTTTCTCTCTCAAAAAGCTCAAAGAAAACTCCTTCATTAAGGCTCACTCAATAAAGGCTAGCTCACATATCGTTTGCACAATTTCGGAGGCGACACCCAACTAAGGCAGGAGCACGCGTTTGGCATCCACTCAAGTTTCCATTGTACACTTGGCCGTGCATCTTGCAACACAATGGAAACCTGCCTTTATTTTGAGACGGTGCACACTGACTTTGAAGCGGATTATCGGATATCTACCCCTACCTTTACAGTACACAGTGTAGCCAGTGAGTACATAGCTCACATTTGATGTAAACCCGTTCGTCGAACGCACATAAGCCTGTATTGATTTTATTGTACATAGCCTATTTACATACGTATGAACTGTCCGTAAAACGATGAGCTTTCGAAGCTGTTTCATTTTTCACATCCATTTACGTCACTGTCTATATTTCGGTGTTTTTTGTTTCGAATGGAACCTACCAATTACTACTGTCTGAGCTATGGAGCTTTTATTCGTGTTGGCAGGCTTTTTGTTGTTAAAAGCTTGCCCGTAAATATATTTTTGTTTCAATTAACTAAAGCTGGAATCAAAGCAAAATTGTGCTAATAAACTATTAGTCTTTATCCTTAATTTACTAAATTATTTATTTCATTCTATATGTAAATGTTTATTTATAATGTAATTAGTAATTTCTTGTAGAAGAAAAAATAACTATGTTGTCCAATTGGTAAGAAAATAATGAAATAACACTTAAGACTAGATTAATTTTAATATGGTGCTAACAAAAGATTTTGAGCCTTTGATTATTACGCAATAAAGTAACTATAATTATAGAATTAGTTAATCTTTCTGCCATCTATTGAAAATAAGTCATGTTAAAGTGTAATAATTAATACATATTTGATTTCACTTCACCTAAGTTGCTTAAAACTTTATTAATTCACAAACAAAGGCTGTTTAGCTTAATACAGCAATTTAGTCCTTGTTTAATATGTAATATAGTTCCCTTTAATATTGTCTTTGTGCTATGTATTGAATGTAGGTCATACACAGGTGTAATTCCCGGCTAGCAACTAAGACGTGCGCGCGTCTATCCGAGCAGTACTACATGCATCTGAGACAATAGATTACCGGACATTGATTACGCATGTTAGCCGTATCTATTGTTTTGTTTACGTCCGAGCCGCTCTGAAGCTTAATTACACGTCGTCGGCACCTTGAGACGAGGCATGTAGGCTCACCTGAGCGGCGAGCGGCAGATGCGACGCAGCTGCCGGCCGGGCTGGTCCTCTCGCCCCACGCGTCCGCCCACCGCACCCCCCGCACCCCGCCGGCCCGCGCAATCGCGGCTAACAGTTTTATTTCCCCGAATAAACTTTATCAAACAAAGCGTGCGTGCCCCGCGCCCTGCATCTGCTCGCCCAGCTGTTCCCGCTGCAGCTGACCTCGCCGTCTCGCTCTAACGGTAGCTCCGCCCCACCGCGAGACAAGGACGGCACGCTCCCGTGTAATCGCGAGCCCTTCAATTCCCGGTGCATAGCTCATTCGCAGTTTGAGACTCGTTGCCGACGGACACACTAATAATGACTAACAAGCGAAAGCACAACGACGGCGTGAGTGGAACCAGCAGCGACGGACGCGTTAAGAGACAGCGCATTCGTAAGCGGTCTCGCAGCGAGCCGCTGCCCAACGACACTGAGAACTTCGAGAAGCGTCAGGCTTTGAAGCGCCTCTTCGGGCGCATCTGCTCCGTGGAGATGGACGACAACTTGCAGCGCGAGGAGCCGGAGCCGGAGCCGCTGTTCGCCGACGAGAACGACGACCCGCTGCTGGACACGGTGCCGGTGGACATGGACCCGGAGCAGCTGGGCTTCTTGGTGTGCGCGCAGGAGACGCTGCGGTTCCTGGCTTGCCGCGGCATCCCGACGCAGCACCCGGTGTTCGCTCGTCTGCGCTCGCGACTGCTGCAGGGGATAGACGAGCTGGCGATGGCCTGAAGAGAGCTGGGCCCTGAGCCCCCCCGATTCCGTTAAACCACCTGGCCTCTTCGTTTGGACCTCTTCCTCAGTGTTTCTTTGACCCTGTGTACTCGTGAAGTTTCCTGCTCGGAGTTGTATCTATATTTCTACCCTATGGGCTCAGGTCGGTGTCAGAGTTAGAGACTCAATATACATTGTGGCGTTTATGCAACAGGTGTCCCGCTTGGGAATCTAGTCACTGTCTAGTCAAATTTTATGAATTATATGTATGTGTTAAGCAAATTATTCTATTGATGTCATGTATCGATTCAAATAAATCGTATCAAATAATATATTGGTGTTCAATTATTTATCTCTCCTTTTTGTTTTTTTTTTTGACACACAAACCCTTTTTATTTTTGACACATATTTCAATATCAAATCAATTTTTTTAAATATTCAGAGATTAACAATCATAAATCACACAGTACAGTACAACATTTGTTTTCTCAAAAAACAAAGAAAAACTATTTATAAAGTCCGAATTTTCTTTGTTCTGCCTGTATGAAAATAATTGTACCTGGTTTGCGGAGCGGATCCAACAAAAAATATATTTACATTCTTTAAATTCAAAGTGACTCGCAAATAGAAGCGGGGATTCACTTAATGAATAGTTTCAGAGCAGCTCAAAGATGAATAAATGAAAAACTTGCATTCACTTTACCTTTGATACATATTTTACCTTTCTTTTTAATTAAAAGATTATCTGGATTTATTGCAATAAAGAACACATGTTTTTGAAACAAAGAACATACTTTTAAAAATGCTGGCTGGTTATTCAGTATTAAATTATATGAAAGGAGTTTTTATTCTCCTGTCTGAAGCCTTAATAAAACAAATGACTGGCATTACTGGGTCCACACACCTGCCTAGCTTGTCAAGTATAACCCTTACATAAATATTATGAACAGGTAATATGACAGAAAGGGGTGGACAAAGCATTCCAATGATAATTGATATTACGTGAAATGAATTTATGCGTAAAGACAACTAATTGATATAAGTAGGTCAGATGTTGTTAGTTTTGTATTTTGAAATACACTTTGATACAATAATTTGATACGTGAATAAGCAGAAGGTTTTGTATTTGTCCACATATCAAAGGAAGATAGAGTGGGTTATAAAATTAACAGGGAATCAGTTCGAATGACTCTTCACAAATTTGCATACGACTGTCAAAGGATACATTGGATGCGATTGATGTAAGAGTGAGTATATAATATGAATTTGGTAAGTAACAAGATAATTTAAAAGCCAGAAGAGGTTTTAACATAGGTTAACAATTTGGTTTAGTTAAATATGTAAGTCTGGGTCTGTAAACAGGTTACATTTCTCTGATGGTAATGATTATCGTATCTCTTAAATATTTGTTGAATTGATAAGTCAAAGTACAGTAATTTGTCGAAAAAGAATGCCATTACGACGTTACACATTGGAAAGTCATACATTTTAAGTTTTCTATGTGGCAATCATTTATAGAAAACTGATGATACACTAATATAAAAATAACTGGTTTTTTATTTTTAATAGATATCAAAGTCTGATGAATATAAATATCTTTCAAATTAATAACTCTAATTAATTTACCTTCATCATGTAATAAATAAAGATTTGGAATCTCGTTGACGGAGAGATTTAAGTAAACGCCTACAGTTTTTCTTTTCGCTTGGGAAAATCAAATTCCTTAGCAATGTTCCGTCAAAATTAACTTTATTTAGGACTTTTAGAGGTACCATTTATTTATAGATTCGACGAGGATAACTTTGGAATATTACTTAGTGTGGATAACTATATTTTTAGTTGGATAATCTGTGAGCTTCAAGCAACGTTTCCGACGGGAACGTGTAGTAAAGGATATTTCTTTTAATAACTATTAGAATCATTTCATTAGGTAAATTAAGTGATTATAATACTAACTCTTGTATACCAAAACACATTATTATGTTCATAAAGCAATACATTTGGCTTTTAAATCTTATCTCTCGCTAGTATGAAAATAAACGCAAGTAGAAATATAAAATAGATTTTTAATTGATTGCTACCGATTGAAATTAATTAAAATGTTTGATATCATGCAAATTTGTTTCCTAATTGTTCGCGTATCTTGTTATTTTGAGAAATTGTTGAAATAGTCAATAATTTTGGGAATATTTTATAAATTATGTAACCAAAAAAAGGAATTGAGGTTATATTTAAGATTAAATACAAAATTCGCTATTACCAAATCAATTAAAATGAATATAGGCAGAGTAAGATGTATTTACCCCACTATCAAGTACTGATTCAAAAATAATCTATCTTTCACGCAACCAGTATTTTCCCCTATCAGTTTCTCATTACCCACTAATGATGCAGTAAGCTTTACTGCATGCAGTACTTAATACTGCAAGCTTTACTCCTAATTTGTCTATTTTTGCCCTTTGAAACGCCAAGCATCTAATTTTGGGAGCAAAATGTTGTTTCCGTAGTAGACAAAGGCTTGCAAGCTCGAACAATGAACGGATTTCTAGCACATTCTGTTGTGCGCTGAAACGACATGAGATGTAATATGCTTGGTACTGCTAATGGAGTTTCTTTTCTGATCTTCTGCATTATTCTTCTGGCGTAAGTTTAGGAAGGTTATTGAATAATGAAGCTTTGAAATTAAAGTAACTTCTTACGCAATCGTATCCTCCCTCACATTAGTTGTATTTCAACAAGCGTCACATATGATAGAGTTTGCTTAAATGTATGTAAATTACATTATATGATTATTTACGTGTCACGTATTTACTTTCATTTTGAGTGATTTTTATTGGTGTTTTTGAGATTACACTTGCTAATTTAAATTAACTGTAAATAACGTCCGTTTTAAGTACAACGCTGTGTAAAAAGTAGCTCTTTATAGAGTCTTAGCATTTCTTGTAATTTTAAAGTGAAAGGTAGAGCAGCTTAGCAAAGAGTAATTTTTTAACTCAGGCGTAAATAGTAGTTTAGGTCCTCAAATCTAAAAAAGACACATACACATCATTTAATTTCATAATTTTCCGTCAAACATGAGAAACAATAGTGTTAATAAAGCTTATTAAGTAAACAGATTCCTCGTTCTCCGAATATTCTACTCGGATTAGGCACTAAAACAATATTTGCCACAAACCGTAATCCTAGATGCTTTCCACCATATTCTACAACAGCCCTTTTGCAATTGCGGAAAAGAGATAGCGCTCTACATGACATAGAGCGGCATCTCTCTTCCACAACTGATCCAGTTTTGTTTTAAGAGATAGTAGTGGGGTTTGGAAAGCTTCCCTCAATTTCAAACAATAGGTACACAAAATAACATTTATGGGAGAGGTAACTAAATCCAGACATAAGGTTTGAAGCCAGCCGGGCCGGGTAAGCCCTAAATTAGTCTGTGTATTAGCTGGCTGGCGTTTCGATTAGGTTTCAATCAATTTTATTCGGCTGGAGAATATGTTGTTTTAGGAGTTCGGTTTATAAATGTAGAGCCGATATTTTGAAGAGCTTTTGGCTGAATTGCGGCACAAGTGAATTCAGAAAAATGACAATAGAATGTTCTCGAGTAGCCAAATTGGGAGTTATGGTTACTTAAAAAAAAAAATATGTATGTATATATATTTGATGTTTGTAATGAAACTGTAGTGTCGCGTTGTCTTCTTTTACAATACTCTACTAAACAATTAGATACAACAATATGAAAAAGATATTTTATAATTGAAGGATTATTTTATCAACATCGTGCCACATTTATAGTATTTTACTTCTAATTTAGTGGCAAAAACAAATAACAAAACATAATTCTACCCATGATACTTCAGGAAAAATCTTTTGGCGCCTTAAGCCTGGTTAGTTGCTTAGAAACCTAAAGATTAAGGATGAATGCCTTCTAAGGACAATATCAAAGCTATTTTTCTTCATTTTATCCTTATAAGAGAAATTTATAAACTACTAGGTGTTGCCCGCGACTTCGTTCGCAAAAAAAAGAAAAAAATTGGGATGAAAAATAGATGTTGGCCGATTCTCAGATCTACTGAATGCATATACAAAATTTCAAGAGAATAGGTCCAGCCGTTACCGAGGAGTATGGCAACAAAAACTGTGAAACGAGAATTTTATATATTAGATGAACCATTTCACCCTTCGTGATAATGTTTTGAAGTACGTAGCTTGGATTACCCAGCTGGGAGAGTAAAATGGGTTGTGGAAATTAAATAAACAGCCGCTTCGTGTAAAATACGATTTTCAGTTAAATCCAGCAAAACTGGTAACGGACATGAACGTAGCTTGGGAAGAGATTAGGCGTTTGGTGCTTTAGAGCACGTACATAAATGTATTTTTAGTTATTAAAGCCAACTAGGTCATAGTTTGCTATAACAATACACTGTTTTATTTGATTTTATTGCTTTAAATTGAATCTTGTTAGTTGGTATCAAAAAAGTCCTGAAGCTTAGACATTAAAAATTTGCTGATTGGGTATTAGTTTGATCCTGCGTATTGGATAAATTGGCATATATTATTATTCTCTATATCGGATACCGTTATTTAAGATTGATGCTTTTTCATAATGTCCACCAGGTACATAATTGGGTATTTGGCAAAAAACGTAATTAATCCGACGGATAGGTTTCCAATAAATATTTTATATACGTATTTTATCTTTTAGCAAGTCCATAAAAAGAAAAGGTATAACGCATCATAGATACCGAATCGAATAGAAGTGGAGCCTAGTAACGTCACTTGTCAATAAAAAGTGACTGACTGAACTGAATTGAGCCATTACGTCACACGAGATTTCATCTCACTGTATCTTCATTTTTTGAGGTTTAGATTTAATAAAACACTGTTTTTAGCTGCAGTTATTATGAATTTATAATTTTGTAGTTTGCATGGCGTCTAGGATAGGTAGGATATGGTTAATGTGCAATATAATAATATGTTTCTTAAATGCACCCATGATCGCAAATGAATAAATGATTTGATTTTAATTTAGGGTATAAGAGAAAAAAATACGTGTTCAATATTTTTTGGAAATGTACCTGACGGACAAATCAGTTTTTTTTTGTCTAAAACCCAATTATATTTAGTTCTATACGTATTTTTTCTACTACTACTAAAACTAAAAATGGAAATTTCGCTCGTCTACTGAACTTTGAAGCATATTTACCCATTTTTATTGTTGACGCAAGGGTAAAAATACGTTGTTGGGGTTAGGGCGGGACCCAACAGAATGTTATTAATGTTGAGGTAGGTTAGGCATGGAATGCGGTGCTGTGAATGATAGCAGAGTATATAACCATTTCCTTGTTGATTATTGTTTTACAAATTGTTTCATATGTAAGTTAAATAAATTTACAAAACGATAAATGTATAATGTAGCTTTTACACACTTCTAACTTTTCAGAGTTCCATACCTAGAAAGGGAAAAACGGTACTCTTATAGGATCACTTTATTCTTCCATCCGTCCGTCTGTCCGTCCGCCTGTCCGTCCATTCGTCCGCCCGTCCTACTGTCCGTCTGTCTTAAGACGCTTTTTCTCAGGAGCGCGTAGAGGTATCAAACTAGAATTTATATTTAATACTCAAATCTACAGCTTTCAGTTTGACCTGATTATTTTTATATATCCCTATTTTTAAACAAACTGTTAGCAGTTAAAGCAAACTGGAATAGGTACTACCTAATAGATACCTATTGCAGTTTGCTTTTAAAACCCTTTAATCCTTTCAAAGAAATAAAGAATAGACATTTCAAATATATTTTCAAAAGTATAAAATCTTGTAAGGCAGGGAGAGTAATTCCTAAGCTCCCTGTGAGTGTTCCGGACAGGACGGACGTCATCTTAAGTGTAGTGCAAATGGAACTCTCTCGAACAAAACTAGAACAGAATTCTTAAAAATTAGAGCAATATTTGTACCATTTTTGCTATCTCTTCTTTAATAGTACTTTTCTTTTTTTCGTTTTCTAGATGGCCAGAGCTTTTTACTTATTGCTTTTTCTGTTTTCAGTTACAATGTTACATATTTTCTGCTTCTTGAGAGATCGGCAAAATAGTTTATGTATTTGCTGCTTCGTCAAAAACGTGTACTAGCTATTACTTACAAACTTCGGATATTTTCACAAAACAATTAAAATATATCTAGGAATATCGATCCATTATACCCATACCAGTTTACGGAGATAACCGAAAACTAGCTTCAGTACATTTTAGTACAAGCTGAGTTCACAATTTTAGAATTACTCTGAAATAGCGTTATGGACTAAGGAACTAAGGAAGGACTTTTTTTTCTTTATAGGCATGCCCGTTTTACTATCATTATGTGTTCTGACTTGTTAATGACTTCTTTATTTTTCTTGATGGTTATAGCCTTGTATTTACTACTATTTTCTATTAGCAATAATTGTGTATGTTGACAGCTGTTACATTTTTTCTTATTCTTGTGAGACCGGCAATATGGTTTATGTTTTCTACATCGTGATACTAGCTATTACCTGTGGCATCGTTCGCTTTTGGTCATTGTACAAAATTTGGGTAATTCCACAAATAGATTTATACAATTTATACCTCGTTATCTCTATTCTCAATTATGCGAGTAGGATAATGTTATCTGGAAAGCATCTTATCATAGAGCAGGAATTAGCATTGGTCGCTCTCGCACCGAGTTAGCGATTTGAACGTTAATCCTCGCCTGAATACGATAGTACACTGTCAGATTACAGCTCCTGGTTAGAACTAAATGTGTTATAGTTCTTGTACTGCATATCTATTATTGTATTTTGGAGAACATAGATGGCCTTATAATAGATAATAGCGGTGTCTCTCACCGCTATTATCTATTATAAGGCCATCTATGTTCTCCAAAATACAATAATATTTTTAAGGCAATATTTTTGAACACAGTCAAGGAACTATTTTCAAAATTTTCAAGTGTAAAAGAGATCACTCAAATTAAGTGATATTCTAAAAAGGTCAACAAATTATTATTTGAATAGAACGTTAAATTGTTTATAGTTTTTTTTTCACTGAAGTCAATACACTCTAAATTAAAATGAATTTACTCTCTGAATGAAACATAAGCGAATTTGATTGCATTAATTTCATGTCCCTTTCAAACCTCCTTTATCATAAGAAAGCAGTCTGTAAACAAAACTTTTTGAAACAATAAAAAAATTAAACAATCAATCTTACAATTTTGACATGTATTTTTGTCTATACCTAACCTATCATAAGCTGAATATAACACAAATACAATTAAGTTACACAACAAATCATAATAGAAAATCCATTTCACCACAGATCGAGAAGAGAAAAGAACAAAAGAAAACGTACGTAAATGTACTGTGAGGTATAAAAGTTAAAACGATACGGCGTTTGCCTTTCAGGCTAAAATTGAATTCTCCGGTAGACGGTGAGTCGCTGGTCGCAAGATACAACCGACACATACTGACAGACAGAAACCACACTCATGTAGAAGGGAGGGAACGTACTAATGTCGTTTGGCTCGGCCTTCGCTGAAAATCTGGACTCCAACAAGATTTCATGAAATGTCAGGTATGTCGCTTTTTGATGTAACTATATGGGTTTATGAAACTAACTGGTCCAGCTACTTGGGTGATAATATCTGCTTACTAGTTTATTATGATAGGAAAGTCAATTACTGGAAATGTAGGTGGGGATAGATATTACTACATAAATAAAAAACATCTTTGTTAAAGATACACGTTTGAGAATAAAATAATTGCTTATGTAGATTTTTAACAGCTATAAATTATATTATTATTATTATGTTTAAAGGGTTGTCACGCTGTATGGAATAGAATTGTTTATTATGAGCTGTTCAATAAATAATCTACGGTAAACGCCTTGTACACGCTCACAGACAAGAACCACGCTTACCCTTATAGAATGGTAGGGTAGTAGTAGTATGATTTGCTAGGGTTTTCGTTCACGTGGAAAACGTCAAAGGTGTTTTAACAACATTTTGGTTACATTTTACGTTTGTGGTGGGTTTTTGATAAAACAATTTAATATAAGATACCTAGATTCTAAAAACTATATTTAAAAAATAGTTATTTTAGAACAATGACTGTAAATAATGTGGGTGACCATCTAAATAAAGTCGGGGTTTCCTTCCTGAAGCTAAAACTCCAGAACGCACGAACCGATTTCCACGGTTTTGCATTCGTTGGAAAGGTGGAGTTATCCAACGAATGCAAAACCGTAGGGTTAATAGCAAAGGATTTTTTCTAAGAAATCAGGAAAACACGGAAAAACATTTTTTACATACAGCGCCATCTCTGATAACTAGCATGTACTACAACGATGCCAGTACGTGGTGTGTGAGTATCCCTCACTTAATATGCCCGTGCAAAGCCGGGATGGGCCGCTAGTGCATCATAAAGGTTGTTTGTCACACACGCGATCCCGCGAATGCCAGGAATCCTTTCCCAAATTAAGCTCTATTCACGCCGTGCATTTCTATTCGCCGCGTTCAACCTGCATACTTCACCTAAATGCAAATAACGTAACGCCTAAACCAATCTAAAATATTCTAGTATGTATGGCTAATATCAACAGAATTTTACTGCTTTTTGAAATCACAGAAAAATATCGTAGGCTAATTTTCCTCCGACTTCGCCCGCGCGAATGTCGGTTATAGCTGCAAAATCGTTACCCCCTCTGACGTAGTCGATTTAAAGTAGCGTATGTGTTAATCCAGAGTTTCAGCAAACTCCATACAAAATAGTATCAAAATTATCCAGCCATTTCAGCGTGAAAGATCCATCACATAACAACCATCCAGCCAGTCATCCATTCATACTGACAAATAATATAAGTAAGATTTAATCGTTTTGCAAATATATATTTTTTATAAAGTACTTTGAAATGAGGAACCATTAGTCTCTTTTTGCAATGAACGTAGATCTGTACATACCCTTTTAGTAACAAAAGCCGCCCCTATCACTCAAGTAACATGCGGGCTTTGAAAAATCAAAAGAGATGTAAATGTTGGACGGATTAGCTCGAACTGCATTTTTATCCACAAACGAATGCCGCCGATGGCCCGGCTAACTATAGTTTGATTGTAAAGGGTTTTTAAGGCCATCGCGGATGATATTTAATTTTGAATTGGAAAATTTTGGAGAGAATGTGGAATGTGTAGTGTTATACATTGAAACTTGCGTTCGGATATTAAACTTGTTTACCGGTCTTCTTTGAATTCTACGGGACTATAGTTATAAATAACTTTGTAATAAATTAATTGCTTAAGTCTAGTTAGC
This sequence comes from Chrysodeixis includens, assembly GCA_941860345.1. Taxonomy (NCBI): domain Eukaryota; kingdom Metazoa; phylum Arthropoda; class Insecta; order Lepidoptera; family Noctuidae; genus Chrysodeixis; species Chrysodeixis includens. The sequence goes on along the minus strand of OW796107.1, from coordinate 3,770,179 downwards.
CTCTTTTGAGTCTATATTTTTATAAGTGAACGTACTAAAAACCAGCTGATATATGTATTGTTTCAATAAAATTATTGAAACAATAAGCCTGATATTTTAGGTTAAAGGTACATCTTTTAAATATTAATCGAGTTCAAATTGCAACGCCAACGCGCTCCACCATATTTACTTCGTTTTATTTGAAACTAATCAAAATAATCCTAAAACTTGTGCGAATAAAGTGATTGAACAGATAATTGTCGAAAAAACTACACAGACTTATTTATTCCAACAAAAATAGTTTTCTTTTTATAACACTAGCCGTTGAAAGCCTTAGATGGTCCAAATAACACTAAAAAGATTGTGCCCACGTGAAAGTTAAATAAAGCTTTTCCTTTCGAAGTTATCTTTCTTTCTGATTGTTATATGAGTATTTTTCTATATTTGTACATAAAGAAGAGGAAAGTTCTTACTTTGTAGGTAGTTGTTTTTTATTGTCTACTTCAGCAGGGTATCACAAGGGTAAAATACTGATGTAGGTATTATACATACAAACCTTCCTCTTTAATCACTCTATTAATAAAAAACCGCTTCAAAATCCGTTGTGTGATTTTAAAGATATAAGCGAACAGACACAGCAACTGTGATTTTGTTTTATACTAAGTATGTAGTGTTACTTTAATTTAGCATCGTGGGAATCGAACCCACGATCTCCGATATAGCAGTCAGGGCCACTAACCACTAGACCAATAGGCCTGTTTGACATCTTAAAATCGTTTTCTGCTCTACATTTTTGTTATCTCTAACACTCTATCTTTTTAAGACACAAAACAAAGAACAAGACTTGTTACAATTATATTCATACTCAAATCGATCAAATTATTTCGCCGGTAGCAACAGTCGAAACAAGAAAACCACGTTTTAAAACGGATTTGAGAACACTCAATTATATTTCTAGCTCGATCCAACATAGCTTATGTCTGTTCTATATTTAGTGTATACTCAGCCTTCTACTGGGTCCCAGGGGAAAATTCCGATAGCGGGAATCGGTTGCCTAGCAACGGAGCCGAGTTTTCCTACTTCATGCAAATTCCAATAATTATATTTTCAGTCTTATCGCTAGTAGGTATTAGAGCTTAGCTTAGGTAGTTGGGCTATGTAAAAAAATACTGGCTGATGATAAATATGTTTATTCATAATTAAGTTTGAGATTCGAAAAAGTATTTTATTAATTGACAAAGTTGCGTGAAAGTTACGGTATTCAAATAGAGTTCTAATTACAAAAAGAAATAATTGATATTCTTGAACGTGTATTACGTACATAAATTACAGTTATTTTTTTCTATCTGTGTTCTATAGCTTAAAATATTATACATACTTATTTTGTTGTAATTTTAAGTTAACTATAAGTGAGTAAATAAATAGCATCTCTACATAATGCTAAATTAAAATATAATTAATTATGTGCATGTTCTTTGGTTACAACTTAACTTAAAAATTAAATTAAATAAAAAACAATGTTTGGTGTAGTTTCAAGTAAAAATTGCACTTACAAATGTAAATAAAATATGGCATAATTATTGACTACTTCTAACAAGCGTTTATTTTACCCTTTTAACTAGCAGTTACAATCAATAATGACGCAAGTAAAGGCGTCCTTGAATGTATTTATCAAGTTATATTGTTAACTAGAATATAAAAACAAATAGAATACATTTTAAAACGTCACTTATTGTAGTCAAGTATCGTTATTGCTCACGGCTTTTTAATGTCACAGAAAAAAAAATAATTTGGAACGTACCAAAAAGTTTACACGTATTTACATAAACCTTTATACTAATTTTGTTTTTCATCTTACATACTAAACGCTTGTTCCATCTTTAAAAAACATACATTTTTTTCTAATAAAAAATTACACTATTAAACAAATATCGATATATCTAAAGTGCCAGTTCATTTAATTCGAAGGAGGTTTATACCTTATATCAGAACCTCTATACGCGTACTCTTTGAGCAATCTGTTCATTTCCTCCTCAGACAGAGATTCGTACTGGCCTTTGCCAGTGAATACAGTTTGGATCACTTTGAGAAACTCATGGGCGGCCATCTTTGGACGTAAGACTTGCTCGTTCGGTGTCTCGATGTCTGTGTCCGGAATCATTCTGTAATTAAATGGAAAGACGTTATAGTGTGATAAATTAGTTCGGAAGGTCTGGGTGATTGGGTTCGATTTTGGTAGTAAGTCATTTATAATCTGGATATTTCTATCATACAAAAATTGTCTGTTTTACGACGTACTAAGTCAGCTTAAATTTAATTTAAGCGATTTTCTGTCTAACATAATCTGAGCGCTCTTTTAAAAGGCGTTTCGATACTGTGTCGGTCCAATTTTCACCTTCAGATTTACTTATTTCTTTACTCACAATTTGACGTTTAGAAAACAGGTTATTCATTTAAATTGCTTTCTCGTGAGTATTGAGACTTCATAAAATATTGTCAACTATCATTCTTTAGCTCTTAACTCATACATTAGCGTAAAGGCTTAGAGTCCAAACGAAAAAGAACGCAAATAATGAATATATAAAGCTCTACATTTTCCCAAATATCCTCAATTGAAGTGTGGAGGTATTAACAAAGTAAGCTACCTGCACTGTAATGCAATTAGCGCTGATTTAGCTTAGAGGGCCTCCCACCACCTTTTAAAGTAATAATATTGGGAGTGTGCAAGAGAGACGTCGCTCTACACCGTGTAGAGCGCCATCTCGTTTCCACACCCGCAATAATATTACTTTAAGACGTGGTAGTCCCCCAGTTCCTATACTCGGAATGAAGAGGATACTTCAAAGTACAGGCTGTCCCATGTATTACATTGTATAATTATGGAATATGCTACCTGGTGCCTAGTATAAATAGCTTGTTAGGTTCTGTACTGAGAATTTGGATAATTCTATGGTAGATAGTAAGTTACCTGAGCTGTGATACAAAATCATATAACAACTTCGGGCCGCGACTCCACCAAAGCGGAGACGAGACGCGCGGAGAGGAGATGATTTTTAAACAAGATTTACCTCATTATGGCAATTACGTTATCACCCTTGATCATAACTGCCACTGCTTTTATAATAGACTAGCTATTTCCCTCGACTGCGCCCGCGCGAATGTCGGTTATAGTCGTAAAAACATTACCTACTTCTGACCCATTACCCAATTCTTCTATATCGAACGCAATTATTATAACTTTCCAACAACTATCATTATATTTTAGTGAATATATATAAAAATTAACAAATTATACACTAAAATTTTCCTCAAGAACCACTCTACACATTGGTGGAATCAGCATAAAAATTAGTGCAGTAGTTTTTAAGTTTATCGCGAACAGTCAGGCAGGCAGACACGGTGGATGACGTTGTTTTATAATATGCAGTGATTATATTTACATGTTGTAAATATCTTTAACCCTATAATGCTCCTCTAGATAGACAAGACCTCGCTTGGTATGAAGGCGACCACTAATCCCTTTGCGTCAATCTCGGAGCCGTCTAGGGGTTACTTATTTGCCGGGATTCGCGTGACACTTGGAAATTTAAAGTTGAACGATGCTATTTTGCAAGATTTTGTGATGGATTGATTTTTCTTTATATTGCGGACAGTATTTGTTTCAAGTAAATTATATTTCTATAGTAGGTACGTCATCCTTCTATTTATAGTAGTTTAATGTTGTTTTTATACTGAGCCCTAAATCATCTGCCGCTGGTATAGTTTAAGACAGTTCAAGTACTACTATACTGTAGATGTAATATGAAAATATATTTCCAAACTTCCAAAGAATACCCTTCTTTTCAATCGCTCAAAGATCTGTGTAACTATTTCGCCTCGCCCACCTTTTCTATTCTACCGCTTCTGGCCTAATTAACCTCTAATATTGGACATTTAGACAAGTATAAAAAAATAAGCTCTGAACTATTTTTTATAACTGGCTCTTCCAGGCAATAGAATAAATGAGACATCTTTGTAAATGCAGTACACAGGACAGCTTTAAAACCACAGGGAGCTGAAACTTTGGTATTTAATACAAGGACATGTCTGTGGATGTCTATGTGTGTTTGTGTGTGTGTGTGTGTGTGTGTGTGTTGCCTGTCGCTAGCAGAAACGTTTTCCCATACAACTTAGTTGGAAGGATTTATGTCTCGTCGCGTTATATGCTGAAATTATCCTGAGTATTCTGTGCTAAAATGTTGTATTTTGTTGTTGATTGCTATGCGACTATAAAGTAGTGAAAGATCTTTCAGTTCGGAGATCTTTTCAATGAAAATTAACTAAAGCTTTGAATGAGTTTGATTGAACAATAACGGCACAGGGTTATATAGGTCTCCAAGAATCTTTTGATACGTGGAAGACATTAACATGAGGGCGTTGGTGTGCAGTGCCCGACTAGTTTCGAACCCAACCTCATTCATCTGTCTTAATCATGAGCTGACGCGTTGGCGGGTTCACAAGTCGAACATTTCGACTTGGTTACTGTTTGTTGTGTTCAAAACTAGTCGGGCATACGCTTGAGTAAACCGTATAATTTAACAAATACCAAAGGATGCTATTTCAGCATATCTCTTTTTACCTTTAACTATGAATCACAACACAACCAATGACCTAGTTAATGATGCGCCGAATTTATTCCCAATGAACTTTTACATAACAACAGCAAAGCAATTTCATAAAGGCTTATTGAAACGGATAGGTCATAAAAGTGACTGTAATATAGAGTGGCATCTGAATTGTGAATGCATCATGTTTTGTAGAGCGTTTATACTTGCCATACGATCAAATAATGATAACTTTAGATTTATCTGAAGTTTAGATAATTATGTGATGTACCTACAGGATAAATAGACTATGTATTAATCAAGGATCTTAGCTACCTTTGTGTCAAAATTTGAGCAAACAGACCAACCGTTTTAGTATGGTGACACATACACAGACATACAAACTCTTACGCAGATAGATATACTGACACGATTTAACAAAAGCTCTTAAATTTCGATATTTTAAATGTCAGAAATCAGACTCTACAAAAAAAATGTAGCCAAGTACACAAACAATGAACGCTTTACCCTTCCTCTCTCAAAATTATTTAACTTACAATACAAAATACCAAATTAAAATTGTTATTAAACCTACAAACCAACGCCTCATATCAAGCTCTTTTTACCATCTACAACTCAATGTCATTTTGACATTTCAGACCGAATGAGTGAACGCATGAGTGCTTGAACTTAGAGCGATTCACGTAACCGACAACCGCCATTAGACTTGAGTCAACGAAGCAATTAACCGAGCCATTCATACGAAATTGAAGCAGTAATTGATTACATATTACGTCTTGCATAGGTATTATTCGATGTTGCTCGGAACTATACTGAAATATATGGCTATGGTGTACATAAAATGTTAGTATAGGCCACGGTAGTATTTTATACAATGATTCTGTACATAGAAATAAAAAAACTGCCTTTTAAACTTTTGGTCAGCTGATGAGCTAATAAATTTAAAAAGGAATTGGAAGACCTTTCTTCTTTAAAATTAACATATTTTTATGTGAAATATCTTATTTCTATGCATACAAGCAGTTGAAAAAAAAAGTAGGGTCTGTTTGAACACATTGTACCAAGTAGGTACCTTACGGCTGTACAGTACTCGTTTTTAAGTAAAACAAAGCAAAAGCAACAGATGTTAAAGCTCAACAAATCGCTCATTCAGTTTTCTCGTTTAAAAACAAAAGAGTAACAAATCTGAACAGTTACAGACAATTTTGATGGCCTATTATTTGTCTATGTTAAATGAACTCTTTTGACAGTTACTGTCACAGTGATTGTTCATAGCATTTGAATAAAGAACGAAGTTTTCTTTAAAATAAAATCTAAAATCAATAGTCAAAAGTGTTTTAATCTGGCTACGGCATGCAGGCATTCAGCCAAATGAAATGTGCTTTGCAATCTGTTAGTGTAAATGCGCTCTTATGGAGCATTGTATCAAAAGGTAATTTTTCGCTCATGACTGAGCGCATGCTAGCGACTATATAGGAATATTCGAAATTTCATATTTGTACTTTCATATTAGAGCCGTTCATTCAAAATTTACACTTTAATCACTGGCCATAAAGTCGAGTTTACATTCCTACTAATCCAAACATAAATGAGCATTGAAAATGAGGATATGACATCGGTAATACAAGCGTACTTGTAACTAAAATTCCAATAATTCACAAAGGGAAGCGCGAATGAAAATGTACAAATGATAAAGCTTGTACCTGCTTTTAATTTAGCCAAGTGAATGAAGTTCCTAAACAGGTAACCTGTAAATACGAGGGCAATACGTTGAATGACTCACTTGTTCGCAGCTGGGGGTCGGAAGAAAAAAAAGGTGCACCTTGCTACCGAGGCGCCCCTACGATATCTTGCGCAAACCTTACGATTACACCTTTAAAATCACAAGAAAAAACACACACTACACAGAGGTTTCAATCGCACACGAACTGTCGACAAAATGCCGGGGAAAGACCGTCAGAGTCATTCAAGTCCACCGTTTTTTTTTAAACAACCCATATTGTGGAGTCACAGCTAAAATTAAACTTTATCTCTTTTACTTAGAGTTGATTATCGTTTGTAGTTGTTTAGTAAGGGGTGCATCTGCTAGCCGGCTGGCCCCATTTGTGTGATTTACCCCGGCATGTGGTGAGCCGTTCCGATCCGTTCTAAACTGAAATGAAATGTACTCGAGCTTCAAAAATGAATGATATCGCAACGGATTTTATAACAGAGGTGCAATCTCGACTTTTAGTGTAATGATTTTCGACTTCGCCTAATGTATTGGTCATAGCTAATACGAGGTAGTACAAATTGGAGTTTCTCTTAAAATGAGTTTGTGAGCACGGTTTTTTCGGTATTTTTTTTTAAATAGTAGAGACTGGCAGCCGGCCTTTTTTATTAAAAATATTGATTTTAAAAACGATTCTATTTATTTGTTGTGGTTAGAATTGAACACGTTTTAGGCCTATAAGTGTTATTTATTCAGAAATAGAACACTACTTCCGAGATCACTTACACACGTTTAATAAACAACACATTTGGCAACAAACGCGAAAAAGACGTCAACAATCATTCCGTTGCCCCATTAAAAAAAAAAAAACATGTTTTTAAAAACACTAGTTTAAAACGAGAACACGTTTGTCAACCTACGATCAATAACAAAAAGAAAAATATCGAACGATTGAATAGTCACGAACTCTGGATAAAATTGAGCACGTGGCTCGAATACGTATCAAAGGATCTGTCAATCGTGGGATTTACATAACAAGCCCTTAGAAACTGTATCTCACCCCTTTTATTTTTATAAAAACTGGCCAAGTGCGAGTCGGATTCGCGCACGAAGGGTTCCGTACTATCATTTATAATAAAAAATCAGTTTGTTGTAGGTATACTATTTTTTAGTCTGTTAATCTACCTGTTTATTAAGATCGAGTAAAAATTACTTCTGTAAGACCCCTTAGTATTTTTTAGTATTTGTTGCTATAGCGGTAACAGATTATATTTTTAGTATTTGTTGTTATAGCGGCAAAAGAAATACATCATTTGTAAAAATCAGCTTTCTAGCTATCATGGTTTATAAGATACAGCCTGGAGACAGACAGACAGGCAGTGGACGTTAGTAATAGGGTTCCGTTTTACCCTTTAGGTACGGAACCCTAAAAATGGGGATGTAAAGTTGTAACTACTAACATTGTGAACGAATTTGGGGTGGAGAATTTTATTTGTCTAGTGCTCTAGTTTAAAATTTGAATTTGGGGTTGTGTGTTCTTTTGTTTTCTTTCGGCTGGCCTGTTTTTTGTTGTGTTAAAGGTGACCCCTAGACGAATATTAATATTGCGCAATATTGTGAACTGTGCAATATATTATTGCACCATAAGATTTTTTTAAAGAACGCGCTATACGAAAGCTAAAACCGAGAGAATTTTATTATGAACCATATTATATTGTGCAATTTTATTGCATAACCTTTATTATTACCTTAAATGCATGGCAATTTATCAATATGTTAATTTACAAATTACTTGTCTTAAAAAACCTTATTTTTTCTAAACAAAGAGAGATTACAGTCTACTATTACACAAACGAATATAAAACTTATTTAAACACCGATTTAAACTTATAAAGTCTTGTTAAATCAAAAACTTTGCACATTTTTCTCCGACAACTTTAAACTTCTGATACGGACAGAGTCGCGGGATGCCTATTAATTTCCAGAAGTTGTAACTACCAATGATATTCCAACTATCTTTAGCTTGCATTTAAGTTACGGTTCCCGAAGAGTCCTTTATAGCTCTACTGGTGTGCAATCCACCGAGGAATTGTCAATTTCAAATGGCTCTCCATCACGTCCTAAAGTAAGACTTTAGTATTTGTGAAAGAGAGACGCCGCTATACGCTGTGTAGTTCCGTCTTGCTTATAAAACTGCAAGTCCCGCTTTAAGAGGTATTATCAGGCTCCTTGGTAACAGTAGTAGCGACGGCTGAAAATTGGACCTTAGAAAACAGCTGAATGATGTACAAAACACCTAGGGATTAAACGACAGAACATATTATCATCTTACAAAAGGGTAAAAAATATAAATCCTGTTTTGACCTGTGTTAGTTCACACGGATATTTGTCGATTATAGGCGTTCGATGACGGGTCGTTTCCGCGAAAATACGTAAAAAGGGTGCATGGTGTAGATCCCACACTCTTTTACAATTCAAGCCCTTTCTAACGAGCTTTGTTCGATGTTTGACTGTGTAAAAACGCTGCGACAACGCCATGCATGCGTCCCGTTGTTGTGACTCCACGATGCGTATACGATCGTCTAATGCCTCGTTGAGCCAAACATAGAGCTTTAACAACGACTCTACAATTAGGTATTAGGCAGTAAAAAAATCATTCTGTGAGATAGTTTTCCAATAAACATTGTATACAACTTTTTTCTTTCATCAACAAAAAAAAACGAAGGTAAAAAGTGTACTGAGATGTGTTGTCACACGATATTTCAAGTCACTGTATCGTCTTGACTTTTTATTTACGCGATAAAAAGAAAAAAATAATAATAAGTGACAGATATTTTTTGAAAATCTTTCCGACGGAATAATTATTTTTTTAGTCACATACTTTTCATTATTTTCACACTAACCAAAGTATGTTTAGTTTGACTTAACTGGAGAAAAGGAAATTAAGTAGGCATCAAAATTAATTAATAGTACTCTTATAATCCCAGCATTTAGGTTTCAATATTCTACAACAAAATCACACACATACAAAAATATTCTACAAAATCCATTCAAAACAAAAATGTGTAAAGCCTGTTTAGGATAGCTGTTTGTCGTGTACAGGGATCGATCCTATTATATACGGTGTCCGAGTGTTGACCCCACACCACTCAGCCAACCTTTCAGTGCAGTCCTATTAAAAAGATTGCTCGAATGTGCTGGATGCAAATAGCGAACGACAGCAGGCTGAAAACCTATTACGTTGCCATATTGAGTACTTTGACGGTAATGACGATAATATCGATATATATTCGTGAGGTTAGCGTTACAATTAGTGTGATGATTTGGAATTTTAAGTGTCGTACGAATTTTAACATTATGATGTTAAAATATAAGTTGATAATTATAATTAGGTACAGAAAGTTCCTGAGAAATAAAATTAAAACCTTTTGATTATATTATTTTTATATTATTTTTTCGAAAGTTTTTGTGCTAAATACTTTAGTGATAGTATACGTAGTTAAAAGGGCGTAATCTCCGTTACCTGTAATTAAATCGGTTAAAAATATAAAGCCGTTTCCGTCGTTTAAAACTCATGGATACAATATATACCTAATTGTTTGAAATACAGCTGTAATACTTAATACTCAATTAGTTATTCCATTCTAGTTATGTTATAGGTAGAGATGGTAAAAAATAAAACAAGTCAAGATCAATATGGACCCTGTCGGGTATACAAAAATGGGAAAGGATGAAGATTGAAATACTAATTTATTAAATATTGTTATAAATTATTAAAGCTTTCATTCTGTGTGTAATTAAATATATGTATGTGTTACATTTTTGTCAAAGCTGTGGTTTTGTGTGCGTTTTAGAATTAAATATCATGGCTTCCGTGTTTCAGAAGGCACGTGATATGTGGGTACAGTGCCTGATCTTCCTGTCGCGTCGGATTACCGTCCCATCAGGCTATGAGAGTTAAAGAATAGAGAGTGAACCTGTGTTTGCGCACACGCTTGCACTACAATATGTCCCGCGTAGCTGTCTGGTATCAAAGTAAGCATTGGTCTTTACATTATTTATTATTATTTTTATTTATTGCATTTTTGTACGTGTAGCATTATACAGTACTTCCAAATTAGTAAGTTTTAATTACTGTACTATTTTAGTTAAGTAAACAAAACAACATACCAGGACAAAAACAATTTAGGTTATTTTTAATACTTTAGTGATAGTTTTATTGATTTACCGAGGCCTTGATCGATGTAGTAATTTGCTCATGCAAAGGACTCTTCCGTCTTATTTATTTTGTAATTTCTAGAGTCAAACTAGGATTTATCCAAAAAAAAGTACGCGCAGAAATGAAATACTATAATTATTTCTAGAAATATTAATTGAAAGTCATTATTTTCCAGTTAAGAATCCTATCTGTTTAGTTAACGAATCTAATCAAAGTGCAATACAGTTATTTAATACTCTAAAACAATAAAATGTAATACCTCTTATCAAAACTCAATAAATATTTACAATGAGAGCAATAACCAAGCCATTATAAACGGTACGGCCTTCACAGACGGCTCAAAGTACTTAAATTCGTGAAACAAAACACAAGTTTCCTTAAATACACGAGGAAATAAACGTAAGTATTGTAAAAACAAGTGTAAACGATTTCAAACTGTGCGACCTTGGAGTAAGAACGAAATTGGCGTGAGATGTTTAGATAAGGTGTTAACTTTAGTTGTGTAGTGTACGTGCATGACAATGGACGTGCGATGTGACTAGCATACGTTTGTAAACTGTGACCGGCGGCAGACGCGTACGCATCGATAAAATTGATTAAGAAAAACTCGAACGTTACTTACTAAACCAGTGAAATATATCAGTGCAAAGCAATGTGCCCTGGATTGCCTTGAAGAGAATTGATGGGGAAACCGACGAGTTTTGGATAATATAAATGTAAGGTTATGTTATTTTTACTGTGCACCTGAGTCATCAAAACATTGACGGTCTACGCCTAGATGTCATCTTGATCGGTTGTCTATTTCTTTCTATCTTAATTGTTACTCTTCACTAATGATTCATGTTTTTATTCATTAAATATTTCTATGAATAATTTACACACATGGGTTAACCATTAAAACATACATTTAACACGAATCGATCTTATTGTTCTCGTACATAACTTATGATTATAATAGATCATTAATAAATCACCATTTATTAAATTGATCCATAGAAACGTATCGTAAGAAAGTAAAGAGAATGGTGTGAAAGAAAAAGAGTGGTTTTTTCCATGAGTGTAGAATATTTAAAAAAAAATCACGTCAAAATATATCACATACTAGACGAAACAATCATTACTTTATATTACGCTAAACATATTTAATATTAATTCTTGCATAAAAACTTAAAAACAAATACATTTCACATAACATTAAACACACAAATATCATTAACCTATATTTGCGTATAAAAGTAGCCAAAAGTATAGTTCATCGACAATACGCTTAAAAGTAGTTCAAAGAAAAATAGACCTTAACAGCACCATTGTATAATGGTGTATAATGGTGGCCTCAGGTAGGTGCAAAAATTATGCATTACACATAGTTCTAACACCTAGCAACAAGGTTAATATTTATTTAACAAATCAAAACAAACGGTATTGTTGATAAGGCTTAACTATTTTTAACGAGTGTAGCACTAATTTGTAACTCTATACGACACGTAATAGACCGCCATCGACGCATGCGCAGAATGTACGGGAAATTACCACTCGGTAAAGTACCGCTATAATAAAAAAACACATTAATAAATATGACAATTTTTATTGCATTCTAACGTATTGAAAGTCATGTGCCATATTATAGTTAGTAAAGGTAAAACATTTAACAAATCTTACCAATAGCCCAAATCCGTTTCATCTCCATAATTTACGATAGTTATGTAGCTACCTTGGACCATCCAAGTCTGTTCTTCCATAGAGCAGGGGTGGAGTGGCCCTTGGTAGATGCCCTATAACATTTAAGATTTAAGTTCTCAACAAGGCCTCTGCATGTTGGGCCTGTGTCCCTGTGTAAGGCTTTAAAAAAGACCGGGTTTCTTCTCTTGAAGTTATCTCGTAAATCAATAGAGATACTTACAAGTAATAAAAATGTGACATACAATTACACTAAGGATTATTGTAGACTTTTTTCTTTTCTATTATTGTTTAAGTCTGTGAGAATCTCAGATATTGTTATATTTGTTTAGTTACCTCCGTAGTGAAACAGCACTAGTTTTATTCAACTTTTGTATAATCAATAAACTTTAAAAGAAAATTACTGTCTGAAAAAATGATATTCGAACTACTAACGCTGACCGAATCACTCAAACTTATTGAACTGACGTGTCATAGTCATGTCACTTGTCGAAAAAGACAGTAAATTTCATACAATTGAGCGATTCGATCGTCACTAACGCTTGTAAAACTGTCACTTGTCACTGACAGACGCTGGAGTGTTTAAACATGCACATTAAAATAATTTAGTGACTTAATTAAGATTAGCAATTTGTAAACAGGTAAACAGTCATCACAAACAGGTTTTTAAGTACCATTATAATAATATGTTTAACTAAATATAATTCTTAATGATTTACGGATTAGACATATTAGTAATTAGCCTCTGACGCACACGAGAGGGCGAAACCTATTTTTTGCTATGCATTTCAATATAATATACTATCAAATATTATAAATTTATTCTATACACTAAATGTCATGTTACACAATGTAACTAAATATTAGATACAAGCATCTTTGCCCGCGCGAATAATAGTTATAGCTTTAAAAACATACCCCCCCTCTCAAGTCAGTTAAAAGTAGCCTATGTCACCTATGTGTTAATCCAGGGTGTTAGCTAGCTTACCCAGGGTCACGCAGAGCATGCGCGAGCAATCCCGTGACGCTAGCTTAGGTAGTAGAAGAGGGAGGGCCCGGGGTGTTTTTAGTCGGTGGGAGTCCGACATATTCCCACGCCGTGCCCTCGGCGTGGGTTGAAGACAAAGGGTGTCAGCTAGCTCCATTTCAAATCTCATTAAAATTGTTACAGCTCTTTAAGCGTAAAAGAGTAGGTAACATCCAGCTATCCACACTCACAAATAATTTTAGTAGGTTATACTTATCAGTACGATTCTTATATCAAAAACCCCAAATACCTCAATCTATAATTATAATCGTCCCTTTTCTCGGTAAAAAGTATTTTCGTACGTTGATTATACAGCGGGAGCCAAAATCGTGACATACATATGTTCACATAAAAAAACATATCTTACACAGTTTAATTCAAATGAATAAAAACAATGTTGGAACTTACAAACATTATTGTGTGTCGTGTAACAGTTTAAATTTGATCTATTTTTAGAAATATTATTTTCACAATAGATGCGATCCACGATCCGATAGCAAAGACATAACTCGTGTTGCGCCCGTTTATAATTATGAAGATTTCATACGGCATATTTATTATACGTGCCAAAGGAAAAATAAATACAGGGATAATCTGTTAAAGAACATTTTACGGTTTTTATTAGACAAATCAAAGCGGAATGTGGCTTAGGAATTTCTTATTTGTATCATCTTTCTAAACAAATAAAGAAATGCATATAATTCTCTCTTCATTTCACTTAATTGTTCATTTCAATTAACAAAGAGCAATGGGGCTGATTAAGAATGTCGTATACAACGAGAAATAACAGACATTTTAACCGACTAGCAAAGCCTTTGAAGATTCATCATGCCCCTGCCCTTATCCCAATTTTTACTTGGGGTCGGCGCAACACGTCCTCTAGACATGTTGCTTAAAGTTTTGGCTATGGTTTTATAGTCGGCCGCCTGCCTGACACTAACCCTTTTTGGGAATGCGATTGTTGGTTGTTTACCCGCCACCATTCGGGTGACCCAAGGTGGTTGGTACAGTGCACTGGGTCTTAAGGTCCATTAGTCGCCTTTTACGACACCCAGTGGAGGATATGGGGTGGTGCTATTCTTTATATCCGGACACCACACGGAACCTAGCAAAGCCTTTGAAGATTAACAAGGAAATTCTATAATTATATTAATAAAGGTACAGTACAAACTACAAACATGCATAAAAACTCAAAGATCTTAAGTATTAGAGCATCTCCCACACGTTATTATAGTACGATAATATCGTATGCGGTATTCCAATATCTGTTTTCAGTACATTATGTATTACGATGGTCATGTAGTTACACACTGCTGCGATAATAACACCGCAATGGAATTAGGACGTTGCGTTTCTCCGCCCTGCGATATTCCGATATGAGTCATAGAATGTTTTATATCAGGACTCAAACTCACTTGCGATAATAACGTCGCGGCGCTGCGTTCTCTCGTAAGAAATATCGGACGATAAAAACGCAGCTGTCTGCAAGGAAACGGGCCGCATTATCGGAATATCGCATGCGCTATTAACGACCTGTAATACCGCGCCAGTGTGGAAGCATTTTTACTTACCCTGTTTTTCGTTAAATCTTTTTGGTTCATACCTACTTTATTGGAAATAAAAGGCTCTTATTTTTTATTAGTACAGTCTTTAGTTGTTATACACTATGTTTGTTAAGGAGAATCAGATCGTCTATTGGTAAAATAGAAACATAAAATCAAAGTCGACAATTAACCACAACCATTTTTGGTACGGACGCTCTGTAATATTATCTATTCATCACCAAATATGTAATTATACCAATTTGGTAAGATTGCACAATATTGTGCCAAATTAAATTTATAGTATGTAATCTTTATCTAGGAATCTTCTATAATATCTAATCTCTTTTTTGCCCTACGTAAATCATTCATATTTTTTCAGTGACGCGATGATGGCGCAAATTTTCTCTCTTACCCAGTATTGCTTGTCATCTCAGCATTCAACCTTTCACCTCTTTCTTTCTTTCATCATCTGCCACACATTCATTCTGTCTCTTTTTTGGTTATCCGACTATCCTTACTTGCAAATCAACAATAATACTTATTATTTATTTCTCAACTTATAACTATCATTACAGGTTACCTAATACGACAGTTATGTACCTTAAATTAAACAATATGTATCTTTGGTTTACAAACTATAGTTATATAAACCTACTACATTTATTTATTAATGCTAAAGAGTAAAGAAGGTAAAATCATTGACAATTCTCTAAGCCATAATCAATTCAATTTTAATTTATAATTAACGAAGTAAATCAGGTCTTCAAAACCCAGTAATTTTCTTATTGGAGTTTGATGCAAAAAACTCGTAATAAACGGATTAATTTTGTTCGTATTGTGAACTATGAGGAAATCAGGTAAAGCCATAATTCTGTATGAAATAATCTCTACTGGATTATTTTTTCTCGCAACGGTCTTTGCAATACCATTGTGTTTGTTTTTTTTTTACTGTCACAACTGAGTAAATGTTTGCTGTTTCAGATATTATTATCTTTGTTCCAACCATATAGAACCATATGTATCCTGTCATCCCCCGTTATAAGGTCCTTTGCATAGGTTTTTGGACTTAAAATAAAAATTCTCGGTTATACTTCAACTAAAATATTCTTTAGTTATCAATACTCAATTATTGCTTCCATCACGGACATTTTAACTCATCATTCCCCTGCCCTTATCCCAATTATCATTATTTGGGGTCGGCGCAACACGTCTTCTAGACGTGTTGCTTCAAGTTTTGGCTATGGTTTTATAGTCGGCCGCCTGCCTGACACTAAACCTCTTTGGGAATGCGATTGTTGATGGTTTACCCGCCACCATTCGGGTGACCCAAGGTGCTTGGTACAGTGCACTGGGTCTTAAGGTCCATTAGTCGCCTTTTACGACACCCAGTGGAGGATATGGGGTGGTGCTATTCTTTATATCCGGACACCACACGGACATTTTAACTGTTGGTAGGTTAAATATAGAAGTAGTTATGGACCCTGTTGCGCAAAGTATAAGATTTATAGTAGGTATTGTAAATGTAAAATTTTATTTCAAGAATATTTCAAGATATTTTCGTACAACTTGAGTATGTAAGAGATTTGTTGAATTTTGTCTCCTATATTTAATTTTTACTTTTATTTTGTTTATTTTTGCTTTACGTTGAGTTATTTATAAAGTTTAGTGTTTTAATAGTCATAAGTTATTTTTAAAATTTTCTTGTGCGTGTTTGTAAAGCACTATTGTATTGGGTCTGCCTGTAAAGATAGTTTATATGTGTTTATAATAATAAATGAAGAACAAATAGAAAATTATAATGAATTTCCAACATTTACACACAAATAAAACATTCCACGTATAACTATCCAACCGTCCAATTAACGGAACAAGTCCGCAACGCCGCAGGAAATAGGTTTCCAGCAGGTATTTTATCAGCAAAATATTGTTCTCATTTCACTGACGCACATGAAGCCCATGAGTACATAGCCGTGTATATAAAAACGGTAATACATAATGCGGGAGCGAAAACTATGTCATCGAAATCAATAACCAATATTCGTCGTTAAAATGTGGGAATACTAGCTGATGCCCGCGAGTTTGAACGCGCGAATGTCGATTGTAGCTGCAAAAACATCTGAAGCAAGTAAAAAGTTGCCTATGTGTTAATCCATGGTGTCAGCTAACACCATACCAAAATTTATAAAAAACTAGCTGTTGCCCGCGACTTCTTACGCATTAGTAATATTTCCGTAAAAAAATAAAGTTTTGTCAAATTCAACAATTAGGGGATAAAAAGTAGATAGACCGATTCTTTTAAAATTTTTAGAGCATATTGGATAGGTCTGAGAATCGGCCAAGCCGTTTCGGAGGAGTACGGTAACTAACATTGTGACACGGGAATTTTATATATAAGATTGAGATGATCCAGCCCTTTGAGCGCAAAAGACTGACAAACCAACCAACCATCCATCCATCCATTCAACCATACAAACAAACTTTCCTGTTTACAGTATTAATATGCCCAGCAAACGAAACCGCAAATAAATTAATGGTCATTTCCAGGTGTGTTCGGGACTGCAATGTGGACTTACTCGAGTGTGGATATAAGTGGCAACCAGATCACTCGAACAGATAGGATTAAGATCTATCTGTCGGAATGTGTGGTCTGCTTCTGCATAGTTTTCTTCATCCTCTGCGTAGGTCTACTTCTGTACCTCTTCTTCCACCTTTACAATACCGTGACCACTGCTGGGAAACTCGCCGGTAGCTTGGCAGAGAGTTGAAGCCAAGTCAGTATTATGAAGACTGAGAATATAGTTTTCTGTAAGAACAAATGTATGTGATAATTTAGTTCTAAGTCATGTTTTCCGGGAAAATGATATGTGTATGTGAAGAATATGTTATATGTTGTTAGTTTTGATCTGAGATGTAATGGAACAATGGCAATTGTTTTTCCTTGATGAGAATAATACAAATATTTTTCTGTCGTCTTAGCTAAAAACTGTTTTGATCAAACGCTTCTTGATATCAAGGTGTTTGGTCTAAATGGACTTCCTGCCATCCATAAATGTTTTTTAAAAGAACATTTGCCCATATTTTTCATCGGTTTACATAACTTATGTAAAACTGCAATGCCCGACGATCGATGTTTTGAACAGTATAACTGTTAAAATATTATCAATAATAATGAGTTCGCCGGACTCGTTGTTTAAATATTAAACATAACGGTAGCTCGAAACAGTTTTTAACAATTTTAACAACTGAATTGACAATAAAACTCAGCTCACGGTATTAACATTGATAAAAACAGCTGTTATAACTTAAAACTAGATTGCAAAACTAATTACAATTACAAAAACTCATACAACAACCAGCAGGATTTTAATTAACGATAATCAAGGGTGGAATTTCTCATCTATGTAACTTCAAGCCATTTTATACTCTAACACAAGGATGTAAAGTTTAATTTTGAATGGAGTTAATTAGAGTGCTACCAATTTCAGTGACTTGTCATCAAAAACTTGACCAAAATGCCGCCCACTAGATTAATAAGGTCCGTTTGTGGTCCTATCTCATTGGCAGACAGCTTTGTGGTCGCGTGTGAATAGGACCACACCACACACTACCACACAAATGTTGCTTTGAGCTATTTCGGTGACCACGGCTACGCGATACGTTTTTGTTTCAGAATTTCCGATTTGTTTGTCGCCATATTGTGTTTATTTATGTTTTACTCTTTGTAAGTAATGTAATACCTTCTATAATAATAATTAAGCGTTACGTATGTAGTAAGTTTTTTCTTTGTACTGAAAATGATACCTTAATTTTATCTACTTAAAATATGTTTTAAGCCTATATTTGCATGTGTAAAGCAATGGCATTTTATATATTCAAGAATTGTGATCTTTCGACGAGTTGTTGGTAAAAGCGCTTTTAATATGTTATTTTGAGGAAAGGGCCCTAAGATGGTCAATATGTTTGAACCTTTTCGAGGCTGGATTGAAAGATTTGTCAATAATTTACTTAGTTTGAAGCTCATTTGTTGAAATTTTATATTTTGTTGTAAGACGGAGATATAAACGTAGGTTGGCATTTGCCCAGCTGTGGGACATTTTAGGCTAGTAATAAAGGCTCATTTTGCAATCGATTGCGCTTTGGTTTGAAGAGGAAAAGAGCTTTAAGCGGTTTCAACAAACACGTAGGTAATTTGTACGTAGTTACACGTAGAGTCAAATAATATGTTTCCGTAGCTCGAAAAACACCAATACCTTATTTAGTTTTGTGTCGGTTAGTCGGTACTTAAGCGTCTCGTTATTTTGCGCAACTGTAATAATTATATTCCCAATATGTTTTTCATAAGAATATTCCGAAAGAATTATTCTCGAAATATTATTGTTTGATTATAATTAGTTTGTAAGTAAATAATAATGCGGAAGAAATTGTAAACAATTCCGAAATAACTTTGGCTGTTATGAAGTTGTGAATCTATATTATTAAACAATTGTTTTGTTATTTATTGTTTTATTGGTTTGATCTAAAAAAACAATGTAACACAGTTTATTGTATCAGATTCCTTAATTGTCTTATCAGGGAATACTGATGTTATTTTGTTTGGATTGTCTAATTCATATCAATTATAACTTATCTGGCCTTATTGTCTGTCATTGCCACTAACTTTTTTGCATTAAGTAATGAAAATATTTAAAATTTTACATTGTCGGAGTATAAGTTGGATGATATGGCTGTCAAGAGTGTTGAATACGAGATGGCGTCAGATAGGATCTTGTGGAAGAAGAAGACATGCTGTGCAGACCCCAAATAAAAATTGGGATAAGGGCAGAGGAATGATGACGATCTAAGTATCTTAAGTGAACTTAACCAAATCAACAACCTAACACGATCTCGGTTATCCCTGATGTTGACCAATACTTTGACCATTTGTCACTGCTCGACTCCAACGGTCCTTCGCACGGCTGGTTAGGTGTCCAGCCCAACTCCGCTTAAGACGCTATTATATGTATCTTAATGTGACCGAGATAGTTAACGGCGTCTTAAATCTGATTGGTCTATTAGTATTCTTGCGTCGACGGTGTACACAAGGAGTTGTGTACACCGTCACGGTGTACACAACTCCTTGTGTACTGTTTGAAAAATGTATTAAAATTTCCATTATTACATATTTTATCTAATCAAAGAGCAAGCGCAGAGATAATGCAGACATACTTCAAGACTACATCTCGGTGAAATGCAACTTCCTCATAAACTTTGTCATATATGCTCTCAAATTGTATATTTACATGCGTTACACACACATAGCGCCGAGCGCAAAGATGAGTTGAATTCAATATACCTCATTTATTTACTGTAGAATATTAACAGCAAGTAGGCTGTTAATGTTTTTAAGGTGGTAAAAAGGACTTGAGGGCCTCCCACATTTCAATGCAATATTATTGCAGTTGTGAAAGCGTGACAAGGGCACCACAACTGCAAATACGAGTATAAACTTTTTTAAGTTAGTATGTTAAGGAAAGTACATCTATTATTATAGTGATCTTTTTCAAGTGATGACAGGGACCGAAAAGCTGATATTTATGGATGTAACAAATTAAGTAACAAGACTTTACATAAAGGAAAGCATTTTCCATACATTTAAGCAATTGATACCTTTGTTAACACTTCCAAAAAGGTCCGTTGTCTACACAGCCAATTTTAAACATAAACTTTGTTTGCCAAGTCACCAAAATACAAATAACTTACCAAGAAATAGATTCAACCGATACTGTCATTGTGCTATTTAAATCATAGCCTTCATATTTCCGTTTTCTTAGCGCAAAGACTTCATGCACGAGTGGAGCACAAAAGAATGCTTTTACAATACATTTTTGTATATCCTAGAATTCTCCGAACCTCGACTCTTTGAATTTTATCTTACGTACGTTTTCGTCACGGAAAACTATATTTATTTCAGAACTAGCTGTGCCCGCGACTTCGTTCGCGTGGTTGTCGAAACAAAACAACGTTGTTTAGATAAGAGTAGGCTATATACAAATACCTTGGCGTGAAAATAGATGACGAACTAAGAATATTATTAAGTAAAAAATGTACTACCTAAGCTTTAAAGTTCCTATTATTATTTAAGAGTTTTTTTTCATGTCACAGCTATGGGTTAACATTCAAAACTCACTGAGATAAACTGGAAGCTCTTCAAAATAGATTTTTAAAACTACTTGTTATTACTAAAAATACAAAAGCACGTCATGTAAATGAGATTATTGTACCTAAATTATTTGAAATAGAATTAGCTGTTGCCCGCGACTTTGTCTGCGTGGTATTGAAGATTAGGTAAATTGAAGATGTGTAGTGCTGTACAAAAAGTAAAGCTAAATAAAGTTTAATGCAAGTTCCTTAATTCAGTTCTGTTCCAAAATTATTCCTTAACTTTCTACTCATAACCTTTACTCTTACAAACATATTACTTGACTGTTAACACTGCTAGTTTTAAAGGTTAGTCCAACATTCATATGATGAAAGGTCGTATTATATTGTTGCTGTGGCCACTATCTTACACTGATTTGTCAATTTGGATTGAAGGTCTTGAATACGGGCGATGGGGAAGAAGTGTGCCGGATTCTGACTGGCTAGAACCACCTGAGTGCATCTCCGTGTCTTATTGTCTGGAGCCACGGGAACACTTTCGCAAACTATCGTGAACCCTGACGGGAGAGATCTTTTTAACGGGAGCTTCTTAATTGACGTGGAGTCAGTTTTCCCCAGCGCTCATTAAGAGTCGCGCGAAAGCACCGTGCTTGTCGTCTTTGCCTTTATATTATACAGTACAGTAGACTTCCCCTAGCCTACCTGCGTAGGCTATTTATGGTGGTTTGAGGAGGGTAAATTTGGTCTTTCTTCTATTTGTTGCTCGCTGTGCACGGATCGAGTGGTCAGATGAGGCTTCCCGTGTTCTTTCTGCGGTTTTTTGTTGAGCGTCATCACTTCTTTGCAGAATTCGATGACGGCACACCAACTATCCTTGGCTACGGCAAACTAATACCCTCTGGAAATACTAAAAATAATTGTGTATTGAATTATGTTGTGAAGTTTGTTACGCCGTTTCTTGTCCATTTTTAAGTTTAATTAGAAAAACCTTCTTCTTTTGTGTCAATTGTACGTAGCATTTGGTTAATAGTAGATCCTTTGAATTGCAAGTGTGCAGACATTTTCGTCACTATAGGTGGTGTGACATCGTCTGGACGGAGATGACGCATTCTTACTGGATGTTAGAGAGGTCTGTATACTCAAATTTGACAAATTTTGTTTGCAGCGACCTACTTGGATTCTCTGACGGTTGAATGCTTTCCAAACAGGTCACTGCAAAGAATTCCGGGCGGCAGACGTTTATGAGGTAGGACATAAGTGGCAAGTGGTAGATGCTGATCTGCCCAGATCTTGCACCGAGTTCGAGTTGGAGTTTCGTTTGTAGCCAGTGTACATCGGAGAAAGCTCTTTTGGCTCTTAAGTCTAATCGGGTATAAGCTTTGGTATTACATAGGGGATGTCCGATGTCGTGTGTCTGATTCCTCGATGTCTTTTTCGAGCGCGCATGCGACTTCTCTTCTAACGTCAGGTAGAGCAATGCTAACCAAAGGGAGAACTTATAGAGCAGGGTTGGTTTTAAAGAGCCAGATATTATTCGACACGTTTTGTTAAGCGCTGTGGTGCGGCGATCATCGGACGCCGCTCCCAATCTGGTGGATGTATGCGGGTGCAGCAGATTATTCCGGGCACCGATCTTCTATTTCGTTTTCTTTCTACTCCTTGACGGACGAATTTTCAAAAATCCCTTCTTAGTGTTATATCATGGTTATCAATGTTTTAAGTTTCTAATTATGGTAGTTTGAGCTGAGCCAACTGAGCCTGAAGAAGGGTAGTGTTATGCACACGTAACAAACCATTTGCGGAAGAATGTGAACGGGGCTGCATACTCGAACGCGAGATTAATGATATTAATAACAGTATATCAACACACTTTTACCAATGCAACTACCCTATACCATCGCAATTGGTGCACAATTGTAGTAGTGTATAAGTACTATCAAATCTTCAAAACCACGCGTAACACACAACAAAATTGCAGTCAACAGCTAGTTGAAAAAAATATAGTAAATCGTTTACCGTCCAAACCATTGTTTTTGTTTATTTAAAAAAACAATTTTATGTTAAAAAAGCCAGGTACTTCATACAATACTTTTGTACTATCAAAAACGATAGAAGAAAAGTAAATGTTTGTTTAGTAAAATTTATTTTCAAAAATTATTGAAAAATAAATTCAAAAAGTGTATGTCGAAATGAAATTTGAACTTGAAGTGAAAAAATACGAAGCTCGCAATTCACCAACCCGGCTATTTTGATTGCTATGTTGTATGCCAAATAACATGTAAGCCAATACAATTAATGTAAAAACATAAAACCATAGCAACAGTATTTTGGTCGCTATGGTGACTCGTACACAGCTATGGTGACAGTAGAACAGTTACGAAAATTCGTGATTGATCACCCCCTGTATAGGATAGCACAATAATATATAGTATTTATGCTAGCCCGACCTTCAGCAATAATATAATGGTGTCAAATCTTAACACCGCGATTCAGAAAACGACGAAATTTGCACAACGCCATCTATCGGATTTGTAATTTAGCTGTCAAAATTAGTTCTATTTTTTGTCATAAGATGTCGTTGCAAGTGCTACACTGAATTGCGTAACGTAATTATTTTACTTCTTGAATTCACTAAATTAATCATATCTTTTGGTAGAGTGAACCGATTTTGATCAAACAAAGACTAAGTTATACCTCAAGTTGCGTATAATTTTTGTGTATAAACATTGCCTGCATTGAGTTCGTAGATTTTACGTGATGCGCGCACATACAAACAGACAAACAGACAAACAGACAAAAATTTCAAAAATGATGGAAATGGGTTCTGTTAGTTATCTTTTCACACCCTGGCAATTTTTTTTCTCAATTTCTTCAATGTACAAAAATGACTTTTCTACAGATTTATTATATGTATAGATATATACGTCGAGTAAGGCTCAAGTGGTAAGTAGTACCTACTTACTTGTAAGACATAACTTACTAAGATAAAGTAGGCTGCCGTTGCTATTGTGAAAACGAAAAGGGGCACTACACTGTGTAGCGCTGCGTCTCTCTCTCGCAAAATTATTATAAAGGGCAACAAGGATGGATAAGGGAAGAGGACGACCAAAAAAGTGTTGGATAGATTGTGTGAAATATAGTAATATATGGCTGCAAACAGTGTGACTTGCGAGATGACATCAGATAGGAACGTGTGGAAGAAAAGGACATGCTGCGCCAAATAATAATTGGGATAAGGGCAGGGGAATGATGATGAACAAGGATATTTAGGAACGAGGCCGAAATCGGAACTAATACCGTCATATATGTTAAAGGATCAGTTTTGAAAGACAGTTGAGTTGATTCTTGTTGAGAATATGCACACCAGCGCGCTCGTGTTAATGTCAATCATGTGCCAAAAGATCCTCGTAGCACTCCATCGAGTTTACGATGATGTTTTAGGTGTACCTACATATTCGCAACGAGAATCAACTTAACTGTCTGTCAAAGTTATAGTTTTTCATTTAAAACGATACATAATAGGGTAGGATACATGACAGGCATTAGTTCCGATTTTGACCAACTGCCCAAAAAACCTTGTGACACAATACCTGCTTCAAGATTTAATAATGACCTCAATGTTAATGATAGTGTCAAAAGTGAGAATATGCTGTTTTAAACCTTTAAAAACACTTCAAAGAACAAGGGCAGACAAATAAAAACATAATGACAATACCGTCCCATTCACAACAGATTTGAATGAATTCGGTTTGTTTCCAAGCCAAAAAGTGTAAAAAAAACCACAGATTTTTATTGATATTTAAAAGACTTTATATGTGGCTGTACTACAAGTACTCAAAACAGGGCTCTTGTCATCGTGGAAGCAAGACAGAACTATACACTTGTACAATACTATCTACTACTATCTTGTACAATAGCAATAATGATAGAAGTGCAAGAACTTGCTTCTTTATAATTATTTTACTTCTTTCTTTCATCTAGGACGTGAATTGATGTTTTCAGTCCATTAGTTCGAAGACTAACATTAGGTACACTGTAAATTTATACGAGCAGCATTCCTTGTATTTAAATATAATTGTTAATAGTGCGATTTAGATATTTTACTGTCGTATGTATTTTGGTCTTTACTGTACGTGTACATGATAACGGAAAAACCAGTGGGATTCTAATTACAGATTCTGTACCTTTTGTTTTTGGTTTAGGCAAGTTAACCTTCACTCTTTTGCGTATGTAGGTACAGTCGTTTTGTTTTTTGGCGAAGTAACCTTACATGTAGACAACCAAGGTTGTATAATGGTATTGTAACCATTCAAATTTTAAACGACTTTCCATAAATTTTTCTACCTAGAGTTTTCCCAAGCTTTACTAACTTCGTGGTTTTCCAGTGTTACGGTATTTAGCTGAACAATTTATTTAATTTGTTCACCTGGATGCTTACCAAAACCTTTTATAATGAGACTGTTACTTGTATATTTCAAAATACGTACATGTTATAGATAAATTACGCACAAACATTGCTAGGTGGGAAACAACCTCAAGTATTGCAGTCAAGGCGACGTTGTGTCAGTGGTAATCTTCGTGGATGAGTAGTACATTGTGGGGTCGAAGGGTCGAGACGTTAACGGGCTAAAAGCACTGGAGCGTCCTCATCCTATAGCCGGGGGCACAGGGTTCGCTTTCGCCTTTCCTGCCCATGGTCGTATATCCCTTGATCACGAAAACCCATAAATATATAAAATAGACTAAACTATTTTAGAAGACAAACGGGTCTCATTCGCAATATAATTCGATATTTCTTTTCTCCCGACGTTTCGGTCGAGTTGCACCGACCGTGGTCAAGAGTGGATTCAAACAAAATTTTGGGAGAAGAGAAATATCGAATTATATCGCGAATAAGACCCGTTTGTCGTCTAAAATATGTGTACAAGTCGCGAAAGTTTAAAAACATTAGACTAAACTACTTTGACACTGAATTTATTATAAGAAACGTATGGGTCCAAAGTCCAAAATGCGTTTCACAGCCTTGCAGAATATATGAACAGTAATATAAATAAACAAGCCTTATCTAGATTTCTTATCCTTGTAAAGTGTCAATGTCTTTGGACCTTGACAAGTCATCACTCCTGATATATTGTTATCTATATCTATCTATAGCTACTCGTATTTTACTCAATCGTCATCTAAGGTATAAAATTCTCGTGTCACAGTTTTCGTTGCCATACTCCTCCGAAACGGCTGGACCGATTCTCTTGAAATTTTGTATATGTATGCATTCAGTAGGTCTGAGAATCGGCTACTATCTATTTTTCATCTCTATTTTTTGTTTTTTTTTTTCGGGAACAAAGTCGCGGGCAGCAGCTAGTTTTTATATATGTATATCTGTACCTCTTGAATTTTTTTTATCATTGTTTGACTCAATAGTCATTTATATACAACTAGATTCCGCGCGCGGCTCCGCCCGCGTGGTGCGTTAACTCGCAATAAAAAGTAGCCTATGTCACTCAGTGAAGATGCGGCTTTTTAATGGTGAAATAATTTTCAAAATCGGTTCAGTAGTTTCAGAGATTACCCATTACATACAAACTTACAAATTTTACCTCTTTATAATATTAGTATAGATATATCAATGACCCTGCCATCGTATTTCTTTATCATTGTTTTCAAGATGATATCTGATAATGAAGATTCTGTAATCTTAAGAGGACATTATCGTTATATGGCGTGACCTGCTTCAATCACTGTATATTCTTGATGATATGATAATAGATCTTCAAATCTGTACGATATGCTCGTATTTTTTTTACTTCATTGACATTTACAAATCCTGCAAATTTAGGGCTATACAAGGAATGACTCGAATTAAGGCTATAAAGTATCGAAGGATTAGTCCAGTTGCTACGAATCTCGCTTAGAGAATAGGAATCTATTTTTAGCGTTAACAATCTTTTGATTAAATCTACTCCAGAAAATTTCTTAGTAAATCACAAAACAATAATACGGCCTCATTTGCGGAAAAAACCTTTGTATCCGTATTCGAGAAGTTAGAAAATCGGAAAGACGATATTATAACGATTCCATCTTTCCTTCCATATTTCCCATAATTTTGCAAAATTACCCAACTTTGTTTTCAGTATAGACACGTGCCTACCTAGTGTGTACAGTCACGAGCAAAAACAAGTATACACGACCAAACAGTTGCAGTAGTTTTCTTATGCGAAATTTGTGAAGCTGTTATGGAATATTCCTGATATTGTAAGCTAAACATAAAATGTTCAATTTGAAGAAAGTTTCACGATTACATAAATCATTTGTCTAAGTCTTAATCTTCAATTGTTTGATCGTGTGTATGTTATAGGCAATGTGTATAATCCGGCATTGTATAGAATGCCTAGGCATTCCATACATTGCCTAGGCAAACTGTAAAATAGTTTGAACATTGGCCTTATCATTTCACACATTACCTAAACAACCCCGGCCTACCAATGCCTAGGCATTGTATAGAATACCTGCGTTATACACATTGCCTATGACATATACATGTTTTTGCTCGTGACTGTACACGTGTAGCAGTATCGATTCTGTCTGTAGGAGACAAACACAAGCCAAGTCTGGAACTTTGGAGATATTTGCTTAGCGTCTGGTTGTTTACAAATGTAATGGTTCCTGCGACACACGGAATCCTAATTTGAGGTTACTCCTTCGAGTGTGAAGCAAAGGTTTGCTTTACCATATTGTTATTTATCAAAATTCTAATAGATAGCCTAAAAGTTAGTTTAGACATAATTTTAATTTGCAATGTTCCAAATATTACTTGTTACTTTCGAAATGACGTCAGATAGGAACGTGTGAAAGAAGAAGACATGCTGCGCCGACCCCAAATAATAATAATAATAATAGCGGTCCGACCGATTTCGGCCACGGCGGCCAGTGTTACTATGACACCAGCCAGCTACGCAGGACATATTATAGTGCACAAGCGTGTGCGCAAACACAGGTGCACTCTCTATTCCTTTACTCTCATAGCCCGATGGGACGGTAATCCGACACGACCGGAGAGAGATCAGGCGCAGGACCCACATTTTTACGTGCCTTCCGAAACACGGAAGCTGTGATATTTATTTCTTAAACGCACACAACATTCGAAAAGTCGGTGCGCGCCGTGGGGATCGAACTCAAGACCTCTGACTTAGCAGTCTTACGGTCTCGCCACTAAGCTATCACAGCTTCGAACCCAAATAATTGGGATAAGGGCAGGGAAATGATGATGATGAATGCTCCAAATATTCTTAAATATTGGCAAATAAAAACTTTGACAGAATACTTTTAGTACGTTTTCACATTATTCGAACTGATATTGTCGTCCGTCGACGATCTGATATTGAGGGAAGTAAAATGTACGAAATAAGCATGTATTTCATATAGTCCTAACCAGTATCGAATATTGAAGTGAACTAGGATGGTAAATGGTACTAAGTACTAAGGACCAATTACAACTAAGAGCATATTCACAGAATATACACGATGTTCCACCAAAATGTGAATACCTCAAAATAATTATGGACGAACAATAAGGAACATAATACACTCAACTATTACGGAATCATACTGAAGTTCCACGAAAAGCAAATAGCGAAAAACAGTCCTAATTAATACATTGTTTCTACAAGAACAAGACAATAACATATTTACCACAGATACCGAAAATAGAAACAGTTCTTTGTGTTGATAACAAGAGAGATTTATTAGCAACGAGAAAATATCAAATGATAGTACTCACTCTTCCTCTTAAAGTAAGTCTTACAGTGTGGAAGCGAGATAGCGATCTACACAGC
This sequence comes from Chrysodeixis includens, assembly GCA_941860345.1. Classification (NCBI taxonomy): domain Eukaryota; kingdom Metazoa; phylum Arthropoda; class Insecta; order Lepidoptera; family Noctuidae; genus Chrysodeixis; species Chrysodeixis includens. The sequence continues at coordinate 3,741,448 of OW796107.1, read as the reverse complement.
GTATAGCCCCGTCCCTCTCCCACACCTACAATGAAATTATTTGAAGAGTTAGTGGTATGACTTCTGAACAAATATGCCATAGTGATAGACGTAGCATTGTTTAATTTGCTATTAAGATATTTAATAAGATTGTTTGTTTAGCTGCGCATTGCGAACAAAGAGAAAATGTTACTTCAAGGTTGTTCTCCACCATTTTCCAAAACAGCTGATAAACAGACGTTTTACACGGAGTAATTAATTAGTATAGGCGGGCGTTTTATGAGCAGTTTTCGAGTTCCCGTCAAGAACTGCTTAAGTAAAGTATTATAGTTCGGTGAGCGGAGGGTGAAATTGCAATTTTGTTGTAGTTGACTTTGCTGCTTTATTTAAGCTGACTTTCCACTGTGTTTAAGAAAATATACTACACTTTTTTTAAACCAATACAATCTCTTTATGAACACATGTATGTATGTATGAGGATTGTTCTCCTACCTCAATCTGTCATCTCCAATAATAGGATACTAGAAATACTCAATCTACCATTATTTTTAGCAGCTCATGCAATTCCATAACTTGTGTCACCCAAACCCCAGTCGTGGTATAGACTTCTTTTTCTTTCATTTCATTGCTCTCTCCATTTAAACCCCAACCGTCAAAACAAGAGTTCACCTCACCATCTTAGCCATAAGTCTGTACATTAATACAGTAAATATCCTCTATATTGTTAGCTCTACTAAGTTCCTGTAATACAAGTTATCGCAAATGGAGTACCGATGTTCAAAGTTCGGAACTTCTGCCAAACTTCGGTTTAGAGTATCATAGATTGGTCGAACTTGCCTCTGAAACATCCAGTCAAAGCCATTGGATGTCTCGAGTGTTTTGTTTTAGTAAGGTATTCACATTTATTATATTCCTAGCCGTTGCCCGCGACTTCGTACGCATTAGTAATACTACCGCGAAAAAAAAGGTTTATCCAGAAATAGGGAAGAGTACGGGAACGAACATTGAGACAAGAGAGTTTTATATATAGAGAATATTTACCTCAAGAGACCAATTAATCGGGATAAAAATTACCCTTTCAACCAAGTCTGCTCATACCCTGTTTGTATACCAAAGTTCATCCAAATCCGTTCTGTAGTGTCAGCGTGATTGGCGGACAAACATCCAAACAATACACACACATTTCACATTTATATATTAGTGTGATAACTATTTAGTAGGTATATAGTGACGATACATGGTACTGGTGATTTTTACAAACGAAGGCGTGAATAAGCGCTGAAGCCTTTCAGAAGACGTAAACCAAAGTACCTAACTATTTTTGTATTTTTAACTCTGACAAAAAGTAGTATTTACATTGTAATATGGATGAACAATGGTTTATTCCAAACCTATCTTTGGAAAAGACTTATGTCCAGCAGTGGCCACACGACCGCAGTGGTGATGATGATGAATGGTTCATTATGTATGGATATTTTTAACATCTTTCTCCATACAAATCAGTTTTACCACAAACACTCTTTGGACAACATTCGTGGATCAGTTATATACTAAACTGTATTGCTATCGGGCACATTAAATTTGTAATGCGGATTGACCTAATTACCTCGACCAATACAGCTACTTAAAAATGATGCTGTATTCGATGATTTTGTAATACTGATGTTGATATGGCCCTACCACCAGTAGGGTAAAGTAAAACTGTCGTAATTATGAAGCGAGACAACGCTATACAGCGTGTAATGTGCTCTCTCTCTCACACAATTGACACAGACTTATTTAAAGAGAGAGTAGTAAAGCTACTGGTAGGTAGGAACAGTCAACATCAGAAGTCGGTTAACACAAACAGATTTACAAAGTGTCATTATTTTTCTATGACATGTAGGAATTGGTGCTTAGTATGTTTTAACTATACCAGGTGTCAAGCCTATTTTGTTACCTAATAGCACAACAATAAGTCATTGAATTCGTTTGTGTACAGTTCGTTTAAAAAATATATAATGTGTCAATCGATTTGATGCTGACCGGACGTAGGTATCTTCATATTGCGATTACGACAGCATTATAATCCATGAACGGATTTCAAAATGTTCTTTAAAAGAGGAAGGTAGGTGATTCGTATTGGTTCGATATAAGCTTCATTAAAGTCAGATTTGCTTCGAAAATGCTTAACACAATTTCGAATAAACTCAGAAACTGCAAGAGGAATAGTGGAAATTATCCTGCAGTTACGAATATACCTGGATTTCGATTATTAGAGGAGAAAGTCGGTCATAAGCGAGTATGCTTGGTGATTAATGGATTTCTTCCCTATATGAGATCCTTTATCGAGCAACGTTTATAGACTAATATTACTATTTCCTCCTTGATATTACATTAAACTATATCTGATCTATTGTAATTTCAGACGCTTCGTAGTGAAACATGTTCCAAAACTAATTCTTCTAAAATGTCACTTTGCCCTACCTAAGAGCGTGACAGCGCTCTACACGGCATATAACGCCGTCTCTTTTCCACAACTGCTATTAACCGCTCGGCTTTGTGCATCCATCTCATTTAAACCAAGCTCCTTAGTTTAATTGTGAGCTGTCTCAAACACAACTGCAATCCAATTTATCACCCAATCGATACTTATATACAGATGTATAATAACTTGCGGTTTGTGGTTAACCAAACCAATTAAAACCTCATTATCGATAACAAGACACCTATCGAAGATATTACAGTCTATATCATAATGATATTGATTATAACTTCCTCTGAATACTGAAATTCAACCTTATTATAAAGGTACTTAGAATCAATTTACATTTTCTATTCTACGCCTTATTAGAGAAAGCTAAGCTTAATGCAGACTTCTTCTGAAAACTGAAATTCTACTTTGAGGTTTAGGTATTAAGGTGTCTATTTGATATTACGATACGTATTGCATTAATAGAGAGAGCTTAAGATATAACGGCGACTTAATCCTAAGTGAAGTTTCAGTGTTCAGTGAACAATGTAATTTGAAATAAGTATTGATGATGTAGGTTATAGAATTAATAAGAACAAATAGAATTATGACTAAGAAACAGATAAAAAGACTCTTTATTCTGATAAGGGATTACTGACCTATAGACATGGATGTCATTATCTTCCAAACCTAGTAACCTTTTCGAGATTATTCCAATTTAACCGGATGACCTCGTGAACTCAGTTACCTAGACAATACGGAACTCCTTACTAAGACTATAGTATAATAATATGAATAATATGAATCTTCATGTAAACAGGCGCAACGCAAGTTATGCCTACAGTTTCGGATCGTGGCATGCACTCAGTATGCAACAGTCGAGAAGGTGTCGCAGTGATGACCGGACGGTGTGTTGTTGATGTAGTTAAAGTGCTGCAGATGGGGAGCCCTATCGCTGTTTATGTACCGCGAGGAGGTAGAATTTTGTTTTTTGGAAACGGGCGGGTTCTACAGCTGTTTTTATTTATACTGCGCTCATAATAACCTGTGAGAAATAATATTGACAACAATCATAAAGTATTGCGAGAAAAAAGTGACGTCGATTCAACTCTTTATTGTACCTACACCATGGTTACAGCTGTGAAATGTAATTTATGCAAAAAAAGAAAAAAATACGAGTTCAATATTTTTTGAAAATCTCAACGGACTATTTTTTTTTATATACCTCAGTCAAATACCCATAAAAATTGGTCTAGCAAATTACTGGGTGCATCAAATTTGATGATATCGAAGGCACCAGCGCGCAGCGACTAAAACAAAACAAGCAAACAACTCCACCGAATTGCATTTAATTTAAAATACAGACAGCTTAAATCCAAAAAAACAAAAGGACAGCCATTTTACCATTTCAGATTGCAAGCAAAGCCGTAGGTAAAAGCCAGTGAAGCTATATGAAATTCCTAGATATGTCAACATATTCTAATTATTGGTTCGTAATTGCAGTGTTTGTGCTTCTGTATTTGCTAATTGGCTTCGATAAGCAAGAGGCAATAACCGTGAGAGATTGGCTTGAGCTAATAAGCATGTAATATGCACACCAGTGCTTGACACACATCAAGTTACCTATAGGATTAAATAAGCTTTGCTGAAGAACATTTTAACCTAAAATAATAAATTCTGACTACACGAATAACCCGGGTTTGATCCCCCCATCCGACAGGACTCAGATCCGGTAGAACAAGAATTTGTGCGATCCACAAAGGCTTGTTTTATGTCTGGGTATCTTCGTGCATGTCTCTGGGAAACACTCCGCGATACAAGGATTAAATTCCCGAATGCGGGAGTCGTTTAAAAAAAAGAAGATTAAATGAGCATTGCTGAAGAAAATTTAAGGCTGTGCTGCTGTGAATGGATATAGGGGAAGACGATGACCAAAGAAACGATGGATAGATTGCGTGAAAGATGATATAGCTGCAAAGAGTGTTACTTGCAAGATGACGTCAGATAGGAACATGTGGAAGAAGAAGACATGCTGCGCCGACCCCAAACAATAATTGGAATAAGGGCAGGGGTATGATGATGACAGAAAATTTGAGGAAGAAGAGGATCGGTACAAATGGCGCACATTGGGAGGGGCTTATGTCCAGCAGTGTACTGCAATAGACTAACTATCTAATTGATTGATGCTTCTAGACCCTTCGTTTTCAAGGCAACATGAGTCTTCGGGGAAGTAGAGCTTTTAGTGAATGATATGTCTCTTTGATGAGTGTCTCATAGACGAGTGCCTCTTTTTGACTTTCGCTAAAGAGCTAAGTAACTTCGGTAACCTGGTAACATGACAACACATTGACAGTACAGTACATGAACGTACGTAAAACGGCATCTCCCTATTAGGCGTCGTCAAAAGCCGTCAAAGGTCTTTTGACAGAATGCAAAATTGATCGAGAAGTGACGGCCCATACGAAACTGTTCCAATTCTGATTCGATTATTGATTTTTTGCTCGAACATTTTTCAATTCAATCGATTTAATTCATCGATATTTGTTTTCTTTTACGAGAAATGCCAAAAGTCCCAATATCTCTTGGAAGAACTTTTATGACTACAGGTACAGGTAGGTGGAAAATGTTCTCAAAGCAAGAATATTAAGTATCCTCTCGTTAATGAAAAATTTAACGCTTAATATTTTTAAAGAAATACGAATTTAATCAGCGAACATTGATTCAATTACTTCCAGTTCATGTTTTACGGTTCACTGGTTTATAATTTTTATTGTTGATATGAATGTGGGGCAGTGAACGGTCATCGACTCCGCCTAGAGCTGCGATAACGCCAGCACACGGAACATGCTGATAAACCTGACGTATTGTTTACTTGCTGTACAATGTTAATTACTTATGTCCGTATTTAAGAATGGCATAATATGTCAAAAAGAAACGAGTAAAAGAACTCGTCTGCATGGATAGCCGTGTGGTTTAGGTCACCACGCTAATTTAGTTAACACTGTGCGCGACGAGTCGCGGGTTCGATCCCCGCGTAGGACAAGAATATGTGCGTTTCAAAAATGCTCGTTCTGAGTCTGGGTGTCTCTGTGCATGTACATTGTATGTCTGTAAAAACCCCCGAGATAGAAGGATTAATTTCCTTTGTGCGGGAGTAGTTATTAACTAAAAAGTCGCCGCTTAAGTGTTTAAGCTTAGGCTGCTTTTCACCTTGAAATGAAGGGAGGAAAATAGACATTTCAGAACGTAATATGGCCGTTTACTTAAGTTACTTTTGAGGAGTTATGATATTATTCAAAAAGTAATTGAATAAAAAGTAGTTAAAGCTTGTCAAATTAGCTATTCAGCTGAATGTTATGAAACTTAAATTAAAGACAGTTTTCCAATGAAGTAATAAATCAAATTTGTAATCCATCAACTAAAATGTTCTAACAGATTTTATATAATGGGTATAGCTGTTGCCCGCGCGAATGTCGTTTATGGTAGCCTAAAAGTATTTCCAAAGTAGCCTATTTGATTAGCTTATGTATCTAAGGAGTCAGATAACTTCATACCAATTTTTTTTGTAGATTGAGCATGAAAGAGTAACAAACATCTGTCCATACTTACAAACTTTCGCGTTTATAATATTAAAAAGATAAAAAATAACTTAATTTATAATCATAACTGTTAAACACACAAAGTAGACAATCAGCAATAATTTTAATGAGATAGAGTAAAACTTTAAGAGGTTTAAGAGTACCTACAACTTGAACAAAGACTCGGCAGTAACGAAGTTTCGAAGCCAGTTGGTTCTTGTGAAACGTTAGTTCTATTTTAATTAACTAAGTATTACTGGTAGAGAATTTTCAAGACTTGTTTGTATAAGCAGAAATATGAGAAATGTTTTAATATTTCTGTTTTTGAAGGGATGTTTATTATATTTGTGTGTTAAGATAGAGAGAGATTCATATTTATCATATTGTGACGTTTTGAAGCTGTGATAGCCTAGTGGTATGACTGAAGGACTGCCAAGTCACAGGTCTCGAGTTTGATTTCCACGGAGTGCACTGTGCTTAGAAATGATTGTCACAGCTTCCGTGTTTCGGAAGGCACGTTAAAATGTGGGTCCTGCGCCTGATCTCTCTCCGGTCGTGTCGGATTGCCGTCCCATCGGGCTATGAGAGTAAAGGGACAGAGAGTGCATCTGTGTTTGCGCACACGCTTGTGCAATATAATATGCCCCGCATAGCTGGCTGGTGCCATAGAAACATTAGCCACCGTGGCGGAATTCGGTCCGGACATTATTATTATTGTGACGTGTGGACTCTTGATTTTATAATTAATATGAAAACGTGATCAATAGAGACGCACTTACAACTATATTCAAGCACATAATGATCAAAATTTCTATGTCAAGGTGGTCATTCACGTAATGAAATCATACATTATATCAGTGAAGGCGGCGAGCATTGCAATACGCACCTTATAATGAAATAATGTAGAACTAGCAAAATGCTATAAAAGCGCAAGCATAAAATCGAATCTATAATTTCACATTACACGCAAATGCTCGCAGTAAGGGACTTTAGGTATCATGCTGCCTTTGTCATTATCGATTATAGCATAGTTTGTAATTACACCTTCAAGGAATGTTACTAATAAACGTTTTTAAGCTTTCGCGTCTTGAAAACATAGATAACAATGGGTCTTACTCGCGATGTAATTATAGAGTGACCGTTTGTGAATATTACTTTATTAGAAGAGTTTATTGTATTAAGGTGAATCCGAATAAATCCAATGCATTATTATAAAAAAAAATACAGTGTGCACTTAATATCACCTAATCTAGCTTACACAAACAAAAACCCTGACTTCTAAACTAGGTTTATAAACCTGTATCTTAGAAACCAAACCATTTAAATCAAACCATTCAAATGTAAGTATAACTAGTTAACTAAAAGTTCAAAGTTACTGTCACAAACCTACTCCGTAACCTGTCTACAGGGAGCAAAGTTTATTGATAAAAGTTCCAAAAACCACGGAGTTCTTGCTTTAGGAATCAACAAACCCAAACTGTCACTCTTTTCCACTTTACACCTTCAAAAGTGACAAAACCGTCATGAGACACAACAGCAACTTGAAGCTGACATATTTCAGTATTCAACCACAAGTTTCCTAAAACTAAAAACAGCTCTTAAAAGGAAACAAAATATCACGTCACAGATTTCATCTGTAAACATAATTCTAGCGTCAGTTTCCAGGAGGATTACTACCAGCTGTTGCAGTTGAGGCTTTACATTAACGTTTTCCATCTCACTTGAGCTATCTCTCTTTTAACACTGCAACAGTTTTACTGTAAGATCTAACGGTCCTTTGAGACAAGACAGTTTTTAGTTTCTTTACAAAACACAAGTGTATTTAAAAAAAAAAATCTCATAGACAATTCGACATTTTGAGGGGTCTGATGGTCTAGTGGTTAGTGGCCCTGACTGCTATACCAGAGGTCGTGGGTTTCAAGACAAATGTTTGTGTGATGTGTACGGTTATTATTCGGTGTCTGAGTGTAATTAATCTACACATAATATTTATGTATTTAGAAGAATATATTATAAGTATAATCTAGTATTCATAATACAAGCACTGCTTAGTTTGAGACTAGAGAGCGTTGTGTGAAAGTCGTGGAATATTTAGATTTGCACGGCGATAAATCATGTAAAAAAGACTCTATATAAAACAAAACTGTCTCGCCCACTATCGCCCTAGAAGACCATGGTAGTCCCCTAAAGTTGGGAACTAGGAAATTGTACCCGCGTTCGGAAAGTCTGTGAACTATAATACAGAAAGTTCTAGATTGACGTCACAGGCAGACGCTGCGGTAGTTGTGCTCGCGGTAGTTATTTTAGCTAGCCCGTGTTTACGGAACTTTACCTGAATGTCATCACGTAGCGGAACTAGCTTTTGAGTAATAAGCTGGGAATACGGAAACTGGTAACTCTGACTAACTCTGTTTGTTGTCAATTTTAGTTGGTTAAGGTTTGTTGAGTTGTTATCAAAAGCAGATGTAATAATTTTGAGGCTAGCTGCTTTTCCTTTGTGACGCGTGGATAAAAAAAATCTACCACCTTTTCGTAAAAGTGATTGTGTTCTGTTTTTTAATTTGATTTGGTCCCATACTTAATCTTGAAGTTTTATAAAACTAAACCGAATCCAGCTAAACTATAAATGGATTTCTCTAGGGCTCTAGAAAATAGCCCTAGGGTTGGGTTCCAGGGTACAAACTCGATTTTAATTATATTTAAGCATAAATCGATTCTGTTGGAAGTCAGAGCTACTAATCACGATTACTGAGAGTCCAAAAGGAGGGCAATCCATCTCAGTCATTAATGGCATATGTTTGGTCATTAAATGCGTAAGCAAAGACAACTATACTCCATTTGTTTAGGTAGTTAACTAAATGTAAACAATCTTGGCGTTACTTTTTAACCAAAAACATAATTTTTAATTTGGATATTACTGCTTATAAATCAATTAACTATAGTTTTAGAAAATCTGAATGTATTTCAAGTTGTAAAACGTATTTTACATTTTTAAAGATCACATTTTGTTTAAAAGACATACCAAAATTGTTTACATTTAGTTAATTACCTAAACAAATGGAGTATAGGGTCCGACTGCCTTCGTAATATTATTGTAATTAAATAAATAATCCTTATTAGCTGATGAAACAGTATGTTGATGGATGGAGAAGAAGGGAAATCCCAAAGAAAAGATGGATGGATCGTATAAAGAACGATATGAATGAAAAAGGAGTAAATTATATTGTAACGTCTGATAGGAGAGAATGAAATAAAAAGACGTGTTGCGCCGACCCCAAGTAAAATTGGATAAGGGCAGGAAGATGATGATGAGCTGATGAAAATGCTTTCTAGTATGTCCCTTCGTCAATTAGTCCAGCGTGCAGATATCCAGTTATAATCAATATCCACACGGGTGAAACCGCGGAAAAAAGCTAGTTAATAATAATGCGAACACATCACAAGGTACAGGTATGGAATAAAATGTATAATTCTATACGTAATAATAGTACATGTTGGTATATTTTCCGCTTGCTTGAATACATTGATTACATGATTGCGGTGCTAACGGTACCTACATAGTGAGCCGTCATAGGAAATAGTTAAAACAATATGTTACGTGCATAAATGCGAAAATTTTATGCTAAATGTTATACACGAAATGAAGTATATACAATAGATTAAAAAAACCTTAAAAAAACTAGAACATTGATCACCACTTTTGCTTATGCATTGCCCATTTCAGATTTTATTTTGGATTTTTTTTCGTAGTTTGATTTAGCCTAAAAACTGAATACTTAAGTAAGTAATAAATTAACCAGAAACCATAATTAATGAAACAGTCATTTATTAATAATCTGTTTTATACAATACAATACATATCGGATAAAGCATCAAGATTTGTCTTCAAATAACGTTCTTATTACAAACGAATATCTAACTTCCTTTCACGTGTTCAAAATACAAAATATCGTTCTACAAACATATCTCAGACGCAAACTGAAGCGTATTTAATCAAAAGAAACATGGGAAGCAAAGGAAATATACCTTCAGTCTTGCAATGTGAGAACAGCTAGATAAAAAGAAAAAAATAAACTTCGCCCGTAAGAGAAGCAACGGTAGCACGGAGTACTTGTAAACATGGCTCGTAAGTAATTAACGACTTAGTTATTTACACAACATTTTAATTAAGAACTTTTTTCTCTTAAAGTACCACTGCAGTATTTTATAAAAATACTTTTTGTCAGAATTGAATTCAGACTATTTTAAATGGCTACTATAATTCGACTCCATTTCGCTTTTAAACTCATACATGAGATTTTACTTAACATTAGCAGAAATATCAAATTTAGCTCCATTCTCTGTCACAGGAATTCAAACATTAATCGTATCGAAACGTGCCAGTTCTGAAAATAAAGCGAAGCGCCTGACAAAATTTACTTCCATATTCCATTACGTCAACATTTGCTATTAAATTTTATCAGGCGTTCGAATCTCAGTGGTTAGGTTCGGTAATACTGATGGAGAATCTGTCTCGACAAACTGCACTAATTAACGGTGTTTTGATTGGTAATCAATATCGATTTTCAGATAGGTTTTAAGATTAATTAATGGACACTGATCGATGTATTTACGTGAGAATTTATTATAACTTTATTATTTTAGCTTGGTAATATTCACGTGCATATTCAACGCGTTAAAATTGCGAATAAAATACTTTAGAGCTTAATTTTATTAGTCTGATGGATGGGATTATATTAAAAATACAGGAACATCTTTACTGTATAAAGCAATGTACATAGGTGTGATATACTTGTATTATAACTTAAATACTATCTTTTATGTATTTGCTTACACCGTTGAAAAATTTTTAATTAGTACATTCAACTAATGAAGTTAAAAAATAATTTTACGTGTATGGATGTTTTTAATAATTGTTCACCACTAAAGTTACAAGATTTTAGATACCAAGAGGTGACTTCAAACTCTAATTCTCGTTAGTTTTAACCTCTAAATGGAATGTATTTCCAATCACTAATCCATCATAAAAACGAATCAACCGAATTCTCTACATATTCTATAGTAAATCTAGAAAACTTGTGTTGAGTTGTCTAGGTTTAAATACGTGTAGGTATATCCTACCTACACATAATAAAACCTAGTTAATAAACCAGACGCGAGTGTCACTTTTTTTGCTCACCACTCGATCATTCACCCTCGCGTGCGGATTGACGGGACTAAAATAGTTCCAGCCACGGAGACAAAAGACTGTAGACAATACGGCATAAATACTCGTTTGTTAGAACTTCAGGGGACCTACAATCATCGCTATTGTAAGTGTGAAAGAGAGATGCCGCTCTACGCTGTGTAGTGCGCCATCTTGCTTTTAAAGTCAAAGTATTATTACTTTGAGACGTAGTGGTACGTTTTCTGCTTGGTTTAGGATGGTGTTTTATGGTTAATCACTCGTTTTATACGACTAATTATCAGTCTCTTGTCAGATACAGACATGTGTTCGTTATGAATGCAAAGCAAGATGTAGGTTTAGTCAGGAACAAAAACATGAATACTCGATTAAACAATTGAAGTTCGAGTTCTAGTCAAATGATTTATGAAATAGTGATTTTTTTCTTTCAAATTAAACAGTTTTTGCTTAGCTTACAATATCAGGAATATTCCATAGCAGTTTTAAAAAAATCGGATAAGAAATCTACTGCAACTGTTTGGTCGAGTATACATGTTTTTGCTCGTAACTGTACCTACTATAATGATATTTCTAATGGCATATGTAAGTGTTGATATGCTACTTATGTCATGTCAATGACTCGTGGAAATTGAGTTGATTGGCTGTACATTGAAAATTAACTATTATTTGAGCTAAAACAAAGAAGTGAAGACAAAGGAATCAGAATTGGATTACGTCGTTTTATTACAGAAATGTAGAGTTTTATCCTTCTGGCTACACTGTCAGTCGTTAATTTAAAAAAAAACGGATCTTATAAAATATTATAATCTTCACTCCCATCGCTGTCCAACGCTGGACAACGCCGGAGGCCTTTGCTCAGCAGTGGGATCTCAGACAACAAGCTACAAAAAAGACATAGTCTTCTGCAATTAAAATCCCATTTTCTAAAACGAACGATCACCATTTTCACTATAAAAGTTTTGTTACAATACAAATTGTACCCACAATAATTGTTAAGTAGATCATAAAACATTAAAAAGATAATTGCTACAAAGAATACCTAGTAACTATACTAACTACCTGTCCAAGGGTGAACCGTTGAAAGCTACTCGAGTTAAGTCAATAAATCGATTCTTTCGATTCTTAAAACGTCCGTTGCGGGCCAATTACAATTATCTATTCTCACCGGCATTAGACTAAGTAGGACGCTAACGTTGATACTAACTTAGTCATGGACTATTATACTTGCCACTTATTTCGAGGGTTTACCACTTCAGATTTCCGATTCCAATATTTGGAAACCAGGTTTCTTTCCTTCATCGTTTGTCAGTGATGTTTTAAGATAGTTAAAAAAGTGCATACCTTTGAAAAAGTTGCGTTGGTTTGGTAAATGCCTGTGTTTGGGATCAAACCTGCCACCAACACATTCTACTAAATAGTTTACTGAAGTGGTCATAATACTTATAAAAACAGTAAATATCAGAATGGACCATATAAAGATTCCCTATAATACGAAATCGGTTCACGTATTCAGCGGTGATGAGTGATGACGTAATTAAGAAACACATGCATTGATGAACTCTGAAGTCATTACGCTGCTTGTTTAATGTTTAAAACAGTCTATTATACCAGAATACCCCTTTTTTCTCAGGTACAATGGCCTAATGTCAGAGATAATTCGCCGTTCAAATCTATTGTCTGAGATACAAACCGACATCGGATTCTCCACGGCCTATGACGTCACACGAGCATTTGTTTAAAACAAACTATTTACAGTTATATGAATTGGCGAAATGACAATCTTATTAAATAACCAAGTAGGTACTTTGTTCACTATGCTACTGCCAAGACTCGCACGTTGTAAAATGAACTCTAATGGAATTCGAACAGAGTCGTAATTTGCATGAATGCGGGAAAAACAAAGTTTTATTTAAATGTCAAAATATAAACGAGTACATTCGTCATGGAAATAAATAGAATATTATTGGGTGATATATTTTTAAGGACTCTAAACCTTATTATCCGTGAATAATGACGGATTTTGCACTATCAGGTAGTGGAGGACCTACTTTAAATTATACGACAATGTATCAGAAAGCTGTGGATAAACAATTTTATGTAGAACAGTTTACGAGTTGTTGCCCGCGACTTAGACCGCGCGTTCGGTTATAGCTGCAACAACATTCCCCCCTTTGATGCAGTCGGTTAAAAGTAGCCTATGTATCATTTCATGATGACAGCTAGCTCGATACCAAATTGCATAAAAAAATGATCCAGCCGTTTCTAAATTCTAATGGCCGCTGCGGACTTACTCCGAGTCGGTCCAAACATTTCAGATAAATATGATTTATTTTATGATTTAATATCCTATATTGTGCATATTTTATGTAATAATCCTTTACTTAATAGTTTATTCTATTGTAGTATTATAAACAACTTAATTTATATTGATAACAGGTACAAAAAACTCCAGCGAAAACAAATTAGCAGAAACAAAAAAGAATGAGCTTCAATCTTTATTAAAGGGACTAAACAATCAAAACAGTCGGAGGTTTTCATCCTCATTGTCAAAGTTAGTTAAAGTAAAATCGATAGGTTTCAATTGAATTAAGTGTCGGCAAGTTCTGATTGCGTCAAAGACTTTCAGAGACTATTAAAGACTTTTAACGTCTATTAAAGTCTATAAAAGTTGCTTTGAGTTTTAGTTAGCTCAGATAATATGGTCTAAGTTAAATAACCTAATGAATGTTGTATTATATAGTACTGTCATAATAGCGGCATTAAAATGATATGGTCATTTCTTTTTTAATTCAATTTAATTTATTTATTCAACCATACGAATTTATTTCATTTTAACGATATGTTGTAAGTAACTTTACTTACAGGTTTTTATAGTATCAAAGTATAATGTATATAAATAGTATATGAATAACATATTGAGTAATATTGACTGCACGGATAGCTGAGTGGTATAAGTCATTGTGCGAATAATCTCTAAGCACGACGTGTCGCGGGTTCGATCCCCGCGTAAGACAAGTATTTGTGCGACCCACAGATGCTTGTTCGGATGCCTTTATGTATGTGAATTGAATGTCTGTAAATTAAATTCCTTAGTGCTGGATCGTTTCCTAAAAAATACACTGCATTATAATTAGCTTTTAGCAATGAATTAGCTCAAATATTAATACCATCATTTTAATATTAACCTAAATTACTCTTTCGATTAGTATTAAAAAGACCTGACGGCTGACCTCTTGATATTTTCTTCAAAACAAGTCTTATTTAAATTTAATCACCTTGATCTTATTAAAATCAATCTTATACGAACAGTCAGCAACAACAGTTGATGTATACAAAGAAACAGAAAACATATTTAGACCATTTTCACATAATACCATAACGGCGAAAGTAAAATATATGCAATAGCCGCAAAATAATTCTCCCCTCTAAAACAATCAGGTAAAAATTTGCCTATGTGTTAATTCAGAGTGTCAACTTACTCCATACATACTATACTTATAATTTTGACAAAATGAATCCAGCCGTTTGAGCGTGAAAGTGTAACAAATATCCATCCATCCATCTACCAATACGTTCGAACTTTTGCGTTTATATCAATAGTAGGATTATGTTCATTGACTTTTTTACTGTCTCTACCCGGAAAAGGGTAAACAATGCTACTTTGATTCAATCTGCATTTAAGATACGGTATCAAAGAGATCCTAATTAAAGAAGTTACAGAATTACCTAAGCGCCGCTTTCAATGTATAGGTACTTGTACAAAAGAAATCTAAAGAGAAAACGATTCTCTAAACTTTGTTAAAATTTCTACCTTTCTAAAGGTATTTTTTGTTAAAACTATTATGTATGGATTGTATAAGGAACGATATGAATGAAAAAGGAGTAAATGATAGTGTGACGTCTCATAGGTAAGAATGGAAGAAAAAAATGTGTTACACCGATCCCAAGTAAAATGGGATAAGGGCAGGAAGACGATGATGATGATCTATATTGAGTAAGGCCTCCTGTGACAGTCAAACAGTTAGATCAAACATATAGTTTGAATCAAACTATTTGGATTATCCTCTTAACGGGCTTGCTCCGAGCTCCGTTCCCCCACCCCGCGTCTGGCGGCCCCTCGCACTGGTTACCCTGGTTAGCAATAGATGCATCATTTTGTACGAATACCTATTAATCACTACATATTATAGAACAAAGTCCTCCTCCGTATCTGTCTGTTCGCGATAAACTCAAAAACTACTGCACCAATTTTCAAGCCCTTTTCACCAATGTGTAGAGTGATTCTCGAGGAAGGTTTTAGAATATAATTTGTTAAGTTTTTGTATATACTAAAAACTATAACGATAGTTTTTGGAAATGTTGTTGGAAAGTTACAATAATTGCGTTTAATACTGAAGAATTAGGGAATGTTTTACAGCTATAACCGACATTTACGCGGGCGAAGTCGCGGGCAACAGCTAGTATATACAACGTTGATAAAAGCGAGAGGCATTAAATGAAACCACATATTCTGTATATCATTATAAGGCTACACAACAAAAATCAAATCAATGTAAGCAATATTTTTATAATAACTTTCGTGAGGATGATTCATACTTAAAACGTTATAACGGTTTACTCACGCGTATTTATCGGGATAGCCCGACTAGTTTCGGACCCAACCGGAGCCAACTAGATAACTATGCCTATAAAACTTTGTCACCTAATCAGGAAGATACAGCATGTTCAAACTAAAAAAAAACTAAAAAAATATCCTGTGACTAAACTATTGCTTACATTGATTTGATTTTTGTTGTGTAGCCTTATAATGATATACAGAATATGTGGTTTCATTTAATGCCTCTCGCTTTTATCAACGTTGTATATTTATTTGGATTTATTAATTATCGATGTCACAATGTTTCTTACATATTCTTGATTCATTAGCGTGAGCGAAAGGTGTGACGACCTTAACATTTTCTATTCTAATTGTGTACTAAGATCTAACGGTGACTGGCTAGCTAGGGTTGTCGTGGCAACGAGACGGAGTTAATAATAATTAGCTAACGATTTTAATCTCTTTGTATTTTTTTATGCCATATTTCTTTTTGGCGTTTTGACAACTAGTGTACCTGGCTTTAGAAGACATTTAATGGGTTTTTAGGCTTTCGCTGACAATCAGCGCTGAGGCTCTGTCTCGTATAGGGTCTCAGCATTATACTAAGTGAGGGCTGTTTCACGTGGATGTGACGCATATTAAATTTCATCTTATGTGTTCTCTTATACTCGCTTTGTGTTATTCTTGTTGTAGTTGTTTTATTTACAGCTTTTACTCTAATTTTTGTCATACCGGCGTTAATAAATGTATTTTATTTCTCTTTCTTTCTATATAACATAGCGTTTTATTTAATGGAGAAGATTCAATTGATTTAGCTGACTTTTATCCTTAAACTAACTATTGAACTTTGCCCATTAGGGGGACGCATAAAGTTATTATATTTAATTTCATTTCTTTTTCCACTTTATTTACTTTGGAAAGAATTATTTCATAATTGAATAAATATTAGAATTCATTTATTTATTTTATTAAATACATATTTGAATTAATTTATTTATTTTGTGAATTAAATATTTTAATTAATTTATTTGAGACAGCCCTAGAGTAACTTTAGATTCATAGCAGCCGTCGCAGCCGTCGTGGCTCGCGATCCCTTCTGCAGACAATGCAGTACGTACTCTACGTAGCAAGGAAGTTCGGATCGCAGTC
The DNA here is from genome assembly GCA_941860345.1 of Chrysodeixis includens. Lineage (NCBI taxonomy): Eukaryota > Metazoa > Arthropoda > Insecta > Lepidoptera > Noctuidae > Chrysodeixis > Chrysodeixis includens. The sequence continues at coordinate 3,724,508 of OW796107.1, read as the reverse complement.
CGTTGGTGGACCAAGTATTTGCCATAGCGGCCAATTTAGTTGTCCGACACAATTTAGACTAAGTTGCGGTTGCAATGTTGCTTGAGTTTCGGGAATTTCGAGTAGGTATTAATTAGGTAGGAATTATGATGTTGTATGTTTTTGCTGGATAAGCTAGAAAGTGTTGAGTATTCTGCCTATAATTTCATATGTATAAGTCTAGTTAATTGCACTATTTATCACTTACTTAGATATTTATTTTTAAACTTGATTTTTATTTGTTGACTAAGTGTTGCGCCGATCCCAAGTAAAATGGGATAAGGGCAGGAAGATGATGATGATTCGTTAACCAATAATATGCAATGAGTAGGTCCTTGATATGGTTTTTCTATGAGATACCTCTATTCTAATATGAAAGCGAGACGGCATAGCTCCCGGCGTAGCTTTACTATGTTTAGAGGTTACACTGAAGAATTATAATTAACAAAAAGTATTTAATGTTCGAAAAAGAACATACTTCAAAAGGGAACATCATCACCATTCCCCTGCCCTTATCCCAATTATTATTTAGGGTCGCCACAGCATGTCATCTTCTTCCACACGTTCCTATCTGACGACATCTCGCAAGTGACACTCTTTGCAGCCATATCATGTTGCACACGATCCATTCATCGTCTGTTGGTCGCCTTCTTGCCCTATATCCATCATCCATCCATCCATCTATCCATCCACATTCATGTCCAGCACCTTCCTTACCACGTGATCCTCTTTCCTCCGCATGACATGTCCATACCATGACAGCTGGTTGGTTACAAATGGGAACAATGTAAACAGATTTCTAATTAAATTTCCAACACACAATGAACATAGTACGTATGAAAGGTTAATCACAATATTCATACAGTTGCTGTAGTTGATCTTACAATGTAATAGAGTGCAAAACAATAGAATTGATGATTATTTTCCTCAATTTAACTTGACGTACAAACAAGATGGAAGCGATACCTTTTGTTTTTCCTTCGCACGTGATTATTTAGCGGTATTGAATCTTGTTTTTGTCTGAAAATGTATGAACATTGTATGATTTTTTAAGCCGACTTTAAAAGAAGAAGATTTCTCAATTCGACCGTGTATATGCTTCTATTGTTAGCGGATAACTTCGTCGTTTTTCGTTGGAAAGTAGACATTTCCAAGGCGGTTCCATGATAAGGAAGGCAGGGTCTAATGTACGCCGTCATCGATAGTGGCGAAGGTCTTGCTTACAGAGATGACGATAAAAATACAGTTACAATCGCCCTAAGGAAAAATATACGTAGGGAGTATGTTAGGCACGTTGGGAGAAATAGCGAACTCAAATCAAAGATACGGCCTTTAGTTATAAGGAATATTAAAATAAATTGATTGTAAAATTAATTGCCTGTTTCCTCTAATTAAACTAAGAAATTTATCAATGCATATAAACCAATCAATGCGAATTCTTAATAAAATTAAATATGGTACTTAACATTGATTATTAATTCTCAATTAGTCTCAATGCCGGCCGGCTTTTGACGGCGCAACGCAAATCAAACGAACTCTATTATTTTCATTATCAATGAAAATGCGCGTGCGCACGATTTGTCCGTAAAATGCACGTCGCTTCCAAGTGGTTGGACTTTTAGCCAGTTGTGACCGAACCGTCGTGTCTAACACACGTCTCCGCGCGCTCTCGTTATTCAAAAAACGTGGTACGACCGCGTGTTAACCATGGTGAGTGTTCTGTGTTTTATAAGTGTTAAAAAATTATAGATTTAAATTAATATTAGTATTGAAAACCCGGTTTTAGTCAAGAATTTATTTATTTTATCAAGAAACACGTATCGAATACGAACCAAGTTGCTAATCTTCTCCATTTTCCATGGTGATATTTTATGGAGCGTATAATAAAAACAAATAGTTGATATCGAATTTGTATGTTACATACAAGCATTACATTTGCTGTGCTAAATTAAAACGTATGTGTGGTACTTTTAAAATTGTTTACTAAGTGTTTTTTACTTATCTAAATGATTATTGTGCAATCAAATAAAACCTTCACCTAAAAACGCAGAATATGCAAAAAACAACTGACAGTAGCGTTTGTCTTTTGTTTAAGATCGCGAAAACATGTGATGAAGTGATAAATAATGGTCACAAATATATTTCAAGGTTTATTGTATCATATTGTTTTTGCTTGCCCGCTAACTTGCCCGGAGTCTGGGGAACCGGCTTTTGGCGTGGCTGTATGTTTGATCACAAGTTTGGGAGCTAAAATATTTCACGCGAATCTGAGACTTCCAATTGTGGAAAGGAAACGGTATTTTACCCTGTGTAGAACACTGTCAGGCTTCCACAACTGTAATATTACTTTAAGAGGTGGTAGTAGACTCTCTGTATGCCAACCATAAGACAAAGCAAAGTGAAATGTTGTTAAAGAGAGACACAGCTCTACAATTTATAGAGCACTATCTCACTTCAAAAACTGCAACAGGCTTCATTAAAAGACATATTGGTAGGTTCCTGATTGCTGAAGTATACATTTTTGGTGTAACTAATGTAATTTGTAAAATAATGGCTAATCGTTCAATAAAAAACGTTTTTGCAATTAGATCTGAAATTGTAGAGTCACGTGCCCAAACGAATATAAGCATGAATAATTGTTATGCATGTGTTTATTTCATACATTACTTATCAATTTGGCGTTTTAATAATCGCGAAACTAATTCGTAGAGTTTTTTACGTAAAATATTTGTTTTGTAGAGTTACTATCGATCCGCCTCAGATTTGCACGGGCGAAATAGTACTGTATTAAATATATTATTATAAATCTTCCATCTATACCTAGTGTACTTTTAAAGATATAAGCATATATAGGGACAGACAGAATCAAGTGACTTTGTTTTATACAATGTAGTGATGAATATTTTTCACAAAATTCAAAAGATTCGGTACTAAGATAATTACTTGCATTTTAATTAAACGTGACTTTATTATGTTCTCAAAGTTAACTTTGTAAATTGTTCTTGCGATCTTTTTGAAGGTCATCTTTTACATTATGAATAATTTGACATTTCACGCGTAAAAAAAAACAATACTCTTTCTGTTATAAATCTTTAAAAACTTAACAGATATGGAACAAACAACTTGAATGTTATTTAATAAACAACAACTTAAGTACAACTAATAAAGACAATTATGCATGTATATAATAAATCCTTTGAAAACAAATAAAGTAAAAAGACATTTATTGTTACTAAGAAAGACAAGGTTACAGTAAAATAATACGAAAAGTATCTAAACTTAGTAGTAATGAATTAAAACTAGTAGCAAAAGGAGGTGGCACATCTAACGCTGCAGCTGTAGCGGACCGAGCACGATCCGTCACAGCGCTGATTTTGAGCCATTCCTAGAACCTACTATCTATATTGTAAAGCGGGAGTATAGGACGACACAACTTTGTATATGTAACGACAATTTTAAAACCTCCTTTAATAAAATCCAATAGTGGGAGGCTGTAACCATAGATAGAAAATCCATGTTCATATCAACATAATCCCACATGCATAGTATTAGTATACAACATAATTTATTAAGATTTGTGCTAAACTTGATTCAAATGAGTGCAAGATATGAGATATAAGACTAAGAAATTGTTTTGATAGTGATAATTATAATCAGTTTTATATCGCATACATAATAAAGATATTCGTATGTAACCTTTGTGATATAATGCGGTGTTTGCGATTCGCTATTTTGTTAATTAATTTAATATGTTGTGCGTGAATTTAAAGTGTCAATTTGAAGCTGTGATAACCTAGTGGGAAGACTGTAAGACTGCCAAGTTCAAGGTTTTGAGTACAAACAGATTGAGATTTATTTTTGTGCACAAATACAAGGCATGCATCGATTTTTTAGATTTTCCGTGTTTCGATCGCGTCGGGTAGAGTTCTCGTAGGGTTATAAGTGTCAGGAAACTGAGAGTGCACCTGTATTTGCGTTTACGCTTGTGTACTATATCCTAAGTCCTGCTCATTTGGTCAGTGTCTTGTGATACGAAATCAAGAATATGATCATGAAATTGATTTTTTGTTTGGTCTTTGTAGATCAATTTTAAATTTTATCTCAAGTAAAAGGAATATAAGGATTAGGTTGTAAGTGGTAAAGGGTGGTTTAACTAACCTATTCCGCTCCTGAACTAATTGTAGAGCTACCAATCTCTTTAAAAAATAACAAATTATTTCTAATATTAATACATACACGCACACACTTTCACGCACACACGTGTCACTAAACGATATATTGTGTTTGGTCGGGTTGTTCACTAACTCGACACAAGAGACTGGACACATGTGTGTCTAGTTGGTGAAATTCAAATTAGTGCTACTTATTATTTCGTCATGTGGACACGCCACAATTTTTACAACTGGACTTTTCGTCAACTGGACACACGGTCGTATTATACCCGATTCTGGACATTCGAGATAAATACGACCGTGTGTCCAGTTGACGAAAACATAAAAGTAATTTAATTTAAGTTTCCCATATGGGCACGCGTAAAAATTGTGGCGTGTCCACATGACGAAATAATTAGTAGCACTATTTTGAATTTCACCAACTGGACACACGTGTGTCCAGTCTCTTGTGTCGAGTTGACGAACAACCCGTTTGGTCACTGCATTGTCCAGTGACGTCATGAGTTCTCACTTCATAAGTTTTTAGCTGATAGGTTCTTTTCCCATTCTATCTAAATTATTTACGCTATCATAGGAAAACTAATACGATCATAGGAATATTGTCGTACGTAATTTTATATCAGGTTATAAAAAAGACACGACGCGGACGTTAAAACTCGGACCATCGATATTTTATGGCACACGTGATGTATAGCTTTCTGTTTGACGTCAAAACCGTTGATATTTTATAGTGACACGTTTGACTGTCAATCAATTCCATCGAAGTCCAAAGAATGTCGTTTCGGCAATATTTTGCAATGACGTCACAATTCATCAGTTTTATATTTTAGCTGATGACTTGTGAGTGACAAGTGCAGTAGAAATATGTAGAATATGGTAAAAACAAGTTCTTTTATACGTAAACAATAATCAATACTAGACTTTCTATACAACCTTTGTTTATTGGGAAAATCTCATGGCAAAGTTCTTTCTTTAATTGTATTATTCCTTAAGTCCGGAAATAAATACACGTTGAAGTAATTTGAATTATAATAACACCCTGTATTCTACTAGATATGTTTTTATATAAGGTGTTAGAATGTGTAAAATATTAGAGTTACTGTTTTTGCTTTAAAAAAAAGCTTCTTAAAGTCAATTTCGATTAAAACATTAAGAACTGGTAAAGATATGTCGATTTTGATAAAATGCTTGTAATTTCAAAAGGCATTTTCTTTGTAATTGCTGTAAAGAAAATAATTCATTTTCATTTAATAAACTAAAGCAGCAGAAATATGACCACGTGTTTTGAGCCCGCCATTATCAAAAAACTGTCTCTCCTTTCTTGGCTACCTTTAAAACTACTAACCATAATTAATACTCATCTACTACACAGCTGTAATGAAGTTTTATTCGACCTTGAATTTCATTAACAATGCGGACTCCATCCAAAGATTATCTGAAAGAAAAGAAAAGAAAGGACTTAAGCGATAACAAGCCTATTGTTACCCATACTTACTTTTTTACCATACTTTGAAAGCAAAATGTAGAGTTGTTTGAAGTTTTAGTTCTACTTATTATGTTGACATGAAGAATTGTTTTACTTTGAACGTTTATTGCAATTTCGTGATTCTGTTGTTTTGTATTGCTTAGTATAGTATTGCTGTCTTCACGTTTATCTACATTTACTTTCATTGTAAATAGTTTCTTAGCAAGGCGAAATATTCCTTGTTCTAAAGCGTCATTCTCCATGAATTTACACCAATAGTCCAGAACTCTACCACCAATGTTTAAGGTTTTACTGTTGCAGTTGTAAAAACGAAATGCCGCTCTACATTGTCGCACGTTGTCTCTCTCCCACAACTGCAACAATTCCTTTAAGAGTTGGTAGAACCTGGTGATATGTAAGTGTTAATTCTGCAAATAGGATATATGCTATCTTTTTTACATGTCATTTTTTTAATACACGCTTGCTGGAATCGACATTTCCTCACGGGCTATCCTGAGAAATAACGTCGAAACAAAGTCAGGGTTCATCGCGTCTTTTAAAGACCAGAAGTTTTTTAAATCTATTGAAATAGGTATTTAACCCTATTCAAAAATGATTGCGAAAATGTGTCTTAAACTTCTAATAATACCGGAAAGTAGTGCAGCAAAAAGCGACGGTTAAACTCCAATCGGGAATACAATTAGATGCACTCCGCACGACAGGTTTTCTAATAGGCAGAGACACTAGCAAGATAAACCACTTTTATCCTGGGAAAAGCCGGGGCAAGGAAAACTTTACTGTGGTTATGCTAACCCTAGAACGTTTCTTGAATATATTATAACGCTTTTACTGGTCGGTTAAGGTATATTTTGAAAACGAAATGTCATTTGTTTTGGGAAGAAGTAGTTAGCTTTTGATAAATGATTTTGGTCATTTTAAAATGACGCTAAGTAAAAAAGGGTAATTGAATAGACGCTCTAGAAATGTGTTCTTGAAAATGGTTGTTAGTGGTGTAATAAAATCTATAAGGAAGAATGAAATAAAACTATTAAGGCTTGGACTTGCTATCGCATAGATAAACAAATAATAAACTGAATAGAATAGGCTATTTGAGCGATAAAAGAAAAAAAACGTGCCCAATATTTTTCTTGAAACCTATCTGATCGACTAATTAGGTTACTGCCTACAAATCGTACAGTATATCTAGCAGGTGTGCAGTGACCAGACTACTCAAAACGTAATTCATGACAAAACTCATAGAGTTTTGGATGGAGAAAAATCCTGGTTACCTGGACGACCAGTCTTTAAATCAATATTTATTCTTTACAATAGCATGTATCAATATATTATTATTTCAAAATCTCAGAATATATGTACTCTACATAAATCTAGAATATCACCAAATTGTAATCTATTCCCATTCACCCTTCAAGTCATCCATTTAGTTTATTACTAAGACATCTAAATCAAAATTGATCACTTGGTTCACGTCTTGCTATATATCAATTCAATACAATGAAATAATATTGTAACATTGTAACGTACAGTCAACCACGTTGCTACAGGAAGAATGTTCTGGGAAATTCGACCTTACGGCATTGAAATAAGAGGCTGATGTTAATATGTTGTTACAAGTATGGTATTGTAACTATCTGTACACATGATACGGACCTCACATGAGGAAAGTCGTAATATTTTGATGTTTAAGACGATACTTTGATGTAGCTTCATTCTAAACCACAATCAAAATGGTAGAGGTATGAGCTAACCCCTCAAAAGTTGATCAACGTAAAAATTTGTTAGTCATCTGTCAAATCTCATGTCTCCGTCGTGATCAATTGATTTGACAGCAAAATCAATACTCAATACACATTCCTTTATTAGCATTCCAAGTGTTATACTGATGGTACATTTTATATAGAAGCAATATAATCAATAAATTGATCATTTGATCAACCTTCTAGAAACCGGAAGTACCTGTGCACTTACTTTGATTTACAGCTCAATGAAGTACTATCTAAGTATTTGCTTCATTAATCATAGGTACCCTTGATAACAATGGGATTGATCTAACCATTTTTACATAAATGTAAAAGAGAAAGAAATAGAGGTATAATATATTCCACGATTCCAGTCTCAAACTAAGCAGAGTTTGTATTATAAGTACTAGAAAAGTAGATAAATAACACCCAGACACAGAACAAATGATCCCACGACCTTTGATATAGCAGTCAAGGCGACTAACCACTATTCCATCAGGCCTAAATATTATCTATTTTACGTAAATAACCTTTTTAGGTATAAACGACGTCTAATCATGAGAGAGAGTAATCGAAATATACGACAGATTAACGATAGTGATCGAACATTACGAATAGGAACTAATATGAACGAACAGGATAGGAAACCACTGTTACATCGCTTAACAAGCAAATCTCGTCGTTTTATGCAAATATTGATGAACGATACTCGACTGTCAGTCTGACACTAAACGAAGCTTCGGAAACTGGTGGTAATCCGTCCATCAAAAAGGGAAGTGGAAAACACATGGACGATGTTGAGGTCTTTTTGTAAGTACACTCTATACGGAAGGTAGGTCCAAAGTTAGGTGAAAAGGTAGGATCAATATGCTTTGAATGGTATGAGGATAGTAGACACATTTACACATCAAGACACCTTTGATTATGAATCCATATTACTAAGGGAGGTGTATGTGCATATAGTGCTAATGGAAGTTTATAGGTGTAAGCTATAATGCCTTACATCGCAGGTTATTCTTAAAGCTATATGCAAATAAAGTTTTAAGTATCCGCAATGTATACTAAAATATAAACACGAAACGAAACTTGATACAGTTTTATTATCGATTCGATTGAGATTTGGCAAAAAAACGAAACTGACACATTGATTGATACTATTTGATTCACATAGTTTTGTCTGAACCAGGTTTTTGTTTCACATCTTAATACACTAATTAATTTAACCTTGACGTTCAAAGATACGCCGACTTATCGGCGTAGCAACATGACAAGGCATTATTAGGAATCGATGCAAATCGTATACAATGTAGTCTTTAGATGTAATGACTGTATATGTACATTAATTATTAGGATACTTTGGCTCAGCTATACCAACACTAGAAAAAGGAAGTAATATTGGTATATTGCACCATATTAATGGAAAAGGAGTAAATGATACTGTACTACTGTACTAGTCTGATAGGTGAGAAGGAAAGAATGAAACGTGTTGTGTCCACCACAAGTGAAATAGGATAAGGACAGGAAGATGATAATGATTGGTATTTGGTACCAAATCTCTTGCAATTTTAGTTCACCTGGACCAGTATAAATTGATCTACCGTTGTGTGAGACAAATTAGAGAATTAAAGAGTAACTGACTCTGTCACGTCGACGACCACAATTTAAATGGGTTAAGGACGAAAGATGATGATCAGAGTTCCTTATGATAATGAAGCATCGTATCTACAAATAATTTTGATATCAAGTTATACAATTAAAATTCAGAGTTCAAGTTATTTGCTTTATACATAAAAAGATTTGTATACCTTATTAGTCTCCGTATTTCAAAATGAATTCTGTGAATGTTCTCATTGAATACCTCCGTAAATTAGATTTCGCTGTTGTCTCTTTGCCCTACTCGTCCGACGATTCCTTTTTAATTTGTTAGTCTCGAACAAAGCCCAGACGGAAACAAAGATAGACCTAACCCACTATCCACTGCCGTTATATGGGACAACATTATACTCAATACTTTACTTGCTCTGCACAATGTATACATAGGTCTTATATTAGGTGCATAGGTAATTGTTTTATTACTAACAATATGTTTATCACCGTTATAAATCCTACATTCCTCGATCTTATTAGGCCGGGTTTCATAAGACCGGGTGACTTTTAAAGGTTTCACCCCGCAAAAAATAAAAAACTGTAATGAGGTATATCACCGTGTAGTTATCATCTAAATGGGCATAAAAACTTTTATTCTAATCGGCATGCACATAGATTTAAAACTAACTAAAATACTTTTTAAATCTCAGAAAAATCTGCGTTCCATTGACATTTCTTTTTTGTAATGTTAGTGCTTACCTTGGCATGTTTTTAATAACTTACTTTAAAGTATTAAAAATATGGTAGTGTTATATACTCTTTTGTTTAACCTGCAAAAAATATGACATTGTTAGATGTTTTAGTTTAAGTTTAACCTGCACCTTTCAAAACATTTATTTATTTATATTAAAGACTAGCTGCTGCCCGCGACTTTGTCTGCGTGGTATTGAAGATGTGTAGTGCTGTACAAAAAGTAAAGCTAAATAATGTTTAATGCCAGCTCCCTAATACTGTTCCGTTCCAAACTATTTATATTAAAGATCTCCAACAAAGAATACACAAGGTACATTATAAACATATCACTATAATATTTCTCAATATACACCGATTGATATCGATATCTCGTTAATTTAGCGATGATACGACCAACATCACGACCCCGGAAATATTCGCTTATCTGGCCTTGGCTTGGTCAAAACAATCAAAAGAATCAAGACAAGTCTTATACAGATTAATTTAAAATTATAAATCGTTATAAAATTCAAAAATCGTTTGCCTACATAAGGGCAGTCGTATTCACGCTCCAAGTAATATTATAACAACAGCATTTTATTACTTGACGTATAAAAACAGTGATCGTCTATTGTTATTGAAGGAAACATTTTTAACCAGTTTGTTTGATAAAAAACGACCGCAGATAATCTTCAAGGCAAATCGCTTAAGATCACTTAGGTACAGATGTAATCAAAAGTTTTAAGATTTAAATTAAATCATCTTTGTGTAGACATTCAATTTTTTTATGAATTTATCTTTATGCACTGGACAATAAAATTGCTGTTTTTATTTTCGTCTTCTGGTGTGAAATGCTAATTACTTCAACGGGATATGTCGCACTTCCATCGACTAAAAACACCCCGGGCCCCTTCTACTACCAAAGCCAGCGTCACGGGATGGCTAGCGCATGCTCTGCGTGACTCTAATGTAAATGTGCCGTTTCGAAAATAAATATTAAATACTGATTTTTTAAGATTTTATACTGTAAAACGAGTCAAGAGTCTTTCGATGCTGACTGTACCATATCACGTATAGCTCATTTAGAAAAACTAAATAGTTTCTTAACAAAAACTGTGTTAAATCGATTTTATAAGTTTCGCGTCGTATTGTGAATTAAATAATTATTATTATACAATATTACTAGTATACTCAATACACAAGGTCATATTTCAAACACCGCAATTTTTCTTAAAAGGATGATTTTACCCTTGTATCGCGGGGGGTCCCACAGACATTCAATTTACATGCGCAGAGACAACCAGACTCATAACAAGCCTTTGTGGAACGTACAAATTCTTGTCCTACGTGGGGATCGAGCCCGCGACACATTGCACACCGTGGTAATTGGCGTGGTGACCTATACCACTCGGCTATCCGTGCAGTAAATTCTTGAGCAATAGAAATGAGATACTGCCATTTCATATTTTCGCCTTGGCGAATGACAATCTTTTGAGTTGGTAGCTCCACACAACTTAACATTCAAAAAGTTCTTAATAGGAGCCAAATTTTAAATAATATCTTTGAAAAATTGTGACCTTAGCTATAAGAAAGGTTAGCAAAATGACATTTGTCACCTCTAAAGATCATTTAAGAATTATCCCAATTAATATTTATTTAACCTTCATGCATATATTATATTAATATATAGATATTATTGTATCCTTTTATTGTTTAAACTGTTACTGTTCATCGATAGTTTAAGCTTTATAAACCTGATTGCAAAATCAAAAAAGAGAATACAACCTATCATGAGCTCATCTCAGATTTTCATTTTTAAGAAGCTACAAGACATTTGCCTATGACGCAACAGTTTCCCGGGACAGAAAAGTACGTCCGACGTCCGACGCCAGACGTCCGACGTCCAACGTCCGACTTCCGCGGTACGTCCGACGTCCACGATACGTCCGACTGGCCGGCAGATACCTAAATACGTCCGGAGCGCTGCGAGCCTTTACGTTCTTATTGAGAGCCCATTTTCTGGACACGATGCAATATTACAAAATGGCTGCTTTCAAGATTTTTCACCTTGTTTTCTTGTCTGGTTTTCCTTCCGTTTTAAGATGCCTACTACTGGTTATTACTCAATAGTCAGTACTTAGTTTAATAAGGAAAGTGTTCAAGGAGAAATCGTGACGTTATTTGCGGTTGAAAACAAAGCTTACTCATTACTGACAAATTGTTTATTCAAAACACCATATTTGAAAAATAAATTTGTCAAATTCGATACGTATTTACTAAAAATACCCGTTTTATTCTTAATTTCTTCTATCTGTAAACAAGGGAACGACATTTCATAACATCTCAAAGAGAAGCTACATTACTGTAACTTGATTTTTTTTAGCATTTTTCCATAAACTATCGTTCGCTTCAAGCTCGTTTATCTTAGTTCAACCGAGTGTAAAGTCTGTCGAACGAAAGTCACAATAATGCACGTAAGGGCGGATACATCCCCCCTTCTCCCCCCCCACCTTAGGTGTGACGTCATCCACCACCGCAGTTACCTAGCAACAGTAAGGACGTCAAGCCACCCCTTCCTCAGGGCGTATGCACGGTTACACTGAAGATATTAAATTATGTCTCTCAGTGAGTTAAAAAAAGTTTAATATTTTATGGTAGGATAATCCGAAGATGACGCATTTTGTAAACAACCTTAGGTGCATAAACAATATTATGTGTTGTCAGCATCTCAAAATATTGGCAATTTTTTTTCACTTAAGTGCTTTGGAAGAAATAAATGCTATCTATATGGCACTAAGTTACGGTGGCCTTTGTCTAGCAATAAGGCAGAATGTAATAAAAACCATTGAAACCATTATCTGTGTTAATCAAAAAGTTACCAAGTTTGGCGCCTTATCACTATTTACCATTTTAAAAATAGCACAAATAAATACAGATAAAAAATAATGTGTTGAACTATAGAATAAAAAAAATGTTTAATCGCATTAATAAATTTAAAATTAGAATACATTCAAAGTTATTCATTATCAATTCAAACATAAATTTATGTTTATTGAAATTTAAATATCAATTTAATATTTGGTATTAAAATTCTTTAAACTCGACAGCACTATAAACTAGCAATTTAATACTCAATGTTTTACAAAATAAGGTCGAGAATTCTAAAAAGAGAGTAATCAACTTTGTTACGTAGGAGTTGGAAATTGTGCAGAAAATTGAAGCAAGGTGAAGCACGTTACGTTAATAGTGACCAAATGAACCGGGAAAACTGTAGCGCTGGACATTTTTAATTTCGCGGCTAAATTTATCGTTTGCCGCGTAATGTTAATATCTAGTTTGTTTTTTTATTTCTATTTTTAGACTTGCAGAAATAGTGGACGCGCTCGATCTAATATTGATTAAAATTAGTTATCGATGAGATTTGATTAAAATATGTTTTCATTATTCTAATATAATTATTATAGCTATATTCAGTAACAGTTTCTTCAATAGGTATTACTCCCGGTTTCTGGAAGGCTGATCAATTGAATCTGCTTTCAAATTAACTGATCACGACTATGATTGGTTGACCATAAAACTTACAACACAGAGTTTAACATGAGATTTAACTAATAATTAACAATTTTTTGTGTTAATTAATGTTTTAGAAAGCACGGGTTAGTGATGTTTGAAATGACAATTTGAACTTTACAATGGCAAAGAACGTAACACCGCACAATTTTAAACGAAAAATCGTTTACGGATACATTCAATGGGTGCACTACAGTAAGTACCTATTTTCTGATCCAAATTAAGGAAAATGGGTTTCTATTCATTATTATAAAAAATGCATAAAATTTTCCCTTAAAAAACTTGTTACGAAGAACAAATCACAGTAGTTATCTTCGTTAAAGACTACCTTTGTATTTCTTGGAATCTTCAGCAAAAATCATAGTAGATACCTATTAAAGCCATCCTCCGTATTTCTCAGAATCTTCTTAAGTATCTAAGGTACATAAATCGAATATTGAATAACCGTTTCGAATTCAGACTGTGCTCATCTCGACTGCCTTGCAAATACACAAGACAGGTAGCAAAGCAATACAGACGTACAAACGTACAGACATACACAACCTCTGTACAATTTCACAGTTCACTTTGTACCTGCTCCGTACGTCTTGGCCACAGAATTAATATCACTAGAGTGCTTGGTATCAGAATATCGGTGATATTGACAAATTTAGTAATGCTTTGCTGTTATTTTAATGGATAATAATAAGAAAATACGTATAAAATATATCAACGAAACAAAAGTGTAAAAAGAAATTAAAGATTTACAAAAATAAATATTATAAGAATATTAATAAAATTCTTAAAACAAATATCAGGATAGGTACAATAATTTCAATTAAAATAAATTACAAATTCGAAATTACCGCTTTCAAATTTCGAACAATAGTTTTCTTAAACTTTGTTTCGACTAAAACCTCCTTAGAGCGACCAAAAAGTTTAAACTACACATTTGCGAAAAGAATCATTTCAAATCAATCATCACATTCTCGAAAACTTGTTGACATATACTTACTCACTTATCTTACGTAAAATCCATGAAAAAGGGGTTCCATAATCACTACGAAGCGGACCTCAGTTCCGCAATACCTAGTTCTACCTAGTTTAAGAATCCCTGTACCTACGCTAGATCGATGCGTCTTACTTCGTCGAGTGACCTAGTTACAACGGACCAACTATACCTGTCACCTTGCAACTGGTCGCCGAATGCAACTCGAAGTTTAGATCGCTTTTAAATTGAAATCATGTACCGGGAATACCGGGATGGCTTTTGGTACGGAAATGTGGGAATATTTTCGATTCTGTTGCGAAATTAGATGGGTTTTCCAATAAAGTAGTAAGCTGTTTCTGTTTGCTGTTTACACTGTGATTTTATTCTAAATGTTTGGTTTTTAAAGTCGTTTTTCATGTAATAAAATGTTGGATGAAACATGAGATCAAATATTAGTGTGGCTTTGCAAATTTGAGAGATATTGATTGTTAATCATAAAAAAAGTCCGTGTCAAATTGAGTTATTACCTAATAAATAATGCAGGTCAAAGATCAAAGGTGATTTTGACATTATGTTAGTAGGACCTGAAATCTACTCAATCGGAAAGTCATGTATCGCGTTCGATTAATGCTTGTTCTGAGTCTGGGTGTCTCTGTGCATGTGAATTGAATGTCTGTGAAACCCCCCGCGTTACAAGGATTAAATTCCTTAGTGCGGGAGACGCTTTTTTTTAGGTATTACTTAAAGACGTAGTAGTAAGTATTACTACAAGAGTCAAGACATAACATGAAGCCCCTCTAGTTTTAATAATTATTAAGCTTGTAAATTTAATCTCTACATAATCAATTTAATAACATAATAATCTATTAACATTACTTGTTTGCACGTCCACCGCTGATCTTTGACCTCTTAATGACAGCTATTCATGATAGAAAACCTGCATAGTTAATTATAATTCATAGGTACCTACCTACCTTAATGATAGGTATACTTATTAGTATATTATCAGTCATATTCCATGATTTTAAACGAATTCGTTTCTGTTACTAAAGATAAAAGAAAAAAGGAAAAGCTTAACGAGTCCCTTGGCCAATATTTTTTCTAGATTTTGTTTTACAAAAGGGAATATGATACTGTTGGGTACCGAGTAAATATTATGACTAAAAGTAAGACTTCAATACATGAGTTGTCAACGAACAGACAGATAACTAATAGCTAGAATTCTTACACAGTAAATTTCCAAAGAAACATAGAGAACCCATGTTCAGAAAATAGCAAGCAAATAGTGGTTAAAAGTATTATAATGATGTAAAACAAATTGGAATTTTTACACCAATAATTGCACAATTTTCGCTGTGAATTGCTGTCGCATTGCATTTGCAAGATACATAATACCACTGCCACACCCCGTCCAAAGTACATATGAACATCGCAAAAGTAATAATTGCAATATCACATTGTATTAACAAACAATAATTATCCCAGCAATTTAATTAAGATCACAAAAGGAAAATTCAGCGAGCAATATTGAAAATTTCTGTTAAATAATAAAATGTCTGCCCGCGAAGCTATTGGTCTATTTATAATGAACGGATAATTGGAGCTGAGTTTAATTATAAAAATGGTGTTTCAGCTTCCATTGCAGTTTATCCCGACGTACTCGAATTAAACCCTGAGGGAAAATGGATTTAAAAATATCCCGATACCTGCGTTTGAATCGAAAGGTTTTAATAAACAAAGCATGGTATCGACAGTTCGCGGAATCATTCCGATTTTTTACTGACGTGGAAATCCAATAATTTATTGGATGCAGGTAAAAAATGCTTTTGTGTAAACTGTATGTGCCTATTTTTTGTTATTAAAATTGTATTTTAGTTGTTGCTCTGGCAACGATAATTAAATGGAAATGATACTTGTATTGTTGTTGATAGTTCTTGACACAAGACTATTCTTAACAAGTCTTGTAGAAGCGAGAAGGCACAAGACACTGGATAGCGGCGTCTCACTTCCTCAACGGCATTACTGCTTTAGAAGTTCATAATAATATATTATGTACTAGCCGTTTCCCGTGACTTCGTCAGCGCTTATCTCTGTTAATACCGCAAAAACGTTCCCTAGTCTCACGTAGCCTGTTGAAAAGTGTTAATCCAGGGTAAGGGTAGGGTTAAGGCCAGCTAACTCCATACCAAATTTCATCGAAATTGATCTAATAAACATCCTTCCATGCATTCATACTTACCTTTATAATATTAATAGGATAAAGATACTTTATTTTGCAAATATAGGTAATATGTAAGCATATTTGCAAAATGGGTGGCATATGGGTATCTACCCATATTTTGCCATGCGGCATGCAAAACCAAATGTGTTAGAAACGCAAAAACAAAATATAAAAACAACAAAAAATACAAATAAATACTATAACTGCTCAAAAAGATATATGTATAGCGCTTATATGTATATAGTTTAGGATAGCAATTGCGTTGACATTTGAAACGCTTATTGACATAAATTACAGACGTCTTCCGATTCAAAGGGCCTGTGATTAGCGTAGGTACCTAATGGGTTTGACTCGACTCAGGTGACGTCAGATGTTTAGATATAGTGAAGTATGTTGGTGAGGTGAAAGGTGAACCGATCGAAAGGGCGCTTAGGAAATATGACTAGTGAGGATAAAAGGAGGTTGGTTATAGAAACTGCGGTAGATGAAAAGCAGTAAAATAATAATAAAATAAATAACCGTCCATGTCTGTTCTTCCATAGAGCAAAGGTTGATGACCCTTGGTAGGTGCCCCATTACGTTTTAGATTAAATTTCTCAACAAGGCCTCTGCATGTTGGACCCGTGTCCCCGTGTAAGCATTTAAAAAGGACCGGGTATCTTCCCTTGAAGTTATCCTGTGATACCTCCCGTAAAAACCTCTTAAAGTATGACTTGCAGTTGATGAAGCAAGATGGCGCATTATACTGAAGTGTAATAAAGTACATGTAGAATAAAAAGTCCAAGTCTAAAATTGGATGCTAACTTTCTTCAGGGTTAACGATTTTAGTCACCCGCGATAAAGCGAATTGTTATTTAGGCAGTCGATTTTAGCCGCGCGGCAAAAATCGTGTGACTTGAGTCACCCGCGTAAATCTCTACGTAAAATAGTTGTTATGCAGCCGTGTGGAAAATATTACTATCTAAAACTGTCTATCTGTCTTCTTATCATAGGCTTATCTCCAAAGATTGCTAGTTAATTGCACATCTTCTATTAATTTTAACGATTTATATAGTTTCCTTATTTAATTTTATAATTTCTTGCAGTCAATGATATTTATTAATTATCCTTAATATTCTGTTTGGTTTCCAGGTACATTTATATTTTATAGTAATATTACATGTATTTTACGATGAGGTAGTACTCAAGCTATTTAATAGCCATTTATAGGAAGGATTCTATGAATACAGATAAAACTGTTTATTAGCTGTAAATAAGGCTCTAAAGTACACAGTTGCCGCTGCTTCTAAAAAATGCGATTATAGTTTTAAGAAATGACAGGGAAACAAATATAATAAATTAATGTAAGAACGTATAAAATATTAATAGGTTTTATAAGTAGAAGAACAAGGATAACACTGACGGAAAACAACTGAAGAATCCTGGCTTCGTAATTTCAGATTCCGTCTCTACATTTCATATGTAACTAGAGACTCGCCACAGCTTTGCACGGGTGCAATACTAATGTATTATACATGTAAATCTTCCTCTTTAAACTTTCTATCTATAAAAAAACAGCATACAAATCCATTCATTATCATCATCATCGTCATCAGCCTATCGCAGTCCACTGCTGGACATCTTCAAGTGCACGTCACAGATCTGTTTTCAGCCACAAATCCATTGCGTAGTTTTAAAGATCTCAACTTACATAGAGATGGACAGACGCGGAAAGATACTTTGTTTTATACTATGTATTGAAGAGCATTTTCTTCAGTAGAGTCAAGCCGAGATTATAAGAAGAAACACATCTAAGACTTCATATAACAAACAGAGTACAGAATAACCATCTAACGAGCAAAAAATCTGTCTCCAATTCCAAATTTCTAGTAATACCAAATGGCTTTGAGAACTTTGAGAAAATACGGCTTGACTCCTTAGCAACAGTCTGAGACATACATGAGGCAAGGTAAGTCTTTCATATTCGATGACTAGACTCTCTTACATAGAGTCTGTACGACAATATTCCCTTAGTAACTAAAATACTAAAACACCGTCGGGTATCAGAAACTTGCGTTGTTTGTAACAATATTGTCTCGTCAAGAAAAAATACCTTTGATTCATACGATATTCCGGTATCACGTTTCAATAACAAGTAAATGTTCTGTTTTAAAACTGCGAAATGCAGAAAATCGCGTTCTTTTGTAGTTTCAACATGTTGTAACTATTATTATAATCTCTTAGAAGGACAATTTTGTACATACATACAAACATATCGGATGGGACTAAATGGAAATGTCTGCATTTTTTAGCACTTACTACAAAATCAAGTTTTAATCATATCTATACTTATAAAAGTATCAAACCTTCATACCGATCAAAAATTGGTAATTACTTTTATCCCAAAAAAGAGAAAAAGTTACATTCACAACCTTTTTCCAACGTCACTATTTGTCTAAAATACCACTAAAAACACCCAGCAAAACTACTCAATATCTCAAACTCCATCAGCAAAATGGCAAACGTTTTACCCACCTATACTTCTGCACTACATTTAGCTCTATGATGCTATGTCTTTGACTTGTGCAAGGTAGGTTGTACGTACACCTTGCTATACCTATACGCTAGCCCGGCCCGGCTCGTCTCCGAGATGAAATTCTGCTCAATCGATTTTCCGTACTGTTAATGCAAGCCCCGGGGTAAAAAGGGAACACTGCACTTTAAGCGAAATTTCTTGTCTTTAGATAGATGAAGATGACTCTTCATTACTGGAAATGGTTTATAGAGTTGGTAGGTATGTTTTTGTGAAATCAGGCACTGATTAAAATCTATATTGTCCTTTTTATGAAATGAATCGATGGATAATTAAGCTGACGTTAGTTATGGTTTAAGTTTATTTCTTTTTAATGATAATTGATATTGAAACAGAAATTGATGTTTTGCATTATTTAGCAACTTATAGGTAATTGGACACTTTAGAACTATTTAATCAGTGTCATAATGACATGAATGTATCGATAAACATAATAATATGTATAAGTGAGATTACGTACAAACCTGTATAGTTTATACCTCCACACTGGTACAAAATTTCCTATTTTTTTGTAACATTTCATTTCAATACTCTTTTTCAAACACAAACAAGTAAATATGAGAGGCATTCCAAAAAAACACTTTTAAAGCTTTTTGTAGAGCAAAATGTAGGCAACATAAAAAATCGTTCGGCGACCCGATTGGCTTAGTTGCTAAGTGATTACACGAGCTATATTTGTATGTTTCGTAAATATTTGTTCGCAGTACGCTCAAATACACAGGACTGTATTGGACACCAAAATACCTGGAAATGTTGAACAACCTAGAGTATCAGTTTTTTATTAAAACTGTTTTAAATCGAGTGGGTTCACAAAACCTACTCGCGACTAGAAATTATCTGATTACTGTGAATTGACATATCGTTAAAGAATATTCACATCCTTCGTGAACGTTTTAAAAACAAAGCAAAATGACGTACCAAAATATTGTATGTATATATCGGAGAGGTGGTATATGTCGAAGAGTTCGTATACCTATCCAACCTGCGTGGTGTAACGCCGATGCCAGTAACAATAATTATGATGATTATCTGTGGAACGTCAAGTATGACAGTTGGAGTCTAGCGACTGAATTACTTGGGTGTGGTCTGTACTACGGAGCCGTGGAGTCTTGGAAGATGAACCCAGAAGGCGAACGGACGGAAGTGCAGAACTCGCCAGCGTTTCACAATATAATCTGTTATCATCTTCCACGTGTTTGTAAAACCAATCATGTAATTGTAATAAACGATAATCAAGCGATGTAACGAAGACTTTATTTCAACAAGACATTCAATATGGCTGATGAAGACTATCTAAACGCTCTGCCAATACATATCCTGTCCGTCTCATCCTACATCAGAAGTGGGATGAGCCCGCTGCCCACAGAGAAATAATGAGCCAGCCCCTACATAGAAGCAACGATGATATTCAACGAAATTTGTTGAAGCTGCAAAATCGAAACATTTTGACAAGTTATAGAAGCCATGAAAACAAAAGAAGAACTGAGCGTCACAATGTTAAACGAGCACATCGAAGGAGTCAACCTACAAGGAGTCCGGCTTTCGTCTGCTGCAGTCGCCGTGCCGCGCCGCGCCGAGGAGCACTACACGAGAAGCTACGGCGGGAATGGAGAAGTCGACGAGTGCTGCAGTCACAGCGGCTGCCGAGAGGAGGGTCGACGTGTGATACTTTACCAACACCTGCGTACATTGATGCATCCGGTGAGCAGTTTTCAGTTTGTTATGTTAGCACCGTAAAAAACGGAATGACCGTGACGGCGTCAGATTGTGTGATGCGATTTGGTAGAAATGGCGGTGTTGCCCGGTTCTTATGCTGTAAGTTCGAAGGGGCGCACTTGTCCAGTCCAAATGCGTTGAAGGGTCGAAGGGGCGGTGTCATCCGGTCTGCAGTAGGCAGTCGAAGGGATGCACTTGCTCGGTCCCGTTGTGGTTATGATTCGGGTGCTGAGGGCTCACTAATGAGAAGAGTCATCGAGTAATGTGGTGTGTGGAAGGTGGTCGAAAGGATAATGTCGTCCGGGCCATGCAGCTGATAGCGGCTGGTTGAAGGGACACATTCATCCGGTCCAACCTTAAGTGTTCATTGGTCGAAGGGACAGTGTCGTCCGGGCCATGCACGTGTGGCTGGTCGAAAGGACACACCCGTCCGGTCCAAATTGATACTGTGTGAAAAATTGTTGTTAAGTGATCAGAAAAAGGTGCCGTCCGGTCCATGAGTGGTCGAAAGGACACACGCTTTTTCTATTCTGAGACAGTTATAGTTGTATGACTGATGACAGTAACATTACGACTACTAGTCATAGCTTGTCAGGTTGGGCGAGCGGGTAGATTGATTCTGCCCATGTTAGATTGAGGAGGACGCCTGAAGCTCTTAATGTTGTAAACATATTGGTTGATCAAGATAATGATCAGGTATCTGACACATCGCGCGATTGAGTTTGGTGGCCAGAGGCAGCTGGCCTGAGGCGAGGTGGCCAAAGGCAGCTGGCCCGAGGCGAGGTGGCCAAAGGCAGCTGGCCCGAGGCGAGGTGGCCAAAGGCAGCTGGCCTGAGGCGAGGTGGCCGGAGGCAAGGAGGCCAAAGGCGAGATGAATGAGGTCGCGATATGTGTTGAGATGTGATAATGATGAGTTAAAAATTGTGAGAGAGAGCTTCAGAAATCCCTCTAAGTTAATTGATTACAAGTCAGTAAGAGAAAATTGTTTCTGGTATAAGTTGATTAGTACTCGTGATTGTCTTAAAGCGATGTTTTGTTGGTCAGAGATGACCGAGCGGTGGTAAATACTACTTGTGGTATTTTCCTTTACAGATTCACACGAGGACGTGTGATGCGTCAGGAAGGCCGTATCGGAGAGGTGGTATATGTCGAAGAGTTCGTATACCTATCCAACCTGCGTGGTGTAACGCCGATGCCAGTAACAATAATTATGATGATTATCTGTGGAACGTCAAGTATGACAGTTGGAGTCTAGCGACTGAATTACTTGGGTGTGGTCTGTACTACGGAGCCGTGGAGTCTTGGAAGATGAACCCAGAAGGCGAACGGACGGAAGTGCAGAACTCGCCAGCGTTTCACAATATAATCTGTTATCATCTTCCACGTGTTTGTAAAACCAATCATGTAATTGTAATAAACGATAATCAAGCGATGTAACGAAGACTTTATTTCAACAAGACATTCAATATGGCTGATGAAGACTATCTAAACGCTCTGCCAATACATATCCTGTCCGTCTCATCCTACATATATTTATGCCTCTCGCACGTTTATTCTTTAATGTTGTAGTATTACCTAATTAATGCGTATTTATTAAATAGTAAATACCTTATTAAATAAAAGCATATCTACAAGGATTTTTCAAAATGAATGTTCTCTTTTCCGTACTATATAACATTTTTTCTTTTTTGAAGCACTTAAGTTAAGACTATTTTCACTGTGGAAGAGGGATATTGCTCTATATTTTTGTTTTTTGTATGGCGGCTTTTCGTTTTCGCAATGGCAATAGTTTTGATTTAAGAATGACGTCCGTATACAGATTTGGTTTACACGACTCGTCAAATACATCACTCTAAAACCTGGAGTGATTTTCTGCACTAGTAGGTGTGTAAACGATAAATCAATTAAAATGAAGGAGTTCGGACGGAAATAACTAGTTAGTCGCAAGATTTACAAGCATATCCAAGTGTAATATCCATAGCTATGACGTAAGCAGACTACCAGCATACTAGACTAGGATCTCAAGAATATCGCCACTGGTGTAACAAAAAGGTTTTATGCATGATTTTTACTTCAAGTAAAAAAAGGTTTGCGATAGTTCTTGCTCTTTCATTTTGCAATATATAATTGTAAGAAATGTGCTATTAATGATAGATATTTAAAGTGTCCGTTTTACACGTGTCATTATAAGAAAATCTCCTTTAAACATAAGTAGATACTTGGAATCTACGAAGCCCTAATCAGCCGTGATTTTATTAATTCTAACTTCTTTTAGCGTTTTTTCTTGATTGACGGTTCGCAGCAGCATAGGGACGGACAGATACCTACGGGAAGCGACTTTGTTTCATAATGTGTAACGATAAATTATCCTATCCTATACGCTTTCCGCTTCGCTTATTCCTATTTGTCTGCTAATGAAAAAAATTAATAGAAACCAGTGTGTTAAGTACAAAAACCGCAAGATTGACGTTCTGTCCACCGCTCCTCCGTCCACACGATTGGTTTTACCGCAAAAAGTATGGATTGGTCGCGTATTTATAAAACCACAGCTATTTCAGGATAGGAATCGAAGTGTATTGAGTGTTACTTGGTTTATTTACAGTGGGTTGCCAAATTATTAGGGACAGTTGCAAAAACACGGTATTGATAAAGTATTTGAATTAAATTAATTATAAAAACACATTTTTAAATATGGTAAAAGCTTTAATATGATAATACAACTATTTAAGAATAATTACATAATTCATTTACAATTAAATTACGAAAAATAAATTTTATACAAAAATAAATAAACATACAAACAAATAAATCAGTACTTCGTGACATTTCCCTTTGCCTCAATAAGGGCTGCTATACGCCTGGGCATACTCTCTATGCACTTTTTTGCACTTTCTTTTATGTTGGGGTTGTGGTGCCACACATTAATCAGCTTTTCGATGAGTCTGACCTTGGTGGTTATCTTCTCCTTGGCTATTTCTGCCTTGGTGATCTCCCACAGGTTTTCTATGGGGTTCATGTCAGGAGAATTGCCAGGCCAAGGTAGAACTGGGATGTTGTGGTCTGCCAGGAACTTGGTAACGCTCCTGGCTTTATGGCACGGTGCTGAGTCATGCATAAACACGAAGTCTTCACCGTCTGGAAACCATTCTTCAAGTGTCGGCAATAGGCGAGTTTGTAAAACTTGGCTGTACTGGTCTTGTTTCATGGTTCCCTGGACGATGTAGAGGCGCCCAACCCCTTTGGCGCTTATAACTGACCACACCATTACCTTAACAGGGTGTTTCACCCTCTCTACAATGCAGTCAGGGTGGTATTTTTCACCAGGGCGTCGCCTGACAAAGGTGCTCTTATCGGCTAAAATTTCGAAGGAAGATTCATCTGAGAAACACACCTGTAAAAAATGAAAAGTTGCTTATATTTTTGGATTTAGGTACTTTAAATTAAAGAAAATATCTAATATTGTACAAACTGACCTTACTCCAGTCCTCAACACTCTTATGGCGGTGTTCACGAGCCCAGGCAAGACGTTTTTTTTTCATTGCATCTGTCAGCCTTGGTTTTTTTGCGGGACGATGTCCTGTCAGGCCTTCCTCTGCCAACCTACGCTGCACAGTTCTTTTGGAGATATTAATTCCAGACTCCTGAACCATCTGGGTTAATAATCCAGCACTTTTTTTTCTATTTTCTAGACAGATGTCCCGTATTTTTCGGTCTGTACGTGGGGTTGTGATGCGTTTTCGTCCGCAATGACCTTTTCTTTGTGGGGATATCGGCTGATCCAGGTCCAAAGAAATTTTTATTTTGTTTACTGCTGACTTAGAAACACCAGCAATATCTGCTATCTGCCTTTGGGAATGACTGGTGTGTTGTAAGAGTGTTTTAATTTCGCTTTTCTTTTTCGGGGTCAAATCACATCCTCTACCCATGCTGAAACCCAAAAAAAATAATTAAAAAATATAATTATTGCAATAATAGGCACTTTAAATGAATTTTATAAATACAAAATAATAATACTTACATTTATAATTAATTTGAGTCACAAAATACCAAAATAACTTTGCTAACAATATTAAAATTCGACTTGCACTATCG
Organism: Chrysodeixis includens; assembly: GCA_941860345.1. Classification (NCBI taxonomy): domain Eukaryota; kingdom Metazoa; phylum Arthropoda; class Insecta; order Lepidoptera; family Noctuidae; genus Chrysodeixis; species Chrysodeixis includens. Next base: position 3,699,633 of record OW796107.1, on the reverse strand, counting down.
CGCGTCTTCAGCGAACTGTAACACTCACTTAACTTAAAAAATTATAGAAAATAATCTTACCATCGAACTCTTTAAAACCACTTATAAAATAAGTCATAAATAACAAGCAAACATAAATAAAATATTCCTGCATCACTACACCACTTAAAACTGCAGTCAAGTGCATCCAAAGTGAGAAATTGTTAAAAAACGTAAGTGTCCCTAATAATTTGGCAACCCACTGTAGGTTGGAGGAAGAATGGTTCCGGCTTCTCAGTTTTGGTACCGTAGCTGTATTGAAAAACACTTGAAAATATGCTGAAGTTAAGTATTTCGACTTTAAGAACATATTCAGGTAAATATCTAGCAATTTTAGATTAATTCGTCACCAAAAATGAGCCAAACTGACCTATTTAGATCCCAAGACTAAAACTGAAACATCGGTTCTTGTAACATCCTTCTATAGATAAATCAGTAACTATAGATATCTCCTCAACTTTACTCTTCATTAATTTCCTTAGTAACACTTTTTTCCCAAATCAGTTTTTCCCAGTCTTAGCCCACTCCGTTCCAAAATTACCTTCAAATCACCCAATACTTCCGCAAACCGTCTCAAAACAGTCAAAACAGCCTACCTACATACACCTTCTCTCAACCTTACTCTCCACGCAAGATGCATAACATCCACACATACCCACATCGTACCGTATCGATTACTCCTGTCCGTACGTCATCGGGATTGTGCAGTTCCTGTTCTCAATGGCTCGGCAACACATTTGAGACCATCGCTCTGTTTGTGCACAAAATCAACGGCGACACACTTAATAATGCTCCGATGGACTTGGTTGTCCTGTTAGTTGTTTCTTTTTAATTTCGAGTGTCTGAATTGGAATGTTTGTTCGAAAATCCTTGAGAAAATAGTAGAATAGTATACGTCGTACAACATTGATTCGTACATTTTTTGAGAGGTATTTTATTGCTTTAGTTTCTTAGAATGACGTGAAGAATAAAAATTCAAATTTGAATTTTGATCTGTAATTGTGCAGAAAAATTATGGCGGAATATAACACTTAATGCGAAAAAATAATGTATTCTGACCTAAGAGATGAAAGTTACTTCAAAAAATATTAAACAAGCATATACAGGGTGACTTCGAAGTCGTGGGTAATATTTTAAACTAAGACACTATTTAAATTAATGATACTAATTGCATTAGGGCTACTTTTACGCATTTTCTTTCTACGGAAATGTATACGGTCGATATGAGAAACCTTCTTTTTTGGAATCGGTTAAAAGGACCTTTATAAACTAACTCTACAACTTCAATCTCTAAGTTTAAGTTACCTTTATAATATTCGCACATTAGGAAACAAGCAACTTAAACATTAATAGCAAATCGTAAATTTACCTTCGCGTTCACTCACAAATTATAATAGGCCTATTATTCGCTTTAATTTGCCAATTAGGACCAATAAACGAATCAATAAAAGGTGTTAATTATTGCATTCTAATTATACAGAAATAGTTCAAGGTTTCCGATTGTATTTCAAGTTTTACACGAGCTTCTATTCTAAAGGCGAAATTGTGGATTATACTTAAATGATACAACGCAACGGTTTACTCACGCGTATTTATCGGGATAGCCCGACTAGTATTAGTAAGTATATTTTTTGATGTAGAAAAAAAGTCGACTAAATATAAAATAAATTACTACTTATATTTTTTTGTTTTGTGGATTATAGAAGCGAGATATGGTTATGCTGTGTAGTTTGCTATTTCGTTTCCTCGCTAGCGACAATCTTGCTATAACGATATTTCTATCGTGGTATTTTGTAGTGGGCCACGAGGCCCATGAGTGTTTTATATTAAAAAAACGTACTTTACGCAGTCATAATCTTTATCAGGTTTAGTCGTATTGAATACAACCCAGTAGGTATATTATAACAATGTAATTATGTAAGTATACTGTACATTATGTAAGTTTCCTTTCCATGAAAAGTTTATTACTGAACTGAAATGTTTTTTTCTGCACGATAAAGTAATAACTTTAAACAAACATTAAATGAAGTGATCAGTGGCGTGCACAGGAATATGACACTGGGCATGCCGCGGCCGTGAGTACTTACTAATTTGATCATAGTAAAAAGTATATCAATCATGCGACCCACCCTGGTAGGAAGTGAACAGGTCATTTAATTATTACGTACAGCTACTGGAAGCTGCACAATAGGGTTAAATATTTTGACAGAGGTCATTAAATGTAGGAAAATCTTAACACCGCGATTCAGGAATATGACGTCATCGTGACTGCGCCATCTAGTATATCAAGACGGCAGTTTGTGGTGTTACTTTGGGCGTAGATAATAGATGGCGGTGGTGACTATTATTGACTTAAGTTAAATGGTTTGCTGCAATGAGTAAAGAATTAGCGAAATTATTATAACTACCTTATTATAGTACCTTTGTACACCGCTTTCCTATTTAAGTGCTTGATTTATTTGTATACATAAATTGTTAAATAAATAAACTACTCACCTAGTCAGCTAAAATTTTCACATATTCAAGGTTCTGATTAATTTGTTGTAACTCGTGTACACATCTTTAGACACAATTTGAATCTTTTTACTGACAGACAAATGTAAGAACTTGTTATTTTTAATAAACACACTTTGTTAACACACACGTCACAATCAAATAACATTTCGTAAAAATCAACAAAAATCTGGTAAAAGCGAATCACTACAATTATTATAGAAACTTAGAAATTAACTATTAAATATTCACACTTTTAAATGTTAAAATAAAATATATTCTAAGAAAACTAATAATATACTGTCCAAACAAAATTGTAAACAATGCACAACAAATGAAAAAAGTAATATGGCCCCCGCAAAAAACTAAACTTTTTAGCAATTCCAACAAGTAAAACCTTACCAAACAATAATGCACAAAGTGCATATTTGATTTACTACTAGATAACTGACTATCACATTTCGTCGGACTACTTCCGAAGATTTCCGATTACGCCCGACGATTGCCGAAGCCCCGAAAAGCTCGCAGTTCTTGCGACGCTAAGCGCCTTTAGATATTCATGGATGTGTGCGTGAGCCTAGCTTACGCGGCGAGCGGCCGCCTGTCTTGGTTGTTTAGGTACATTATTTTGCAGCGCCGCGGCCGCTTGCTTATCGTTAAATGCTTACGTGTGTAGTTGCTGCCTAAATATTAGGCGTTTTTAAGTTATTCCACTTTGTTTATTCATTTATTTACTATTAACGACTATTATTATTATTTACTATTATCGAAAATTTTAAGTAAAGCACTGCTTTTGTGCCTCTATGGAGCGCACGCCCCTGGAAGTGATATTTTAACAACAATTTTTTATGTAGAACAAAATGCAAAATTGTATTCCTTTTGAATATTTATAGATAATGATTGTTACGTTATAAACGTTATACATATTATTACAATTATCTGCTTGTTGCTCGTGAAAATTTTAAAATTGTTTTAAATTGAAAATATGTTATTATTTTCTTGAAAATTGAATAGTCATTGTCACTCGCTGTGTTGTTAGGATTTTAGTGATTTCATTAAATTGATTCAGGTTTTAGAGGTTATTGTGGAACAAAGGAACTCACAGACTGATAAAACCTATAAACATTAGACCTCTTTTTTGGGACAGATGTGTAAAAAAAACAAAAACTTTTTATTCGTATTTTGAATTGAACTTGTCTAATGAATAATACCTAAGTAGTTCCCATAGCTGGAATAAGTGCTGTAATGTGTTCCCGAAAACCACAGTCGTGTTGAAGATAAAATGTGGCTTCGTATAAGTTTCGAGAGATTTAGTGACCATTTGTAATTATATTGCAAAATCGTTAAGGAAAATCAATTCTGGAAAAATATAATTGTTAGTTAAATACCTGATTTCCATAAATGGAATTCGATTGGGTCAATCCTTTAAAAAAGGTAGCAATATATTTGTAATTAAGTGAATAAACTCATTAGAAAATGAATTTTCAGCTTCAGCTGGGATAAATAAAACAGTATAAATGTTTTTTTTTTAATAACACCGCAGCTATATATTTGTTTGCATCAATATATGTATACTTACTATATCACAGGTATGTATTTGTTTGTACTTTGTATCAACATATACTTACTATATAGGTAAGATAGGTTCACATTTCGTTTCGGTAAACAGGCTGGCAACACCGTTAATTAATCCGTGTCAAAATTAGCGCCAACTGACATGGTAGAGTCAGTCAAGTAATAGGATCCCTATAATGGCATTGCATTATGTCTGGTGATATCAGTAATGTACCACAAAATAGCAGTCAAACACAGAAGAAAAACTTTGTATTGCATTCCGAAAAAATGGATCTATTTAAATATTTTCTTGTTTTTTTTCCTATAAGTCTTACACATAAAATTCTTGTGTCACAATGTTAGTTACCATACTCCTCCGAAACAGCTTTCAACCGACTTTTATGAAATTGGCCAAAATTTATTTTTGATCCGCGAATTCTGTTTTTTTTTTTGGGGCAAATCTTTCTTATCCCGGGAGTATTACTAATGCGTGCGAAGTCGCAGGCACCTGCTTACAACTTCTTGCAACCTGCAAACTGCTTGCAACCTTAAAGCAAAAAAAAATCCTAATACCTACACTACAACCACAAAACTCCAAAAAGCTAACCAACAAATCAATCGATCCAAAAATCCAACCACATTTCCAGTTAATTCCCTCTTCCTTTTAAAAATGGGAATCGTATAATTTCTGCGTCGGCCTGTCAGCTGTCTCCCATACAATGGCAGGTAATGTTCTAGTCATACCACAGTATAATAATAAACAGTATGAAGTCTTCATATGAACAGGCGGAACGTGAGTTATGCCTACGAAGCTACGATATCAATCTTTGCATGATACAGTCGCCAGGGTATCACAATGACAAACGGATGAAATGATATTAAATAATGATGTTGATGTCATTAAAATTTTGTAGATCGGCAGCCGATATCTGTTACGTACAGTAACAGCTATAGGTAATAGTTGTTACTATACGTAAGAGATATTTTAGTTTTTATAAACGGGTGAGTGTGGCTTGCGAGATGACGTGTGAAAGAAGAAGACATGCTGCAAATAATAATTGGGATAACGGCAGGGGAATGATGATGATGAGTGAGTTAAACTACTGTATATATTTATACTGTGGTCATACAAAGGATATCGGTATGTCAATACGATTCTGTCGGAAAGATCTGTTTAGCATATCCAAGCTGTATTGAACCGTTTATATTACTGTCACGTACTTTAATGAGTGCTTAGGGCTTAGGTACCTTTAAATGGTCTAGTGTTATTATATTAGTCGAGTATTTCTTATTGTGGCTCTTTTGAATGCTCGTTAGTTCTCAGTAGTTTCTTTGCAAAAGTAAAATCGTTCATATTTAACTGTCTATTTTTAGTGGATTCTGTAGTAACGATTATAATTGTGTTGTTAAGATTTTAATTAAGAATGTCTCGAAGTGATACACGTAAATCCCGAAAATCTAAAATCTTAATTTGTCATTTTACCCAAAATATTACACTAAAATTCTTAAATTGATGTCCCAAAATATCCCTCTTAGTTCATAAAACGAAATAGCACACAAAGCGAAATCTTTGCTTTAGAAAAATACAGAGAATATAAAGTCACGTCCAACAATAAGGTGGAATGAAAAGCAAGTGCAACCTGCTTATCTTGCCGCGACGCAGACTAAGGAAATAGCTTCCACCAGTGTTCGCGAATAGGAAATGGACTGCAGGCACACTTACACAAATTGTGTGTTGTTTCTACTCTGTGGTTACAAGATACGAGTTTTAATGTACGAGTATGTTGGGCATAAATCCAACAATTAGGTAAAACTCGTACGGATAATTTTTTTTATATCAGTTTGGTAAAATGGTTTTGACGGGCCTGTTGATCTAGTGGTTAATTGCCCTGACTGCTATACCAGAGGTCGTGGGTTCGATTCCCACCCAGGACAAATGTTTGTGTGATGAGTATGATATTTTTTTCTGTGTCTGGGTGTAATTTATCTATAATATGTATTTATTTAGAAATAAATAACCGACCGATCGTTAATTAACTTCTTTATAATAATTTCAATATTAAAACTAAATATATGGGTCACCGTGTAACTGCTGAATGCGCGCGCGTTTGACGTCAATAAACTGTACTTTGTACAATGTAGATGGGTGTAAACTGTGTGTTGAAAATTTATCGGTATGGCAGCTACGTTTAAAAAATCCAGACACGTTTAATACTTTGAAAGAAGATGCGGGTTATGGGTGATTTTCGTCACAGTTACCGCGACCCTGGCACTCAAAGGGCTCCAGGAGGAACATAGTGGGGATTTCCCTAGAAAACAAAGGGCTCGTAACGTCTCTAGCCGTTGGCAAAGAAAAAAATATACTATACTCCGTTTGTTTAGGTAGTTAACTAAATGTAAACAATCTCGGCGTTACTTTTTAACCAAAAACATAATTTTTAATTTGGATATTACTGCTTATAAATCAATTAACTATAGTTTTAGAAAATCCGAACGAATTTCAAGTTGTAAAACGTATTTTACATTTTTAAAGATCACATTTTGTTTAAAAGACATACCAAAATTGTTTACATTTAGTTAATTACCTAAACAAATGGAGTATAGGAGTAATTGTACAAAGATTTTTTGGCATTTAACCGAAATCGGAACTAGATTTATCTTTATTCTAATACTATCCAAGTAGTCTTAAACCGTCAGATGTTTTTCAATAATCTAACAGAAAATGATAAACGTAATCAAGATCCCTATTGTATGAAAAGCTAAACAAATCAAGGAAAATACCTTTGAACATAATACTAGCTAATGAGACAAAAGTGGATAGATAATATTTATTACTAGTGTCCGCGACTTGGCCCGCGTAAAACTTAACAAAAAAAATAATTAGTTTATTTTCTCAAATAGAAGATTCCTTTTTAGACGATTAAGGGTCTTATTCGTGATATAATTCGATATTTCTTTCCTTCCAACATATCGGTCGAGTTGCAAAAACCGTGGTCACGGGTGGACACCGTGTACAAGTCGTAAAAGTTTAAGAACATTAGAAGATTCTTTCTAAATAAAAGTATCCTTAGTTACTCTTTACTACATCAGCCATATGCAAATAAAAGTTCCCGTCAAAATCGGTACCTACAGCCATTTCCAACAAGCAGACAGGCAGAAATTGAAAAAAATGTGTGGATGGTGTATATTCAAATGAATGAAGTAAAATGGTGATTTCAATATTACAAACAGACACTTCAATATTATTTATATATATCGATTTCTCAGACAAGTAATTTGAAATAATTTAGTAAATTATTCAATGAATATTGAACAAATTGCCATGGGATGTTTTTTTACAATCTCGTTAGTTCATGATCATGCGGGTATACTTTTCATATTTCCTTTCAATTTTCATTAAGGGAGTTTATTCCACTTTATATCTTTTGATTAGGTATTCATATTGTCCGTAATTTGATCCATACAATTATTAATAATAATATGTAGTTTATTGGGTATTTTTCCCTTAAAATCTTTTTTTTTATATTAATCGCAATAAAGCCATCATTGTACGTCAAATAATGTTTTGTCTGTTTCTAAAAGATTCGTAATAAAACGTTATATAATAATATGTCAATAGGGATATGCTAAAGACACGACCCGGCTTCGCACGGGTGCAACACTGATATAATATAATACAAATAAAACTTTCCCTTGAAATATTCTATTTATTAAAACCGCATCAAAATCCATTGCGTCGTTTTATTTTTTTTTAGATTTTTAAAGAATTAAATATACATAGGGATAGACACAGCGGGAGGCGACTAGGCTTTATATTTTGTAGTGTCTCTTAAGGGTAATTAATATTGACTTTATAATAACCGAGTAAGTCTCAAAACCTATTCGAAAAGCGTAGTGCTTAAATTCCCTTTGTTAGCCACCAGTAATATTGATTTGCTTCCTAGAGTCTTTCATAAATATCGTTTACTCCAGTTACCATGGCAACAGGGCTTTACCGTTAATCTCTCAAAATAGTCTGCTAGCTCAAATCGTATTTAATTTGTCCCGAGTTATAAATATCCTATAACGATTTTCTAACTCTCAATTTGGTATTTGACTAACAAAATGTAATTAGTCCGTTAGATTTTCAAGAAACATTTGGTAACCATTATTTCTTTTATCAAATTAATTAAGTAATAAGAAGATATAACCCATTAAAGATGAACGTCACTTAATAATTCACTGACATGTGACGTCACACGAGACTTAAACTCACTGATATATCTTTACTTTTAATTACGCTATAAAAGAACAAGTGCGTATCCAATATTTTTTGCAATTAATCTCACGAACTAATTAGTATCAAAATACCTAACTATATTCTATACTGTTTTCATCAAAATTCGACTATGAAGAGTTTGTCGTTTGCGCAACATTCTCATACAACAATTTAAGCTAAGAATTTAATTAATAAACGTCAACTGGTTCTGTCATAAACCTGCACGGAGATAGCAAAGCAACTTTGTCCGGAATGCAACTGTCTTGCAAGTATCTCGATTTTCTAAAACGAGTTGAGTTGATATTAATTAAGAGTCGCCAAACTAGTAGATAATTAGATTATAATTATAGATAACGTGGATTAGAGGGATTATCACCACGTCTTAATGTAATTCTGACGCAATTATGAAATAGAGAAGCTGCCCTACAAAGTCTCGTTCGCCATCTTTTTTTGTTAACTGCAACTGCCTTACTCTTAGAGGTACCTTGTATTTATGACTAAAACTAGCTATTACCACGCCTGCAGGAATGTTAGCTATACCTGCAAAAACATGACACCCTGACCGAATCGGTCTGTAGCTTAGTCTAGCTGGTCTAGCTGTGTGTTAATCCAGGGTGTACTTATTCCATTCCAAATTTCATTAAAATTGATCTAGCCATTCCAGTGTGAAAGAGTAACAAACGTCCATCCATCTATCTGCGCATCTATATTTAAAAACTACCACGTTTGTAATATTAGTAGGATAAAACGTTTATTAGAGGGTAATAATACACGAAATATCTATTTATTAGTACTAAATCATCAATTTCCCACTACATTTTTCTCTAACATTTCATAACACAAGAATTTTCAAGCTGATATGATAAATCCAACTAAAATACGATCTACATTTACGGGGAGAAATATTTTCAGATTGCGAACGGTAACTCGCGGTTCCCAGGAGATTCTATCAAGTTGATTGCACCTACATTACTGTGGCTTATTGCTGCGCTGTACTGGCTAGGTTTACTAGAACATTCTGCCGTATTTAGTTGTTTTATGTCATCCTTATTCCCTCAGGCTGGTGAGGTATCTTTTAGCTTATGTAAAGACTGAGAATTTTATGGAGAAACGTTTGTTCTTGTAAGTTTCTTAGTTAAAAACGTGTGGTTCCATATTGTGATTAAAAGTAGTGGTTTATACAATTTTCGTTGTCATACAATGAAAGATATGAAAAGGTAGCGTATGAAACTTAGCTTTATTCTACTATCAAATATTCCTAAGCGTCAGAATAACGGCAACAGCAACAAAAATACGCTTTGTCCAATCAAAAATCATTGCGGATCCTCAACGCGTTGAATAATCGAATAGAAAACGTACGGACTTTATGCTATGGAATTTTCCCTTCAATTTTCGTTGAAACTGGCCTCGATGGAAATTTTCTGGCGACGGAATCGTGTCCAAAGAGTTTCATCCTAACTTTATTACACTGTGTGTGCGTAAATTCGAAAGTGAATTTGTTTGTTTGGCAAAATCGTTTGAACGGCCCCATGTTTTTGCACTTCGAGATATTTTCGACGTTCAAACATGGGACGAATATGTGTAGTGCTCTTAGGATAGAAGCACGAGTGTTTGTTACACAGAGAGTTCAGGCAGATTAATCGTGAAGTTTTTGTAACTGACCGGAAAGGCAATACTGTAAAAATGTGTAAGGTAATCAAAACGCCTCGCTAAGCTTTTAACAAACTGAGGTGTTTTGTGAATGTACTGGCATTTATCTGCAAATGCTAAAGTCAAGCAGAGTTTTGCTCATAGTGTTACATATGTGCTAGCTATTCCGAAAACTAGTTTGAACGTAATGGCCACGACTAATTAAGCTCTTAGTTTATGCTCCAATATTTTCCAAACAGTTCCTAAAAATATACAAACTAGGTGCAATTAGAGGTGCAATGAAGCTTTTAATGAATACCCATAACTTTAGTGTATTTTTGACAGTGTTTTGAAAAACTATTCATGGCCGATTGATGTCCGTGGAATTAACCCAAGGCTTTGAGATTGAACGCTTTGTCATTTTGTTTTCGATTCCTAGTAATTGTGTTAGGTATACCGCAAGGCTGCATACTAGGTCCGAGAACAAATGATTGATTACGAATTGAAGTTTATTAAAAATTATTTGTATTTTTAATTTATTTTCTTGGTTTGTTAGCGCAGTGATAGTAAAATATTAAATTGTTCTGTTAATTATTTTCAACTTAACATAAATATAAGTATGTTTATGTTTATAAAATTACGTAACAATTAATATTTTTCTATAGTTTATAATAATAATGGTTTTATTTATTTACAAGGCACATATAATACCACTCAGTTCCATTTTCTTTTCAATATTTATGTTTATTGTTCGTTAAGCCATAACATTAACTACCATACAGCCACCAATATCGTAACATACTCTGATATTTTAAATATTTTACATATTTCCGTTCACTCAATAGACAATACGTGTAAAAACAAAATCTTCTATTCGATCTATTCGACGGTTATTAAACATTCTAGTACCGTCTACACAGTGCACAGGATATCTCCGTGTATGGAACCGTTTCATGGAACTCAATACTGATTCGGACATTGATACAGGCAATTAAAATGACGTTACAATGAAGCTATATGACTCGGTGTTATCCGATCGAGGTATGATGATGTGAGGTTAGATGGTTGAGTATTTTATGGGCGTCAAATATTTAGGTACCTAATATTTTTCAATGTTATTTTTTGCCTAAAATGTCCTTTCCACTCTCAACGTCTTTTTCAGAAAGCGTGAAGTTATCCACAAAAACACTTTTTGTAGTTCCACATTTTTTCTATATGATTAGTATTTCGTTTATTATTTATCATGGGACGAATATAAATAAAGGAGTCAGTGTCATCCATGCAAAAGTCAACTAATAGCATTATGATTAAAGTTAGCTTCGTAAAGACCATTCAACTATTGAAATTCATTTCAACAAACGTTCATTTTCCTCTTCCCAAAAAAAAACTAGACATTTTTTATTTTAGGAAACAACAAAAAAAGTTTCTTACACGTAACAGCGCATTAACAATTAGTTTCAAACATTTGGTTCCCAGTCTGTACGGTATCGTTACTCCGGGACTGTTGCCAACTCATTACCGACGTTACTAATATTTAGTTACCATAATAGTTACTCTTCGCTAATTATAGACTAAGGAAGTGCGTGACAACGTCTCTTCGTCTCTTCATCGGCTGTCACGTGACAAGTTCAACCGTCTGGCTTCGCTTTCATAGAATTTGATAGCTTTACGGTCAGTCACCCATTAGCTGCGCGTTTTGGCCGTGACTTCAGTTTTGCGCGGTGTGTTTGATCTTTAGTTGAGTTTGACCTGTCTAGATAAGATCTATCAATTATAATTTTATCTTAATCTTTTTATGTCCCATCTCAGTATAACCTCACCAGCATTTTTAAGAGGTAGTTAATGTTTAACAAAAAAATGTTAAGACTTCTAAAATATTAAGATGTTTTAATGCTTTCTTACTCTTACAACATTTCATCTAATTACGTAGGTATACAAGACAACATGAATGTGTTATGTATATAAACATATGATACTACATAATACATAAAACTCTTTAGAAAAACATTCAACGTATTTAAAATGTATAAGTTAAAATAAAAGTAACGAACCAATTAAAAATACTAAAGTTACTATGTCCTTACCTCGGCTCAAGAGTGAGGCTTTCAGTAATGATTTTAATGACGTACGAACCATAATTACAACGGTTGCTGCTTGTAAATAAAATTCTACGTGAATTTTGTTTTATAAAATATTCGCTTTAATATATCTTGAAAGGAAGGTGTTATCTATAGTTATTATATCTTGGCAATAATTGCTTTATCAAAGGTGATTAGACTGTTATCGGAAACAACGTGTGATTGTAATTATTATGCAAATTAAAGGTCGTGGTATTTTGTTTTGGGTTTCGAGTCAGATATGAAGGAATAAGGAAGAATATTAGCCTTAACAAGGATATGCTAAGTTATTTTAGCTTCCGGAATATGTTCTGTTGCACACATTCTCAAGCGCCATGGCAGATTTGCCGTTAGTAGTTTCCTTGTTTCGAGTACTAAAATCTTTCTTCATATTTACTGATCAGTCACTCTGGCTTAGATTGGTATAACTCTCACAATTCCTCATGCTTCATCATGTTTTTCGAAGGTTTTGCCACCAGTAACTAAAATAGACAACATATAACCGCGCAAAACAAAACACAATCATTTGTAACATCCAGTAAATGTACTTACTGTTAAAAAATATCAATCATTTCGACTATCTACCATCAGTAGCACGTTCTTTTAAACTCCAACATATTTCCGCGTCATGCATAGAACATGGAGGTGGGTTATGATATTAACTGATAAGACTCATATCTTGTAATTATTATAATCGGTAATAGATTGATATAAGAACATTGTTATGGATTACATTTGTGATATTATAGATTGTAATTGGCTTAACGTTTCAAGATTTTATTTATTTATTTATTTATTTATTGCATAATGTACATAGTTACTGTTACAGTTGCACACTTATAACTATATACATCACCCTGTGAGGGCGCAGCAAATTCCTTAAAACTAGACATTACAATAAATTGCCTTAAAGCTGAATATACTACTGTTTTATTACTTAATTATCTTACTAACTTAACTTAATTAATTAAACTTACATAATAATAACAATAAAAAGGAACAAAATATATAATCTATGTTTAAAACTAGTGATAGCATTTATGCGTACCAATCTAGCACATGTATTACATTATTTTGAGGTGCAAATGCTAAATTTGAAGTGATGAATAAATTATAGGATGAAATAGAGCTCACAATGACCTTTCAGATGTAAACATACGTTTTCTTATTCAGCAACATCGCTGGCTTAGATATTAAAGGCTAGACTGAGACCTGGGGGTTTAGTATTTCTTCTTACAATAACGCTGTCGCAATTGTAGGACACAAGGAGTCCAGAAGGACTGAGGCTTACAAGAGTCGCGCAGAGCATGCGCGCGCGATCCCGCGACTCTGGCTTTGGCAGTAGGACGGGCCCGGGGTGTTTTTGGTCGATGCGAGTTCGACATACCCCACGCCGAGCCCTCAGCGTGGATTCAAGTCATTAAAGTTTCACTCCGGAAAAAATGTGCTCTACACAGTATTGAGTGGCGTCTTTCTTCCACAGCTGCCACGTCTAATTTTAAGAGGTGATAACAAGCCTCAAAAAATATGTAAACTAGGAAGATACTGGTTTTCACTCTAAAATAGGTGCAAGAGCTGCGCTCATTATTCGGCATTCTAACAATTTAATAATTTCTTTCTAAATTTTAAAACGCAACATTCACTACATTAAAAGCAGCAATATGTAGAAAAACCTCAACATAAAAAATTCTTAGGTACATTACTATCCACTTTCAAAAACAATGTTAAGATTGTCGTTTTTTTGGAACTAATTAGGAAGCAATACTTCAAATGTCGACATTTTAACGAACTTATTGATAAACACGATATTTACCTGATTGTAACGATACTCGTACAGTACGAAGAACAAGATAATTTCCTTATCTAACATTCGACATATCAAGTTGTCTTATCGCGGTCTGTTTGCTACTGACTACTAAGATATGGAGTAATTAATTTCTGTTTTGTATATCTGTAAAGGCGGGTTATGTAAAAGTTACATTGTGGAAGACTGCACTGCTAAATAGCTAATCCCGATGTAAAATGACGAAATTTTATTGATTAACTAGGAGTAAATATGTTTAGCATATACCTAGCTATAGTCCTACTGATATTATAAATACAAATGGATGGATAGATGGTTGTTACTCTTTTACGCTTAAACGGCTTAACTAATTGGGATAAAATTTGGTATGGAGTTAGCTGACACCCTGGATTAACTAACTTTGCCTACTTTTTACCCAACTGAGCAAAAAAAGGTTAATGTTTTGCAGCTATAACAGTCATCGGGTGAAGCCAAAGAAAAAAACTAGTTTAAATATAATGGACACTGATATTTCTTCTATAGTTGACATAATACCATTCCTAATTATTACAGAAATACTATTTATCTAAGGGGTAAAGTCCTTAACCTAATTTAAAGGCCGGCAAACTATCACTAAATTTCTACTATTGGATACTGGCGCTTCTAAAATATCCTATTTATTACCCTTAAATTCCCTGTGGCGCTACTGAGCATTCCATATTTTAAAGTCTATTTGTATAAAGGAATGTCAAAGATAAGGCTGTGTTTACATGTTACCTGCAGCGTGATAGCTACATCAAATCCTTGCGTTGATAAACATTTGAATAGAACGTGCATCTAGCTGATAATGATCGTGTAGGAGTCGAATATGAATGTAGAACTCGCCTTAATTTATATTCAGTCAAATGTAAATTTTGTGTACACGATTTTCTGGTTGTGTTTTGTTTTTGAAGAACTTAAATAAAGTTTTATGAATATTTGAGCAAAACCTAACGCATTCATAACCGTGATTGGAGTAATTATCAGTGCAAAATTATTATTATCAATGTCAATATTATTTCGATTGCGTAGTATTTGTAGATACGAAACAAAATAGACATTTAAATTGAAATAAAAAAAACCTTCTGAAGAAAAACCCAAAATATTCTATCTTCACATCCTTATTTCTGGGGTTATTTACCTCAAGTACATTGCACAGTGCATTATGCAACGCCCGTCAAAAATGTAGTCCCGAAACACAAAATTACGCAAGGCGGGAACTCATTACGTAAAAAACCTTGCTCCCGTTCATTGACCGTACACGAAGTTAATTGTAAAGGATTCCTTCACGCAGCCCTTACCTGATATTCTCAGAAACCTGTTAAAGCGATAAAAAATGTTAACAGAAGTGCGACAAAACAATTATAGAGAAACGATACTTATTTATGAAGGTGTTATGGGATGAATAGATTTGACTTTGCGGCATTTCTTTAAACGCCTTTGCCATTAAAAAAAAACAATAATTTATATTTGGCGTTGATTTCAATAAGTTGGAAATGTCAAATCCTTTAAAAAAAACACATTCATAAAATTTCATCAATGAATGCGGACTTTTTAAATTGGATTCCAAATTCAATTCAATGCTAGCAAGAAGATCATGGTCCTTTTATTATTTTTGTTTTATTGTAGTAAACAAATCCATGAGTATATTTTAATTTATATTTATTCTTTCATTTAACATTTTAATAATTTAGTAACCCGTTTTGACAGTCAATCACAGGTCATTATGTCGTAAGTCCTAAACGAGTTACGAACGAAGGTGCCCGAGGATTGACGCGCTCGTGTTCAAAAAAGGAATCAATTTAAAAGTTATTAATTCCGTCTTTGTGTGTTTAGTTGGACGCCGTCGTTCATTTTTTTAACCATGAAGTTTTTATAGGTGGCAGCATCGTAGACGAATTTCAAGCCAGTGTTTAAAAAAACTAGTCGAAAAAACTTTATAGATTAATGTTATACATAGTTGACGATTTTTTCTACACGGATGGTTACTACAGTCAGCTACATAAGTCTAGGCATACTTTGAATTTTGAACTTTATTTATGAAAAATTAACACAAAAAAGTTCCCTTTTTTGTGTTAATTTAGCATTCAAATCAATCATTTCATCAACAACTTGCTCGAAGCTCAATTCTGGCTCTGTCTAAACATCTTATACATCATCATATATAACTAGATATCCTTAATATTGGTTGTAACCGCTAGTCAGCAGCTAGTAGCCAGGCCTGCAAGAGTTCTCTATTAAAATATTGATACTAGTAAATTAATGATATTATGACTATTCTTCTAACCGGCGTTACTGACGTTAGTTTATTCTTAAAATCAAAACATCATAGACATCTACTTCCTATGTTAAGATAGGTCCAGTCAAAATGTCGTTGATGACTTTATAAATGAGGACATTAGAGGCCGAAATTTGTATCACTGTTAATAAAAAAAAACAATCATGTAACTATCGGCCACCCTTTAGTGTAAGGCTGTTCCAGTAATGAAAAAAGGATGCCACTCTACATCGCGCAGTACGCCATCTCGCTTCCACAACTGCAACTGTCAATAGTACTCAATACTTTATTTGCTCTTTACAATGTATTTATGTTAGGTATATGCGTATGTAGGTAACAATTGTGAACCCTGTCGGGCCCGGCGAAAGCAGGACAAGATACGAGTTCGGAGTAGACCTTCAAAACGAAACAAATCTAAAACATTTACGACTTCGTAAAATATCTTTAAAATTACCGACTTTTCAAGACTGCATTTTGCACTTAAGTGCAAAATAACAGGTCTTGAAAAATAAAAGCAACGTCATCACAACTCGGTCTTTGACTAAAAACTAGACGTAACAGTATTATAATGGAGTGCCTACGAAGCGGACTGTATCAGAGCTAGTAACGGAAATTGCTCATTACAGTCTATTTAGCCGACAGGCAAGCTCGTTGAGTAGGCACTCTCTTCTTTAAACATCCTACATCTTGTATGATCAAAGAAGGTCGAAACATCATTACTCTATACTCTTTGAAAATAATTGTCTATGGAATCAAATAACATCTTGTATAATTATAGGAGAGGTCCAAACGTCATTACTCTGTAGTCTATGGTAATTAATTGTCTATGGAATTAAAAAAACCATAATATACGAACGGATGTTTAAGGAAGGTCCAAACATCATTACTCTATACTGAATTAAATAATAATTCCGTAGACCGGACAGGTTGTCATAACCGTGTGGTGGCTACGATCTTTTCTTCTTGAATTACTAACTAATGATAGTAACTGACAAACTTTTTTGTGTAATTCCACGCACGTGTTGCTTGAGCGCTGACGTCAGATAGTAACGTGTGGAAGATGAAGACATGCTGCGCCCACCCCAAATAATAATTGAAATAAGGGCAGAGGAATGGTGATGATGTTTACGCACGATGTTTTAGCGCACGAAGTCGCTTGTCTTTAAACATAATCCTTACTTTCACAAAAATATCTTTCTCATTAGTAAATCTCTACAAAAAAACTCAAACTCAACGCATCAAAAAATTGTATACTTTTAAACGAACAACTTTTACAGATCTGTTCACCAATTTATTTTTCATTTTGCATCCAGCCAATATGAAATATACCCGTCGAATATCAAAGCATTCTTCCTGAGAGTACTTGAAATCAAACTACAACATGTACGCTCATATTTATTTGATACGAATGTAACCTTTATTGTTTTCCCGCTTTGTGTACGAATATGAGATAAGTGAGATTGTTGTTGTGCAAGAGATTGGACAAATAGGCGCAAGGACGCTTGTAAATGTTAAATATTTGCCGCCTCCTTTCTATGACGTAGTTTAATTTGACGTTTGATTTAAAAATGGAACTAGATTTGGTTTTTGTTTTAAAATTATATTATTTATTTTGATGGTTTGCTTTTTTATTAGTGTTTTTTTTTAAATTGATTTGAATTTGGAACGGGAGCCTTTTCGTATAAATTTAATTACATTCACATTAACTTGCTAAATTTGCATTTAGCATTTTACAACATTGATTTAAAATGTTGCTGAAATCATAGATCGCCTTTTAAATTCCATATTTCTATGGCCTCCATTCATAATTAATATTTTAAGTAATGGCGCTTCTATAGCCATTAACCCTTTGATGTCAATGATGAAAAAGCCCCGAACAATTGGTCGGCATCGAGATAAACTGAACAATTACGAGACAGACATCTTTTATAGG
Organism: Chrysodeixis includens; assembly: GCA_941860345.1. NCBI lineage: Eukaryota > Metazoa > Arthropoda > Insecta > Lepidoptera > Noctuidae > Chrysodeixis > Chrysodeixis includens. The sequence continues at coordinate 3,681,531 of OW796107.1, read as the reverse complement.
CACAAGACACGCCAACTGACTTTTACTACTAAATAATTACGTCAATGATCTTCTTGTTTTAAAGATCATTTTAGAACTATTTAATGTTCTAGAAATTTAGGCTAATTGGTCAAATAAAATTGAAATTGAAATTCGCAAAAGTAGATTCAAAAGAGATAAATGCCCGCTTATGTAAGAGACCACAGCAACTCTATCGAAAGATTAAAACTACACGAAACACGATCTCAAAAGCTAAAACCTCCTAATAACTCTTCTTAAGGATAACTGTTTGCAAAGCCATCAGTACTGTACCAATTAGTAACGAAGTGCAAACAGCTTAGAAACTAATCCTCGATCTGTTTCTATGAAGAGATCGAAATCAAAATACTCAAAGACAGCTTTACAGCTATTTTGCTTGCAGTTCAATACGAAATTCGCGTAAAAACTGGTTCACAAAAAACGATATCCGAAATATTAGCTGTAGCTATTATTTTGCCTGCAGTCCGATACAAAATTGACGCTAATCCGGACAAAAAACTCAAAAAACGATTCCTCTTTTCTCTTCCAACCTTTATCCAATATCAATTACGTATACACCGGGCTAATAGGCAAGGCTAACTAATACTGGGAATAACAAACAATCACGCCCACTCTCTCTGAAGGGTTCAATTTCAATTAGCAGAAACTCGAACCACTTTTAACTGCATATGGCAGGTTTAAAGTAAAAATAATTGCACTCTCACGCGCTCTCGTAGTGGAAATGTTACAGTATCGCAGATTATTTTAATTATGAAACTTTTGTTTTGCTAATTGTGGTGCTTATTGCGTGTTGGTGTTAACGCTTTGGTTTTGTAACTATTTTTACAAAAATGTGATATGTGAAGTTGGGAGTCGGGGTAGAGATCAATATCAGACTAATTAATTACGTAAAGTAAATTGTTACATTGCGATTACTTCTTCATATACTCGTACCTAGCACAACTGCTGAGAAAAAAATCATTAATTTGAAGTGGAAAATATACAAGCGGATAATTTCACAATAATAATTATTATAGAAGAAACAAATTGTGAACAGGTTATTCCCAAAACAAAAAAAAAATGTGTTCCTATGAAAAGAATAAAGAAACAGCGCATCTGATAAACCGGCGTATACGAACACACTGCGGGACGACTTGAATTATAATTATTTTTAAATACATAATAATATTCTTAAAATAAAAATAAAATAAAAGTTTACTTTTAAGAAATGCTTGAATAACAGAATCCTATTCAGCGTACAAACAAGACATTTTGAAGTAATTATGAATGCTGTCCGGACATCGGACAAACAGTATTTGCGCTCGGCAACTATCGATATTTTGCCCGAGGCTCACAAAATACATTATGAGTAACATTTACAAAATCTGAATTTTCGCTATACGTTGCTCATTTTAATTCTGCGATTTTAATTAAAACTATGTCAGTTTGTTTGTCAGAATTGCGGTTTTATGTGAATAAGTAGAATGTAATTGCATGTTTATTTGTAGGCTAATATAAAGCTGGGATAGCCTAGTGGTAAGACCGTAGGACGGCTAAGTCAAAGATCTCGAGTTCAATCCCCACGGCACGGTCGACTTTTTGGATGTTGTGTGCGGTTTAGAAATAAATATCACAGCTTCTGTGTTTTTTAAGGCATGTAAAAATGTGGGTCCTGCGCCTGATCTCTCTCCGGTCGGATTGCCATCGCACCAGGCTATGATAGTAAAGGAATAAAGAGTGCGCACACTTGTACACTATAATATGTCCCGCTTAGCATCTGTCATGGTAACACTACTCACCGTAGCCGAAAACGGTGCGGACATTATTATCTATTGTTACAAATTGAAATTAAATACCAAACAACCAAAGAATTTTAATATTTGAAAATAACACGATTGACAGAAATGACAGACATTCGAAATTCGGACAGAGCTTCTTGACGACCGATGAAAAATAATAGAGCGAGCACTGTCAAGCGCCCTCCTTTTATAGGCTGCCGTATTTTTCCTCTAACACTATATATATAAAACTCTTCCGTTACTGACTGACTGACTGACAGACAACGCACAGCCGAAACTACTGGTCGTAGAAAGCTGAAATTTGGCATGTAGGTTCCTTGAGATATGTAGGGGTGTTCTAAGAAAGGATTTTTTGGAAATTCAACCCCTAAGGGGGTAAAAAGGGGTCATAACTTTTCTATGAAAAATCTTATTCCTTGGGTTTATAAACTTGAAACTTAGCATAAACACGTATATGGTCAAGTAAATAAGTTTGGCATTATATTTTTTTCCAAACTACCCTCCAATAGTGATTTAGGGGGTTGCCATTGGGTGACTGATTGGCTTTCGCGCAGCCATAACCGCTCGGTGTAGGAGTCTAATATTTTGAACAGATCTTCCTTTACTGACGGGAGTGAGCATTAAAAAAAGATTTTTGGAAATTGTACCCCCAAGGGGACGAAAAGAGGTAAAACGTTTCTATGAAAAATGTTATTCCTTAGGTTTATAAACTTGAAAATTGGCACGAAAACGTACATAAGCAAGTAAATAAGTTTGGTTATGTAAGTTTTTCCAAACTACCCTCCAATCGTGATTTCGCGGGTGTGATTTGGTGACTGATTGATTAACGCACAGCCGAAACCTCTCGGTATAGAACTCTGATATTTTGAACAAGGCTTCCTTTAGTAACACAATTGACCACTAAGAAGGGATTTTTGGAGTAGCAAGCCCTTAGGTAGCGGGCGGGGGGGGGAGGGAGGAGATCAACTGATACTTTAAATTTTTCTAGACGATGTTTTTGTCTCGCTTTACTTTTTGTTACATAACGTAATCGACAAACTCCAAAACTACTTATTCACCATTAGAAAGCTACATCATCCCTGAGTAACTCAAGCTGTCTGTGTAAAGTCCTGTCGAGATCATTAAAAAACGCCATAATCCCAAATTACACGTGGGCGAAGCCGCGAGCGGAAAGCTAGTTATTAATATAGGTTTTGAAAAACGAAATATAATGTTTAAGGTATGTCTCGACAGTATTGTTTTCTATTTATCTAGATTGTAAAATCATACCGTTTTTTAGAAAACAAACACGCTTGAAATGATATTCATAAGAAACCCCTTTTGACGGCTTTTAATTTTTTAGACATCGCAGTGGCATTCGAAATCATTCCTTGATTTCATATCTTTTTAACCGTTCAAAAAGAAAGAGGTTTCTCAATTCGACCGTATACATGCTTGTTTTATTTTTAACCTTAAACATTTTTAGCTATCAAATCAGCCTAAATTACCTTACACATTGAACTTACCAGTCAAATCGTATCAAAATCATTCCACGCCCGTTTTTCAGCGCAGCCTACGCACTAATATTTTTTTCATAGCTTTGCATGCACCGCATCGCCGCACATGACCAAACTACGCAGATCTATCGATTATTGACAATAATACAATTAGGGCCGGTTGATAGCGGATTTTAAAACAACTATGCTTATACATTTTAGGAATGCCGTGTTTGAATATGGAAGGTTTTCATTTGTTTTAATGTTCAAATTAAAATGATGAAAATTCGTTTCCTGTTATAGACTTGGATTAATGAAAGAGACAAAACTTTCGTTACCTCGTGTGCATAGGATTGCATAATCGAGTCCTAGGGGTCTACTAGCTCTGCCGGGGCTGCGGGATGATCGTAAGAGGCACCGCGACCCTAGCACTCAAAGGGCTCCAGGAGGAACATAGTGGGTTTTAGTCAGTAAAAGTCTGACATTCCCTCTCGCTGCACCCACAGCGGGAAAGGTCATTTGATGATTGGCCACGAAAAAAAGGGGTGTCTACCTACTTACTACCTACTACCTCTTTCAAAGTAATATAATTACAGTTGCAAAAGAGAGACGCTGCTCTACGCCTTATAGTGAGCTGTCACGATTCTACATCCTAACCTAATTACTCTAGTCTTTATTTATCTCTAGCCTTATGTATTAAATCTCATGTAAAGTAAAGCATATTTCAGCGTGTGTAGCCGTGCATAATATACTTTATTGATATGTAACTACACTACAAATAAATACTTTTTATTAATGTCTATTATTAATGATATGGTGGCACGATTCACCACGGCCTTGAATGCATCTTGCTGTGATATATTATCGCGAGTGAGTGACACTGTAATAATACCTATTTAATATGATATTACACAAGAAACATGAAAAAATATAAATAAAGTTCTTCAATAATTAGTTTAAAAGTATTCCTCTACTTAAAAATCCAAACAGATAAGGCCTACTTCCACCTCTAAAGTAAGCATTACAATATTGAAGTGAGATACAACCCACGCAACGTATCGCGCCATCTCGCTTGCACAACTGCAACTATATTACTGTAAGAGGCAGAGGGAGCTATTGACGTCACTATTATCCACGAAAATGTGCTCTATACAAACAAATAGTATACAACAAATTCCTACATAACGTTTCAACGAACTATGTATGTAATAAAAGTCAATTTAGTTACCATCAGTGCATTCGCGGAATTACGAAACGAAACTAAATGCAATGTTCGCATAATTAGAATTGTTTCAGCACAAAATGCTAACAAATTTAATTATTTATACGGAAAATTTTTGTTTTGATTTACGGAATACTGTTTTAGGAACTAAAAGCCGCTAATATAACGCTAATCTGGGCAAAAATGCGGTATTCATCTGTCTAATTGCATGATAAAAGCGGCGGTTGATGTTTTGTGGTCCAATCGTAATCCTAATTGATTGATTTGACAATAGAATAGCTGCTAATTACGTATGAACGGTAAAATTTTATTCGACAAGGGTTGGAGATTGTTTATGTAGCAGAAAATGAAATGCCAAAGATTTACTCTCATTACGTTCGCTCATTAGCGACGTAGTGTGTGTAATGAGCCCAAAATCCTTCGCTTTTCATGACGCCGTTGTCGATCAGCTTCGCAGAAATCGGGGTGAATTTATCCTTTAACGTCATTAGCAGCACCTACATAATGTTACTGACATATTCTAGCATTAATTCCAACTAAGATTTTTCACCAGAAACAGTAATAGGAGAACAGAACTCTATATTATAACGTCTGTAATATCTTTTGCTAAGAAATAAACTGTATTCTATTCTTTTGTACGAATTGAACACAATAAGAAAAAGCAATGTCTAAGCAGGATTATTTTGTTTTTACATGATTATTAAGTCGTGGTTTGTAGGTGTGAACTTATACTTACTAAAAACTTCCTTACTACAAATATGGATTTGAGGAATCGTCCTTCTGGTTACAATCTTGTGGTCTGTATCCAGTCTTACCGGATTATGATCCCTACCAATTTCTGGACCACCACGTCTCGAATTCAGATTCTTGCCTTTGTGGGAGCAAGACGTTGCTCTACGCCGTGAAGTCTACCGTCTCTCTTCCACAACTTCAATAATCTTACTTTAAGAGGCAGTGATAGGCCTCCAGCCCCCTCGCCAGTCGCCGAATTAATCACTTAAAGGAGGTGACAAGCCGAGGTCACGTGACTACCCTATCAACGTTAGTAAACTTTTGTCTTTGCGTATAGTATTCGTATGGAAACGAACGGTTACAATTCACACACTTTGTTCTTAAATATTGGTATCAACTGCAAAATTGCATTAATATTAATCAGGTAGCGAACCTTCTTTGTTTGAGACTTATTTTTAGTGTTAATTAATTCTATTGTATTACCTTCTTACATCTTATATCAGTCTCTTACTGGTACTTAATCAGTAGTCATTACAGCTTGACACTACAAGCGTCAACATTAACCATCATAATGAATAGACAAAAGAGTTCATCAGTGAATTCGAATTATCATTTTTGTCTGTTTAAACAGGGTCTGTATGTGTGTGTCGGTCAGGGCACCACTACAGGTGCGTTATGCTTTGCACACACGCATGAGGTCGGCGCGGCCTGGTAAAACTGAATAACTCCCGCGTACGTCGATAAAACGCACCCAAAAACCTATATCGAGGTACGACTAGTAGGGTTGCCACTTGCCCGGGATACGCTAGCTTAAAGCCTTTAAATATGTTGAAGCTTTTAATTTAATTTCTGTAATACTATATTTTCTATCTGTCTTTTGTTTAATAACTTTTGGTGATGAACGTTGGATGGTTTAATCGCACAAAATGAATTCCAAACTTAGAATACCTACTTGTAGATTATATAAACGTAGCCCGAACAAAGAATTAATGATTAAGAAATTTTTGTAAATGATCTGTGATGTCAATTATTTGATGGTTAAAGCTAACAAGTACTATGTTTTGTTACAAATAAGACAGACATTAAATGATATAAAGACATAGCCGATAAACTCCGGACAAGACTTTACATTCCACTAACATGTTCATAAACAAAAACTATAAAACAAAAATTGAAAAGTTTCAAGTGACAACCCTAAGCGCTCTGCGTTTATTCAGTTCAGCCAATTCGAGGAAAAACCCCACCATAGCTACAGTACCCACACAGATACACTAGGGCACCTATATACAGCGGCATTGATTCGCGAGCCGGTCGCTGTCCACGCTATATGCGCCGTCAGTAATTACCGGCTTATGTACACGACTGTACATATGCTAATTAACGCGTTACATCCACATCGAGCTTGACGTATCGCATGTACAACCGAATACAAAAGTCTTTTTCATAATTGGCATGATACGTCATTAATTATTATTCCGAATGCGGTGACAAAAAATTCGTGTGAATCTCGCTTGATTGATTGCGAACTTGTTTGACAGGCGATTTGTTTTGAAATGAGTATCTAACACGATATTTGTTTTTATATAAACTTGTTATAGACTTTTAGTCCTTAAAGTAATAGGCATAAGTCTTATAATCTAACAGCAATTAAAAAAGGGTTTTGTTCTTGTTGCTAATGATTCCGTCCTTTTGTGTTCACTTGCTTCTTTATGAAGAGTGGTCACTTGACAGGACAGTCACTAACTCACAGAGAAAGTAAATAAACCTTCTTAAGACGATGAACTTAGAATGATAGAAGAACAATAGCAGTACAAAATGTTCCAACTTTGAACAACATCTTACTACGTTAGTGTAATTTAATATGACTATCAGATTAAATAACACATAAAAAACCGTCATTTAGAACTCTAATGATATCGATATCGATACTATAAAAAAAACGTCTTAACAAAAACTCGAAACCAAGTCTGTTCTTATCAAATAAGGTTTCAACAGGACAAACTTCCTTAAAAAACCGAAGCGCGATCGAACTTGTTACAAATTTAACGCCATAATAGAATCCAATTTGAGCGATACTTCGATCAATCGAGTCACATCGTTACGTGCATAGCGAACTGAAGACAGCAATTACCATCAAATAGTAACAACTCGGCTATTTGATGACGTAGTCTAATCGATCGGAGTCGATCGACTCCCACGGTCGCTGATGGCGACAACAGCGCTAAATGTCCGCGAAATTAAAAAAACATTTACCTACTCCAGACAAGATATTCTCGTAAAAATAACATCGTAAAGTAGGACTTCAGTCATTGTTTTCTATGTAACGCGTACGAGTACGGAGTAAGTACTATCTATCAATCGAGTACAAAAGATATGATGATAAAACTTGTTTCAATAAAAACATCTGAATGCTACTCTCGTTGGACTATTAAAAAGTGGAAGAAAGGTCCCTCTCCACTTTTTAATAGTCAAACAAAGTTTGACTTGTCGGAGAGACGTTTGTGGAGAAAGAATTGTGAATATCAAAAAATTGACCAAATGATTTGCTTTATTCTTTTACATTATAACATTATTATAACAGCTAAACAAAAAATATCACTATGGAGCGTATAACACGTGAGTTCCCGCAAATTCTTTAAAAAATACCAAAATTTCAAGCAACTGTACTTGAAATCGTACTTATAAAATTTCGGCCTTAAGCACACCTAAATCAAACTCCAAAAAATTACACACTAACGTGCACCTTTTTCTGTTTCCAGAAAGTCCTGCTTGCAGTTCTATCCCTAGCAGCTATATCAGCCGGCAGCATCGTCAAGGCTCCTGGGGAGACCTTCGAGCTGCTCATCCTCCACAACAATGACATGCACGCGAGGTTCGAGCAGACCTCGCAGCTCAGCGGGGCCTGCACCACAGCTGACAGGGAAGCTGGGAAGTGCTACGGAGGTTTCCCTAGAGTCGCACATGTGTAAGTATCTTGACTAATGAATCTTCCATTTTCTATCCAAAAGGTTGTCTGGAAGATATCGCTATAGGCGATAAGACCGCCATTGTACCCTTACTGTATATAATTTCGTTTTCGTATCTGTAACTATGGTGTACAATAAAGAGTATTCTGTTCTATTCTATTCTAAATAAATAAATATTTCTCAACATTCACACAACGCCATCTAGTCTCAAATTAAGTATACGAAGGTAACTTGTGTTATGAGTACTAGACAACTGATAATCTTACATATTATATTTCCCTAATGATAAATTACACCCAGACATAGGACAAATGATCGTGGTTATGGCATATTTGTCCTGGGTAAGGATCGAATCCACGACCTCCGGTATAACAGTCAGGGCCGCTAACCAATGGGCCCATCATCTTTTGACTGTAAATCTATAAACAAAATATCAAATTCAATCTAAAACCAAAGTCCACCAAACGAAACAGGGATTGATGCTATTCTTTCGCCGTATGAGCTTCTATAGCTTATTATTTTTGCAAAGTTTCCACAATGGTAACAGTCACACAGTCACAGTAAGAGTTTAATGTCCTAATTCATGCGAAAACATTACTACATATATACTATACTACAAGTATATACCACTGTAATGGACTACATTACGTATTGACTGTACTTACGTAGTAAATACACTACTACTATCTATTATAGTAGCCTTAATATTTTATTGGTATCATTGTTTTGTTTTGTGAGATGACGGTGGATCTCACTGACATACATCGAGTCATAAAAAAGACCATAAACGTTTACACAACAGTTTGATAACATCCCTTTTGGAATCCTCTCGAACGAACGAACTTTTTGCTGACTGTTTCAATTGTTTTACCTGTCCTTACCAGATTCACTGGCTGAAATACTAGCTGTCTTTATTTTATTTGAAGCGTTGTTTCTCCGGACTAAATGTTGATCTACAATTCGTTGAATTTCAGAGTGAAGGAAGCGCGTCGGGCCGCGCACACCGGTGAGGGTCCCCCCGTGCTCTACCTAAACGCTGGTGACACGTACACCGGCACGGCCTGGTTCACTATATACAAGTGGAGGATAGCCGCCGAATTCGTCAACGCTTTACAACCAGACGCAGTTGTGAGTACACAAAAAAATGATACAAATCCTTTTTCGTTCGCACTTTTTCGTCTTTCAATGTTATCACCGTTTTTGCCCGTCAGTTATTTCATCCCGTACGTTCCGGTGTCGGAGACTTTGTTCACAATGTGTCCGTGTTTATCCTGTCTCAATCATCATTATTTTTCTAGCTCAATTGCCTCGTTGAAGTCACATCGGTTCGTTTATAAATAGCGAACCAAACTACTTTAATTAGCAGAACTTGTATACGAAGGTAAACTTTCTGTACATCGGAATACTTAAGTTTGAAACTCTAACAAGCTTGGTCTTGATAAAAACTTGGACTGTCAATGCGAGGTATTAGCGTCACCATGGCAACGTGCTCAACATTATAACAAGCTTACGTCGGAGGACAAAAACTTGGAGACTTATTTCTCCGTATTGAGAGCGCAGAAAACGGCACAAATACAAAGATAAAAGGAAACAGAATCAATATTATGCGAGACTTTTCTGGGAAATGCATAATCCCTGTCCATTTGCATAAGCACGGAATTAGTCGTTAAAGAGCGCTAGATGCATTTAGTTTTTGCCATGTTTTTGCTACAAATCGAACATGTAAGTAGCGCCTGTTCGGTCCTATGTACAATAAAACAAAATTTCCATTAGTGTCTGTTATGAGCATAATTTGCTAGTCGCAATCGCATTTAAAACACATTAACCCCTCATGCGATAGGTACGGCTGGTATAATTTGCAAACTGTTTCATTTCAACTTGTAGCCTCCAATCAATTTAAAATGCAAAACAAGTCGCGCTTTATTTCGCGTCCGCTGTGATGATACATAAAATATTGACGTTGGGGTACATATACAGGCACATATGTATCGGGGTAGTTTGCCACGGCACGCATGCTTGATAACTATCCACAACGTACGTCCGTTGATAGATTTTTGATGCTGTAACTATCGGAACAAAGAATGGGTATTCTATGTATTTGTTCGCCCTCTGGCAAATTCAAATGTGCCACATTAATAGACGCTTTTATCTCGTTACAATAAGGTTGATATTGGTATAACTATTAGTTGACTATTACGTGATGTCCCTAGTAAAGTTTAATGTCCATACCGAATTTAATATCGTCATTATTAATTCAATATTGGTATTAAAACATGTAATCATTACCTTTGATATATACCATTACTTTTGATACTTAATTACGTCACTCATACATCTGCAGGTTAGGTAAATGAACAAAAATGATTTTATTATTATGAAAATTAGTAAAACATTCATTGTTTTCTGTCTTTAGCGTCACCTTCACGAATATCTTTGAAAAATGTCATCTCGTTAAAAGCTTCAATTGTAAAAAAACAAATGAGTAATTCTGCAACGGATTTCAAAACATTTTCACGTCGATTTGCAATTACTTTGGGTATCAAATGTTTTGTTATACGATAATTATTCATCGCTTTTTTCGTTGTGACACGTAACGTGAAGGATATTTATTTATTTTGTGTTATCATAGTTTTGTTTTGGGCTGTGGAACATGTGCAATGGATTTAGTGATGACATATTTATTACCATTCTATACTCCAATTGGTTTTTGAGGTATAATTGTCGATTTTCGTCATTGCAACAAAGAATACAATTGTAAGTAATTTTAAATTATCATACAAGTTTGTAATTCTAACCTATACTAATTTTGAGTGTAAGAAAATGTTGTTACTAATATATTGATTTTGCTTTACTAACAAAATAAAATACCTTTTTAGTATTTCAGCAATAAATATTGTTTTTTTTTTCATTATTTGTGCGTCATGGTGATGGTATACTTACTGGTTTGGTGGTTGATATTTTTAAGATTTACTATTAAATTTTTAATTAATAATAATTTAATTAAAATAAAATAATATTTTAACTAACATAGAAGTAATGTACTAATAAATACTAACAATATTAATATTCATTTTAATAATGTTTTGGTAAATCAAAGTGAAACTGAAAATACTAATTTTTATTGATGTTTTACATTTTCAGTCACTCGGAAACAATGAAATCGAAGAGCAAGACATTTCACCACTTTTACAAAACTTGAAAACTGAAATACTCGCCTGCAACGTCATTATAAAATCTGCTGAAAATAAGGTCAACATCAAGAAATCGGCTGTATTTGACATAAATGGAGTTAAAGTCGGTATTGTGGGATACCTAACCCCTGAAGGAAATAACCTAGGCGACCTAGAATACATTGACGAAGTCCTAGCCATCACAGAAGAAGTAGAAAAACTCCAAGCCTCAAATGTCAAAATTATTATTGCTCTGGGTCATTCAACCCTAGCTAAAGAGATGGAAATAGCTAAGGAGGTTGCAGGCCTTGACTTGATCATCGCCGGTAATAAGAACATGTTCTACTGGAATGGAACTACAGTCTCCGAGGCACAGGAAAAGCCTATTGTTGTAACTCAAAAGTCTGGTAAAGAAGTCCCGATAGTCTCATCGACAGCCTATAATAAATACCTTGGAAGTCTAACCGCTAAGTTCACTGAAGATGGAGAGCTCGCAGAATACATTGTAGATCCCATTCTTCTTGATGCTACAGTACCCGAAGACCCAACCTACTTACAGATGCGCAAAGCTTTCGCCTCAGACACTATTGCCAAGTTTGAAAGAGAAACGCTTGGAAACACTGCTGTGGTTCTAGATGGCAAATCTTGTTCTTTGGAAGAGTGTAACTTCGGTAACTTTGTAGCTGATGCCGTTGCGTATTATTACGCTTTGCAGTACAAGGGTGACTATTGGACTGATGCCCCTGTAGCTATTGTTCACAGTGGAGCTTTCGCCGACTCCATCGCTCCGGCTAGCCGTCCCGCTCCCGTCTCAAGGGCAGACATCCTCACTGCCATGCCTCTTGAAAGTAACCTCGTCACTCTCATCATCACTGGAAGCGGCCTCATCCAAATCCTTGAACATTCCGTCTCTGACTACAACGACGCTAACTCTGCAGGTCGTTTCTTGCAATTTTCTGGAATCCGCGCCGTGTTTGACCTGGAACAACCGTCAGGATCCAGATTAGTAGAGGCTGTTGTTAGATGCGCAAGCTGCAACATGCCACAATTCTTTAGTGTTGTGGAAACAGCGACATACAAGGTCATTGTGCCTGCTGAGCTTGCTAACGGAGGGTATGGATACTCTATGCTGGTGCCAGTACCAAGAGTACCATTACCTTATGACTTGCAGACGTGCACGGCTGAGTCCATCAAGCAGAGAACACCAGTATACCCTGAGGTGGCTGGCCGTATTGTATTGAACTCTGCGTCCACCTTTACTTCATCTATCCTCCTTGTTCCACAAATATTGATTGCTATGATTTTGCACTTGAGAATGTAATTGTAATTTACATGAAAGTTAAAAAATACTTTTTTTGGTAATTGTAATTAAATATATTGTATTTGAAAATGATGATGTTATTTTTATTTTCATTAATCTCTTAAATCGTAACCCCTTTTCCTTGCAACATGTAATTCATCGGAACTAAGAAAGGCTAAAGTAAGTATTAGAGCTGAAGCACGTTCGCTTGTTGTACATTCAAGCCAGTATTTAATACATAGAAGAAATATAAAGTATTTCTCTTGCAATGTTTGTATGGAAAACACGTATAAATTGAAGTTAAGTACACGCCGGCGTAAATATGGAGATATAACATCGCCTAAGCAGGATAAGTGTTCCCAGATGATATTAAGAATGTTTGTAATGTGACTAACAATTGTCGATTGTAATTATTGCATGCTAAGTTAGGTATTTCTTGTGCTAACATGATTTTTGGTTAACCTTAACATGGTACAGATGGTACAATGTTTCATGTTGGTCTTTTAAAAATAATATTAGATTTTGAAGGTAAATACCTTCATTTTAACTTATTTTAGTATTATTATGTTTGTATTTTCATCCAAGAAACATGAATGGTCTTTATAGATTTTCATTTATTTTTCTCAATGTAGGTACATTTGGAATGTTACATGAGCAAAATGTATAAGTAGTAATAATGGAAGAAAGTGGGCTTAAACAAAATTGTCTGTCAGATAGATTTCACAGATATTTTTTATTTTATCGCGTTAATAAAAAATAGAGACGAAAAAAAGAGTTGAAATCTCGCGTGACGTCACCTCTCAATATTTTTTTCTAACAAGTGACGTTACTAGCCCTCACTTCCATACGATTCGCTATCTTTGTATAGTTCTCGTATGTTTTTAATGGTTTGATTTAAGAAAAAATACGTTTTCAATATTTTTTGGAAATCTATCTGACGAACTAATAGGTTTTGACATCAAATACCATATATCGTTTTTATGTGATACTGCATGCAGGAGTATACTTTCATCCTCTGTATGTTAACTTATGTTAGTGAATGTTGTCTCATAAATATGTGTACGTTTGCATGACCTTACCTTCATCATCACCGCATGTATCGTTTTATTTGTTTCAGTCGCTGGGAAACCATGAATTTGATCACGGTCTTGCTGGACTAATTCCGTTCCTTCAGAATGTCACATGCCCCGTTTTAGCATCAAATCTCATTCTAACGAAGGAACCAGAATTACAAGCTCAGAGCAACCTCATGAACTCTGTTGTTATTGATATGAATGGTACGAAAATTGGTATAATTGGTTACCTAACACCTGAGACTAAATCCATAGCGGTAAAAAATCAAGTCGAATTCATAAATGAAGTAATAGCAGTAGGAAAAGAAGCAACCATGCTTAAAAATAACGGAGTGAACATCCTCATTGCTTTAGGTCACTCGGGCTATCTTATGGATATGGAAATTGCTAAAAGAGTAGAGGATATCGATTTAGTTATAGGAGGACATAGTCACACGCTTTTATGGAACGGTACTGCCCCCGATGTGGAAGTACCAGAAGGGAAGTATCCCACTGTAGTGGCGCAGGAATCAGGCAGGTTAGTGCCTGTAGTCCAAGCGTACGCCTACACAAAATACCTTGGAAAGTTACTACTCACCTTTGATAAAAATGGCGAAATTATTAAATATGAGGGTAAACCATTAGTTTTAGATAATTCAGTTCCGGAAGATCCGACGGTATTGAAAATAGTCGACCGATATAGAGAAGACATAACAAAGCTTACTGAAGAAGTCATTGGAAACACTTCAGTAATTATAGATGGTGAATCTTGTCGATTAAAAGAATGTACCATGGGTAATGTCATTACTGATGCAATGATACATAGATATGCCTCCGTATACGATGGACTTGGCTGGACTGACGCCCCTATAGCTATTTTACATGGCGGCGGTATACGATCTTCATTCCACTATTCAAAATTACCATCAAATATCACAAAAGGAGAAGTCATCCAAGTGCTGCCTTTTGATGCAACTGTAATAAAAGTGGACATAGTTGGTGCTGATATACTAAAGATGCTAGAACACTCTGTAGACAATTACAATGAACGTTTCCCAACTGGTGAATTTCTGCAGATGTCGGGAATGAAAGTGGTATACGAATTAGAAAATCCTCCCACGCACAGAGTTAAGTCAGTACATGTAAGATGTGGTAGATGCATACATCCTATATACGAAAAGCTTAATAATACCAATGGATACAAAATATTGATGCCGGATTTTTTAGCAAACGGAGGCGATGGATATGACTTTTTTGCAAAATTACCTCAAATCAGTTCACGCTTAAGCCTAATTGAGTGCACAGAAAGTTATATCTCAAGTCATAGTCCTCTGTATCCTGCTATTGAAGGGCGAATTATTGTGAAACATTATAAAAGTGATGATATCCGTCATTTAAGAGGAAAGATGATATAATGATGAAAACTGCAGCACTCTTGAATTAAACGCTTTTCCTTTGTCCCCTGTCAAGTAAGAGAACTTACTTAAGTTCTTCTTATGAAAGACTAATCTGAATTTCCTTCGAATTCCTTCATAGGCCTTACAAAGAAAAGGGCGATGTCCATATTCCAGGGTGTTAAATCAGAATTAAGATTCTGGTTTGAAGAAGTAATGGGAAGGTCAGTGGAGTAATATTATGTATTTTAACTTGTTTGCTATTTAGTATAAGCTTGCGCTAAAGAGCTAAAATGAGCAATGAGTACAGGTACGTGTTTTGAAGATTTCATCTACAATTTTGTACTTGAGGCAACCAGGTCCCTAAAGTGGCATGTCTGCAATCGCTTGATGGTATCGAAGTGACAAGTCTGAGATACGAGAACTATTAATAAGAAAAGTCATTTACATACTTGTAAATACTTCTTGAAAACATTGAAACTCTTGTAGAAATGTCATTTATCTCCGGGGTCAGCGTTGGCAAGTTAGTAGTTTATTTCCTTCTAAATTAGGTGATTTCTGGTATTTTCATGTATTTTAATTTACAAATAAATTGCTATTGCAACGTTTTGTTTTATTTATACTTACACTTTTAGGAGACTATTGTTTGACTATTAAACGTTTACTCCAACTTGTTTTCAGCTATTTGTGTGTTATTATTATTCTTTCAAATAGTCTCTTGACTTCAATTGACATTTTGTCACTTTGGGTTTTTCTACTTTGTTTGAGACTTGATTAAATTCAAAGTGTATTTTTGTAAGTATCATAAGCACGTTTTGTCTAACATTTGTACTCCTTGGAATGAACCTGCATAAAATCTTTGGCACTTATTAATATGTGTTTGTATGTGTGATAATTTATATGTAGTTTTTCTCTTTCGCATCTTTTCATCTACTAACTAACCTTTGCATTTTTGTGTTGTAAGTGTTTGTTTTAAATGTAGCACTAAACTGAATGATGTTAGATTTATTTACTACTGTATTGACTGCATGACTCGAAACCCTTCTATATTACTTGCATTATATTTGTTTATTATTTGTTTCAGTCTCTGGGTAACCACGAACTCGACAACGGAGTTTCTGGTCTGACACCATTTGTTAAGAACCTCACGTGCCCCGTCCTCGCCGCCAACCTCGTCCTCACTCAAGAACCAGAATTACAAAGTGAAAAGAACTTGATGAACTCCGTCATATTTGATGTAAACGGTAGACAAGTTGGCATAATTGGCTATCTAACTCCTGAAACAAAAGTCTTAGCAATAAGAAATAATGTCGACTATATAGAAGAAGTTACAGCTATAAGACAAGAGGTTGCCAAACTTAAAAATAAAGGAGTTAAGATTCTTATAGCTCTTGGACATTCTGGTTTTGAAAAAGATTTGGAAATCGCCAAAGAAGTGGAAGATATAGATTTAGTGATAGGAGGACACACTAACACATTTTTGTATAATGGTACCAGTCCAGACACAGAAAATAGCGAAGGACCGTATCCAACTTTAGTAAAACAGAAGAACGGTAGACTGGTTCCCGCAGTACAAGCCTATGCGTATACAAAATATCTTGGAAAACTGCACCTAACATTCGATTCAGATGGTGAGCTCATCAGTAGTTACGGAAACCCTATATTATTGGATAACTCAATACCTCAGGACCCTGAAGTATTAGAAATTGTTGAACGCTATCGTAAAGACATAACACAAATAACAGAAACTGTTGTTGGTAACACTTCAATTGTCTTAGAGGGTCAGACTTGTCGTTTGATAGAATGTAACATGGGAAACCTGATAGCTGATGCCATCATACACAGATACGCATCAGAATATAGGGGCTTCGGTTGGACTGACGCTCCCATTGCAGTCATCCAAGGAGGCGGAATAAGAGCTTCTATAGCTCATAATAAACTGCCAGCGAATATAACAAAAGGAGATCTTTTGCGAGTGCTACCGTTCGACGGGCTCATAGTAAAGGGGAGAGTGAATGGGAGTATTATCTTCGAGATGCTGGAGCATAGTGTGAGCAAGTACAATCCTTCGTACGCCCCGGGACAGTTCCTGCAGATGTCTGGCATGATGGTGGTGTACGACTTAGCGAAGCCTCCTGGATCGAGAGTGGTTCGAGTGTACACGCGTTGTGGCGAATGTTTAAGGCCGGAATACAATCTCATGAACGCCACAGATGAGTATAATATCTTGATGCCCGCTTTCCTTTCAATGGGAGGTGACGGCTTTTCCATGTTGAATGATATTAATTCGACAATATTAGACTACAACGAATTGGATTCGGTTGAGGACTACATCATTCACCATAGCCCTATGTATCCTTCTATTGAAGGTCGGATCATAATTAAAAATCTTGATAAACTTTCTAACTCCGCTTCAAATTTCAATTTGTCTCTAGCGTCTATGTTAGCTTTATTCTTTTCTCTTGCTGTGAAATAGTTTAATTAGTTTTAATATAAAACCCTAATTATGTTACGTACATCGTAAAGTACAAAGTTCATTGTAATTATTAATGCATAATAGAAAGAAAATATTGTAATCTCGTGTGTTATCTCGCTATAAAAGCCATGTAAATAAAATCTATTTATCGAATCAACCATTCTTAAGAGTAGCGTTTTACATTTGTCCAAATATATTGTCGATATATACTTTAAAGTAAACGCATCACTAATTAAAATTTATTTAATTAGTGCATGATTCTCACTTTTTGATATTTTAATTCAATTTTTATATGTTTAAATGTTCTTGTAAACTTATTTTATTTTAAATGTAGCAATTACTTGCCAAGCTTTGAAAGTTTTTATTTATGTGTTTAAACCTATTGTCGCATTTTCTGTATGTAGATTAAGTAGTTATTTATATTTCTGACTATTGTGAAACAGTGCAATATTGTCGTGTTAGTAAGTAGTTTATATTGTACACGTAAGAAACTTCAAGCAAATGATAATGTTGTTTGTTCATTTGTTTTGCTCAAAGCAAAGCGGGGTACATCCCCTTAAGAATATTAAGGTGCTTATGTAGCAGCTTAAGCTAAAAGCCGAAGCGTGCTCAAACAAGCGTAGCTACTGCGATGCATTTTCTGTTCAGTATTAAGTATACTCAGATATTAACCACTGTTACTTAAGAGATTATGTGCCTTTGATAAAGAATTTCGTTGTATTTATTGTAAGTGAACAAAATATGTATAGTTTAGAATAAATAGCGTAAGATGTCCTGTTACCATTAAAATAATATAGTACATAATTTAAAATGCTTGTTTAAAATTTATTGTATAAACATTACAACATACACAAGCTTTTGCCGCACACACCACTCTCAGCATAAAACACGGTAGGTACCTCTAAATACGTAAATCGCAAACAATTTATGAAAACACACACCGGCGAATGTTTCGCTATCAAAAACCGTGAACCGACAGTACACGAGCCACACATATAAACCCTATAGGTACAGTAATACACCGCACCATCCAATCAATAAAACTGCAATTGAGCGCCGACACAAAATATGTCCGAACAAAGTAATCACGATGATTGAATGATGCTGGCTCCATACACGTGCGCGTATCACGCAGGCTAACCACCCCGTGTTTCAAAGTTTCAATGCATTCACAAGCGGCAAATTTTCTCTTTGAAGCTCGAATTTTGAAGTACATTCGGACATACCTACACTCATTGAAATCTGACGTTGGCGCGTACTTATTCAGACGTAGAGTGGCCGGAAAAACAGGCGGGAGCCTTAATTAGCTTTTACAAACTAGATACCTACTTTTAGATAGAGTTCACATTATGAGTGTAGTGAATTCTTATTACATTGCGTCTTTTTGTTTCAGTCACTTGGAAATCACGAGTTCGACAATGGTGTGAGCGGACTGACCCCCTTCATTAGAAACTTGACATGCCCAGTGCTAGCTGCCAATCTTATACTTACTAAAGTGCCAGAACTTGCCGAGGAAACTAACCTTAAGAAGTCTGTAGTTCTTGAGGTAGCCGGCCGCCAAGTAGGCGTGGTTGGCTACTTAACTCCAGACACCAAGGTGCTAGCCGTGCCCAACGATGTAGAATATAGAGATGAAATTGAAGCGCTCAGAGAAGAAGTGAAAGAATTGCAAAACCAAGGAATCAATATTATTATTGCCGTCGGGCATTCGGGGTATCTTAAAGATCTAGAAATTGCCAAAAAAGTCCCAGGAGTAGATTTAGTTATTGGTGGGCATACTAACACATTCTTATGGAATGGCACTAGCCCGGATTCAGAACTGTCAATAGGTCACTACCCAACTTACGTAACTCAAGCTTCAGGGCGACGTGTTCCAGTGGTTCAAGCTTATGCGTATACAAAGTACTTAGGAAAGCTCCATATGGTATTCGATTCCAACGGAGAATTGATCAGTGCGGACGGAATGCCCTTCATTTTAGATCAAACTATACCCCAGGACGAGGATGTTCTCCAAATCATCAACAGATATCGCGGCAATATCCTCAACATTACAGAAGAAGTGCTAGGTAACACCTCGGTTATTCTGGATTCCACAAATTGCCAAATCGACGAGTGCAACATAGGTAACTTGATCACCGACGCGATGGTATTTAGATACGCATCAGAATATACTGGGGAACATTGGACAGATGCACCTATTGCTATTATCCAAGGAGGCGGTATAAGATCATCCATAGCTCACGCTAAAATGCCAACTAATTTAACAAAGGGGGATCTATTAGAGGTGATGCCATTCGACGGTAGAGCTGTCACTGTGACAGTAAACGGCAGTATCCTTTTACAAATGATTGAACATTCCGTTGCTAACTACAACCTTCTGGAGCAATCGGGAGAGTTCCTTCAGTACTCTGGTATCAAGGTGATGTACGATCTGAGTAAGCCTTCCGGATCGAGGATCGTCAAAGCTGAGGCCAGGTGCTGGGCTTGCAGCGTACCCAAGTTCTCGAAAATTCTTGACAAAGACGTTTATAAAGTCATAATGCCCAACTTTGTTGCCATTGGTGGTGACGGGTTCTCAATGTTCAAAGGATTACCTACGCATACTTTAGACTACAATGAATTGCTCTCTACTGAATATTACGTTAAGCACCATAGCCCTATTTACCCACAAATTGAAGGCCGTATTATTCTTTTAAGCGAGAATAGAAGAAGCTCATCTTGTACAACAAAGCTTTCGATATTTTCAATCCTTATTGCCTTACTTAGATTAATTATTGCTTAAGCTCGTAGTACAACACTTCTAGTTATTAATTCGCAATATAGACTGAAATTGAACGTTTTTTTAGTAATTAATTTCAGTATTAACTAATAATAAGGTGACTGAATCAAAGTGTCCTACAAGTGTTTTTTTTTTGTTTTACAAAATAAATGTTTTTTACAATTTCTGCCGGTTGTTTTTTTTTTATTTACCTGATTGTAGAAACCGTATCACCAAGTAGGATCGCACATTGTAACAACAGATAATTCTCTAATAAATCCCATTCATTACACTTTTCACTATATATAGAGAAAATCATATCTTATTTTAATTTAGAAGCATAAATTGTATTTTTATGTATTGAAATAAAATATAACATAACATCAGCTTTTCCTTTCAGTCGCTCGGTAACCACGAATTCGACGAAGCTGTGGATGGAGTTGTACCGTTCATTAGAAACTTGAGTTCACCTGTATTGGCGGCCAACCTCGACTTAAACAAAGTACCCGAACTAGAGGCAGAGAGCAACTTATATAAATCAATAGTTCTTGTAAAAAACAACGTCAGGATTGGAATCATTGGATACCTGACCCCAGAAACGAAGTATCTTGCACCAATGAACGATGTGGAGTATATTGATGAGGTACCAGCTATAAGAGAAGAAGTAAAAAAGCTAAAAGACCGGGGTATCAACATCCTGATAGCTTTAGGGCATTCAGGATTTATGAAAGACTTGGAAATCGCCAGAGACGTTAAAGACCTGGACTTGGTTATCGGAGGTCACTCGAACACATTCCTTTGGAATGCTAATACTACTTCTGAAAAACCAGAGGAACCTCAAGGACCTTACCCAACTGAGATAAAACAAGCAGACGGAAGGGTCGTCAGAGTAGTACAAGCTTATGCCTATACCAAATACATGGGAAAACTGCATTTAATATTTGACTCAGCCGGCGAAATAATCAAATGCGATGGAACACCCATACTACTAGACAAAGACGTACCTAGAGATCCGGAGCTTATTGAAATAATAGATAAATATCGTAACGATGTAGACCGCATCAACAATGAAGTCGTTGGAAGTTCATTAGTGTACCTGAATGGAGATTGTCGCCTAAGAGAATGCAATTTAGGTGACCTGATTACTGATGCGATGTTGAACTATACCAGGGAGAAGTATCATGACCAATATCCAGACGTGAACATAGCGTTGGTGCAAGGAGGCCGCATTCGAACTTCGATAGACCATTCTACGACTACGCCTGGCCAAGAACCGACACCATTCACGTTAACTAGAGGCGATTGGATTACTGTCTTACCATTCTCAGACACGTTAGCCGTAGTAACTATGAACGGATCAATACTTAGACAGAGTCTAGAACATTCTGTTTCGACATGGCGCGTTATAGATAGCACAGGACAGTTCCAACAATTGTCTGGTATGGAGGTAGCCTATGACTTATCTAGACCAGTTGGATCTCGCGTTGTGAAAGCGAGAGCAGTGTGTTCCAACTGCGGATCCAATGAATTACAAGATATTGTAGATGAATATGAGTATAAAATGATGATGCCAACCTTCCTAGCGAACGGTGGAGATGGTTACAGCATATTTATGGATCTACCTAAAGAAACTGTTAGTTACAACGAATTGGATAGTGTTTTATACTATCTTAGTAAATACAGTCCTGTGGATGTTGAAGTAGATGGACGTATCAAAGTACTTAATGAAGATAAAATAGACATAGATACTTCTAATGTTAGGAGTGAAGGTAGGAGATCTAACTCGGGAACCACAGTTGTTCCAAACTGGTTTTATGTACTTACAACTTTAGTCTTAATCCAATACTCATTCAAAATGTAAATATAGTTTAATTGATTTTATATTAGTGTAGTATTTTAAGGAACCAGTGTTGAAATAATTAATAAATAGATTCTTGTTTTAGGTACTGTTACATCAAACGATTTAAAGTCTACTTTTCGAAAAACATACTTTGCTTTGCTAGTTACAAACAGGTATAATGTTATAAGATCTATTTTGACTTTGACGGGCCTGTTGGTCTAGTGGTTAGTGGCCCTGACTGCTAAGCCGGAGGTCGTGGGTTCGATTCCCACCCAGGACAAATGTTTGTGTGATGAGCACGATCATTTGTTCTGTGTCTGGGTGTAATTTATCTATAATATGTATGTATTTAGAAATATATAAGTATGTTTATTAGTTGTCTAGTACTCATAACACAAGTTACTTTCGTATACTTAATTTGAGACTAGATGGCGTTGTGTGAATGTTGAGGAATATTTATATTTATTTATTTATTTATTTATTTTGAATTTTGGAGTAGGTATCTTTTTACAATAACGGTTCAATTGAATTGTAAGTAATTTCGTAATTCACTAGCTTTTTAATGTGTTTTTCTTACAAGTTTAATGCTACGTTAAAATCATAAGTACTTTTAAATATTGTTATATTATTATCCTTGTGTTCTGTTATGTAGATACTCATAAATATGCATTTTTGTTTAATACCATGTTTTTACAAGTATTTATTACTGTTTTGTAGTATTATTTTATTATATGTGATAATGTAACTATTTAAATACGTACAAAATGTGATCTTTTGGTATTAGCTGGGTTAGCATTTTATTTATTAATATTTATTTTTATTTATAGTAATGGCATCTCTATTTGTAGTCTACCTCTTAACAAGTAGGTATATTGTAAGGGTAACTAGAATAATGTTTATTATCTTTGTACAATTGTTTTGTAAAATGGGTGTTTGTTAACCAGAAGTATAAAGACAATCATTATCTAGTTATTATCAAGTATTTTTGCTGTCAGAACTAAGCATCACAGCTATAATATTTGGAGTTAGATTATTATATTTAGAAATATAAACAAAAAATGTTAACTATAAACAATTGAAAGATTGAATATTATTTGCAGTAGAAGACAATATAGCTAAATTCATTCACAATATACTGTCTTGTTGAACCCCATGGTTAACAAATATGGCCATTTTATTGAACCTAGTTTATTCAGTTAAAACTGAAGATACAAGTTATGGTCCTTTAAGGAAGCGTTTGATATGTTAAGAAATAAAACACAGTTGTATTCCACACATATTATTTAAATCAGAAAGTAGACATACAAAATAGTAGACATTCCTACACTACAAGATGTAAAACTCACAATTCACAGATTTAGAAACTTTATTGATAAATAAGCTTTCAAGAAAAGTCTGTAGGCAAGTTATTTATAGCGGTAATGCTGATTAAATCGCTTCCATATATTTATCTGGCAAAAAGTCACTTTTCCAAGTGTCATTTTCATACATTTTAAGTTTATTATTGATGTTCTAAGCAAATTAGTTGTAACACTGTCTAGGTCCTTTAAGGACAACACAAAGTTGTTATTTTTTTGAAATTGGCAATGCTGTTTTCTGTTGGAACTAAACCTGTGAATTTGAGAAGACTCCGTGTGTTAATAGTACTTAAATATACTAAAAACTACGTGCCAGGTGTAAGACACAACAAGAGTACTAGACTACTTCAGAAAATATACAAAGTATACATTCTAATACCCATTGCTCAAATATAGCAAAACAACATAGTATTAGTCCGAAAAATATTAAACAATAGTTAGTAAAAGTGACTTAACGACTACGTTAGTTAATAAAAACCATTTTTGCTTATAATGAAATAACTAGAAAATAAATTACAAATATTTCATATATTTAAATATAATAAGTACAAAAGGAACATTATTTTTAAATAACTGATAGCGAGATTACTGTTAAGTCACTTATTCAATTTCCGGAAAGCCTTGTTATCAAAGCTTGTTAAAAAAACATAACTCTATGGCGCTGCTCAACCGCCATTTTTGTACAAATATTTTTTTTTATGTTTGAAGAAGTCAAATACTCTATCAAAACATCAAATAATGGCTGTTCTCCTAACCTAATACATTAGTTATTTACTAAACACTCAACATTTAGATTTGAAAAGACAATGATATATCGTAGACATTCTAGTTTATATTGTTGACATTTAACTACTGTTAAAAGACAAAATGTTCGAGTATATGATTAAAGATTAAAAAATTAATTATGCATGGCTCTTACTTATCCCTTATTGATTCCGGGCAGTATTACAGTAAAATAATAATAAAAACCGTCTACGATTTCAATTCTCCTTCATTTCTTCGTTCATTCTTTTCCATTCATTCATTTATTTACTCCCGGTACCTATCTCCTCTATTTCCAGATATTTATCTATTTAGAGTTACAGGCTAGTATTAGAATTTTCACCCTAGGATAAAGGTAAGTAGTGATTGTCGCAAGTATTTTTACAAATGCTTAAGGGTTGCCAGAATCTGGTAACCTAACCCATATTCAATATGGTGGAATACCCAGTTTTTTTTTCAGTTAACATAAAATATCATATTTTATATCTCAGTCAATGCTTTTTTTTTACTTTAAGTTCTAAACAAAACAATTAATTCTTGTTCATAATTCAAATCCGTCTGACAGGGAGAGTAAACATCCAATATGCCTGAATCCCTAAATGTTTTCATTATGCAGCTTTGCTTAAAACAGTGCTAGACAAGAGGATGGTAAGTACCAGGAGAAGTCAAGCATTCCAAACACTAGCCATAATTATCGTATCGCGTAAGCACCACGGCTCAACATCTAAGATGTTCTCAAACCACACAAATTTAGGCACCAAACACTCAGGTCTACTTGATTATTCACAAAGCTTTGTATCATTACCATAGTCTACATATTATTATTAAAAAGTATAACTGTCAATGTCACTGTTGGCATTTCAATGTTTTTTTTTTGTCTATGACTGTAATGGATCCTGTGGACCAGCACAAATCTTGAACGCGTTCATATAACTAAAGCAACAGCGACTGTTTCAATTACTCATTTATCAGTATATTTTTGGTTGTCAAGTTGTTAATAATTCTCAAATTTCATTTGTCTGCTAGGTTTTGAAACAAAAGCTTTGTGTACATAGATATTATACAATTCCTTAAAGGTAATGTAGACCTGAATACCAATTTCTAAACATCACACTTTACAAACAACCTCGTCGTTCAAAAATTATTAAAATCCCTGCATTTAGATTATACGCACTTACTTCTAACAAATAAGAATTACTTGCTATTACTGGAGATTACACAAATAATAATATCAACCTTTTGTTAAAAGGCCATTCTATTTTAAACATCAACTCAAGATTTTACCCTAAATGCAATAGGTATGTTATAATGGCTTCTGAGATACTGAGGTAGTCCTTAAAATCTAAAATTAACCCGGTATTACATGACTTTATGGTATGATAGATCTATGTAGGTCGTCATAATGTATTTATGAGCTTATCTCTTAAAGGTGCAGCTCCCTATATCTTACTACAACTATGTAGATATTATGAATCGTTTACTAACACTTTCTAATACAAATTAACCTAATAGAGGCGACAGCGCAAGAAACAACAATCAACTACTAATTAATCTAACCAAACAAAATCAGTTGATTAAACCCCAAAAACTTTGTCAAACTTAAATCTTATACAACGTTGATAAAAGCGAGAGGCATTAAATGAAACCACATATTTTGTATATCATTATAAGGCTACACAACAAAAATCAAATCAATGTAAGCAATAGTTTAGTCACAGGATATTTTTTTAGTTTTTTTTTAGTTTGAACATGCTGTATCTTCCTGATTAGGTGACTAAGTTTTATAGGCATAGTTATCTAGTTGGCTCCGGTTGGGTCCGAAACTAGTCGGGCTATCCCGATAAATACGCGTGAGTAAACCGTTATAACGTTTTAAGTATGAATCATCCTCACGAAAGTTATTATAAAAATATTGGTTACATTGATTTGATTTTTGTTGTGTAGCCTTATAATGATATACAGAATATGTGGTTTCATTTAATGCCTCTCGCTTTTATCAACGTTGTATAATTTTGTCATATTGTTTTAAGTTATAACGAATATCTCCAGTAATCCTACACTATATGCTATGGCAATTACAAATGGCTACTAATTAGCACATGTCTAGAAAAATACACAAAATAGCACGAAAAGTTTTATTATAGGAAACTAATAAGCTTCTGAAAGAATATCAACATTGGCCTAATTTCTACGAGGCAATCCTACTAAGAATGTATGTAATCTGAGTTGCTTCTAATTTGAAATACATAATATGTCAAAATCCTATATACCGCCATATTGGAAATTGATTTTAAAAAGTTACAATATTATTCGCGCCCTCTGTTGACAACAACATGTAGTGCGTTTACAAGATGGCCGCCACACTACGACTCGCATCGCAATTACTTATTCATTTATAGAAAAACTCTACTTTGTTTTTGTCGATAGAGTTCGCAAATATAGACACATACTAAACTGCCTACTACATACTCATATTACATTCCAAATCACGTGGAATAAATACCTCTACTAGGTAACATTAACTTCTGACATATAAATAAAAATTTTAAAAATCAACTGAGTTTTAATTTCGACCCCAATCCCTTCTAGGGAAGACAAGCTCTTGTTTTAGATAATTATATCCCTGTGTTTATGAAGTCTTCAATTTTCTCTCATTTCGATAAATATACCCAGTCAACATTTAACTAAACTTACTCTAAACAATACTATTGTGGACTAGAAACATGGTACAGGTTAAACTTAACCAAAATATATTTTTGTCGCTTACAGCATAATATCAAAACTTGAACCTAATCAGATTTTTAAATAACAAACTATTTTGTGCGATAACCAGAAACAAAATAGACGAAACATCGCACATTCCCAAGTTAACAATGAACAGACAACAGATGACACGGTCATCAACATTTCTAAATTACAAAAAAAAATGATCTGAAAAAACTAACACATTCAATGTGCATATCATGATTAATCAGAAAAAAAATAAACACAAGCAAAACCGACCTAAAAGACTTCAATATTATCGCATTGCTGGCTGGCTTTTCGCAAAAAAAAAAAGACAAACGCATAGCAGTATTCAAAAAAAGAAAACCACACGGAAAAAAAAACTTAGGCCGCAGAAGAAATTAAAAGTTTAAATCCCTTGCTCCGTTTCCAGTAAAGAAGCTAGACCCGGTGTTGGGGGCGCCCGGTAGCTCTGAGGGGTTGACGGGCCATTCAATAAACTTGGTGTAGCCATGAGGCACCACGCCCGTCATGATCGCCAGGCACTGCTTCATCGCCTCCTGGCATTCAGCCAACTCCCGGCAAGGCATATAAGGTTCTAAGTCGTTGGCTAACTCACAAAGGGGCTTGTAAAGTTTGGTGGCGGTATCGTGGTCTCCTTTTTGCAAGGCCTCGATGACGTCAACGTTCAGCAGCTCCTTACACTTCTTGGCTATGGGTCCAGGTAGGTTTTGGACTACGGGCAGGTTTTGGAATAACGGCCAGTCGTTGATGCAGGCCTCGCATTGGCACAGGAACTTGTATTGCGCCTTCAGTACCTCGTGACGTTCATCGCGGGTGTGCATGGCATGGTGAGCTCTGGAAGACAATTCCAATAATATTAGAGTTTTGTTTGGTTAAGATATTGAGAAAATTTTACAATATATTTACAAAAAAAATAACTCGAATTAAAATGACATATGATAGTAGTTTGTTACGTTTTGTATTTTAGCTAAACTATTGTTATTTTAAGCGAAATATAAACTGCTGGTTAGTGTTCAAATGTTAATGTTATATTTAGTAAGCAGTTATCAGTTGAGTTATTTAAAGTTAGTGTTCTTATTAGTATTCAAGATCGAAGATAGTATGTATCCGAACGCCTATGCCAACTATTGTTCATTCAGCCAAAAATAGAACAATATCCTATAGAAAAAAACATAGTACCTACTTAACTCAAAATACCAGTTTCAAGGACAAACAAAAATGATTTTTTGTCAAAATTGTTAGTCGAGAACTCTAAAAACTCCTTAACAAAATACCTATTCAATTTAGAAGGCCTCTACCTCTTATACATAGTTTGCAAAGCCTAAAATATGAAAAAGGTACCTATGAAGAAAACGTTAAATCGCCAAAGCACGGTGAACTAGTGCGAAGATAATAAGTGGGCTTTATCCTAAATACCTAGTCCCAAGTCAACAATTATGAGTATAGCTGATAGTTTTGAGTCCAGCTAAATAAGTCACGACTAACGAACGACATCCTTCACGTGAAAATTACGCATTTCCTCCTACAATGTATGGAGATTATCTCGAAACAATTGACTACGTTTCTAACAATGTTTCAGAAGATCTACCGCCACGTATTAAAGTAAATTATTGCAGTTGTGGAAACGTGACAGCATACTACACGGTGTAGGATGAAGGCTCGCTTCCTGCAATTGCAATAAGTGACTTTAAGACGGGGTGGTAAGTCCGTGAAGCACAATATACTATGTCTTTATAGACTAGAACATATTAAAAAAGGCATCTACTTTTGGTTCCGCCCGGTGAAAGCGCTTTGAGCTTGCTCGCTTGGCACGACCGCTGTGATCACCGCTGACTCCATGCAGTTGCGGTCATGTGGCCTCTCCTCGTACCTAATTTCAATTAAACGTAGCCGAACATTAGATAACATCCAAATCCAAGCCATTTTAGCCATTCTAGTTATTCTTGACTACCGCGCAACACCTAAGGATTCTAGAAACCCAGCTGTTCGATCAATTGAAACGTCCAAACGAGCTAAATTATTAGTTATTAATTTGTTAATTACAAGTTCCTAGTCATTCGATCGATCGAACTATAAAAGCGAGCCATGCGATTTCACTACAAAATACTAACTACGCATAAAAACATACACATCTACAAGTAAACTGAATAATCTCTCACCCATAGCTATCCAGGAGCATCATTCCTTTTTTAATTGGACGAAGCGCAATTAGACTCATCCGTGTAGAGCCAAGTTTGCTGTACCTCACCACATTTGGTGAGCAGGAATGGTTAATCAAACTGAGAAAAGCATACGGGGCAATTCCTAGGTTGTATTCATCTACATAGTTCCCACTTTCATTCTCTGCTACTGCATTAATGCTGTGCACATTAGTTGGCACGGTCATCAGGTGTGACAAGAGAGATCCAGCCGCAAAGCGCTTTACTTTTTGTTTCATAAACATATTAGTGTTTGGTTCCATCTTGATGAAGTCGGCCACGGCCAAACAATGCAACAGAATGGCGGCACTAACACATTTTTGGAATATATCTGATATAGTCCTCTTGTCATCATTTGTGCAGAGAGTTTGAATAGTACTATAATATTGGGAATCATATACCCATTTATCGCCTTCCCTTCCATCAACTATCACATGTCCCCAGTGATTAGTATAGAGAAGTGTTTCTGCATCCAACACTGAAGCAAGCAAACACTCCCAAGACTCGTGATCAGTCCTTGCTTTAATTGTGATCCTCAAAGCAAGCAATTCTATTTTACTGAAATTCATTTTATACAAAGTTGGCATAAGCGGACACTCAAATATGTGGTACTCGTCCCATGCCTTGTCTGCACATTCGGTGTTGCAGTACATGGCAAAGCAGCAGGCTGGGCATGGATAGAGGGTAATTGACCTTTTGCTGCAGTAAGCACAGGAAAACAGCATCTGATTCTTCAACATCAAGGTGACAAAGGGATCTTCTTGCACAATAACTTCACCAACCTCAATATCTTCATTGGCAATCACATGTCTACCAATGTCAGGATTATACTCCACTCTCAGTTTGGCACTTGCTGCTGCGTAGCTGCTATGCCGAGGACCATTCAGTTTAAGAACTTCAAGGTAGTCTTGATCTTCTTCATCGATTATAATAGGGTCTGGATTTAAGTTTAAGGCTTCCTTACACTGTTTTTTCCTTTTGATTAATTTATCTTTTATTCTGTCTGGGTAATAAGGAGGTAGCTTCAAAATTTTGTCTATATCTGATATACATTCTTTATATTTCTTGAGAGCTATTAACACAGCAGTTCTGTTAGATGCGGCCAAGCTAAAGCAATCTGACAAAACTGGAGCATAGCATAAAGACAAGTTATACCATTGGAGTGCTTCATAGAGAGATTGTTTGTGGTAACATTGGTTACCAAGGTTACGGTAATGTCTAGATGCATGCTCACACTTTGTTACATGCAGTAGAAGTGGAATGATTCTATACTCTTTAAGGAAGCTGTAGACATAAAGAACCCTTTCTTCGTGTTCTGCCATAGACAACAGCTGTTGTGAGACATGCTGAATTTTACTGTCTCGAGTGAGCTTCTGTAACAGCTTTTGGTATATGGTATTAATAGGGGTGTTGAGGTTATCATTTGGAAACATATTGGTCACTTGTAAGTCTTTCACGAATCGGAGACCTGTGCTTCACTATGTCGCACTTTGCTACGCCTTTTATCGTCGTCAATTTAGGCTGTGAGATGATATTCGTAATAGACCAACGACTAAAAGCGCAGAATATTACACTGGACAAATCTGAAAGGGGTGAGTTACATTTATTTATTATTTATTTATAACATTAGATTCATAAAATCCTATCGCCAATTGCTGATTATTAACGATTATTATTTCACTGTTCTATTCTTCTAAGGAAGTAGTTTTACTAACAACACATATTAATCTGTACAATATCTGCTAATATTTATTATTTTTACTGATTACGCTAATTGCAAGTATTTATTGCAGTACTTACCGATGTAGTAACAGTATTACTCCATCCCAAATTGCTAGATGAGCTATTTATATCGCAGCCGGTGGCCACTCACACTGTGATCAAACAACTACTTCAAGATATATCCGCCACCTCAATTATGAAACTGGATGACTATTCAATGAGCAAGTTGTGGGATTTGATGACTATGATCTTCAAATGGCAACTCGCAGTAGCGACGAATCAAAACATTTTCGACATCACTCGCCGTCACTTGAGAAGTGTTGCCATCCTAATGCCACAATTTTTCCCTAAAGCTATTATTGAACAAGCTATGAAAAGATTTGAGAGTTTGGCTCGTCGTTTCACGGACAATGATTATAAAGGTCTCAGTAGTACCCTAATCTTATGGTTTTCAGAGTATCATACAAAAATCTCTGTTTTGATGAGATTGGGTTTGCAAAAGAAAGACGGAACATTCCATTTACCTTCAGCGATTGGTACTAACATTTTGCATAATTTAGGAGAAAATATTTACAAGTACGATAACAAGAAAAATCCTATTGATGAATATGAGAGCCGTTGCGCTGACACTAATGAAATCAACTGTCTTTTAGCCTCAATAGAAAAAAATCATTCCAAAAACAAAGTGGAGTTACAATTGCCAATTGAATTTGGAGATATAACTTCTAAGAAAAAAGTATTACAAATATCAAAAGATATTCAATTCGAAACTATTGATACCAGTGTTAAAATCAAAAGTACTGATCTTACTTTTGTCCCTGATATACCTAAATCTCCTCAAGAGGATTTATTGGATATGTTAGGTGCCGCATGTAGTGACTATTAATTTACTTGTACTGTGGGAGACACATTCAACTAGCAACACCAATATTTGTATCGATTTTATTCATCTTGCACCCCCTAGCCCTTCCCCCTTTCGTCTGCGATGTCCGTCTGTCATCTCGCGAATGCCGTGTATGGGTCACTTTATTATGTACTAAGTACCTGTAATTATCGACATACATTGTTGCAACGCCGCGCGCAGCGCTTAAGGGGTCTGGCCCCTAGTTAGTGATCTTTTAAACGAACATGGGCATTGTTACACGTACTAAGGGTCCAGGTTCAACTAACACTAGAGATATAGAAATCAATTGAATAGGTGCCTCTTTACGCTATACTAAATTACTAATGCAAATAAAAATGGTTCTTGGGGATTTTTTAGGTTTCTGTGTATTTTCTGTCTTGCTCTCTGAGCACAATTACAAAACATTGTAAAAAGATCCATAGTGATCTTTAGTTGAACCTCCAGGTAAAAATCGTGAGATTAAAGATCACAAAGGTGAAAACGACATTGGACAGACAGAATATTATGATATCTCTTATCGGTATAATGAGGAAAACACACATATTATTAAGTAATTATGTATTTAAAATTAGCTTCGTTAGGAAATCTACGTAGGCACTTAATACTTACTAGTACTTAGGCATCGCGCTTCGCTTTGAGATACGTAAGAGTCTAAGACAGTAGAGATTTTTATCACGCGCTGCAAATTATAGGTGGCATAAATATTTTTTTATTCAGTTCGTTAAGCATTATAATAAAAAAAATCTTTATCTTCTCTTACTTATTATATGTAGTTAATTTGCTGTTCATAACTTAGAGACTGGTTAGGTAAAACCTAGGTTGACTATTAACAATCTAAAAACATGTCTTTTTGAAAATAATATAAAGTCTAATCTGCCCACTGATTTTATATTGAAGGGCTGCAGTAATTTGACTGTATTCTACAAATAACTGCAACATTACAAACCAATTTTACATTTATTGTAAGTACAATAAAGCTATGTACTGTACCATAGTGTAACTACTAAATGCTTGAATATCAACGGATGAGATTTAATAATACGACCTTCATCGTCCCATTCTAAAAATACGCGCACGTGTCGCTTTCAAGGGGTGGGTATCCGTTCAACCTTCGTTATAATATATGTCAGACAGGCGGCAGTTCTTTGCCACGCAAAAATGAACCTTAGCATCAGCAAAATAGTGACAAAAATTAAGCAACGAGTTTCAAATTAATTGTAAGTGCTCTATATTGGAAGAAAGTAAACTGTTAGCTTGTTGTGAAGCCACGTGCCTTTAATTTCGCGTATCAGCAAATTAGCAATTACTTAATGATTTATATTGAAACCGTAGTGAAATATTTTATTGCATAATTTGGATTAATTCGGAGTTTCATCTGTAGGTAGAGAATGTCGTTACATTGTAGTAACTTAAAGTCTACACAAATGTTATTAGTCAGTAAGCTTGAATAAACGGAAATAAATTAAAACTAGTGTAGTTTTATTTCATGTCTGTGAGTTTTAAGGGCCCCTTATTCCGAAAGTTTAGGCATTTAACGCACCGAAACGGCTTGCGCCCGCGTTGCTCAGGAGCCGTCGCGATTTGAACTCCGGTGACCTATGGCGGCGGGCGGGCACGCCACAGTATAAATAAATAAATCAGTAGTTCATATATATATTGTGCTAGTAATAAGTAGTAGTTTTCAACAAAAACATAATAATATACTTAGCTTGATGTGCTATCCACTAAACTATTGATTGTCAACACTAATATGTTATGAATGTGTGACTAAGGAAAGCGATGATCATTCTATAGAATTTAAAGAATGGTTGTAGAAGATTTGGTGAGTACTATACAGCGTGGCGCTACCATCCCGACATTAATTTAACACGGTTAGGACTAGTAACCATGAATCATTTGAATCATGATACGTTTTGATATTACGTAAACTGAAAGACTTTTTTTTTCAAACAAACTAAATAATAAACATCTATCTCAAATTGTGATCACTCTGTGCGAAAGTTCATTCATCAAATAACTTACCTACGACTAGCGGGCTTACGTTTACTCGGTGCGGCAACGTCGCACGCCGCCGCCGCCGTCCGCGTAGGTACAACAGCTGTGCGCGCCAGCTGGCAACAACGCGTCGCGACTTGTAGGCATAAAATGTCTCATGTTCGGTCCAATTTTGGTGGCACAATATCACAAACACAGATCGTACCTAAAGCGAAGGTGTATAGTTAAACATAATAACACGCACTTTTATTTGGTACTATTAGTCCTTTAATCACTAAATTTATTTAACTGCATTTATTTTAAAATTTATTTGTTTGCACACACAAAGACACACATGTTGCCTACATTTCAACGAGTCACGTGACCCAAAATGTATGAAACAGTTATTTTTTTTCTTTATGCTAAATATGCTGGCCCACACAAACATTTGCCCCTACTGGGATTTGAACCCGGGACCCTAAGAACGTAAAGCAGCCTCACTACCGCTGTGCCATTCGGATCGTCAGTAAATATGTAAAATTACAAGGTGCAGTTTTGCATCCCAGTTAAAATTCAGGAGCCTACATATAATTATAGTATGTACTTGGTAAATAAAAAGCTTCTATTTTAAAATCTTTTCATAGTATTTCATAATAATACGAAAGTAACTTATAAACAAAACGACCTATCGCGCGACATGTCGCTGTATGCCGCCAAAGGATCGAGCCGAACATGAGACATTTTATGCCTACAAGTCGCGACGCGTTGCCAGCTGGCGCGCACAGCTGTTGTACCTACGCGTGCGGCGTGCGACGTTGCCGCACCGAGTAAACGTAAGCCCGCTAGTCGTAGGTAAGTTATTTGATGAATGAACTTTCGCACAGAGTGATCACCATTTGAGATAGATTTTTATTATTTAGTTTGTTTGAAAAAAAAAGTATTTCAGTTTACGTAATATCAAAACGTGTCATGACTTAAATGATTCATGGCTACTAGTTCTAACCGTGTGTTAAATTATTGTCGCATTGTCCTCGCCACCCTGTATAGTGGAAATGAAAATGTTTTATTTATTGGGCATGTATAAATTAAAAAAAAGTGTTTGGTATTAATAAAATATAATAAAGAACTCAATGATCGCATAATGTATGTCAATGTAGTACTATTATTTTTAAATATATATTTTTTTTAAATAAGAAATAATAATAAACTTTAAAACTACCACGACAAAATACCACGTGCACTCACTGACACCTTGTGCGTTAAACATCATATAATTCGAAGTTAAACATAATATAATACGAAGAAACATTTAAAAAAGTTGAAATTATAAATTACCAATAAAAATACAAACAATTAAATTGCACAGAAGTGTACTAGTGTCGAGAAGTGTGTGCTGCAACAACGAGCCAATCAGGACTCGCCTCTGTGACGCGTCGCTCTGCGTCATGCCAAGGGCCAATCACAGGCGATAAACCGTTCCCTGCGCCCGCATGCACCGGTGCATTGACCCGATGAGACCCAAAAAACGACTTCTGCGCATGTCAAGGCCAGCGCTCAAGATCCGTGCCGATAATTATAAGCTATCGGTTTCATACATTTTTTTCATTTAATAAAAATAAATACATTTAGTTTCGACATACGGTCCCGCGCCGAGTGTCGAAACTAAATGTGTGAAACCGATAGCTAACCCAGGCGTGGCACACGCGGCACGGCGCGCGGGGCGCGCGGGGGCGCGCTGCTTTAGTGTCGACGGTCTGTGCGACGCGCCGCCGCCGCGCCGCGCCGCGCGGCCGGCTTATTTCTACCTACTAAACACATCGCGACCATAAACCGTGATATTGTACCTACCTGAGAGTGGTATCGGTGAGTTGTGATCGATAGCCATGTTCAATTTCTTTTAAATCTTATACGTAATAAAATAATGTAATAATAAAATCAAAACACAATATTAGTAAGTACATCTCCTTGAATTTGACCAGGATGGAAATCTGCACCTTATAAAGGTGAATATTCCCATTATAGATTTTAAATTCTATACATACTGACTCCTCGTTGCTCTGTGTATAGAAGTAATCAAATTGTGACTTATTTATAGAATAAGTACTTACGCAATACACTTTCGGATTATCTTCACGTCAGACACCCTTCTTTTCTTAATTTTGTTTTTTTTATTTACCATTTCAATCACTTACGTAAATTTGTGGTCGCGAGCAAAAGTTGCATAGGTCCTACCTCGATGGCGTCCGGCCGGACACTGGCACCGAGCGCGCGGTGCGCGCGAGCACTTTTCACGTATTTATTTTATTTAAAAAAAAATAAGCGCCATATTAAAATTGTATCCAATAATATCCCTGGCAAATCCGATTAGTAAATGAAATGTTAAATTTATATAAAATTACGTTCAGTCCAAGTCTTATAAAACTAAAAATACTTTTAAAATCGACCTTACTTCTGAATTTTTTTTTATCGAGCAAAATGTTAAATAATTCGTTTCTATCCAAAAAAGTCACTAGATAAAGCATGTATCTGTACTATATATTTTTTTAAGAATTTAAATATGATGATTTCTCTGAAAAAAACTCGATCTAGAAACGTAAATTTCGAATAAGGGGCCCTTAAGTGTCATAAGAACGTATTAAAAAAAAGCCAGTGACATATTTAAATATCTATTTGTCTCTGGTCCACTCGACGGTGAGAAATCACCATTTATCTCAGTATTATTTCCGAACACATTGTAATCTGTCTATACAAATTAAAATGATATCAAAGGTAGGCACTACAGTCAACAGCAAAAGTAGATGATCAAAATCAGAAACACAATACTAATGATCGGAGTTTGCGTCAGAACTGTGTCGCGCCGAAATTATTCAAAAGTATGTGATTGTAAAATATACCAAACATTAACTAATAGTACAGCTGCCATATGTTCGTGATCAGCTTTGACACCAAAAGTCATAAACTCAATTCGTATCAGAACTCAGCAGTGTTTTCTTTTTCCGAAACTATAAACATTTGACACATAATTTCTTTTGTGTCAAATGTTTAAAAGTATATCACGTACAAACCTCGTTCGTATACTGATTTTACAGACAACCAGTTTTTTAATGAACATGTGCTTTTTTCGAGGTTCGAGATCCAATTCAGATATTTTTCCGTAAAGCATAATAAATTAAATTACTGGGATATTTATACAGGGTGACTTGCAAGTCGTGGGCAATATTTTAAACTAAGACACTATTAATGACACTAATTGCGTTAGGGATACTTTTACGCAAAAAAAACTTGTTACCCAGTTATTAAAAATGTAATGTATACTTAAATAATAAGTAACATACTACCGTAATAAATTACTATTGAACAAAAAAAAACAAAACTAATCAGATAATGCCAATGATCTAAAGTATCAAAATATTTAAACGCGGCCGTCGCATCATCCACGGCCGCGCGGAACTTAAAAAAGGTAAAAACCTACATTATTATTTTTTTTTACGTAAAAATAGCCCTAACGTAATTAGTATCATTAATAGTGTCTTAGTTTAAAATATTGCCCACGACTTCGAAGTCACCCTGTATAATAAGTATGGATGAAATATTTGTATCATGATTACGTGGCCTCAGTTTAATCATTATTTTTTTTATTTTAACTGATCACTAGTTTCGGAAAAAGAAAACACTGCTTAGTTCTGATGCGAATTGAGTTTATGACTTTTGGTGTCAAAGCTGATCACGAACATATGGCAGCTGTACTATTAGTTAATGTTTGGTATATTTTACAATCACATACTTTTGAATCATTTCGGCGCGACACAGTTCTGACGCAAACTCCGATCATTAGTATTGTATTTCTGATTTTGATCATCTACTTTTGCTGTTGACTGTACTAGTAACATAAAGGACGAAAAAAAAACAGTTAATTAATTTACAAAAATAGTTTATTCAAACATCACAATTTTAACCCTCAAACCGAGTGCGGGTTACAAAATTACAAACACATATTTTTATTATTTTTTGTTTCTTTAACATACTTCTCAAAAATGACTTAGAGGTACAAAAAACATGTGTTTGTATTAACAATACGTCACAAAATGTTATGCATTGAAATGCGAATACAATTATATAAAACAACTAATTCTAGTTCCTTGAGATCTTATATACAAATTGTATTTACATTTCTATTTTTAACTTAAATGTAATGTTATTTGTTACGTAAGCTGAAGAAATGCAGAGCTACTTAAATATTATAGTATTATAATAAATATGTCCTTAATATATGTAAAAATAAGTATCGTCACTAATATCATTTATCTTGAGTCAAATGCTGGCTGATTATTTACCTATATTCTAAAGTTGCGTCCAAAACTTAAGCGGTAAAATCGCCCAGTAACAATCACACGTGGCGTTTTATGAACACCTTTTTATCGAAACCTAGATCAGAAAATTAAGAAAAATACGCGATTGTTTGCGCGTTTTGAAGAATACACGATTTTCGCTGTATTTTTAGACATATCCTAAAGAAGCAAAGCAAAAATAAAACAAAATACAATACAACCTACTTCACAATTCCCAACACTAATACCGATAACCGAACTTATTTTACTTTGGTTTATTATTATTTTTCTAAAACTACACCTGGTGAAGTAGAAGTAAATAAACTATTGAATGTAATACTAGTCCAGTCATTTGGTAGAAAATAAGGGGGTTACCTGGAAAGTTTTCCGGGAGTTTTGAAAATTTGGTATTTTATAGATTTGGATATGCTCTTTTCGAATTTTAACTTTGCCACCTCGTACGACCGCCGCTCGCGCCGCCATTTTGAAAAAATGGCGCCCAAAAACGGATTTTTGGGAATATCTCCTTTCTGAGGCATAATACGAAAAAAATAATTTCTACAAAATTAAACTAGAAAAAATTTCCTACACTTTATGTCTTATTCACTTTTTCATAAAATCAATAGTTTTGGATGTACGAGCACCGCAAAGTATTACTTATTCATGTGCCACCACCACGTGTTTTTTTGTATATTTTTCTAAAATGTTCCATTACTGCCGCCGGTTTTCAAGTAAATTGTCACAAATAAAACAATTTTCCGTATAAGAAGCCATAGATCTAAGAACATAATCAACACTGTACGTCAATAAACGTACATTGATGATTCAGTCTAAACTAAATATTTCTCTTAATATAGCTTCTACCAACAAATTTTACGTTGAAGTTTCGTTCAAAGTCGAGAGAAAGGGCCCGATTCAAAAGTGACATATTACCCTGACACCTACTTCTTAAAAACCGGCGGCAGTAATAGAACAGTTAACAAAAATATACGAAACACTCGTAGTGGTGCAAATGAACAATACTTTGCGGCGCTCGTACGTCCAAAACTATTGATTTTATGAAAAAGTGAATAAGACATAAAGTATAGGAAATTTTTTCTAGTTTAATTTTGTAGAAAACATTTTTTTCGTAAAATGCGTCGGAAAGGAGATATTCCCAAAAAAAACCGTTTTTGGGCGCCATTTTTTCAAAATGGCGGCGCGAGCGGCGGTGGTACGAGGTGGCAAAGTTAAAATTCGAAAAGAGCATATCGAAATCTATAAAATACCCAATTTTCAAAACTCCCGGAAAACTTTCCAGGTAAAACTACCAAATGACTGGACTATACATGGAATACTACTGAATGAAATACTAGCGACTTTCGTTACAATCTATTTTAGGGAATAAGTTAGGATTTTTTTGACGTAATAGTTTTTTTGAATACCGATATAATGACAAGAGTTATGGATCTGCCACTATTCATGCATGTTCCATAAAAAAAAACCGTATTAATAAATCAACTTATGATGCCTCTGAACTATTTGACCTCTTTTAAAGAAGTACAAATAAATTAACCCATTGTGTATCAATGCCAACCAAATGTGACTGACGAGGCTTAATACGTAAGACATTTTGATTTCTTTTGCATAAATGTATAAGATAGTTTAACATGTCAAAACAGTGTAATATAATATATTTTTTAAGAAAATGACCTAATAGCGCAACACTAAAACGAAGAAAGAAGAATATTAGTAAATTAACACCTACATGCGTAGATGGTCAGTACATTTTAACATCATAATACTAGTTTCGGAATAACAATATTGTACTAAAGTGGTTTATAAAGAGGGAAGCAATACACAATACATACAGTTGGCTATAATTGGGCCAAGGTTGGCACGTTCTCACATTGCAAACGTTGGCCGTATTGTTGGAGCAAACATTTGGCACAACATGAGGGGTTGGATAAGTCCTTTACATTGCGCATGTTCTAAAGGACCCTCCATAAAGGATTAGTGTGTCCTTTGATCTTTTTGATTCGCACCCTCATGTCTCATTGCTAAACTAAATAGGGATTATAAGAAGGGGCGCAGATACTTTCGACAAACATCGACAATTATTATTTAGGCTTGATAATATTTTTAACATCATTATGTTACAGAATATTGATGCATCTGTGAGATTTTATGCGGCAGCGGTTATTACCAGTGTAATTATTGTGACCAAGTCATTACCTGAGATAAAAAAGGCTGTCGTTTCTAGGTAAAAAAATATCACTTTGGCACTGAATTATTTTATCGTCCCTGAGCAACAAATATACATCCAAACTTTTGCATTCATAATGTTTTTAGAAATATAGATGGTTAGGGTGGACTGAAAAGGAAATAACATGACGGGTCGAGAGTTCGAGGCCACTCGATATATACGTACGTACACGTTTTACCAAAGCTTCTCTCTTTTATAGATCATAAATATGTAGATTAAATTTCTATAAATCGGATATTCTAATACTAATTATTTGAACCACAATTTACACAAAAAAAATGGTTCCAATACTGTTGTGATATTTGATCTAAATGCTTTATTAGACAAGAGTGATAAGAATAGCTTGATTATGCAGTATAGTTTTTACGTAAGCATAAAACAATAAAATACTTTTTGCTGTCTATTATTTAATTACATGGCCTGAATGAGATACGCTTAACACATATTGACATGAATAGTATTGGCATAGTAACAAAAGTAAATTTAATAAAATAAAATACTAATAAAATACAACAGAATCGGAACCATGTTTAACTAATCCTAAGTTACTTTAGCAAGCATTGTCTAACTACTCCTTACAACCATATTTTTACGTTTGTACAAGGTGCGCACACAAAGGTATACAAAGTAATGTTATATGTACATTCGTGGAAACCTGAGAGAAACCTGAAAACCTGAACCTGAAAATGAGATAAATTAGGATTTCGTAATATAGGTAGGCAGTTTTTGTGTTATAGAGGGGCTGATGAAAAGTTTTTAGCATCAGTTTAAATGCTTATGAGTTACTGTATATTAGATTTCTTTCCATACATTCGTCGATGCACGATATTTGAATTCTATTCTTAATCTTGTAAACCTTATCATTTGTTCGACAATAATGACGTTCTATATATCAGAACAGAATAAAATAAAAGAAATGACAAGTACTTAATGTAAAACTTACAATATTCGCATAGATTTAAACGAATACTCCATACATTTATTGGTCTACAATCATAATACATGTTATAGGTGATCATTGCTTTTATGGTAGGTACGCTACACTAGCTACAAAGTTCATATAAGAGTGCTGACGGTAATAACTCAACAATGTATCACGTATCAATTTACAACGCAAGCTCAGCAGTAATACGATATTGTCGGTACGCCGTAACTCGGTCAAACTTTATTAAATCTGTTGTTAGTATTGTAACATTGTAGGTTTTGATTTAAAATAACAATGTATTGGCTTACTGTGAGATGTATGCCGTATTATTTTACGATAAAACATTGACCATGTACCACAAAATCTTATTTTCAATATATTCGGATGAAAATTATATTACGGTTTTTTTATGTTATTTTATTACTGCTTTTGTAAGATGTTAATCATTACATAGTATAAAACAAAGTCGATTCCCGCTTTCTGTTTGTTCCTAAGTATGCTTAGACCTTTAAGACTACGCAGTGAAAACTTTTAGGATGGTCGGGATTTAAATTATTAGAAGGTTTTTTAATTATTATTTAGTATGTGTAATCATGAGAAATATTTATTCATATTAATTGAAATGTCATGTTTGTTTAACAAAGGTGTTGAATCTTTACACCAAACAAAGAAAAATTCACGACATAAGATTTCTATAGTCACATTATGCGCAAATACCATTGTGTACGCACCTTAATAACAAACCTCTTACGTCACTTAACAACTATTTAACAATACAACACACCGATACGGCGGAACACTGAGCTGTTCAAGTCTTAGTATTGCCAGTCATAAAAAATATAGTCTTGAATATCAATAAAAGACTTACCACTGCTAAGTACACTTAAATCCACTGACACTGATTTTTTTTTGTTTTAATCTGTATTTTGTATAATACAGTTTAGCCAATCGTAGAAGAAATCCGAAATGTCATAGAAACACCGTTTGATAAAGTCAGAGGGCGCTACTGGGCCGTCATCATGTACGTAGTCATACACTTCACTGGTATCACTATGCTATAGGAAGAGTGAGTTTCTTGTTGAGTTGGGTGAAAAGCTTTGCTCGGGTAGCATGCTCGCGTCACCGTAGACGGGGGCTGTGGGCCCACTGGACGCGTAGGGGCTCCGGGACCAGGTTCGAGACCGGTTGAGGGAGGGGGTCTGCGATTCTGGCGGGAGGACGGTCTGGTTGGGGTCGATTGGCATCCGGATGTGGAGTTTGCGTTGCATTCGGAGTTGTACTGTGGACAAGATTGGATTGTATGATTGACTAAGTAATGTTTTTTTTTGATAATTTTTGAAGAATCAAACTTGTAACAAGATTGTTCATTTAACTGACACTTCATTGGGGTATCTAGTGGATAATGTCTTTGTCATTTGATCATCAATACTTTAAATACACGAGTCGACGCAAGTTTCCGCATTTCAATGACTTCACACTCGTCAGTATACCGTTAAAAAACCGGACACTATATTGCCTCGTGTAATACGGACTAACAGTGGCGAAGGGTCCATATAACTCGATTCCTACCGGCTTCCCTTTTGAAATATGGCAAATACTAAGATTCTGTTTATTTAAGTATCATATAAAAAATATCAACTATAATTGTAATAATTTACGAAATAATAATGTACGTGTATAGCCTTTGCATGAAATTAACAATAAACGCCTAAACTTTTTTTTTTGAGCAAAACGCATGCAATAAAGGCCTACAACTTTTATTGAGTAAACCCACGATTCGCTTTACCGGTTAAAAGGTAAGCCGGGACGCGATTTGGGAATCGCGTACGTCTACTTCATAGTGCGTTCTCTTTTACTCCATTGAGTAAAAGTGAGACACATTATGTAGTTTGACACATTGAACAACCGCGGCCAATAGGACTTAGGGAAGCCGTTGATTTTCGGCTTATGACAAAGACAGAAGAAAAATAAATGCGTACGCCAGAAAGAGATGCAATATGAACTTCGTACGTCAACTGAACAGAACAGATGACAGCTGACGTTTACGTTCGCGCTAATATTATAAAAGTTTTATTTATTATTTTTACCGATTAATTTGCATTAGATTTGATGTATTCGTATCATAATTTAGAATCTTATAGTATTATTACTTGTGATTGATCAGTGTAGTGATTGTGCAGTAAAAACAAAATTACATCAGTTCAGTGTTATTGTTTGTTTATCGTCTATTCGAATAAATATTTAGGTAAGTCAGAATTACTAAGATTGTTAATTTAGTTTGTAGATCTATTAGAAAGTAGTTATTTTTGTTATTATTAAGTAAATTCGATAATATAGCGGCATTAGTGAATGTAGAATGCTGTCTAACAGATTATTTGCTGACTGAGGAAAAACCTTTTTAAAGTAGAGTTTTGAAAAGACCTGACATGATTTGAATTAATTACAAATGACGATCAAACATTTTAACAGTTCTTCCTACAACAAAATATCATTGGCTCACAGGAAGTTTTAAATTAAATTAAATGTTTTGTTTCCCTTGCTTGTTATTCTCAGATCCAATACTTAAATCAAATCTTATTTCATTCCACATAGTAATATAAATCATAATTTGAACCCTGTCTGTAGGACAAGTTAGTAGTAGATATGCACAGCATAGCATAGTACATATGTGGGAAGGCTTAAAATATTGTGTTTATAATTTCTATATTTATGTACTTATACTATTTGTGTATTATTGTTATAACATTACAATCTTCTAAATATGATAATATATAAGTAATTTAGAAGTGTTGTATATTGTTGTTTTGCAACTTAACAACAATATAAATATTCATATTTTAATTATAATGCACTTACTTAAGTCCATGTTTATGTGGCAACCAACTATTATATATTTAATATTCTAATATTTAGTTGCATTTTATTTTATAGTACTTATACATTTTAATTTGTCTATCAGTTAGATATTCATTTATTGTACTTATAGTAGCATTTTGATTGTGAAATGGTTTTAAATAATAAATTATTACTGTATTTCTCTTATTTTAAGGGTGTTTATAATATTAGTAGTGAATAGAGCTACACAGGGTTTAATGCTCTTATTAATTCATCTAAAATACATGTTCAGACAAAAAACATATCCGTACTTGTTGTTTATCGTTGCATGATAACAATGCAATTTTTGGATGGGCTTCCCTTTTAAGAAAATTCACCCTTCGCCACTGCGGACTAATATTACAATTAGTAAAGCAGAATATTTAAGTTACTTACTATACAAATAAGAAGCTGCGACTGCTGCAACAGTGATCAACGTCGACAGATACGGTCTCAGCAGCGAGAACAGCGCACCAAGCACCGTCCCGCACGCTATATCGCACTCCCTATGCACTTCCACACGTAACTCCTGAGCGGTCAGCTTAGAGTGGACGGTCACCCAGCCGTGCCCGCAGGAGGAAAGCTCGTTGGTTATTGTGACTAGGAGTTCATCTGGAAATAAAGGGTTGGTTAGTGCAAGTA
Source organism: Chrysodeixis includens (assembly GCA_941860345.1). Lineage (NCBI taxonomy): Eukaryota > Metazoa > Arthropoda > Insecta > Lepidoptera > Noctuidae > Chrysodeixis > Chrysodeixis includens. Next base: position 3,636,670 of record OW796107.1, on the reverse strand, counting down.
TTTGCAGTCAATTGCAGTTCGTGTCGACTGGTACATAGATTTCCTCTTCTTCCTCTAGACTATAGTATCCTACAGCTGGGAAAAGACCAAGTCCTTCCACGATTATGTATCTTGCGCGGCTTCGAACCAGTCCTCGCGGTGTACGTCCATAGCAATTATAAAAGGAAAAGTCCTCTGCACGTCCCTGTTCCTATCAAGCCCAAAAAGGTCATGGGTTCCCTTGTAGTCGTCTCTTGGCCTATGCTTAGTACTAACCTCGATCAAGTTTAGTCTCCAGCTTGAGTCCAGGCGAGGGGCTCAGCCTGACCACCTTCAGAGCTTGCGGATGTCCGAGCACAGAGAACACAGTGGGCGGCTCTAACAACGACACCACATTAGTGGTCACTCGCACCAGAGGTAACAACATCACTTTAGTGCAGGTGCGGTAAGCCTCCCACTCCGCGCACAGTTCTACTTCTGATGCGTGCGTTATTGGTGATGCTGGGATTATCTTGCAGCCCATTTGGCCTGGAATTTAAGTGTGTTTTTAGTTTCGCGGTTTTCATGTGTGTGGTTTTTGTGTAAGTCAGGCACGTACAGAATTTATGGCATCAAAAGTTTAACAAGGTACCTAAAAATATGATATACAACGTTGATAAAAGCGAGAGGCATTAAATGAAACCACATATTCTGTATATCATTATAAGGCTACACAACAAAAATCAAATCAATGTAAGCAATATTTTTATAATAACTTTCGTGAGGATGATTCATACTTAAAACGTTATAACGGTTTACTCACGCGTATTTATCGGGATAGCCCGACTAGTTTCGGACCCAACCGGAGCCAACTAGATAACTATGCCTATAAAACTTAGTCACCTAATCAGGAAGATACAGCATGTTCAAACTAAAAAAAAAACTAAAAAAATATCCTGTGACTAAACTATTGCTTACATTGATTTGATTTTTGTTGTGTAGCCTTATAATGATATACAGAATATGTGGTTTCATTTAATGCCTCTCGCTTTTATCAACGTTGTATGACTGTGAGCTAATCTCTCACATAGCAATTTACTATTCATCACTAAGGATGTATAGTAAATAGCTTTTCGACTTCTAAATTGATCAATGTGTTCACGCGCATTCGCGCGAATATCATAAAAAGCGCCTCATCGATCTATAAAAAAACCGTGCGTGTAGCCAATAACCGATAGACATTAAAACTTTGTTCAAAAACACAATTACAATTCGTAATTCCTTGCACGTACTTAAACGATACAACGGTTTCGAACTGGAATCGCGCCCCGCCGCCGCGTCAGCTCATGATTAAGGACTCCGATTGGGTCCAAAACTAGTCGGGCTACCCCGAAAAATACGCGTGAGTAAACGTTATATCGTTTAAATATAAATCATCCCCACGAAAGTTATTATAAAAATATCCTTACCATGTATAACATCAACGACGGGCTCAGCAGTATGCGGGGCTTTCGTGCGGCAGGTGTAGGGCAGTTCGATGGGCGCGCCCTCTAGCGCATAGCGCTGTTCCTCTGTGCACAGGAGCGGGCCGGCCGACAGCCCGCCTGCTTGGAACGATAGCGGGGACCCAGGGCTGATGGCCAGTCGCCCGGGTAGAACTCCATCTGATGGGAAATAATGGTTTTAATTGAATTTCATATAGTGGATGCTTATTAAAAAAAAAGAAAACTTATTCTAGTTTATTTAGTTAATGATTTGTGTATGATATGCTAAATAAGCAGACCTGCTTTGACAGTTTTAGGAATAGTTAATCTTTATAACGTTGTTTTTTTTTTACTTCTAATGTTTTTAATAAATTTCTGCTTGCTCATGGCAAATTAAAAAAAACTAACGTTCACAATGTTTCAAAGATAGGTGGTTGACTATTGAATTAAACATTTAGACAAAGGTTTTCTTACAGAAATGATTCAATATGCTTAGAATATAAATATAGCGGAAATGTAATCAGAATTTGTTAGAAATTGGGAGTAGAGAAAAGAACAACTGTTAGAACTATCAGACCTTGTCAAGCTGTATCTGGTGTAGCGTAAGCAGATGCTGCGGCCGGTCCTGTCGTAGCAGGTGCGTAGCGGGCGTAGAGCGTGTGAGCACGGCGAGTGCTACGCCGGCGCCCGTGAACACCGACACGCCGGCCGGCGCGCGCCAGCCCACGCCTTCCATACACACACCCCAACCGCCTGACACTGTACCATACAATATTGGTAAGTTAACAATGACTGATGAGTGTGGATGAAGCTAAAGTGGTATGCTACGAGCAAATGGAAAGATGTGATCTCTGCCTACCCCCAAGGGAAAGAGGCGTGACGTTTATCTATGTATGTATGTAACAATGACTGCCACAAATCTTTTTATTTACTGGTTTCGCAAATGCTGATCAACACAAAAATTGGTAAAGGTCAACTGGTTAGTATAACCTCATTCTGTGATTGGTTGTCTGTTTTATATTTGGTCAACCAAACTGAGTGTGAGGAGTAAGCCTTCTTTTTCGTATGTTAGTGTTTACCTGAATGACATAAGAAATCGATTTCCCACAGAATAATGAAATCGGGAAGATTTCCAAGTGATTGTAGAGTGAAAAATTAACCATTCAAACTTAAACAGGTAATGGTAAGTAATATTTTTTACGACTCTTCGACTGGTAATGCCACAGTGGTGATTTCACCCTCATAATCTCTTAAGTTAATGATTTAGTAATAAACAGTTCTCACCAACAATCCTATCGGAGCGCGTATCAGTGCCCGTGACCCAGACCTCGTCCTTGACCGTGACCCCGCTGACTTGAGCTTGGAAGGTCATGAACGTGCCCGCAGAGTCCAGGCTCGGTATCACTAGCTCAGTTCCGAGGATGCTGTTAACAGAAATGAGAAGTTAGTTTGGAAGAAGTTTACAAAGCTGACTATATGTTTTTGCTTGAACAAAAATAAGGCTACTTGGTAGCCTTCTTGCATAAATAGAATTAGATTTTAATAAATTTGAACAACGCTATCAATTGTAAACATTTTCTACTGATCATTACATGTAGAAGTATAGAATATGTAAAAAAGAAACAGGATATGCTACGAGGTAAAACTTTTTGAGCGTCAAAAGGAATGACAGAACCGTCTACTCTCATCTGAGTCTTATGTGCTTTATGTGTAGATGAAACAGCGCAATAAACTCTACAACAATCCACTCTGTATCTCCTTTTACAAGTATGACTAATATCGAACTACAAAACAGTGTTACTTTACTTTAAATAAGCAACAATATAGAAGCCACCCTTACCTGTCAGTGCTAGGCACGCGCGGCTGCGCGGGCAGCGGCGCTAGTGCGGTGACGTTAGCGTGCGGCGCCAGCAGCGCGCGCCCCAACGCACTGCGCAACACTAGCCGCACACCCGGCTCCGTCACACCGTCGGGGGAGCTCGCTGGCTCGGCCGTGCAGTACGCTGGCACTGCTATTTCTACGTGGATGGCCTGTTGGCATAGCACGTGGTTAAGAAGTAGATAGAGAGTACTTATAATAATAAACTTAATTAATTCGAGTAACAACACTTATTTACTTATATGTATAGTACTTATAGAGACTTATATGACATCAATGTGTGCGAAAAATCGTATAACAATATACCATATTTTTTATTGATGGTAAAAATAATAATTTATAAGTAAAGTTCTGCCATTATAGAACTTCATTGCTTGTGATATTTTTACCATTAAGTTTTCAATGACATTTCCACGAAATCTAACAAAACGGAACCGAAAACGAAACGAAAGTCATAGTATACCTCAATATCAAATAAAATATTGTTATTAATCCACTCACCGTCTCCCTATAAATATTATTTCTCTCATCCTTATGTTGAGCCACAATAATGCCATGTCCGGGCCTCACAGCGGTGACCTCTCCACTTGAGCTTAGAGAAAACGCGCCGTCTCCATACGACTTCCACGTTCCTCGCGGCAAAGACTTCAGCTTGATCACAGAGCTTACGGCTAGAGCCAAACGGTCCCCGGACGCTAAGTCCTTGGATAAACCGTCCACGGATGTACGAATGTCGGATATGCCCAGGATTTCGATTGTACTGTCCCATGAGCGAGATTCTGCGGCCTGTTAAAGAAATAGAATACATATAATGTAGTTACACACACACAATTGCAGATATAATATTTTTTAGTAATATTGGTTTTAATAAATTACTATTTCAGCCCTCATTCTCCTAAATTTTTGGGTTCCCGACTGAGTCCATATTGATCTTAACTTGTTTTATTTTTTACCAGCTCTATACCATATGGAATGCAATATCTATTGCAATATAATTGAGTATCTATTGAGAAATAGAATTGCTTCTTTGTATGTCGAAAACAAAGAAACCAGCAACTAAAAACTTTACTTCAGAATTATATAAATTAAAAGATATCTTACCTGTCCCATGTTCCGTACTCTAACGTCGATAGTGATGACTCCTGGTTTCAAAGGCACCACTCGCACCGACAGTCCTTCGGCTGCGGATCTTTCCAGCATATCTGTGAATAGAGATACGTTTACTATAGTTTGACCATTACCGCTGTACCGCGCCTTAGGAAGGCGCGGGGCGAGACGGGGGAAGCATCGGCCAATGCGATTTGTCTGTTCGCTAGTGTCAAATTCGAATTCAAATTCAAATTCAGATCGAACTGTCTATGTCAGAAACACACGAGATTCATATTCAAAGTTCGATAAGTTCGTTCTTCTTGCGATATGTCGTAATATTAAGACATATTGAATAAATTGTTTAGGGCATTCAATAAATTATTTTTTTAGTAAATTTACCAAAACCAAGTCTCAATTTGAAATAAACTCAGTTAAATCTGATTATATTTTGTTAATATTTAATTAAACAAGTATAATACATAATATACAGCATGTATATTTGAACGACGGACTTATTGAAGGAGGGTGGTCAGTATTCGATTCTCGTCCCAAATATGTAAAAAAACCATGACCTTAATTTTTCATATAACTATCCGATAAAATACAGTATCTATAAACACAGAGCGCAAAATGCCTAATATCACGCGCCAAACACGTGCCGCCGCTAAGGCAGCGAGCGCGCAAGCCCCCCCGCGCCCCTTGTGATGTCGACGACGAGTGCCGCGCAGTGAAATGCATTCATACCTACGTCGACGTCGGTCATTGACCGCGCATATGTTCGATAAGCGCGAGGGTGTTAAAACGTTGCGAAGTTATTAGGACTTTTTTGGAACGATTTTGTTCGTCATTAATCAGGGTTTTTTTTTATTGTTTATACGTTTATTGGTGAAGTCTATGCATAAACTATTGGTGGTTTGAATAAATCCGTCGTTCAAATATACACACTGTATAGTTAAACGAAGTGAAATATTTAGGTATTCTTATTTAATTGATTTCAAATTAAATATTTAACCTCGATTAAATAATTTAATATTGTCGTGCTTGTAGAACAGTAAACTGATATCGTAAGATCTATCCGACAAAATGAATCTCATGTGAACTCGTGTACTTTTTTTCCCGGCCCCCACCTCACCACGCCTACCTAAGCCGCGGTACAGCTGTTGTGGCCAAACTATAGTGAAAAGTGGAAAATAATAGCTGTGGTGTGTAATAATAATAATAAGTGCTATTGTGGTTGGGTTAAATAGGGAATCGCGACATGTCTGTCCGAAAGCGCCTGCAGTAAGCGATGCGCGTTCGTTCGTTACTTAGTCTAGAATCTGCGTGCTAAGTATTATATATTTTTGACGTTTAAAAACTATTCCATCATCATCATCTTCCTGCCCTTATCCCATTTTACTTGGGGTCGGCGCAACATGTTTTTTTTCTAAACATGTTGCTAATGGTTTTGGCTATGGTTTTATAGTCGGCCGCCTGCCTGACACTAACCCTCTTTGTAAATGCGATTGTTGGTTGTTTACCCGCCACTATTCGGGTGACCTAAGGTGCTTGGTACAGTGCACTGGGTCTTAAGGTCCATTAGTCCCAGTGGAGGATATGGGGTGGCGCTATTCTTTATATCCGGACACCACACGGAACTATTCGAAAACTATTCCATAGTAGCTTAACTTTCAAAAATGTTTTTTTGACTGTCTCTTTTACTTTCTTCCTTCCACCCAGGGTTGCCTTACCATCAGCATGTGTAGTATATAGCCTGGCAGTGGCAGGATCCCTTAGCGTCCACGTGACGCGCGGCGGCGGCTGCAGCGCCCACAGCGCGGCCGCGCTCAGGCCGCCCGCCTCCACCCACAGCGGGCTGGCGGAACCCACCAGGAGGGTCTGTGTCGCGGCTCGGACACGCATGCCTGATAATGGTATCACCTGGGGATAGAGGATGTAGGTATTAAAATTACAATTAAAGCCACCAAAGAAAGCATCGTTAACGCACGTTGGTAATATGTAAATAAAACGCAAGTTGGATCGCAACGGGCTGCGGCAGACGCGTCTGCGTCATTGCCGTCGAATTATTCCCATGATGCGTGCATCAAAAACCATTATACAAAAACGTATGCACAAAGTATTACCAGTATGTCATGGGTTTACCTCAATTTCAGCTTCCGCACTAGCCATTTCTTCGTTAGCGATATCCGTGGCCACCAGTTTGACTCGCGATGTCCCGACTGACACACCGTGGACGGAACCAGATGATGTGACCTGTGAAAAATAAAGTTTTTAATAGAGATCCAATTTTTATTATGATAATTTTAATAAAAAAATGACCTGAAAGGGTGTTAAGGTCATTCGTTTTTTATCTCAAAATAAAAAAAAATCTTCTATGGAAACAATAGGTTTTCATCACCCTAGGGCTTAACCCATTACTCAGCACCGAGTAGAACTTTCTTATACTCCCTCTTACGCTACAGACATTGAAGGTTCTGCGTGATAAGAAAAGTGAAATTCCTTGCTGGAAGATGCCGTTACAAAACACGAAAGATATGACATTTATTTCAAGAAATTCGAGATCTTTGACTTGGCAGCCCGCGATTTTGCTTAGGTTATCACAGCTTCGTAACGGCCGAGTTATACTAGTGTATGTATGTATAGCGTATACCTCATATAATGATAGGGATAAGGGCAGGGGGAATGATGTATGTATAGTGCTGATAGTGCAGTACTCACATCGACATGTTGCAGCCCGTGCGTGGCGTGGTAGTGTAGCGCGGCGAGGTGTGCGGGCGGGCCGCCGCGCGCGCGCAGCTGTAGTCGTGTGCCCGGCGGCACGCGCGCCTGGCTAGGGACTATCTCTAACGGCGGGAATACTAGCACCTGTAGTGGGAAATTAATTTTTGGTTATAAGTATTGGCTTTGTTTTCTGTTGCGAAGGAATGCAAAGTTAGGCTCTGGGCAGATGGACTGCATTTGAAATGCAATCCAGCTGCAAATCGCAGTTCAAGGGCAGTTTGAATGCAATTGACACAACCGCAATAGAACTGCACAAACGTGCAGTTCTATTGCACTTGTAATGCAGTCCGTCTGTCTAGATTCTAGTGTAAATTGTGCAAATTAGCATTTATCAACATTTTTGCATACGAGTATCTGCTGCAGCAGAAAAAACACATACTTTCAAGTCACAATTTCCTCTTTTTAGACGTTGTAGAAGGACCTTCCCTCCCATTAACGTGCACACACACTAACCTCCTTCTCAGCGCTCCACACGCCAGCCACCTTGGCCCGCACAGTAGCAGTGCCCTCGGCCAGCCCGCACAGCATCCCCGCACGCACGGCCAGTGCCCCCGACACGCGCCACTCGGGGGCCCTCCCGCCCACTAACACACGCTGTGACACACTAACCTCCTTCTCAGCGCTCCACACGCCAGCCACCTTGGCCCGCACAGTAGCAGTGCCCTCGGCCAGCCCGCACAGCATCCCCGCACGCACGGCCAGTGCCCCCGACACGCGCCACTCGGGGGCCCTCCCGCCCACTAACACACGCTGTGACACACTAACCTCCTTCTCAGCGCTCCACACGCCAGCCACCTTGGCCCGCACAGTAGCAGTGCCCTCGGCCAGCCCGCACAGCATCCCCGCACGCACGGCCAGTGCCCCCGACACGCGCCACTCGGGGGCCCTCCCGCCCACTAACACACGCTGTGACACACTAACCTCCTTCTCAGCGCTCCACACGCCAGCCACCTTGGCCCGCACAGTAGCAGTGCCCTCGGCCAGCCCGCACAGCATCCCCGCACGCACGGCCAGTGCCCCCGACACGCGCCACTCGGGGGCCCTCCCGCCCACTAACACACGCTGTGACACACTAACCTCCTTCTCAGCGCTCCACACGCCAGCCACCTTGGCCCGCACAGTAGCAGTGCCCTCGGCCAGCCCGCACAGCATCCCCGCACGCACGGCCAGTGCCCCCGACACGCGCCACTCGGGGGCCCTCCCGCCCACTAACACACGCTGTGACACACTAACCTCCTTCTCAGCGCTCCACACGCCAGCCACCTTGGCCCGCACAGTAGCAGTGCCCTCGGCCAGCCCGCACAGCATCCCCGCACGCACGGCCAGTGCCCCCGACACGCGCCACTCGGGGGCCCTCCCGCCCACTAACACACGCTGTGACACACTAACCTCCTTCTCAGCGCTCCACACGCCAGCCACCTTGGCCCGCACAGTAGCAGTGCCCTCGGCCAGCCCGCACAGCATCCCCGCACGCACGGCCAGTGCCCCCGACACGCGCCACTCGGGGGCCCTCCCGCCCACTAACACACGCTGTGACACACTAACCTCCTTCTCAGCGCTCCACACGCCAGCCACCTTGGCCCGCACAGTAGCAGTGCCCTCGGCCAGCCCGCACAGCATCCCCGCACGCACGGCCAGTGCCCCCGACACGCGCCACTCGGGGGCCCTCCCGCCCACTAACACACGCTGTGACACACTAACCTCCTTCTCAGCGCTCCACACGCCAGCCACCTTGGCCCGCACAGTAGCAGTGCCCTCGGCCAGCCCGCACAGCATCCCCGCACGCACGGCCAGTGCCCCCGACACGCGCCACTCGGGGGCCCTCCCGCCCACTAACACACGCTGTGACACACTAACCTCCTTCTCAGCGCTCCACACGCCAGCCACCTTGGCCCGCACAGTAGCAGTGCCCTCGGCCAGCCCGCACAGCATCCCCGCACGCACGGCCAGTGCCCCCGACACGCGCCACTCGGGGGCCCTCCCGCCCACTAACACACGCTGTGACACACTAACCTCCTTCTCAGCGCTCCACACGCCAGCCACCTTGGCCCGCACAGTAGCAGTGCCCTCGGCCAGCCCGCACAGCATCCCCGCACGCACGGCCAGTGCCCCCGACACGCGCCACTCGGGGGCCCTCCCGCCCACTAACACACGCTGTGACACACTAACCTCCTTCTCAGCGCTCCACACGCCAGCCACCTTGGCCCGCACAGTAGCAGTGCCCTCGGCCAGCCCGCACAGCATCCCCGCACGCACGGCCAGTGCCCCCGACACGCGCCACTCGGGGGCCCTCCCGCCCACTAACACACGCTGTGACACACTAACCTCCTTCTCAGCGCTCCACACGCCAGCCACCTTGGCCCGCACAGTAGCAGTGCCCTCGGCCAGCCCGCACAGCATCCCCGCACGCACGGCCAGTGCCCCCGACACGCGCCACTCGGGGGCCCTCCCGCCCACTAACACACGCTGTGACACACTAACCTCCTTCTCAGCGCTCCACACGCCAGCCACCTTGGCCCGCACAGTAGCAGTGCCCTCGGCCAGCCCGCACAGCATCCCCGCACGCACGGCCAGTGCCCCCGACACGCGCCACTCGGGGGCCCTCCCGCCCACTAACACACGCTGTGACACACTAACCTCCTTCTCAGCGCTCCACACGCCAGCCACCTTGGCCCGCACAGTAGCAGTGCCCTCGGCCAGCCCGCACAGCATCCCCGCACGCACGGCCAGTGCCCCCGACACGCGCCACTCGGGGGCCCTCCCGCCCACTAACACACGCTGTGACACTCCCCGCACGCGCGCTTCCAAACGCACGCACGAACCCATGCACACTGCGCGCGCTGTTGCCACTTCCACGCTCAGTACTTCTTCGATGTTGACCTGCAACACGACAAATGAAAGTTATCGGCTGTTAAATGAGTTATAAACACCACAGTATGTTTGAATACTGATTTTATGGATCATTTAAACCATTTCTTTTGCTACACATACAGTACAACGATTGTACACAAAAAAATAATTAAATTCAAGGAATACAGTCTAGGTAGCAAGAGGTTCATCTCAGTATATGCTGTACTAATGCACAACACAGATTTTCGGATAGCCCCGGAATATTGAGTGAACATAAATACACAAGCGTGTATTGAATTAACAAGCACACATTTGGTGACCAACTCACCTGAACCCTCTGCTTCTCATCATGCAGACAGCTATCGGCCACATGCAGGTCATAGTGCCCGGGTCCTGGTACATTGGCGGCTAGAGAGCCGTCGCTAACGCTGGCCGCGAGCCCCGCAGGCCCGTCCACTGCGTAGCGACCACTGCCGCCCGATACACTCGCAATGTTCGTGACCGACTCACTTTCCCAAGCTATGTTCACCTAGGAAAATATAATAATAAAAATAAATATTTCTCAACATTCACACAACGCCATCTAGTCTCAAATTAAGCATACTTAGTAGCTTGTGTTGAGTTCTAGACAACCAATAAACATACTTATATTTTTCTAAATTTATATTTATTGCATTTATTTTTCTAAATACTAAAGATAAATTACACCCAGACACAGAACAAATGATCGTGCTCATCACATAGACATTTGTCCTGGGTGGGAGTCGAACCCACGAGCTTCGGTATAGCAGTCAGGGTCACTAACCACTAGAGCAACAGGCCCGTCAAATATAGACTAATTAGACTCCCTAAAGGTGTTTGCATAGAGTTCAAGTTAGGGTGCAAATTAGTGGTATGTATAGAAATCGACAGCAAAATACTACATATTTACCTTCAATGGATCACATTTCAATGGAGCAACGACTTTGGCTTGTATAGACGCAGTGGCATCGGGAATGCTCGCCTTCAAAGTACCGGACCATCCAATCGCCAGCTCATCGGCTAACACTACCTGAAAATAATTTACTGTTACTAAAACTTCACTTCACGGCACTTGTACATGACCACCATCAATCGATTACTACGAATCATTCACTAGCTACGCGACTACGAATCAGTAGCTTGCTATGAATCAAAACTTGGTACGAATAAATCAATTGCTACGATTCAATCACTAGCTATGCGCTACGAATCAATCATTTTCTACAAATCAATCACTAGCTACATGGCTACGAATTAATCACTTTCTATGAATACATAGTTTTATACATAGTTCTGTCTGTGTCCTGATTACTATCGCTATTGATAAATGGATCAGGACACAAAAGACACATACATTTTAACAAATCAATAATACATTTTTTTAAGAGAAGAAACATAATAAACATAAATAACTTACTTGATAATACTTGTAAGGCACAGGTACGGGAAGGTAATCAGGGTGGTGTTCCACAAACAGCCTGTCGTTGGATTTGAAGTGTATTCCCGGGTGGTGAGGTTCAATTTCCCATGACACTTTAGGGCCGTTCTCGTCTAATAGTTCACGGCCTAACGCGTCTAGCAGTGTCACTTTTATTGATACTTCTTGGCCAGGACGTAGCCAAATTCTGAAAGAAAATGTGATTTAAGTTAAACTAGCGACCGGCACCCGCTCTGCACGGGTGCCATTATGATGCATTTAAAAATCCTCCTCTTAAAACATTCTGTCTACTAAAGAAAAACCGCATCAAAATCCATAGCATAGTCCGGACAGACTCGTTAAGCGACTTTGTTTTATACTATGTCTTGATTGCGATTTTGTCTGTATGATGTGAGCCGTCAAGCCGCTTTAAGCCACCAAGCTGGTTGCATCGGCTCACGCTTTTACGCCATAGGCAGATGACGACGCTTCAGTGGTTTTAGCCGGTAAAATTCCTGTACACCATCTCGTCAACCCCCTGCGAGGGACAGTCCACGAAGATTTTCACTGGGATAAAAAAGGTATATGCGGATAGCCCGAGCGTAGGTTGCGACTGCTTCACCGGACTCTTTACGTGCATTTATAGCTGAGGGGTATAGTTCACGATAATCACTGGACTTGTTCCGAGATCGATCCCCGCATGGGACTAATATTTGTGTGATCGACAAATGCCAGATCAACTTATGCTATACACCTTTTTCTATTCACCCCCTTTTACCGTACACGCAATATAATCTAAATGTATCAAAGAAATTTCTTCATTCATCTTCAAAATACAAAGAAATTGGTATTCCAAAAAGGTCGTATTCCTAATTATACATACTTGGCAGGCGACGAGCAGTTCCCCGGTGTATCTGGCGGCTCTAGTCGTACGCGCGACACGTGCGGCGCGCATCTACCTTCAACGCTCACCGACTCTTTCTCATCATCCATCTGTGACGTCAACTCCAAGCGAGACTCGCCTTTCTGTTAGTTACAATAAGGTTATTTTTGTAATAAACTAGTTGATACTTTTTGTTAATGTCTTGAAGACAAGTTTGTGAATAATTTTAGACACGTTTTTTTGTTTTAAAAACACAGTTGTTTATAAAACAAAAAAACATGTCGAGATATGGATATATGCACATGGAGTGCAAAGGTACAGTGAAATAGTAGTTGCGTGTGACGTCACACCTTGCTACAATTTTCGACACGCGTGACATCACCAGCCCTAAAGTATAAAGCACTTTATGTATAATTTTTTTAGCTGTTCTTCAGATAAATACAAAAGGAACTCCTTCGTATTATCATTGTAGCTATGAAAATATTATAGTTACGCTTATTAACTGTTCCTCATATAAATACAAAAGGAACTTTTTCGTATTATTCTTGTTATTTCCATAGTTATGCTTACCCTTCGGCATTTGAACGTGAATAGTTGAATGTCGGGATATCTGTGTGGGGGCGGGCCGTCTCGGGGGTTCAGTTCCGCAACACGAGAGTCACTTGATTGTGGGATTAGCGCTTCTCCCTCAGCTAACACCTGAGAAATAAGAGAAAGTTAAAGAATGATATGTAATTTGTTCACCATGAAGAATTGGTTGGATTTTAATTAATGTCATATTTGATATTAGTATTGGATTATAATGTGTTTATTTTTCGTTAAGCTAAACATTATACCATACTAATATTAGAACTGTGAAAGAAATCAATCGTTAGTATTTGTCAGTCAGTATTTCGTCGTCAGCATTTGTTACATTTTTACAAGTAAACCAATTTGAGTGTGAATTTTAAGTATGCTTTTAAATGTAGATATCTTTTGTTTAGTATAGCTTCATAGCTTTTATTGTCAAAAATGTCTAGTCAAACACACAATTCGTCAAAATAATTATACTCTGCAAGCCATGACTACTGTGTATAAGTGACGTTATACATACAGGCAGTGTAGCGGCGGGCAGTGCGGCGGCATGCCTTGGCCACAGCAGGCGGGGCGCGGCGCGCACGGCCACGCGCGTGCTGTCCCCCGCGCGGCCGCGCGACACGCGCAGGTTGGACACCCCGCGCGACGCCCACGCGACCTCCAACACGCAACACGCGCCGTCTGACGGGACGAACCCAACGTTAATCATTTTGATTAATCACTTTGACGGGCCTGTTGGTCTAGTGGTTAGTGACCCTGACTGCTAAGCTGGAGGTCGTGGGTTCGATTCCCACCCAGGACAAATGTTTGTGTGATGAGCACGATCATTTGTTCTGTGTCTGGGTGTAATTTATCTATAATATGTATGTATTTAAAAATATATAAGTATGTTTATCAGCTGTTTGATTACCATAACATAAGCTCTGCTTAGCTTGGGATCAAATAGCCGTGTGTGGATATTATCCCAAGTTATTTATTTATGTGTGATTTTAAATTGTTAGGGGAAAAAAGAAATATCGAATTATATCGTCTAAAAAAATAATGTGTGTCTGGACCGACTTCGACCACGGCGGCTAGTGTTACTATAACACCAGCCAGCTGCGCGGGACACATTGCACAAGCCTGTGCGCAAAATGTCAACTTACCAATAGGTTCTATCCAATTAGCGGCAGTAACATTCTGTGGTTCAGGTCCTTCCAATAAAGTCACAGCAAACGAGGCACAGTTACATCTACAAGAAACAATCCAATAATTAGCAGGTACAAAATTGTCGGTTCTTTCTGTCTGACGCTATAACTCCAGAACACAGAAACCGATTTCCACGGTTTTGCATTTTTTGGAAAGGTCTCGGTTCCGAGGTTTCTAGCAAACAACATTCAGGAAAAATTTGGATTCCCAAAAGAAATGTTCCAAAAAACGAAGCCATCTAGTGGCGAAACGGAGTTGGCCAGGTTTGCTAGTAATATTATAAAAAATAATTTGTAACCTCTAAAGCATAAATTTCAATGAAATTTTTGGCACGTTATAGATGGTACTCCAGTTTTATAGGTATTACTTACGTATTAAAGTTGTATAGTTCACCCGTCTCTGGATTCGTCGCAGTGAGCGCTATGTGCAGATGATGCGGTTTGCCTACGCGTGCGTGGCCAGTACTAGACACTTGTAACATCTCATATGGTGCTGAAAGAACTCTGAAACAAATGCATAATTTAAAAGGCACATCGTAAAAAAAAAATCCAAGATTTGGCCCGTACAAACTAGTAGTGTGAGGTTGTAGCCTTTACTAAGTATATTAACCTATGTAATAGCATATTAAAGTCAGTATTGTATCAACACTCGTTGTATCATTTACTCCTAAAACCTGCCATCCGTACATGGCGACCGTGACAGTAAAATAAGCGCGGATTCGTATTTACATTCCTTTAACCAAAAACGGAACAAGTGGTGTCATAATGAATTGCACTGATATTAATGTTCTACGCGCAGTCGGCGTGAACAATACTTTAGTGTCTAAAATAAATATAACTTCACCTCAAAATGGGTACTACTAACAGCAAGGAGGAGATTATAGTTCCTCAAAACGCAGCAGGTGGAAATAACATCGCTGATATCAGGCAGCTGGCAGTGCACGCCAGCACTACGAACATCATCTTGATCGTGGTACTTTTTATGATAGTATTGGCGTTTTTGTATGGTGTGTACAAAATATATAGAAATTGTCACCAGCAGTGGATTTCAAACGAGATTAGAAATGACAGACTAAGATATTCTATATGGAGACGTCGAGTTGATGCAGAACCCGAAATACGGGCCCACACGAGGAGTTGCCGAAAAGATACTGAGGACATAGTTTGAACCGTCACTATTTACCTACAGCTGATGAAGAATAGGGTGATGTTAAATAGTGTGTCATATGTGTCTGTGCGCGAAAATTCTATGCATAGTGTCAGTGCGCGGTCATTTAACAAGTATCTATTAAATATATCGCCAATTCGAAATACGAGTGTAATCGCTTACATATTACGTACGTAATTATATAAATAACATTATAATGGATTAATTTAAGTGAAAAATATAAGTAAAATAAGTACCGGATGTTTGCTGAATAATACAAGGGTATGTAATTTGATTTTAAGAAGATAATATATTTTCATGGCAGAAAAAATAAAAGCTTTGTATGACAATTTATTAGAAATCAGGAAATATTTAATAAAGATTGGTCCAGATAGGAGGAAAGGTAACATTGTTGTTGTAAAATTAGGAGAAGCTGATAATTTAGTAAAAAAGTATAACCTATTTTTAGAATATTATTCTGAAACTAAATCCACTATAAGTAAAGGTGAGTGTTCAATTATTCACGAGCTTTGTACTAATTTTGATAAGTTATATGAACAAATTTTAGATTTGTGTTCTCAAAAACATACTACTTCAATCAATATGACAAATACTTGTAAATTTGACTTAAAAACCGCTTTAAATTTATTGCCAGTTTGTTCAAACGACGAGGCAAGCGTAAAGCAGCTAATAGACGGGATAGAATATTATAGTTCAGAACTAGACGAAAATTGTCAAGGAAAATTATTAAACTTTGTATTAAAAACTAGACTCTCGCAGGCCGCAAAATTAAAATTATCTCCATCTTATGCCAATATTAATGAATTGATAACCGATTTAAAAGCTCAATTATTACCTAAAAAATCAGCTTCAGCAATTCAACGTAAATTACAAAATTTTAGACAAAATGATTTATCGATCGACGAATTTGGCAAACAAATAACTGAACTATTTGTTGATTTAACAATATCTCAATCAGATGGCAGTGATGCCAGTTATAAAGTTTTGAAGCCAATAAATGAAAAACAGGCCATAAAATGCTTTGCAGACGGATTGAGGATTAAACGAATAGGTACAATAATTTCAGCGCGAAATTTTACATCATTAAAAGACGCCGTGCAGGCGGCTATTGATGAAGATATCTCAATTCCTTCGACTTCTTCTGATGTTCTAACCATGAATTCTAGAGGCAGAACTTCGTATAATAATTGGTCGCAGAGGAGAGGGCGCTTGGCATACACAGGTAGAGGACGTGGACGTGGTTACCGGCAGCCTTCTCACAACCCAGATGGACAACAGGATCACGTCGAGCGAGGATCGCATGCGGGTCGGCGCGGGTCAACCCGATCATCTTATGGAAACAGAGGTAGGTATAATTCTAATAATAATAGTACATCGGGGCAACAGCACATACATACTTTAGAAAACTCAGACTCGCAGGAAAATTCAACAACCGAAGAGCAAAACGAAAATCAGTTTTTTCGAGACTAATGATTTTATTTTGTCACTAAATAGTGTAGGCTATGTAAACATAAGGTCGCTTAACAATTACTCATATCATTTGTTAGTCGACACCGGTGCATCCATTTCTGTCATAAAGTATAAACATATTTCCAATCAAAATATTCCAATCCATATTGAGAAGACTATCATAAATGGAATTGGGGGCAACATCGAGAGCATAGGATATGTTTATTTAAACTTAGTTATTGGAAACCACACACTGCGCCATAAGTTTTTTGTTTTTAAAACATTACCTTGTAAAGGTAGTGGTATATTGGGACATGATTTTCTAAGCAAGTATAAATCAGTATTAAATTTCAGTAACCAAACCTTATTGATTTGGAATAATAATTTTAAGGTGTCTATACCTTTAATAATGGTAAACAGGCATATTAATATTCCAGCGAGGTCAGAGTCTGTTCATTTTATTCGGACATTTGAGACGGATGAATGTGTAGTTAACGCGACGGAACTACAAAACGGAGTTTTTATTGCCAGTACTTTAGTTAAGCCTATGAATGGGAAAATACCCATTAGAATCTTAAACACCACCGACTCAGATTTAATCATAAATACAATAAATCTCACTTTTCATAAAGCAACCGACTATGATGTTTGTACATTTCCAACACCGAATAGCAGTGCTGATCGTGTCAAAAAATTATTTACTTCTT
Organism: Chrysodeixis includens; assembly: GCA_941860345.1. NCBI lineage: Eukaryota > Metazoa > Arthropoda > Insecta > Lepidoptera > Noctuidae > Chrysodeixis > Chrysodeixis includens. Next base: position 3,619,221 of record OW796107.1, on the reverse strand, counting down.
TGTCGCTTAGTCATCTGAACAAAGAGGAGCAATTGTCTATAGAGTCAATATGTGCAAAATATTCAGACATTTTTTTCCTTCCGGGAGATAAGTTAAGTACGACTAAACTATACGAACACACTATAACTTTAAAACCAAACGTGGCTCCAGTATACAGTAAGCCATATAGAATGCCCCATTCCCAGAAAGTTGAGTTGAATAAGCAAGTGGATAACTTATTAGAGCAAAATATTATTGAACCCTGTTCCAGTGAGTGGTCCAGTCCAGTGGTACTGGTACCTAAAAAATCTAGTTCCGGGGAAAAGAAATGGAGACTAGTTATAGATTATCGTAAACTTAACAACTGTATACAAAATGATAAATTCCCCTTGCCTAATATTTCGGACATATTAGACTCTCTGACTGGCTGTGTTTACTTCACACACTTAGATTTAAACCAAGGATTTTATAATGTTCCACTAGAAGAAAACAGTAGGAAATACACTTCGTTTTGTACAAGTAGTGGTCAGTATCAAATGACAAGAATGCCTATGGGCCTAAAGACTAGTCCAAGCTCATTTTCACGGATGATGACAATGGCAATGGCTGGGTTATCTTATGAAAAATGCCTAGTATATCTAGACGATTTGATATGCATGGGACGGAGTCTGTCTGACCATAACAAAAATTTGATAAAAGTTTTTGAAAAATTGCGCAGCGCAAATTTGAAGCTAAATCCTTCTAAATGTGATTTCCTAAAGAAGGAGATTCTTTATTTAGGTCATATTGTATCAGGTAACGGCATATTGCCCGACCCAGACAAAATTAAAATAATGGAAAACTATCCGGTTCCCACAAATACGGACGAAGTGAGGCGCTTCGTTGCTTTTGCAAATTATTATAGAAAGTTCATAGATCATTTTGCAGATAAGGCCTATCACTTGAATCTTCTATGTAAAAAAAATACTAAATTTATATGGGATAGTAACTGTCAAAAGTCTTTCGAAACCCTTAAAAATAGTTTGATATCCCCTCCGATTCTTCAATATCCTGATTTTTCTGAACAAAATCAGTTCATACTTCAAACTGATGCATCCGGATACTCTATAGGGGCAGTTTTGTGCAATTCAGATAGTCGCCCTATAGCTTACGCCAGTAGAAGCCTCAACAAGGCGGAAAAAAATTACCCAACTATAGAGAAAGAACTGCTAGCAGTAGTTTGGGCCGTCAAATACTTCAGGCCATATATATATGGTCGTACATTTAAAATACTTACCGATCACAAACCCCTTGTATACTTGTTTAATTTGAAAGACCCCTCTAGTAGACTTTTCAAATTTAGAATAGTTCTCGAGGAGTATGATTACGAAATCGAATATATAAAAGGAAGTGAGAATGCTGTCGCTGATGCATTGTCTAGAATAAAAATTACTTCGAAAGAACTAAAAGAAATGAATGAATGTTTATATTTAGTGATGACGCGCGCCCAAACGAAAAAATTGGATAACTTTGCTAAGGAAAATGAACAATCCACGGACGATTTGACAGTACAGCCAAAAGTCGTGGAAACGCATATCAAACCTAAAGACGCAGTGGAGTTAAGATTTTCAGACTCGAGTAGTTACAAGAATTTTAATAACTTAATTACGTTAGAAACTGAAATATTATTTTATGTCGCCCAAATGAAAACTATATTTATAAAACCAGCGTCTCAATCACAAATTACGCGAGCCGAATTTGCGAGAGATCTGAGTGATTTTTGTGAAGAACTAGTTATAAATGAAGTATACTTTATTAAAAATACTAATAATAATATTTTTGTCGAAAAACTAACTAGCGAAATAAGGGCACAACGTAACTGGAAAGGTCCCAGAATATGTATACTAAAAGACGTCGAAAGAATAGAAGATAAGGATGACAGGAAGGTCATACTGAATGACTTCCATATTTTGCCCACTAGTGGACATGCAGGCGTCAGAAGAATGTTGACAAATATAAAAAAATATTATTTTTGGCCGGGTTTGGAAAGTGATGTAAAAAATTTCGTTAAAAAATGCGTTCAATGCCAAAAACATAAATATACAATACAAGTTAGGGAGCCAATGTTGATCACGACGACTGCTCATTCGGCTTTTGATAAAATATTCTTGGACTTGGTAGGGCCATTAGATAAAGACAATAATGATTTTTCCTATATACTTACACTACAATGCGAGTTGACAAAATATGTGTTTGCTTACCCCCTTGTCACTAAAACTTCCACAGAAGTAGCTCGTAGTTTCGTGAATAATTTTATACTTCAGCATGGTGTACCGAGAGAAATTGCTACCGATAGGGGCACGGAGTTCATGTCCGAGACACTTAAACAGGTATGTGAACTGCTTCAAATTAAGAAATTAAATTCAACAGCGTATCATCACCAAAGCATCGGGGCGCTAGAAAACTCACACAAAAATTTAGGTGCGTTTTTACGAATCCATACTGAGGGAAGGCCCGATCTGTGGAGTGCTTGGTTGCCGTTCTGGTGCTTTGCGTATAATACGACTGTTCACACGTCAACAAAATTTTCACCTTTTGAGCTGGTGTATGGTAGAAAATGTAATCTCCCGAATAACTTGTCCAAATGCGTAGAACCGCTTTATAACTACGACAATTACCCCCTTGAACTTAAGTACCGCCTTCAAGTTTCTCAAACAGAAGCGCGAAAAAATTTAATAGTTAGCAAAATAGACAGGGAAAGTAGATACAATCAATATGTCAATCCAGTACGCTACAAACCGAACGATCAAGTTTTAATAAAAAATGAAACTGGCAATAAACTTAAGCAATTATATTCTGGACCATACAAGGTAATTAGAGATCTGTCTCCTAATGTGGAGATTGAATATAATGGTAGAAATAATATTATACATAAAAACAGAACTAAACCATATCATAATTAAATTTTAATGTTACATTACTTCAAGTGTTATAACTATATTAATTTAAATAACATTCATGTACAGTCAACCACAAAAGGATTTTCCCTTTAATTTTAGATCGATATTGTCAGACATGTAATGGGCAATTTATTTCAAACAGTTCTCATAATGATGTATTCCATTTATACATTTTCTTTCTTTTTTTTCTTTTTCTTACTTTTGTTTCAACAAAAATGTGCTGGTAAAATTTGTTTTTACAATTTTGCTGTGTGTATACATAGTTGTGTTTGCGACTGTACTAAAATAAATAAATTAACAGTTAAGATATCAAATGTAACTAGATATCATATGCGTTCGAAGACGGTGTATGACATCATGTTTTATCTATGCAAGCATCATGTACTTATAATGCATATTATATTAATACGTATCAATGTTTACTCTTTTTGTATCCTAATCTTAACAATAAAATAAAATTGTAACTTTTATTTTATTTAAATGTAAGGGGGAGATGTGAGGTTGTAGCCTTTACTAAGTATATTAACCTATGTAATAGCATATTAAAGTCAGTATTGTATCAACACTCGTTGTATCATTTACTCCTAAAACCTGCCATCCGTACAGTAGCAAGTCTAATAAATGTTTGTAAAACGTAGGTAGTCAGTTAGAAGATTATGGTCGAAATTGGTTGACATAAATTGTGATTAATACCTCAGTGAAAAACCTTTGCGCAGATGGCGCCACTAGCAATATTAGCGCTTTATCATCTTAGGCTATTACTTGCATTGCTAGTGCTGCACTATTTCTCGTAATTATTACAATATTATGCAATACGGCATAAAATATATTGTATTGCTGAGCTGAATGAGAGACAATAAAAATCCAAACAATAGTTGTATCTCACTAGGTTTTTTCAAAACTTCAGCTCAATTGGAAACCAGGAAGGAAATCAAATATAACTTGCAAGTTTTAACAGGCAAAAGGACAGGTGAAAGTAAATAAAAGCTTGTAATAAAATCGTAATCTCACCTGCCAATAGCTTTTACATGTGGGTAGGTCTTCAGTTGTACTCGTACTCCGATCTCGCCTACCCCGTGAACCATCACTAAGCCTTCGGGTGTTAGAGAGAGAGAATGTGCTGTCTCGCTCTCTATCTCCGACCAAACGACCGGCTCGTCGCCTCCGCCAACGTGTTTTAATGTGATTTCTCTGAAATAACAAACATATGTTATGGTATTCAATATGATTTACGTTTTTGGATCGATATAATATTATATTTTTACGTACTGTGTTGTGTCTGTCCATGCTACATAATGGTGAGGAGGCACAACTTCCAATGGTTCAACAACTGTGCCCAGTACCTGGCCTTCCACCTGAAAAAACACAAGTACGTGATATAATAAATGTCCCTTCCTTTTATACTTAAAGCATAAGCTCATTGACACACGAACTCATTGGGAAATAGAGTAACAATAAGCTTTTTGCATCCTTTGGAAGAGTGACTTTTCAGAAACAACCTGTACATAGAAAAAAAACACTTGAACTTACCTTTCTCGACAAGATCTTGCCGGCTATCGAATGCAGCCTCGCAGTGATAATAACAGATCCCGAATTCTGTGCGACCGCATCAGTCAACGTTCCATTCTCCGTCGACCTTAACAAATCCACATTAGCGTCTCCTTCAACCGCCAGTCTTATTAGAATCTGGTCACCAGAGGTCAACACATGACCTTTGTCATCTAACACCACACTGTGTACTATAAAAGGTTCCCCTCGGATCAGTAAATGTGACGGGCGCAAGGTGACCCTTATACTGTGTGGTTCGGTGACGGTTAGCGTTGCTGTGGCCACTTCTGTAGCTCCGGACTTAAGGTACACGCTTGTGGTGCCGATCTTTGAGCCTCTGACGAGACTGACTGTGTCTTCGAGTTGTGCTATGCTTGTCTCTGGGACTTTTAGGTAGTACACTGTTTCTGCGATGTCTTGGACTGTGAGGCGGCCCGCGCGTGCTCGTACAACTCTGAAAAAAAAAAATTATTATGGACTTTTTGCTTTTTGTTTTTTTGTCTTACAGATAATGTTGCAAAATTAAATGAAAGTTCAATGGTACTTTAAAACACATACTTTTACGTGTCTATACTTTGAAAGTAGTTCAAATTGTGTTTAGATAGGGAGGTACTGAAAATATAAGATATGTTATCGTCATTCCATTAATATGAAGTGACTAAATACTTACTTATATCTCAAAGTATCCCCAGGCACAATAGCAGCTGTCGCCGGCATTAGCACCACACTGGCGATGACTTGTAAGTTGAAGTCCGTACATATTTCACCCAGACAGACGGTCACACGAGACTCGCCCATAGCCTGACCATACAGGAGGACGGAGTAGGAGCGGAGTCCTCGGGCTTCAAGTTCAGTGACCCCGCGAGGCGCCTCATAGTCGGTGTCGCGCCATCTGACAAGCCTAGAACGATAAAAAAGTATTTAAATTTAATAATATTTCAATTGAAATGTGATATGGCAAAGGTGAATTAGGGATATTGACTCTCCCACTTGCTGATATGACATGTAGAACTGTGTCATGGATTGGGAGTAAGGGAATTCAAACACTATCATAGAAGGATGGAAACCACCATGACCAAAACAATTGAAATTCATTATGTAAAATATTGGTACTGTTGCACACAAATACATTAGAAAACAGTTTGTCGATACTTAATTATACATGTGACACCAATGTCATCACTTTTAAAATAAATAGATATGTTAATTCCTACATGTGGTAACAAGTAAAGTTGTCTTCTAACAATATGGAATTTTCTAGAACAAAATGGGAACTTACGTTACAAGTAGGTCTTCTCCAACATTGCTGCCAAGATTCTCAATAGACCATGTAAAGCTGATTCCCTCAAGTGTTGAAAATGTGTTGCCTAAAAACAATACATAGTAATTTAACATTAAGGAATGTTGTATACTTCAATGGTACTGGGTACTAAGGGACTAAGATAGGGAAACAATTCAAATAGGATAAATATTATAAAAATTAAATGTCAAATAATATGTGCTCTCTGGATGTTTCCTAACTGGCTAGCCTGAGAAGATACATCTAAACAAACTCAGGAGTATTTAAATGCATATATAAATTAATACTATACAAAAACTACAATAGGGCTCTATAAGGACGGCCACAGGAACTGGTTATTGGAGATAATTATAAAGGAAGGCTTGGCAAACCAGGAAATACATAACATATAGGGCCAGACTTTATTGTAAAAAACAATAACTGTCACTTATAGAGTATCCTTATGTCTAGGCATAGATGAATAAAGGTTGATGTTTCCAATAAGAATATTTGTTCTATACAATACCTTGATCATCATAGGCAACAACTTCAAAAGCCTCGGGAGCTTCTTCTAGAAATAGGTTCCATGTTGTACTCATCACTTTCAGAGACCTTATCTTGTCTATGTCTACATCTCCACGGAGTATCTGTCCAAGGATAAAAAAGGATTTAATTTTTAGTTCTAAAAATAATTTGATTTATGTTTTATGCAATTTTTATTGAATGTGTTACCCAATACTTTCATGTAATGATAAATTGGTAAGTATTGGCAAGTTATAACCTGTACCAAAATAGCATGATGACTAAGGAGTTTTTATTAGGTTTACAGAATGACTGAACTACTCAAGGTTACAATGTGTACATTGTATTTGAGTGAAAATGTCTGAGTCTTACAACAGGTACTTATCAAGGTAATTGACGATAACTTGTAGTGTTTGCAATACTAATCACAAACTAGTATACAAAATAAACATTGTTTCCCGCCATAACAAATCGCACGCTTACCTCGCCTGTGTGAACTTCCTCAGCAAGGATGATCACAGAACCTGGCGGTACACACGTCTTGGAGACAGACACACGAGCGGCTCGTGAACAGTGGCCCACAGAATCTTCGTAAAGGGGCTCCAAATCAATGATGTCATCGCGAGACAAACTCCTAAAATAACAAGATATACAGTCAGTAAATGGCTAAATCTATCATATTAAATAACTATTTAGATAAGCTTACTGATACTAACCATTTGTAACAGCCTCCCTCGATGATCTCAAAGTTAAAATGCACATACAAGTCCTCGATCCATGGCAACAACACTCTGGGAGTGTTGATCTTAGCACCGTCAGTCGGATACACAAATAGTAATAGTGCTGATATGAAAACAGCAGTCTTCGTAATCTCCATGATATTATTTTGGTAATTACATCAATACAAACAAATTAATATCTGTATTTTGAAAATCTAACCTAGATCGGCGAATCGCGCATTTCAAACTTTTGACAGTTGTCGATTTCCACAGATTACCTAAAATAACCACAGTATCACCACCTTCAATTGTCATGTTTCTTGGGAAATCTTAAAGAATCGACTATTATAACTAACTTATAATATGAAGCGCATATTTGGTATAAAACGATTTCAAAGTCTTCATAAATAAAACAATCTTCAACATTCATGGCCAAGATCCAAGATTGAGAGTTAGTATGTAAATCGTAGTTGAGTTTTCATTGCTTGCTGAAATGTTTTTTTAAAACATAAGAAAATGCTGTACAAACAAGAAAGAATACAAATAAATCAGTTGCTCAGGCGTTCTTAATAATTGTCCTATCTCCGTGAATAATCAATACCTTTTTAGTTTTGTACTGATAATGTTGTCAATCGCCTAAATTTACTTTAGGATCTACTCTAAAATAAGAGCAAGACCTATGTAAATGTCAAAATGTTAAATATGGCTGCTGTGTATTCGTCATGTTTTGTGTCGTATTTTACATGAATTTTATAAATAAAAGGCAATATGAGTACGATTAATAGTTGATGTGAGATAATAAATACGTTTTCAAATAAAAAGTAACTGTTGGAATAGTTGATAAGTGTCAGAAATAATCATGTCTACAGACAAGGCTACTGATTTAAAAGGCAACGAGATCGATAAAAGCAAACGTCGTCATAAAACTGACGACACTGTTATTGCGACAGCGGCAACGAACGTCGTTGAAGATACAATGCCATTCGGAAAGATGGAGAACGCGGACGAAAGCGCGGGCAAGCCTACAGACCTGTGTCTTCAAGGCAACACTCACTTGATTTCTAGTACGACGAGTAGTTTGGCCGATACGCCCGGTGATTCTGGTGTTTTGTGTTTAGATAGTGAGGCTTCGGAGGCTACGAGCCAAGCGCTTATGTCACACAGTCTTATAGGGGCCGAGGAATTAGCGTGTGACAGTGTGTACGACGCTCCACCGTCATGCTCGCAGGACATGATCAAAAGTACCACTAGCAGCATTATGACTCGCAGTGACATCGACAACCAAAACATTGGTGTGCCCGAGGATATTGTACCAGAACTCATAGTTGAGACACACAAGAAGCCCTATGAAAACTTGCCAGATTTAGTTTTGAAAGCTTTAGAAAGTGAGAAAGGTGCTGAAGAAATTAGAAAGCCAGCATTAAGGAGTGAGCCCAAGAAATCTTTGTCTGAAGACATAGTGTACCGCAGGAGGTGTAGGAAAAAGTCACAAAGTGGGCCAAGCTCCCAAAAAAAGAGAGTGTCATTCCATGAAGATATTTTAAATAACACTAAAACTGATAATATTCACATTGAAAGAGGTTTTATATCATATGGACCTGATAGTTCATACTGTGATAGGTTTAGACAAAAGAATAACATTGTGACAGACAGGTTCTCCTGGTGTGCATCAGGAGACAGAACACCAAAGTATGCAGCAGATGTGGTTCAACAAACCATGTCTGATATCCTCACCTATGGAGACTCTAAGAATGATAGAAGTGGTATTTTTGAATACTGTCAGAACTTTGATCAAGAAAATCAAGACAATAATAATGATAAAGACAATAATAATGAACCCAGACCCAATGGCAAACTGTATGGATGTGATTCAAACAGTTCAGATTCTAATTTCAGCTGTGATTCTGAGACATCCTCCAGTGACTCATCCTCATCTCACTCAAATAAAACTGAAACAATGTTACACAGAAAATGTGACAAAGCTCAGAAGTCCTATTCCTGTGATGCATTTGAAAATAATGGACATGTGGCATTTATGAGAAAAACATACTTTTCTGAAGCTGACATTGATAAGTCTACTGATCGAATGACAATGCCTTTAGAAGTTTCACAAAGCCCTAACACAGTTAAATCTGTATTAAAAAAGAAACGCTATATAACCACTAGCATTGTTGAAGAACGGAAGAAACACAGCAAAGTATTAAATTTACTGGATGCTAACAATATCATTGATTCCCTGAAAAACTTTTATAAAAACTTTAATTTCAATTTTGCACCCGAAAAAGGTTTGCCAGAAAATAGTTTGGAGTTAAATAATGTTGTTGAAGCATTACCATGTGATGTAAACCAGAACAAAAATATATCTAAAAGTCTTGACTCAGGATTTCAAATTGAAGATGAAGATGATTTTGTTGAAATAAATCTGAATGGTCAACCATTAGAGACTGAGAAACCAAAAGAAATAGCAACTGCATCTAAAACTACTATTGCAGGAGACAGGACTCCTAAAGAGGGATCTCCAAGGCATAAACTTACTCTGAATATGAAAGCACAACTTGATAAGAAACCCAACAAAGCTGAACTACCATCACTCAGTAAATATGTTGTGAACTGTGAGAGCACTGTCTATGAACACAAAGGAGTTTCTTACAGCTATGTCCATGATACATTCCAAACTGCTTTTGATGCACCCAAAGAAACATTTGTTCCCATACCTGAGACCACACCAGTGAAAGAGCTAGTCACCAGCACAAGTAAAGTAGACCTCAATAAAACTGTGGATACTGACTCATCAAGTAGGACCTCCACCCCTAAGAGACAATTCAATAAAAATGTCCAAGACGAGACTGAACACAAAAACGGCATTTCTAAGCATTTGTCTTCTCCTAAAAAGCAAAATGTTAACAGATACAGTCGCAAATCGGCATCAACCGTGCAAAAACTGAATGATGAGCCCGCACAAGCAAACAGCGACAATTGCTCAAACACAGATAATTCAACCTTGAAAGGAGCCGAAGATTTTAACGACGACTTTTTCGACAGTCCCGCGAACCAAAAGCTGCAATCAAACAAATCGGCAATGTTGAACCGTTATCTGAAAAATGTGTGTCAAAGGAAGGACCTTGAACTGAAAATTAAGAACAATAAGTTTTTTCAATTCAAGCTTCGAATGGAGAAACATTTTCCGAGCATTATATTTCCTTTGAAAGAGGTGTCGGAGTCATTCCATGTGTCGGCAGAGCGAATGTCGCGGCTCATTGACAAAGAGCTGATTGAGAACAAAAGGCTGTCGGTGCGGCTGCTGACGGCCGACGAGCCGTCCTACTTCGACAGCTTCGAAGATAACGTGGCTATAGAGTGCAATGAAAAGCTCAGGCTACAGATCTTCTCTTACCCAAACGAGACTTTGAACAGGGTAATTATGTTTGATTACTTAATCGTGCGGTAATAACGTAAGACGACCTTCATCACGCTTTGTTTGGTAAAAGTTGTCGAAAGCATGGTTTAATTTCCTATAATTACCCTTATCTTTAATTATTTGTACGATCTTTCAGATGATGAAAGTAAAATCGCCGTACAACATGGAGGATGGGTCGTGGACGCCTCTCCTGGTGTTCATCACTGATTACGCGCTGTACGTCGCGAGCGTAAAGCCTGGAGGCACGGAGTACGACATCCTGTGCCGGTTGCCGCACAATGAGCTGGATGCTATTGTGGTAAGTGCTAAATATAAATTGGAACTACCTCTAAGTTCTTAATAATTAACAGGTCCATGATTAAACAGGTCGTGAATCTATCGTAAAAATTCACGCATAAAATCGCATAGTTATAGAGAGGTTTAAATTTACTTCGCCTAGAAAAATATTCTTAACATAATATCTCACACTATATTTTTTTTAACAAAACCATTCTTGATGCATATAATTCGCATGCAAATTAAACTCGATAATAAACGTCTTCTCAGACAAAATCCTTTCGAATTCATAATCTACGTAAGGTTAATCGAATTTCAAAACATTAACCATGATATTTGTGGTTAAAAATCTTAAAAAAACTTCATTACGATTCAGCAATGTCGAAATAAAACAATCACAACTATCGAATTGTTTTTAACAACGGATAATAGTTTATATTGTTGGTTTAAATGCCTTATTGTTTATTTACAAGCTGTCATTTGTAATAACAGACGAGTCAATGAAACAATGCACTTATAAATTGACGCGCAATAGTTAACATGCGTACAAGAATAAAACAAGCATCACCAATTAAGGTGGCTTACTACCACCGCTTAAAGTCAGACTGACAGTTGTGAGAAAGAGACAGCGCTCTACAACTTATAGCGCGCCGTCTCGCTTCCACAACTATAACACTCTTTAAGATATGGTGGTAGACCCCACTTCGTACTTCTTGCGCAGGCGCATCACGTCAAACCATACAGCTAAACATGAAATTATCTTGACGTCTACGTGAAAGTAATTAGTCTTCTCGAAAAACGTGCTTTCGAATTAATCGACCGTATAATTGTGTTTTAATTATCGATAATTAAAAAATATTTTACACTATTAACTTGTTGCTAAAATTCATGAATGCAAAAAGCTGGATCAATAGTACTCATATCAATGTTGTGTTATATATAGATAAGGCATCATATTCCCGACTATTAGCTTATAACAGATAGCAGTAGACTTGTTTACATTGGATTTATAATTATATTGCTTACCTCAATGACTCTGTCCTCCTTGGGTTAGTTTACTTGTACGTAAATAAACAAATTGTACAACGTGAATCAGAATCCCACAAATTCTCAAAAAAAAAATGAGTTTCCTATACAAAATTGTTCTCAATTTATCAAATCTTTTTTTTTTCATAATAAGCAGTCTTGGAGAAAGTTGTTTTATTTTCTTACCTAGAAGCACTATTTTAAATACGGGTCTTTACCGAAACATGTTGTATTTAAATTAATTCACCTCATCGCCTAGTTACTCATACAATGTACTGTATTTATGGGCATATGGTTTTGCATACATATAACTTTGTTTGTTTACATCATACACCGCAGTATAAACTATTAAGTAACGAGCTGTACTCTGCAGTTAACTTGCTTTTTTATAAATATTATAGATATTTTACCGTAGGGCTGTCGTAGCGTAGAGATTCTTCTCTTATGATAAACTTCCCTTAGAATCAAAAGTATTTCAAAGCAAAAAACACAGATAATTTCAGAGAAAAACAAAACCTTCAGCTTAGTTGCTTATTCAAACCATAAATGAATGATGGTATAAGCAGTGCTTGTCGTATCCTTGCCAGAATCGCGCAGTGCATGCGCGAGCGATCCCGCGACTACTTTAGCAGTAGAAGGCGCCCGGGGTGTTTGGTCGGTGTGAGTCCGACATATCCCCACACCGAGCCTTCGGCGTTGGTTGAAGTCATTAGAGTTTCACCCCGGAAACAAAAAAAATGTTCTTGCTATATTAATTAAGATCCGCTTAAAGAAGACGACAGCTTCAAACAGAAAGTACTTACTAAAAATGTTCCTTAGTTTTGTGAGTTCAATGTAATAAACAGCTGTATCATGTTAGTATAGGTGGTAAGAAATATCGGCTTGTCTCGGCCGAGTATCAAAGCCACGACCATTAGCGTGGAAGGTCAGGCAATTAGTCGCTGCGCCAATCGGGTTGTCAATCCGAAAGGAATGATAATAATTGCAATTATGCAACTCTTGACCTTTTATGAGAACAGTAAGTTGTTTATTGAACTCGGCAAGCGGTATTTATGTATACTCTATGAATCATAGTATGCACGATTTGTAGCTTTTTATATGAGAATTATGTTTTTATTTACTTTAACCAACATTCAACGTACATAATGTATTGATGGCGGATACTTGTAGTTATTAAAAACAAATAATTGCTTTTTTTAACTGCTATGTCTGTTCTATATTACATGGTCATGACAGGGTCACAAAATTTGTATTCATGTTTTATTTATTGTGTTAATATTTTAGCCATAGTCAAGTTTATTAGTAGGCCAACTTTCCCCACTTTCGCACTAAGGATATAATTATAGTTGTTTTGCGGGAGTTTCAAAGACATTTAATTCACTTGCACAAAGACATCTAGACACCTAGAATATGAACGATATTATTCTGCCTGTTATGTAAGCATTTAGTAAAGAGGTACTCTTACAATTTCATTAACGTATAACACATTTCCCGCCTCTATTAATACCCTTCTCAACAGAAAGGAAGTACGTCGACAGGTGTGTCTATACAAACGTAGACAATATTATAGAGGCATTGCCTTTGTTATTGTACGACGCCTTGACATTGACACGCTTATAGGGTCACAAGTGCAAAAAAACTGTTGTAAAATCTGAACACGCGTATTGAAAGTCATGTAATGTCGTCACAAATATTATTTATAAAGATTGTTTACTTTCGGAACAGTAATTTAGGAATGAACGCAAAAAAAAATTAAACTAAGTTACTCTTCTTCATCTTCTATATCTTTACACGTCTTCTTTCAAATCCTGATGTATAATATTAACCTTCTCGAAAGTTAATTAATAGCTGGGTCCGTTGATCGGGACGAGTAGAATCAGGACGATCCTTTATCCAGGATCTCGGAGCGTGGATCGTGGATCATCCGGTGTAGACCCGGCTTGGCACCTTTGAGGCTGGCAAAAAATTCAACAACGCACGGATAAATCATTATCATTATCATTCCCCTGCCCTTATCCCAATTATTATTTAGGGTCGGCGCAGCATGTCTTCTTCTTCCACACGTTCCTATCTGACGTCATCTCGCAAGTCACTCTAATTAATATTTCAGAAAAAATATATTATGAAAATATTTTATCCTCTAACAAATTCTCAACTTTTTTCCGATCAGGTGGGCCCAGAAGCGCAGTACATTCAGATCCTGGACATAGCGGGCAACATAGCCTGCTCCATCATCACCGGCGAGTCTTCCCTCGGGGCTCGGCTCGCGTCGTCGTTAGAGTGGAGCGCGCGCACCTCGCCGCTTCGCATACAACGCCCGCCCGCCATGATACCGCTGGGATGCAGGGACCTGGCCGCCGCTGTGGCCCGGCAGAGGCATGAGAAACGGGTATGTAGCCTCAAACCTTCCTAAATCTATACTTAAAAGATACAACGGTTTATTTACCCGTATTTATTGGGATAGCTCGACTAAATCTGTTCGAAATAGTAATCATTCCGGCAACATTGCACCGTTGTCACTGAAGTTTCATACCTGGGTTTTTCTGAATACGGTCTATATTTTATGAGATATTGATGATTTTTAAGTATTTTTGTCAGCCTGAGATAAAAAATACGATTTTATCGAAAGTTCCGTTGTCATATCCAATTAAATATAAGCCTGTGTTGTCCGGCTGCAGGGCGAAAACATCCATCCACTACCACACGAAGCACTAGAAATCATTATTAACAAAAAAAGGTTATCTTATATTGTTTTCCAAAAAAATACGTACTACAAACATTAATTATTAAACAAAAGGCCCGTTATCAGATCCGGCGCGTGCTGATATGTAATCATTATGTGGAGTATCATATCGTATCAATAACGCATCAATGTTAATTTTATCTGTATTGCTATTGAAGTACACCACCACCAAAAACAATTGAATATCCACGACTAAAGTATAATATTCGTGTTTGTGTGATATTCAACAAAAAATTTGTTCTTGGCCAAAGTGGATGTTTGAGTATATTTGTTATCTCTTGACGCACAAACGGCTAGATCAATTTTAATAAAGTTGTACGCATTAATCCGAGTTGTGAGCTATCTCCAGTGATAGCTCACAACTCGGATTAATACTTACTTGCATCTGTGGGTAACATCTTGTTATTATAAATAAGATGTATTTTTAACATTACCTTTTATAGACAAAATATTTTTATCTGTTCATTGACTATAATAATAATAGCGGTGCGACCGATTTCGGCCACGGCGGCCAGTGTTACTATGACACCAGCCAGCTACGCAGGACATATTATAGTGCACAAGCGTGTGCGCAAACACAGGTGCACTCTCTATTCCTTTTGCTCTCATAGCCCGATGGGACGGTAATCCGACACGACCGGAGAGAGATCAGGCGCAGGACCCACATTTTTACGTGCCTTCCGAAACACGGAAGCTGTGATATTTATTTCTTAAACGCACACAACATTCGAAAAGTCGGTGCGCGCCGTGGGGATCGAACTCAAGACCTCTGACTTAGCAGTCCTACGGTCTCGCCACTAAGCTATCACAGCTTCATTGACTATATAATAATTATAAATCACATTTAAGAGAGGTATTTGACCTGATAATCTTATTGTAAACTTGTATGACAACATAATAGCGATAACAAGGTATTTATTATTATCATATATATAAACATTGCTTGATATAATATATACAATGTGAGTACAATGAGCATGTTGCTATGCCGATAGATAGATATTCAAAATTGATAATGATTGCTTCCAGTATTAACTATCGGAAATTGGCGTTTATAAAAAATATTTAAATACACAAACTATAGACCGTTTTAAACATTAGAAAGCGTGTTAGAATGTGAGAGTCTGGAAACAAAACATTTTCTCTTTTGGAAAAAGCAATTTTTTTCCTTAATTGTTGGAAAAATTGCTTAGAAGCGGTTTTTGACATGACCATATGACATATGCCTGAAATTTTCTGAAAACCTTGTTTAGGACAATTTACTTGTTCAAAAACAACGCACAACAAAAGGACGAACTGTCACGAAGCTTAATGTCATTCACGCATAAAGTTGTTTGAAAATGACTGGCCTTTTCCAAAAAACCTTGTACCATAAACTTTCACATATTTTAGTGTTCTCTTTTATCACAGGTACCACAAATCCTGTTCTACGGTCGGGTGTGTTCGGGCGACGCTGGTGACCGGTTAATAGAGGCGCCCGGAGCCTTCGCCCCGCCGCTAGAGGGGTACCTCATGTGCAGGACGGATAGGAGCCGGCGGTTTGAACCCTGTTACTTCTTGTTAAGGTAAGATTTTATTTAACATGTTTTTTAGAGAGATCCTTGTAGTAAGGAATTTTATTCTTGTATCGCGAGAGGTTTCGTGAACATTCAAATCATAAATCAAAAAAGTCCTTGTCTTCCGTGAGTATCAAAAACTAGAAACGTCGAATTGATTTTTAGCGTAGTGTCATGTATCACACGGTAAAAAAAGAATTGTCGTAGCATAATTTGCATTGAAGTAAAAATAAAAATGCAAGAAATCTAATTGTTTTCATCCTGTCCAGGGCGGGAGTCCTGCACTGGGGCCCCCACTCCCCGGACGGCAGCTCCCCGCTGCCGCACAACATCGCTTTGCGCTCAGTGCTGGGCGTGCGGCGGCACGTGGACGCGTCCCGGCGGCCGCACTGCTTCGAGCTGGCGCTGGCCGACAGCTCGCGCCTGCTGCTGGCCGCCCCGGACGACGCCACCGCCTCCTCCTGGCTGCAGAGCCTGCTGCTGCATGCCGCACAGGTACACCACATGTTACACACATCAGCTCGCGCCTGCTGCTGGCCGCCCCGGACGACGCCACCGCCTCTTCCTGGCTGCAGAGCCTGCTGCTGCATGCCGCACAGGTACACCACATGTTACACACATCAGCTCGCGCCTGCTGCTGGCCGCCCCGGACGACGCCACCGCCTCCTCCTGGCTGCAGAGCCTGCTGCTGCATGCCGCACAGGTACACCACATGTTACACACATCAGCTCGCGCCTGCTGCTGGCCGCCCCGGACGACGCCACCGCCTCCTCCTGGCTGCAGAGCCTGCTGCTGCATGCCGCACAGGTACACCACATGTTACACACATCAGCTCGCGCCTGCTGCTGGCCGCCCCGGACGACGCCACCGCCTCCTCCTGGCTGCAGAGCCTGCTGCTGCATGCCGCACAGGTACACCACATGTTACACACATCAGCTCGCGCCTGCTGCTGGCCGCCCCGGACGACGCCACCGCCTCCTCCTGGCTGCAGAGCCTGCTGCTGCATGCCGCACAGGTACACCACATGTTACACACATCAGCTCGCGCCTGCTGCTGGCCGCCCCGGACGACGCCACCGCCTCCTCCTGGCTGCAGAGCCTGCTGCTGCATGCCGCACAGGTACACCACATGTTACACACATCAGCTCGCGCCTGCTGCTGGCCGCCCCGGACGACGCCACCGCCTCCTCCTGGCTGCAGAGCCTGCTGCTGCATGCCGCACAGGTACACCACATGTTACACACATCAGCTCGCGCCTGCTGCTGGCCGCCCCGGACGACGCCACCGCCTCCTCCTGGCTGCAGAGCCTGCTGCTGCATGCCGCACAGGTACACCACATGTTACACACATCAGCTCGCGCCTGCTGCTGGCCGCCCCGGACGACGCCACCGCCTCCTCCTGGCTGCAGAGCCTGCTGCTGCATGCCGCACAGGTACACCACATGTTACACACATCAGCTCGCGCCTGCTGCTGGCCGCCCCGGACGACGCCACCGCCTCCTCCTGGCTGCAGAGCCTGCTGCTGCATGCCGCACAGGTACACCACATGTTACACACATCAGCTCGCGCCTGCTGCTGGCCGCCCCGGACGACGCCACCGCCTCCTCCTGGCTGCAGAGCCTGCTGCTGCATGCCGCACAGGTACACCACATGTTACACACATCAGCTCGCGCCTGCTGCTGGCCGCCCCGGACGACGCCACCGCCTCCTCCTGGCTGCAGAGCCTGCTGCTGCATGCCGCACAGGTACACCACATGTTACACACATCAGCTCGCGCCTGCTGCTGGCCGCCCCGGACGACGCCACCGCCTCCTCCTGGCTGCAGAGCCTGCTGCTGCATGCCGCACAGGTACACCACATGTTACACACATCAGCTCGCGCCTGCTGCTGGCCGCCCCGGACGACGCCACCGCCTCCTCCTGGCTGCAGAGCCTGCTGCTGCATGCCGCACAGGTACACCACATGTTACACACATCAGCTCGCGCCTGCTGCTGGCCGCCCCGGACGACGCCACCGCCTCCTCCTGGCTGCAGAGCCTGCTGCTGCATGCCGCACAGGTACACCACATGTTACACACATCAGCTCGCGCCTGCTGCTGGCCGCCCCGGACGACGCCACCGCCTCCTCCTGGCTGCAGAGCCTGCTGCTGCATGCCGCACAGGTACACCACATGTTACACACATCAGCTCGCGCCTGCTGCTGGCCGCCCCGGACGACGCCACCGCCTCCTCCTGGCTGCAGAGCCTGCTGCTGCATGCCGCACAGGTACACCACATGTTACACACATCAGCTCGCGCCTGCTGCTGGCCGCCCCGGACGACGCCACCGCCTCCTCCTGGCTGCAGAGCCTGCTGCTGCATGCCGCACAGGTACACCACATGTTACACACATCAGCTCGCGCCTGCTGCTGGCCGCCCCGGACGACGCCACCGCCTCCTCCTGGCTGCAGAGCCTGCTGCTGCATGCCGCACAGGTACACCACATGTTACACACATCAGCTCGCGCCTGCTGCTGGCCGCCCCGGACGACGCCACCGCCTCCTCCTGGCTGCAGAGCCTGCTGCTGCATGCCGCACAGGTACACCACATGTTACACACATCAGCTCGCGCCTGCTGCTGGCCGCCCCGGACGACGCCACCGCCTCCTCCTGGCTGCAGAGCCTGCTGCTGCATGCCGCACAGGTACACCACATGTTACACACATCAGCTCGCGCCTGCTGCTGGCCGCCCCGGACGACGCCACCGCCTCCTCCTGGCTGCAGAGCCTGCTGCTGCATGCCGCACAGGTACACCACATGTTACACACATCAGCTCGCGCCTGCTGCTGGCCGCCCCGGACGACGCCACCGCCTCCTCCTGGCTGCAGAGCCTGCTGCTGCATGCCGCACAGGTACACCACATGTTACACACATCAGCTCGCGCCTGCTGCTGGCCGCCCCGGACGACGCCACCGCCTCCTCCTGGCTGCAGAGCCTGCTGCTGCATGCCGCACAGGTACACCACATGTTACACACATCAGCTCGCGCCTGCTGCTGGCCGCCCCGGACGACGCCACCGCCTCCTCCTGGCTGCAGAGCCTGCTGCTGCATGCCGCACAGGTACACCACATGTTACACACATCAGCTCGCGCCTGCTGCTGGCCGCCCCGGACGACGCCACCGCCTCCTCCTGGCTGCAGAGCCTGCTGCTGCATGCCGCACAGGTACACCACATGTTACACACATCAGCTCGCGCCTGCTGCTGGCCGCCCCGGACGACGCCACCGCCTCCTCCTGGCTGCAGAGCCTGCTGCTGCATGCCGCACAGGTACACCACATGTTACACACATCAGCTCGCGCCTGCTGCTGGCCGCCCCGGACGACGCCACCGCCTCCTCCTGGCTGCAGAGCCTGCTGCTGCATGCCGCACAGGTACACCACATGTTACACACATCAGCTCGCGCCTGCTGCTGGCCGCCCCGGACGACGCCACCGCCTCCTCCTGGCTGCAGAGCCTGCTGCTGCATGCCGCACAGGTACACCACATGTTACACACATCAGCTCGCGCCTGCTGCTGGCCGCCCCGGACGACGCCACCGCCTCCTCCTGGCTGCAGAGCCTGCTGCTGCATGCCGCACAGGTACACCACATGTTACACACATCAGCTCGCGCCTGCTGCTGGCCGCCCCGGACGACGCCACCGCCTCCTCCTGGCTGCAGAGCCTGCTGCTGCATGCCGCACAGGTACACCACATGTTACACACATCAGCTCGCGCCTGCTGCTGGCCGCCCCGGACGACGCCACCGCCTCCTCCTGGCTGCAGAGCCTGCTGCTGCATGCCGCACAGGTACACCACATGTTACACACATCAGCTCGCGCCTGCTGCTGGCCGCCCCGGACGACGCCACCGCCTCCTCCTGGCTGCAGAGCCTGCTGCTGCATGCCGCACAGGTACACCACATGTTACACACATCAGCTCGCGCCTGCTGCTGGCCGCCCCGGACGACGCCACCGCCTCCTCCTGGCTGCAGAGCCTGCTGCTGCATGCCGCACAGGTACACCACATGTTACACACATCAGCTCGCGCCTGCTGCTGGCCGCCCCGGACGACGCCACCGCCTCCTCCTGGCTGCAGAGCCTGCTGCTGCATGCCGCACAGGTACACCACATGTTACACACATCAGCTCGCGCCTGCTGCTGGCCGCCCCGGACGACGCCACCGCCTCCTCCTGGCTGCAGAGCCTGCTGCTGCATGCCGCACAGGTACACCACATGTTACACACATCAGCACGCAGCAGTCCCGCAGCCGCTGCGGTTGCGATCATCGCCCGCCACGTTTGCGGGCGACTATCGCAACCGCAGCGGCAGACGCAAGACCGGCCTCTGCGCCACTGCGATCGCCCGCCAATCGATCGCAGAGCGCGCGGGCGCAAACCGCAGAGCTTGCGGGCGACCGCGGCCCGCGCGATTCTACAAGTTGCCCGCCGGTGCCGCGGGAGCCGCAAACAATCGCACAGTCTGCGGGCGTAAACCGCGTCGTGAGTTGTGCTTTAATTTTTTACATATAAAACCTGTATTCTACAGAGGCTGCGGGCCCGCCACCGCGGCGGGCGCGGTTCAAAATCGCTCCGTGAGTTCTTAGCGTTACGGGTTGCCGGCGGGGGAGTGTGGGGCTTGGGCTAAAAGGCGGTCACGTAGTAAAAAAACTAGCACTTCTAGTAACATTTGTCCACCTTTTTTGTATCCGATGTAAATCCTACATGGATTTCCCCAGTCGTGGGGAGGAGATAGGGGTGTGCCTTTTTATATTCGGTGGAAGTCCTACATGGACTACCTCCGCCGACGGGGAGACACAGAGGGGTGTGCCAGTCTGCTATCGGCTAAAATTAACATTATCTTAAACCGCTGCGAATGAAACGAACTAACCACGTCAAACTGAACTGCGAAACGTCTTTGAACTTTCCGGAACTCTCTACTACTACTGAACTACTAAATCAATTCTAACTTCAACCATTGATATTCCAGGCTCTAGAAGAGAAGGACGGCGCTAAGAAGTCAGTGGAGCGTCCCGGCCCCCCCGCGGCCTGCACGCTGCTCGTCACGCCCACAGAGGTCATCTCCGTGCGCGACACGCTGGACCTGGCCTTCGTCACGGGAGCCGCGGCTTACCTCAAGGACCGCGGGTCCGAGGCCTTGCTCAAAGGTATGTGCTCAGGATTTATTGGACTCTTATGTGTCAAAAGCAAATAAATTAACACTGCTGCTGTTTTAATCATCTGTCATAGGTGTTAGAGGACAGTAATGATGACGATGATGTGTCAAAAATAATATCTAGACAAGAGATTTGACTTCGTTATTTTATAGAGAGATATAGAGTAACTCGAAAGCGCTAGTAGAGGGGATAACATAATTCGCAAACTGCGAAGGTTTCCTAGAGATCTTTTTACATACAACGATTTGTAAAATAAAAAAATATGGCTACTTAATAACAGGATGTTTGCACACGGTCACTTTGCTTTGTGTAAATGTGTAAATTATCAATAAGTACAGCTTGTAATATTATTTTTACAGAATATATAGAAGAGATGAGGACGGACATCGAGATTCTAGCATGCGGTTCCATCAAGAATCTGACGGCTTTCAAGATTCCAGATACCGATGAAAATTGGTGTTGTTTGGTGAGTATTTCTTAGTGTCTGTAAGTCAAATGAAATGGACAATAATGGATCAAATAAGCAACCCAATGGGTAAGCGGCAAAAGTCATCGTATCAAGCCCAAGTTTAAATAGCGGAATGAGCTTGAATCCTTTAACAAAAACTGTAACACCATATTCCGGTCAGAGAAGGATGAAAAAAAATTAGGGAACCCTGCAGTGATATTAAAATGGCTCAAAAACAAAATGTTATTATTATTACTAGCCGTAAGTGTCCCATTGCAGGGCAAAGGCCTCCCTTCCCTCCTTACACCTATGTATCTAAAAAAAAATATGATAAAAATATATAATATTGTTGTGTATTATGATGTTTGTTATTTGTAGGAGTGGAGCGTGTGCGAGGCCCGCGAGCGCGGCGCGGGGCTGGCGCTGGTGCTGGCCAGCAGCGCAGAGCTGGAGAGGTTCATCGCCGCCTTGGAACAGGCCTTCTGCAACCTCACCGTCAGTATCAAACACTTTAAAAAATATAAAATAAATATTCCTCAACATTCCCACAACGCCATCTAGTATCAAGTATACGAAAGTAACTTGTGTTATGAGTACTAGACATCTGATAAATATACTTAAATATTTCTAAATACTCAGCTCATCCTACAAACATTTGTTCTGGGTGGGAACCGAACCCACGACTTCTGGTATAGCAGTCAGGGCCACTAACCTTTAGACTAACAGGCCCGTCGATATGACTTTACAAGCCGTCATTTACTATTTAGAGGTCTTATATGAGATAAATAGAGTAATTGTGAACCCTGTCGGGCACGGCAAAAGTAGAACAAGATAATTATGGTACTTAAATCAGCTTGGATTATCAGTGAAGTAATCAGTAAAATATTTCAAAACAGTTGGCCTTGCCTTTGTGAATATCTAATAGTTTAGTCGGGTAAAATGGCTTAAAGCCCTTATGGACAATCCAAGGGCTTATTCAGAATCCTTATTCTGATTCAGATTCAGTCCTTTTATTTCAAAGGTCTGATAGTACCTTTTATTTCAAATAGCAGCAACACAAGAAACTAAACTTACTATATATCTTGCAGTGCGAACCCTTCCCGCTGAGCGTGGTGGAGGCCACGAAGTCAGCGTGTAGTGCCGCGCACTCCAAGTACGAGGCCGCCTGGGCGCACATGCTGCCGCAGCAGTGAGGCCGCTACAGCACTAGCGGGGGATATACTGGGTAGGGTGGTAGCACATCACTAGTGCACGTGAAACGTGGACGATAAAATGAATGAATGAAAAGGTGAACAGCTTTTTTGTTGTTTTGTGCGGTTTTTATCTGAGATTATATAGAAATTGATAAATGCAATTTTTAGCGTATTGATCTGATTATCAAATGTTTGGTTGAAAGGTTCTCATATGTTTGTTGTCGTATTATTGATAAGTCTTTTTGTTTAAGTATTCATCGAAATTAAATTATTTTTTTACTAAAGACTTACTTTTAGACTGAAATCTTTAAATTTAACAAAAGGCGTTGGTACTTACGTGTGTTTGAAATTGCAATAATAATGTTTCGCGATCACCAGTGAAGTTTATACACTCTACCCAGTAAATTTCCACTAGTTTAGCCTTTAGATATTGTAGACTTAATAGGAAATGTGAATTTTTAGTTAATTACAAATATAAGCGCTTAACCGCTTCTAATGCAATATAGAGAATAGTTAGTGAACTTATAATATGTGGTGCGTTGTATTTATTATGTAATTTGAAATTACTTAAACTATATAATTGGTTAAACATTTAATCTTTGAATAAAAATTATGTAACGCTATCTGAAAACACAAACTTAAGGACTTACTTAATGACTTTAGAATACCAAAGTCACTAAATAAGTTCTCAGGTTTAATTTAATAAAGTGTTGCTATATCTAAAAACTAGTATTCAGATGGCAACATTAATGAAATAGATTGAATTAATTTCAAATTACATAATAAATATTCTGTATCATGTTATATCTCTTACATGTGACATTCATGTTTATAAAAGTCTTGAACTTCATAGATACAAGAAAACAACCTAAGCTTTCGATTAAAATAGACAATTAATATTGAGGCTACTTATAAACTCAACGTAAACATCTTTAAAGTAACGTTTTATCATCATACTAACACTTTATCTAAGGGTATATTGAAGAATGATACTGTCTTTATCACTATCCAACAGAAGGACAAAGATGGCATGATATTATCAAGTATTTCTTATTATAGTGTCATTCTATTGTCCTAACCGCTAGCTAAAAGAACCTTACCTATTTTAATCGCAAGAGTAAATAAACTAGTACTCTTAT
This sequence comes from Chrysodeixis includens, assembly GCA_941860345.1. Taxonomy (NCBI): domain Eukaryota; kingdom Metazoa; phylum Arthropoda; class Insecta; order Lepidoptera; family Noctuidae; genus Chrysodeixis; species Chrysodeixis includens. The sequence continues at coordinate 3,595,248 of OW796107.1, read as the reverse complement.
AAACAGTCTGTCACGTAGGTAAAGTTTAAATAAATCTCAAATACTCAGTTATAGAATAATAACGTTTCTCTGTGAGACAGAATGGCATCGCGAGCACAATTTAGTTAAATTGTATAATATAATTATGATGCTTCCATGTGTAAGTTTTTGCTCGTTTTTAGATTAATTGTTCACAATTTGAAGCAAATGATAATGTCAAATGAAGATCGGTATTTCGGTACATTGAAGAACTATAGAGGTAGCTGTTAATTTCCTATGTGGAGAAGCCTTTATACATTACATAGTCACGCCTCTTTCCCTTGGGGGTAGGCAGAGATCACATCTTCCCATTTGCTACGATCCTGGCATACCACTTTAGCTTCATCCACAAGAAGCCTTTATATTCATTACAAAACGTTAGTTCAGGGTTCACAACCGCTTTGAGAAATATTGTTGCGGGTGTGTAATTGAGATGACGAACTACACAGCATAGAGCGTCGTCCTTCTTCTACACTGTGCATACACAAGATCTTTGTCATAATTATTTGATTGCTTTGTCCAGAAATAACCCGTTTTCAGAAGAACAATTGTGTCTTTCCACAAGGAATTAACAGTCTTTGGGTGAGATTAGAAATTGCATAATGTGCAAATGTTACTTACCTTATACTTACATTCCATACATTGCACTAGCTTTAATGAATAACAGTATTGCAAAGCAGTTTAAAACAAAGACAATCGCTCTATATGTTTGTAAAGTTGAACTTTATCGTTTGCTTCAAAAACCCAAGTTATTACGTAAGTATTGTTTACAGTTATCTGTTTAGTCTATGGTTCTTATTATCTATGTAATGATTGTCTATTCCATTATGTATACTGCTATTATATATAACGTTCTCACATTAAATAGTATGTAGGTCACAATACTCCACTAAGTACTGTTGTATTTATATTAATGGTAAAAAAAGATTTGTTGCTCAGAGCAAAAGTGAAATTATTTCAGTGCGTTTGACGAGTGTCATCCACGTTTGCAATTATTAATTATCTGTGCTCGCCACCTCGCTTAAGTTACGAAAATATCACCTGATTGTTGCTTGCGACTTGAATCCATAATGCACTGGATAAAATGTACCTTTTAATTAACATTTAAACACTTTTGTATTTGATTGCACAGCTTTAACTTTTAGATAAAAGGCATGAAAGTTTATCATTAATATAAATACAGTGGAATATAGGAAATCGAATATTATAAAACATGTATCATAAATATTTAGCTCTCAATAAAAAAAATGATCTATATATTTTATAATCGGTCAGGGTTGATCGTTAAGGCGCTGATACTTTGAAAATTGTATAAAATTTGTAGTGTATAATTTATGTATTATTCAGTCTGGTCACGATTCCAAATTAATTAATGTATTAATATATTTTGTATGTCTATTCCTTGTACACTTGTTTACAAGAAGCACTGAACTGTTTTGGTGCGCTCTCAGAACAATACGCTCTTATAAGTATTATAAAGGGAACAGAAGAGAGGGGTGTTAGCTTTGGCTTAGTGTATTGTGAAATTGCGCTATTCTGAAACTTGGTTGGCGAAGTCAATCCTCATCGAATCGAATCGAGTACTCGATTATCGATTCAAAGGATATCGATACAAGTTTGCAGAATGAGTAAGCTTCGTGTGACGGCTGAGTAGATTTTGTATGTGATTAAAATTATCCTTTTTACAACAAACCTTTTTTAGCTTTATGTTTTTTTAAAGCTAATTTTAACGGTTTTGTTTTTAAAAATTATTTTTGAAATTGGATCGTCGGGGTGGGGGACAGTTGGAATTAAGCTTTAATATTACTTTGACTAAAGGTCTCAAAAATTACTTTATTAGAACAATTCCCTAACGATTGTCCGCGCGTTACCAAATATATCAATCGTATATCACTTTGTATGTGTATTAGGCCGCTGTAAGGCCGTGTGATATTAATGTATATTTAGGGTAGGTATTAGCGCATCCTGAACTATGGAGTCGCGTAGGTTTTTATCTGTAGAAAACGTCCTCATCATTTTATAACAAACATTCTAATCAAATAAAAAAATAAAACATTTTCTTTTGTTTAATAGTAAAAAAATAAATTAACATTTTATAGGCTCTCTTTCGTCTTGTATAGAGAAAAGTTACGCGACCTACGATACATAATAATGTAATTGCATATTTAATGAATTCTATGAAGATATTGTTATACTTTTACATAGTTATGAGTCCAAATACATGAATAATAATATAATATTATAAATAGAAATGATACTAATATATCGGCACTTTGTATTTTATTTTAATAACATGTAGTTTATGTTTGTGCTCGAATTTATTATTTGTATTGCCTTTTCTTGCTTTATTTAAGGCTCTTAGTACGCAAGCAACGTAAGTCTACTACGCTCTAATTTTAGTCCCGACTACTGCAATACACATTAAGGTAAAAGTGGAGACTAATTTCGTCGTATTAAAGACTTGCGTTGCCTCGTGTACAAAGGCCCTAATATTAATCCATGTTGATATAGGTACGTATAAAATTGGTATGATATATTATATAGATTTCTTAATTATTTCTTGTGTATGTGATTGCGCTTATACTAAAGATTATAACATGGAAAATGATTATTTTTTGATATAGTCTGTACTCTATTGCTACGTAACTGTGATTTGTGTTGTTTACCATTAAGTTTGTTGTTTATGCATAATAATAATAATATTAAATCAATGTTTTTAGCTTTTAGTAATAGGTTATACCCATATGAAAGTTAAACAAGGATTTATAAATAGAAACTTTTTCGAATACTATTATTAATTATTATTATCTAAAAATACACTCAGATTTTTGGAATTTTATTGTTATAATTTTACGCTTAAAGTGTAATTTTGTAAATTTGAGTATTATAAACCTCAGTTTTATAAACAGTTTACAAAATTAGTCTTTTTAGCTATGTTTGTCTGATTTTTTTATTAAATCAAAATTGTCTTGTTTACCATGTGAATATTGGCTATGATTATAATTATATACCTTATTAGTTATTTATTATGTTAAATTATTTTTATATGAATATCACGGTATCTTCCGTTCAATTCTCAAACTTAATGTTTAAACTGTGGGTTGTATGTTCTAAATTGTATTTCTGACCTTCTTATTAACGGATCAGTCTTGTAATTAATAAAATAACAAATAATATGATTATTTTGGAAGAATACATAGACTACTACCTATTAGACCAAGGCAATAAAAAAATTACAAATGCGCTTAACCGACTTCAAAAAAGGAGGACGTTCTCAATTTGACCGTATGGATTTTTTTTACACATCTCGGTTTATTCCTACCCAATTCAAAACACACGACACATTTAACTTTCAAAACTGCATACATTCCTACGAACATGTAAAATAGATACTTGTCTAACATCTTTACATTTAATTTGCATTCTATAACCACAATAGTATCTACAGAAATAATTAATTTTATCAAAGAAGGTCTTACTTAAACAGAACACACTACCCACAGTTAACTCTCATGATAATTACATTAAGTATTATTAAGAACAATAATAATGTTAATGCTGTAATGTAGTAGCTATTCGGAATATCAATATTATAACATAACTTGTATTATACCTACCACCGTTCTTGTAAGCTTGTGTCTCTTCACTCAACCTTATATCCATTCATTCATAATATATGTATATTGAAAAGCTTTCATATAAAAATGCAATTATTTTTCAATGTTCTTTCGACGGCCCATCTCGAGGTATCGCTGGCGATCAAATGGGAAGATGGGCTGTTTAAAAACATGTTTCTTGTAATCCCCTCTATATATGTATTAAAAGTATAATCCCATATATGAAGCTAAATATATAGTTGTATAAGTGTTGTAAAATGGTGTAATAACGTTTAAAATGACATTGTGTTGAATGGTTTTTGATATTTGCAAACTTTCAGTCGGCACTCAATATTAAAATCAAACTGGGTTTCCTAAGCTATGATGTTTTAAAGCAAGTCTTATGCCGTTGTGTAAGCGAGACGCTGCTATTTGCACTGTATTATACCGTCTTGCTTCTACAACGCTAACGTTTTGTTTATAAGTTCATGGTACTAGTATAGTTGTCACCTTTTGTCTGCTAAAATGACAAGAAAAACCTAACGTTATGCATCATTTTGCAACATTGTATAATAATATTAAGGCTGAGATCATGATCTAAGGTTACAAACAAAATCTCTCAATCTATGTAATCTTACTATTGATAACTTTAGATTGTCAAGCTCAGTCTTACTAATGAAGAGGCACAACGCAACATAACCATTGTAGAATATCAGAATATGTCCCAAATGATTCAATAAAATAGGCAATTCGAATTAATATCGCTTGACATTATTGTTCATATAAACAATATAATAAATATTTGCGGAAGTATATGTTGTGGTTTGATTTATTGTTTTCCACCTTTTAGAAATCCGTCAATGATTCTCTGCAAAATTATTTTTTCCCAATATTGTAATCGCCATCTAGCTTCAAATTAGGAGAGTAACTTTGTTAAGAACAATAGAAAACTGATAAATACTTATATTTCTAAATACATACATATTAGATAAATTACACCAAGACACAACAAATAATCGGACTCTGTGGCGTACCTTGGGAGAGGCCTATGTCCAGCAGTGGAATGCTACGGGCTGATGATGATGAAGATGATAACAAATAATCGTGATACAAATATTTGTCGAACAATGTAGGTGCAATAAGAAGTAGATTTATTTCTGAAGTGACGTGGGTTCGATTCCCGCATGGGATTCTTATAAGTGTCTACAAAAAGCTGGTCTTAGATTGGATGTGCCTTATGCAGCCTATGCAGGGTTTATTACCCAGTAAGAAAGACATTTTTAAGTAGGACGAGAGATTTAAAGAATAATTGAATGAAGTGCCATAAGCTTACAAGTCCCACAGCTTTCAAAATACGAGTTGTTAATTCGAGAAATCGAAACAAAAACACATTATTATATAGGGTCCGGTATCTCACAGTGAACCAGGCAGCTACATTTAACCACCGCCGAATCTCGAAAACGCCACGTAGTTAAACCGCGCTAATTTGAGTGAAAGAGAGGTATTTATGATCCGTTACTGCCCACTAGTTTGCATGGCGATCGCGTGCCAAGTGGTTGTGTGAGGAACATTTGAAAGCAAATTGACTCAAAAAGTAAGTATTTTTTTCCAATTTCATTCTTTTTTAGCTTTGTTCATTTAAATAATATCAATTTATTTATATGTACACTGTATTCTACGGTTATTTAGCAATTAAAAGTGCTACAATTTGAGTTTTTAAGTGATTGGTAACCCGGAAATTTTTTAAGTTTAGTTATCAAAACGTGGTGTGTCTCACAGTGAACCACCTGAGGGTGTTACACATTGAACCATGGTTTATTGTGTACATCCAAGTCGTTTAATGAGTTTTTTTTTCTACAATTGTTTTAATTTGTTATAGATTGGTGCGAAACAAAGTGACGATAAGAAAAAGAGGGCGGCATTCGACTGCCAACATGCTTGAGGCCAAGCCTAAGTGTTAAGCTGCACAGATCAGGTGCCATGAAACTCCGGATGCCTTGGGAACCCGATTTGGCTAATTATCCAATTAAAGGATCATAATTCCATTATTATTATTACAAAGTATTCGCCTTATAAATTGATCTAGAAGACATAGTTAATAAGGTGGCTCAATGTGGACCATACCCTGGTTAAATGTGTACCACCGGTAGTACTCATTGAACCAAAAATATTTTTTCAGAAAAACCTGTTTTACGCCGAAACTAAAAAGAATATGAGAAATTAATATGTTACAAAATTGAAGTTAAATAAATATGCTAACTATACACAAAAAATTGAAGGCATTGATTGAAAATCCAGCCCAATATGGGACTTTGAAATTTACCTGGTTCAAAGTGAGACAACTTACCATATATATCTATCGGTATAGATTTCAGCAATTATTACAAGGTTATTCAAGAAGGTAAATGCTATAAGTATTATTAAAAACTTCAAAAAATCATGTTACACCACATTGAGCAATAGCATAAAATATTCTTATTAATCTTTCTCGATTGTACAAACGGGATTGACAAGTAAGCTAAGAGAACGGATCAAAACCTGTTAGAATATTTATATCACACGCCGGTAAACACACCTCCTGCCCGGGCCGCTATTATCAAAGCAATCGATACTTTGTATTCTTGTTTATCGAGTTTATAAGTATCAATACGACTGAATATAGGTCGAAAACTCCACAGTTCTTGCCAATTTTATTCTGTACTTGTATTAATCAGTATGAGTATGTAAATTTGTGGAGTATGCGTGATTGATGCGTATGCGTTATTTTTATGTCCTTTAGGTTTAACAGGCAGGTAATTTCTAGTTACTTAAGAATAGGACCCTCATTTGTTTGTGTTGATTCAATGTTATTCGTAGTTGTTTACTGCGTAGGTAAAACTACATTACTGTAATAAGTAATATTTAATGCGTAGACACTTACCTACCTATGTATTCTACGAATATCTGCACGTATACCACCACTCAAAGTATTTTCGAAAGACTATTAATATGTACGCAGTCAGGACTCTTCACAAAACCATCATTCGCTATCCGTAAAATTGTAGTTACGATACCTATAATTATCCAACTTTAGTGAGACATGGACTGGCTTTTTAGATAAGATTTCAAATCTAGATATTTTCATATTATCATCAACTACAAATTCAAAACGCAAGTGTGTCATTTTATGGAATAGCAGTACCTAACACCAAAGATAGAATATTCTTTATTGCACACCACATGAGAAAGAGATTTGAAAAAGTATTAAGATACTCCTCATGTTCTACATTAGATTCCAGTCAGGCTAAAAAAAAATTGCTACCACTAACCCAGATTTATGACCCAGTATGGGTTACCGCAAAACTGGATTAGTGGTAGCATACCTACAACTTTTGTTTAGTTGGACAGGAATCTAATCTTTAATTCACGACTTACAAAGCATTAGCTACTGTGAAATGCGTTTAGATGCGAGTATTTTTTTAAAGCTGTTCCATCAATGGTTGAACAGTAAGCAACGATCTGAAAAACATTCTCACATTCAAATTACATCACATATTATCTTATTATGACATTATTCTCTCAGTTATCTGTATCACTGTATTAAAATACCAATCTTTATCGTTCGTAAATAAACCGGGCGCATTAGCATAGCAGGACTGGTAAACACCGCGACACCGACAGAGCTAAGAGCTAGTCCGACTCTACAACTGCTTGAAACATCTCGTGTGACTCCAATATGGGGGAACTTAAGGTAAGATAACTTTTACCTAACTGCGCCAGAAGGAGTGTTTGTGTCACCTGCTTAAATTGTAATGTACGGTGTACTGTATACTCTTTACACTAAATTATAGAGCTTGTTAATTCTTCTCTTTTTAGTTAGTGTTCATTTTTTGCAGTCGGGTTTTTTGTTTTTTAATACTTATTTTATTGTTTAATACATTCCGTTATAATTTGTAAGTAATATTATATTGAAATTGTGTTACTGCGCCGTAACTGCGCTGTAACTAGGTAACTAGGTATCATGTATGTATTTACCTTTTATGACATCCTATGTAGTATGTACTTATGATTGCAATAAATATTTGAAGTTTGTTTCTATTCAAATTTGAGATTAAATATTGATGCTTATCTATTAACTTTATCATTAGAAGACAGATTTGTTGTTATCTTACGGATAGCATCACGCCACTAGAAAAGTTGTTTTGCATGCTAGCTCTCAACCTGTTTCTATATAATTCTATACTAAGTAGATCTTGCATCTGTTTATAGTTGGATATTAGAAATGAAGTTGGAGAATGGTAAAAGGGCGACAATATTGTCTCTTTGTGAACAGTAGATACTCGTATGTTTTACATACAAAAACATACAGGAGTTAATTAGGCAAATACTGTTAAAATATAAATAACCAGTTTTATACAAATGTCACATTTGTGTGTAGAGACTATATTTAGATTTAATGAATCAAATATGTGTTATCAAAATCTATATATATAAAACTCTTCCGTTACTGACTGACTGACTGACTGACTGACTGACTGACTGACTGATCGACAACGCACAGCCGAAACTACTGGTCGTAGAAAGCTGAAATTTGGCATGTAGGTTCCTTGAGACATGTAGGGGTGCACTAAGAAAGGATTTTTGGAAATTCAACCCCTAAGGGGGTAAAAAGGGGTCATAACGTTTCTATGAAAAATCTTATTCCTTGGGTTTATAAACTTGAAACTTAGCACAAACACGTATATGGTCAAGTAAATAAGTTTGGCATTATAATTTTTTCCAAACTACCCTCCAATCGTGATTTAGGGGGTTGCGATTGGGTGACTGATTGACTTTCGCGCAGCCATAACCGCTCGGTGTACGAGTCTAATATTTTGAACAAAGCTTCCTTTACTGACGAAAGTGAGCATTAAAAAAAGATTTTTGGAAATTGTACCCCCCAAGGGGGCGAAAAGGGGTAAAAACGTTTCTATGAAAAATGTTATTCCTTATTTTATAAACTTGAAAATTGGCACGAAAACGTACATAGGCAAGTAAATAAGTTTGGTAATGTAAGTTTTTCCTCCAAACTACCCTCCAATCGTGATTTCGCGGGTGTGATTTGGTGACTGATTGATTAACGCACAGCCGAAACCTCTCGGTATAGAAGTCTGATATTTTGAACAAGGCTTCCTTTAGTAACACAATTGACCACTAAGAAGGGATTTTTGGAGAAGCAAGCCCTTAGGTAGCGGGCGGGGGGGGGGGGGGGGGAAGGAAATCAACTGATACTTTTAATTTTTCTAGACGATGTTTTTGTCTCGCTTTACTTTTTGTTACATAACTTAATCGACAAACTCCAAAACTACTTATCGTTTTCAAATATTCACCATTAGAAAACTACATCATCCATGAGTAACTCAAGCTGTATAATATGTATAATTCAAATTCTAACAATTGTTTAGCCTGTGAAAGAAAGTCCTGTCGAGATCATTAAAATACGCCACAATCCCAAATTACACGTGGGCGAAGCCGCGAGCGGAAAGCTAGTATGGTATAAAACAAAGTTACTTCCTGCGTCTGTCCGTCCCTATGCATGTTTAGATCTTTAAAACCACGCAATGAATTTTGATGCGGTTTCGTTTTAGGAGATAGAATATTACAAGTATGATACATTATTATAGTACTTATTGCTTTATAAGTATGATACGATACATTATTATTTCACCCAATATGATACATTAGTATTTCACCCGAAGCTGGGGCGGAAAACTTCTAGCTAGTACAGAATAACGGTGGTAGGTTCAACTAATGCACCAATGGTAGTTTACTAGTCTATTTAGTTATCTTTTGGTGATTCACTCTTTTTTACAACTTATTCAGATATTCTCTCAAAACATACTTAACAGAACAATATATAATATCTTTGTATCAACACAGTATCTTAGCGGTTTCGGGTCTGAGTTCACATCAGAAGACCCGCGCCGGCCCGGCTCCCTGCCCGAGGGCCAGAACAACCCTCAGCGCTGCCCCTACGGACTCTACGCGGAACAGCTGTCCGGGACAGCCTTCACTGCGCCCCGGCATGAGAATAAACGCTCCTGGTTGTACAGGTAACATGTTATGATGGCTGGATAATAGCTGTGTGATGTAGATCCTGGGTGATAATTGCACACATAAATCCGTTTTTTAAATTCTGTGTTTCATTATTGGAATTTGATTCCCAGAAATTGTTTTTTTTTTACTGTTTAAATAATACGTACATATACATTATATTTTAAATGTTTTAGAATTCGTCCTTCGGTGATTCATAAGCCGTTCCAGAAATTGGATGCCGCCAAATATCTAACTCACAACTGGGACGAACAGGAACCCGATCCAAACCAGGTGTGCAGAATAATTTATTAAACTAACAAATATGCTTTAAATTAATTGAATCCAAATATTTTGAAATACAGACAATCAAGTATTGCTTGATTGCTTGCTTGACTATGCAGCTTTGACATGTCTGTATAAAAAGGTATTTTTTTTATGAAATGGTTTAAATACCTGCCGGTTAAACAGCAAAAGCAGATAGAACGATAAACTTTATACTTACAACCTCTAGTCTTATAATAAAAGAAGCCAAGTATACCAAATTCAATTTACTCCACAGTCCCGTTGGCTCCCCTTTGACCTACCACCAGCGAGCCAGTCTGTGGACTTCGTCTCTGGCCTGCACACTGTCTGCGGCGCCGGCGACCCTCGCTCCAGGAACGGCCTCGCCATCCACGTCTACCTGTGCAATGCCTCGATGGACAAGAAAGCCTTCTACAGCAGTGATGGAGATTTACTTATTGGTGAGGTTTTGGTAGATGTTATCTGTCTTCTCTTTAGTTGAATAGTTTATAGTGCCTGAAAAATGTTCTTTGTGTTACACTGTTTCAAAAATATTCTCTCTAAAAGAATTCTGACACAGATGTTATGACTCATACACGATCTACTCTTCACGAGTAGGTCCTTTATAATAACACAGCTAATCCATGTAGAGTGCTCTTTTACAACAATACTTACGACTAATACTAACTTGTAATCCTTTTACTTGTTATCTAGTACCTCAGCAAGGTACCCTGAAGATTACGACGGAGTTTGGCCTCATGGAGGTGTCGCCCAACGAGATAGCTGTCATCCAGCTCGGCATGAGGTTCTCCGTCAATGTTGAGGGACCTACTAGGTAAGAATATTTATAAGCTTCCATACAATATATAGGTAGAAATAGGAAGGGTTTTGGAAAAACTCTTTGAATAGTAGATAAATCTGTATAATCGCAAGAAAATTTTTACATTTGTGCGTGATGAACTGCAACCGCAACGCATTACCGCAAACGCGGGAGACGTTGCATGGCGGTTCAGGTTTAGTCAGTAAGAGTCTGACACTACCCACTTCCTCCCTCGAGGAGGTGGGTGTCCATGAGGATTCCCTCGCCTTACCAAAAAAAATATATAAATGTTATAAGCACATAACCATTACAGGGGATATATTCTGGAAGTATTCGACGGGCACTTCAAGCTGCCAGACCTGGGACCCATCGGGGCCAATGGCCTAGCCAACCCGAGAGACTTCCTCACACCTGTCGCGCGCTACTTCGACGAAGAAATACCTGGTTTGTACCTACATCAGTACTATTTTATTTTTTGTGGAAAATCATTAAATTACTCAGCCCGCTGTGGGCGCAGCGGGAGGGAGTGTCAGACTTTTAATGACTAAAACCCACTATGTTCCACCTGGAGCCCTTTGAATGCCAGGGTCGCGGTATAACGAACATCCCGCAGCCCCGGCAGACTTACATAAGCACTGAAGTGATCTTTTTACCCCTAAGCTGTGTAAAGTAATATTTAGATAAGAATTTCCCAACATTTCTTTACCTAAGTGCGTGTGTACGTATGCATTTGCGTGACACAAATTATAGCTTGATTTGTTTTCAACTACCAAATTAAGTTTGTTTTGAAGTTTGAAGAACTGCGCCGTCAGTACCTTCACATGTTTGTTTTCGAAACAATTTAGATTGTCATCGACACAAAGAATGTGAGAAAAACTTTACTTTTGGAGAATCTAATAGACTGTTTTAAGAATAGTCAAGCATCAAGAATAGAATCACAGCCCGAATCAGTCTCACATTTCTCTTATTAAATACTTCTGCTGACCTTTTTATTAACACTTTTTAACAACAATTTACTCTATTTTTATACCTAGTTACTTTCGTGATGATGATTAATACTTATGCTACAACGGCTTACTCACGCGTAAGTATCGGGATCGGCGGGGGGTTCGACTCGCGACCCCGCCGCCGCGTCAGCTCATGATTGAGGACTCCGGTTGGGTTTGAAACCGTTATACCATTTAAATAACAATTTTATTTACTTTGTTGCACAGGATTTAAAATAGTGAACAAGTACCAAGGCAGCCTGTTTGTGGCTGAGCAGAGCCACTCGCCGTTCGACGTGGTGGCGTGGCACGGCAACTACGTGCCTTACAAGTACGACCTCAGCAAGTTTATGGTCATCAACTCTGTGCTCTATGATCATGCTGTAAGTTGAACATCAAGTAAATAAGTATAACAGTGAATAATAGTTGGGATAGGCGAAAGGGAATGATGATGAAATAAGTATACAAGTACAAACATTTAACAAGTAAGGAAATAGAAAGTATCTTTAGAGGAAAAGGAATTTTATTGTACCTTGAATAATTTCTAACGCGAAGTACAAGCAGGTTGTGTATTATTTCATCCAGATCCGTTAAACTCTTCTGGTGAGATTAAGGAGCAATACTCTATTCGTTTATAAAAACTTAATATTGGTAACATGTGGAGCAAATACCTTATTGTTCTCAAGTAAACCTTAACCAATTTATAGCTGCTTGCTGAAAATATGATACAGTACAGTTAAATGTTGAATAATTATAAACAAAACATAACACACATAAGCTACTAAGTATGCTTAACTTGAGACTAGATGGCGTGTGTGGTGAGAAATATTTATTTATCTCCCTGAAGTTTATAATGACTGCCTTTATAAGGACCCGTCTATCTTCACGGTGCTGACGTGCCCGTCCACACGGCCCGGCGTCGCCATCGCCGACTTCGTGATCTTCCCGCCGCGCTGGACCGTCACCGAGCACACGTTCAGGCCACCCTACTATCATAGTAAGTCATTCTTACACTTACAAAAAAAAAACTTTATTTCAGACAACAAAAGTCCATATTATTAGTTATAAACGAAACATAAGACCAGCAAGACTAACAAGTAACTGTAAATAGATAAAGAATTAATGATGTTTGCAGCAATTCGAAGAAATTACACGATTATTCAGAAGTTGAGCTACATGTACGAACGAACAAACGAACGAAAAACGAACCTAATTAGGTAACCGATACTTAGATACCAAAATTTAATTATAATCTTTGTTTACTTCAAAGCTTGATGAAGCTTTAAATTTAAAAGCTAGATCACTGAAACAGTACCTAAATAGCTACATTTTCTTGTGCCAAAAATCTAGAATTTTATATTATAAACTTTAATACAAAAATAAAATAGAACGCTGAGGACAGGATTCGAACCTGCGCGGGTAGAACCCATTGGATTTCAAGTCCAACTCCTTAACCACTCGGACACCTCAGCTATATATATCCATACTGAATTTTAACATTCAAAGACAGAATAAAAGTTATTTCTAATTTACACAAGTGTGTGATCAAGCTTTAAATTTAATATTTGTTTTTAATTAGAAACTACAATATGAGATAATTGTGTTTATTGAAATGTTACAACATATTTAGTTTTTAGAATCTGATTAATGTGATTCATAGTCAATTAGCCAAAGAAAAATTAACATATCTACCAATTGCGTATTTTTTTCGATGATAAGTACTAACTACATGGGCCTAGACATTTCGTGTTCTACTACTTTATTCATATATCGCAGCAAAAAACACCATTTAAAGTATAAAAAATCATTCCGCTGAGGACAGGATTCGAACCTGCGCGGGTAGAACCCATTGGATTTCGAGTCCAACTCCTTAACCACTCGGACACCTCAGCTATGTGACAATAAGTTTAACTTTAGGTCTGTGGAATGTAAAACCTTAAAAAAACAGTAAACTCTCTTAATATACTAAGTATACATACTAGGTACATAATTACAACATAGTATAAAACAAAGTTGCTGTCGCTTTTCTCTATCTCTCTTTTCAAAATTTTTAACCACGCAAAGGATTTTTAAGCGGTTTTTTTAATAGATAGAGTTCTTCAAGACGGCGGTTTAATGTGTAATACCGTGTGTGTGTGTAATCAGTTTTTCACCCATGAGAAGCTGGGGCAGGACGGTAATTAATACATCATATTTGTATTTAAAAGCTTTGAATAATCTATTACTCATTTCATGTAGCAATTATTTGACTAAACAAAAAATAAACTCTTTTTACCGAAGCTGTCTGTACTAGTCTGTAGTTACTTTTTTATCATTTCTTCAATATCTTTCTCTCTCTAATAAAATTAGGATTTGGAATTATGTTCTCTAAAATTTTAACTTTCAATTGTACCAAAACCAGCCAGATACAAATACTATAGCAAAAAAAAAATATTACAAGTTCATACATGGTATAATGCGAAAAGACTTTTTTCCCCGACCTATTATGTACGGAAATAATGGACATTGCTTAATAATTATTTTTTTATTTGTCAATAATTGACTTTATACAACGTACTGATAACCGAAACTCACGCTTGACCCTGCATTACCTCATATATTATATGACTGTACGCTGCGCACTCGTCGCGCTCTACCTCAAAAATGGTTGATCGTATAAAAAAAAAGTTTTGCCAAAAGTTGTAGAGAATTTTATACTCTACAACTTTGATATCGGTGAAAATATCATTGAAGTGATAGGAACCGAGATATTCGCGAAAAATTGTTTTTCGTGACCTTTGACCTTGAATTTCTTAAGACGCGGACACGATAAAACTTGTGACTTTTGAGACAATATTTAGGGCGACCAAACAAAGGTTCTCACCAATTTTCAGCTTATTATCTTTCATTCCGAGGTGAAACCCCTAATTTGACTGGGCTAGAACTCTTTTGTTTTAGACAGAACTATAGCAGAACTGCAATGCACAATTCGATTAGAGTCCAGAACTCACGTCCTGGTGCCAGCAGAGCATGTGAGAATGTTTAAAAACTAAAAAAATATCATTTTTATCACTTGTAAAATTGCTCACAGGCTAGAACTCTTTTGTTTTCGACAGAACTATAGCAGAACTGCAATGCACAATTCGATTCGAGTCCAGAACTCACGTCCTGGTGCCAGCAGAGCCTGTGCGAAAACTTGAAAACTCGAAAAATATCATTTTTATCATTTGTAAAACTGCTCACAGGCTAGAACTCTTTTGCGATCCGCCCACATCTGCAACAGTGGGCGGAGAGGCGGTACGGAAAACTGACGTACCGCCTCACGCAGGTGTTGACCGGACACGGGGCCTTCGGGCACTACTTGTGCCGGGTGGCCCGCAGAGAGGCCACCACAGCGTGTCACCAGTGCGGTGATCCTGACGACACCGCACTGCACACGTTGGCCCTGTGTCCGGCCTTCGATGGGCCTCGCGCCGTCCTCGTGTCTGCGCTGGGCGGAGTAGACGTCTCCGCGCTGCCGGCTGTTGTCGCAGCCGCGCTCAGCAGCCGCGCAGCGTGGGACGCACTGGCCTCCTTCTGCGAGACCGTTATGTCGCAGAAGGAGGCCGCGGAGCGCGTCCGGGAAAACGATCCGGACGCGCCCCAAATACGCCGACGTCGGGTGGGGCGGCGAAGGGCCGCTTATGAGCGCGCCCTCCCGCCCTAACCAGGGTCCGGGCGGTGGCACGGGGGTGCCACCGTCTGTAGTAGAGGACCCACGACGGGGGGCCACATTCAATGCTATGGGTGTGGTCCCAGTATCAGGCGAGGAGGCCGACGCCCTTTACACGTCGGCCTCCAACATATTTTGCGAAAGAGCAACCCGCTGCGCGCTGGCCGAAAAACGAGAACAGCGGAAGCCCGCGGTCGGTGCATGAAGTAATGCTATGCGCTGCCATGCACCGACACCAAAACGCGGATGACGTAGCACAGCGGTTCAGGATTAGTCAGTAAGAGTCTGACACTACCCGCGGCTCCCCCCGGGGTCGCGGGTGTCCATGAGGATTCGGTTTTTAGTTAGGTTAGGTTCGGTTTTTAGTTAGGTAAGTTTTGGTTTTTAATTAGGTTAGGTTAGGTTTGGTTTTTAGTTAGGTTAGGTTAGGTTCGGTTTTTAGTTAGGTAAGATTTGGTTTTTAGTTAGGTTTGGTGTTAAGTTAGGTTAGGTTATGTTAGGTTATGTTTGGTTTTTAGTTAGGTTAGGTTATGTTTTTAGTTAGGTTAGGTTAGGTTTGGTTTTTAGTTAGGTTAGGTTAGGTTCGGTTTTTAGTTAGGTTAGGTTAGGTTTGGTTTTTAGTTAGGTTAGGTTAGGTTTGGTTTTTAGTTAGGTTAGGTAAGTTTTGGTTTTTAGTTAGGTTAGGTTAGGTTTGATTTTTAGTTAGGTTAGGTTAGGTTTGGTTTTTAGTTAGGTTAGGTTAGGTAAGTTTTGGTTTTTAGTTAGGTTAGGTTAGGTTTGGTTTTTAGTTAGGTTAGGTTAGGTAAGTTTTGGTTTTTAGTTAGGTTAGGTTAGGTTTGGTTTTTAGTTAGGTTAGGTTTGGTTTTTAGTTAGGTTAGGTTAGGTTTGGTTTTTAGTTAGGTTAGGTTAGGTTTGGTTTTTAGTTAGGTTAGGTTAGGTTAGGTTCGGTTTTTAGTTAGGTTAGGTAAGGTTTGGTTTGGTGTTAAGTTAGGTTAGGTTATGTTTGGTTTTTAGTTAGGTTAGGTTAGGTTTTTAGTTAGGTTAGGTTAGGTTTGGTTTTTAGTTAGGTTAGGTTAGGTTTGGATTTTAGTTAGGTTAGGTTAGGATTTTAGTTAGGTTAGGTTAGGTTCGGTTTTTAGTTAGGTTAGGTTAGGTTTGGTTTTTAGTTAGGTTAGGTTAGGTTCGGTTTTTAGTTAGGTTAGGTTAACTCTATCCTTAGGGAACTCTATCCTTAGGGAACTCTATCCCGGCTATCCCTCGGGATCTCTATCCCTCGGGAACTCTATCCCGGCTATCCCTAGGGAACTCTATCCCGGCTATCCCTCGGGAACTCTATCCCGACTATCCCTCAGGAACTCTATCCCGGCTATCCCTCGGGATCTCTATCCCGGCTATCCCTAGGGAACTCTATCCCAGCTATCCCTCGGGAACTCTATCCCGGCTATCCCTAGGGAACTCTATCCCGGCTATCCCTAGGGAACTCTATCCCGGCTATCCCTAGGGAACTCTATCCAAGCTCTCCCGGCTATCCCTAGGAAACTCTATCCCAGCTCTCCCGGCTATCCCTAGGGAACTCTATCCCAGCTATCCCGGCTATCCCTAGGGAACTCTATCCCAGCTATCCCAGCTCTCCCGGCTATCCCTAGGGAACTCTATCCCAGCTCTCCCGGCTATCCCTAGGGAACTCTATCCCAGCTATCCCGGCTATCCCTAGGGAACTCTATCCCAGCTCTCCCGGCTATCCCTAGGGAACTCTATCCCAGCTATCCCGGCTATCCCGGCTATCCCTAGGGAACTCTATCCCAGCTATCCCGGCTATCCCTAGGTAAACCTAAAAACCAAATCTAACCAAACCTAACCTAACTTAAAACCAAACCTAACCTAACCTAACTAAAAACCAAACCTAAGCTAACCTAACTAAAATCCAAACCTAACCTAACCTAACTAAAAACCAAACCTAACCTAACCTAACTAAAAACCTAACCTAACCTAACTAAAAACCAAACATAACCTAACCTAACTTAACACCAAACCAAACCTTACCTAACCTAACTAAAAACCGAACCTAACCTAACCTAACTAAAAACCAAACCTAACCTAACCTAACTAAAAACCAAGACTTACCTAACCTAACCTAACTAAAAACCAAACCTAACCTAACCTAACTAAAAACCAAAACTTACCTAACCTAACCTAACTAAAAACCAAACCTAACCTAACCTAACTAAAAACCAAACCTAACCTAACCTAACTAAAAACCTAACCTAACCTAACTAAAAACCAAACCTAACCTAACCTAACTAAAAACCAAACCTAACCTAACCTAACTAAAAACCAAAACTTACCTAACTAAAAACCAAACATAACCTAACCTAACTTAACACCAAACCAAACCTTACCTAACCTAACTAAAAACCAAATCTAACCAAACCTAACTAAAAACCTAACCTAACCTAACCTAACTAAAAACCAAACCTAAGCTAACCTAACTAAAATCCAAACCTAACCTAACCTAACTAAAAACCAAACCTAACCTAATCTTACTAAAAACCAAACCTAACCTAACTAAAAACCAAACCTAACCTAACCTTACTAAAAACCGAACCTAACCTAACCTAACTAAAAACCTAACCTAACCTAACTAAAAACCTAACCTAACCTAACTAAAAACCAAACATAACCTAACCTAACTAAAAACCGAACCTTTTTTTTTTTTTGGTAAAGCGGGGGAATCCTCATGGACACCCGCGACTCCGGGGGGAGCCGCGGGTAGTGTCAGACTCTTACTGACTAAGCCTGAACCGCTGTGCTACGTCATCCGCGTTTTGGTGTCGGTGCATGGCAGTGCATCATAGCATTACTTCATGCACCGACCGCGGGCGTCCGCCGGCCAGTTGAGAGCCGGCGGGTTGCAATTTCGCATTTTGTTGGAGGCCGACGTGTAAAGGGCGTCGGCCTCCTCGCCTGATACTGGGACCACACCCATAGCACCGAAAGTGGCCCCCCGTCGCGGGTCCTCTACTACGGACGGTGGCACCCCCGTGCCACCCTGGTACAACCCTGGTTAGGGCGGGAGGGCGCGCTCATAAGCGGCCCTTCGCCGCCCCACCCGACGTCGGCGTATTTGGGGCGCGTCCGGATCGTTTTCCCGGACGCGCTCCGCGGCCTCCTTCTGCGACATAACGGTCTCGCAGAAGGAGGCCAGTGCGTCCCACGCTGCGCGGCTGCTGAGCGCGGCTGCGACAACAGCCGGCAGCGCGGAGACGTCTACTCCGCCCAGCGCAGACACGAGGACTGCGCGAGGCCCATCGAAGGCCGGACACAGGGCCAACGTGTGCAGTGCGGTGTCGTCAGGATCACCGCACTCAGAGTCGTGCAGGGCATGCGCGAGTGATCCCGCGACTCTGGCTTTGGCAGTAGAAGGGGCCCGGGGTGTTTTTTGGTCGGTGTGAGTCCGACATATCCCCACGCCGTGCCCTCGACGTGGGTTGAAATCATTAGATTTTCACCCCGGAAAAAAAAAAAAAAAAAAAAAAAAAAGGATCACCGCACTGGTGATACGCTGTGGTGGCCTCTCTGCGGGCCACCCGGCACAAGTAGTGCCCGAAGGCCCCGTGTCCGGTCAACACCTGCGTGAGGCGGTACGTCAGTTTTCCGTACCGCCTCTCCGCCCACTGTTGCAGATGTGGGCGGATCGCAAAAGAGTTCTAGCCTGTGAGCAATTTTACAAGTGATAAAAATGATATTTTTTGAGTTTTGAAACATTCTTACATGCTCTGCTAGCACTGGGACGTGAGTTCTGGACTCGGATCGAATTGTGCATTGCAGTTCTGCTATAGTTCTGTCTAAAACAAAAGAGTTCTAGCCTGTGAGCAGTTTTACAAATGATAAAAATGATATTTTTCGAGTTTTCAAGTTTTCGCACAGGCTCTGCTGGCACCAGGACGTGAGTTCTGGACTCTAATCGAATTGTGCATTGCAGTTCTGCTATAGTTCTGTCTAAAACGAAAGAGTTCTAGCCTGTGAGCAATTTTACAAGTGATAAAAATGATATTTTTTGAGTTTTAAACATTCTCACATGCTCTGCTGGCACTGAGACGTGATTTCTGGACTCGAATCGAATTGTGCATTGCAGTTCTGCTATAGTTCTGTCTAAAACAAAAGAGTTCTAGCCTGTGAGCAATTTTACATGTGATAAAAATGATATTTTTTGAGTTTTGAAACATTCTCACATGCTCTGCTGGCACTGGGACGTGAGTTCTGGACTCGAATCGAATTGTGCATTGCAGTTCTACTATAGTTCTGTCTAAAACAAAAGAGTTCTAGGCTGTGGGAATATATTATAAGGCAATGAAAATGATATTTTCGAGTTTTCGATCTGCTACGGGAAGTTAGCAGACCATTTTTTAAATTGTCTTTTTTGGGACAAAAACGTCAGAACTATTTTTAAAAACTATCAGGAACTATAGAACTTACCTGCATGCGAAAGGAACACACTTTTTTTTTTGATCTGCTGCAAATTGATCTGCTACGGGAAGTTAGCCATTGATCTGCTAAGTTCACCCACATCTACTTATATCAACAAAACTGTAAAATAAGAAATAACAAACAAAATGTATGTTCGCTGAGGACAGGATTCGAACCTGCGCGGGTAGAACCCATTGGATTTCAAGTCCAACTCCTTAACCACTCGGACACCTCAGCTATGAGTAGCGAAACGAATATGAAGAACAGTTGCAACGCTAGTAAAACAGTAATTATAATACTATTGTATCTATAACTAAAGCTATTGTTGACACAAGTGTGTATAGAATACAATAACTAAGATCTATTGAAACTACTGCTTACTTCAATGTTGTCTAATCAAACATAGAAACACCAAAGAAAATGGCTATTTGAATCGAATGTTTGTAAAAACCCCCCGCGACACAAGGATTAAATTCCTTAGTGTCGGGAGTCGTATTTAAAAACAAAATAAACGTAACCAAAAATAATTCTCTACTATCAAAAAAAAACTTTCTAAGCGAAATGGGGTAAAAATGTATTTTCGCTGAGGACAGGATTCGAACCTGCGCGGGTAGAACCCATTGGATTTCGAGTCCAACTCCTTAACCACTCGGACACCTCAGCTATGTAAGGAGGTTCTAATTCTAGACTTGTTTCTAGACTTATTACGTCATTCAACTAGGCATTGGATACCTAGGATACCTAGATGTAGCTCCTACATTGTTTGTTTTTCCCTTGTCGCTATAACAACAAATACCATTTTTTTTTTTTAATGCTAAAGAGGTGTCCAAATACGATAAATGTGTTTTTCGTATTTTTCTGCTCAATATTAAAAACTTCAAATATTCGCTGAGTATAGATGATATGACATTGAGTATGATGAACCTAACCAAAACCTAACCAAAACCTTACCTAACCTAACCGAAACTTGACCAAAACCTAACCTAAAGTAACCAAAACCTTGTTACATGTACATATTATTTGTGTTAATCGGGTCACTGGTTGTAAAGATACGGGCCCACAATTTCGTAAAAATACGTGGCCATATAACCTTAAACCTCTACGTAGCGGCGGAATTTAACCGACGGAAAGTAACACACGTCACAGACAAGTAGACGACAAGTAGACAAGTAGACTTGCCATCCCCTCAAACATACCCAATTCGTGAGTAGAAAATCTTTTTACTTAATTCATAGTCAATCCTGCCTTTATAGGCATTTTCATATGAAAAAGATTAACCTTTTTTGGGACAAGCCCGCTACACATGTCCATCAATGCAACTCCTGTTTCAGGATCTACCTACCACCTAACACTTAAGCTCGGTATGTCCAAGGAAAATGGTTAACAGTCTTGGAACCAAAAAATAAATCAAAGAAAAATTAGAAAGGAGGAGCAAAAATATAAACTTACCACTTCTCTTGGGCAAGAGAAACAAAAAATTAATGGGGCTCGATTAGGCCAAAACTAACGATTTTTTTTCATAAGTATTTAGTTCTGACTGTAACGTTTTTACAAAATCTGTGAATGCAGTTCGAAATATCTCAAAAAGTTAAAAATGGTCTGCTAAGAAGGTTTTGCTGTAACTACAACGGTTAAGGTTATTTCCCCTACTGCCCAATTACTTAAATACACTCTGTATGTGAGACGATGATATTTTTAGTTGAGCATTGATTTGATTGAGAAGTGAAGTTACAGAAATTGTTTGTGACCGAGAAACGTTAACATATTATTAATATATTGAAATGTTTTGATACGCAACATGCTTTGCTTAAAAAATGCTTCTAAAACCTGAGAATGCCTGAGATACGATTAAGTGAAACATAAGTTTTACAAAATATACTAAGTATAACTATAAAATAAGCTAAACAGATAAGCGCTTCAGTTTAGTTTCCGTTTAATTTCAATGTTTCAGTTTAATTTATAATTTTGGTTGCTTACGTATGTATATTAACATCAAGCTTTGATTCAATAAAAACCCATTAATTAATCCTATTATTACTACTACTAGTTGTTGCTCGCGACTTCGTACGCATTGTATTAGTAGTTCTCCCGTAATAAAAAGATTTGTCCAAAAAAAACCCAATCGCGGATTAAAAATATAATATATGTTAGCCGATTCTCAGACCTACTCAATATGCTCACAAAAAAACGATCAAATCGTTTCGGAGGAGTACGGGAACGAACATTGTGACACGAGAATTAAATACATATTATAAAACCGAACAAAGATATTGTGACTGTAAATTTCCCCTCTCAGTTTACACAAAACATCTGCCACCCTATTCATGGCCACGTATTGTTCGTTTGAAAGGCCGTCTGACTACAACAGCAATTTCGCAGACATTTGTACGGCTGAGGTGTCCGAGTGGTTAAGGAGTTGGACTTGAAATCCAATGGGTTCTGCCCGCGCAGGTTCGAATCCTGTCCTCAGCGATTATTTCCTGTATGTAAACTTTTTAGTAGTTATAAACTTTTTAATGATTTTGGGAACTAAAATTTTAGGAATTTCCGTGGAATTTCCTAACAATTACTATAATAGATAGAGTAACTAATGTTATCTATACATGTTCTTAATTGTATGTAAGTAGATAAAAATCATGAAACGTTTTTGTAGTAACAGACTAGTAACCAAAATACTTATGTTTGAGATACAAATGAGCACTTAGTAAACACTCGTGCAAGTTGATACGAGTTTCCATGAAAATAAGGGTGTCGAGTTCACATAATCATATTTGCCAACTCGTTAGGTGCAACACGCGAAGTAACACACCATAGATAAACAACGGAAAATTATGTTAATCCACTTACTGTCTCTAAAAATACCTGGTTTTCTGTTTTATTACTACCACGAACGTTAGAGGGAGAGGGGGTTAAATCTAAGGTTTCCCCCTTTCGGGGTCTACCATCGTGTAGACCCAATTTGCTTCCACAACTGAAAAAGTATTTTTCAAGAGGTGAAAAATACACCATCTGGCTCTGTAAATGATCAAATAAGCTTATGATGTGCAAACAATTGGCATGGAGAACTCACAAGCATTTTACGAAGCGGCAATTATCATTTATTTTCAAGTATTTTTATTATTTTTGGATAGTTATGAAGTCCTGTTCAATATACTATTGAGTATTGATTCAATTATTTATTGTTATTTTTTATTAACTGCTGCACTGCGTTTCCAACTCTATGTTGGCTCTAAATCAATACTTTTTCACAGGGAACTGTATGAGCGAGTTTATGGGCCTGATCTTGGGCGCGTATGAGGCCAAAGAGGGAGGTTTCCTCCCCGGAGGCGCCTCCCTCCACTCCATGATGACACCGCATGGACCTGATGACAAATGCTTCGAGGGAGCTTCGAAAGCCGAGCTTGTGCCTCAAAAGATTGCTGTTAACACTCAAGTAAGTACTGCATCTGTGATTTAGGAACTCTTATTGTTAGTATTTCAAATGCTCTTGCAGTGTTTACTCAGTCATTTTCTGTAAATGATATTTAAGGCTGAGCAGTCGGAGCGGGACACTTTGAAGAATTAAACACATAAGGTGGCTGTATCAAAATCATATTATTAAAAGTACATAGTTATTTTGAGCATAAAAATAAATCACAATCTCCAAGAATTTTCGTACTTCATGTACAAATTTTAATCTACGAATTATACTGTTAATTTTGGTAAACAAGACCATTCTTTTTTTCCAAATATTTCCACGCATATTTGTCATAGATAAATGAATATTCCTTAATGCACACCACATGAATAACAGATTTCACAAACATAAAAATTGATGATGCCACAACCTTAGACATACAGTGTATTGTATATCTACAAATGCTTAATACATTTGCTCTCCCGATACAAAGCACGCAATTCAAAGAACGGAAAAGGTTATATGTGACTAGGGGAAGAGGGAATTGGTTTCCTAACGACTGTTGCCTTCTACTTTATGGCGTCGCAACAAACTATTTGAGTGATTACCTTGATTATCCGTTACGACAGGACTGTGTGACATGCTTGAGTATTTACCCTTATACGATAAACGTAAAAAAATACTTTTGTTTGGAGTTTGCCTAGTAATGGTAGACAAAAAATCAGCTTGCTTGACTTCAATTTAATTAGGAATTAAGGTCAGCGACGACGTTCCCACTAACCTAATTTGAAACAGTTTTAATTAGGTGCGTTAGAGAAACAAATATCACGCAACGAGCGGACTCGCAAAAACAGTTATGGTACCTAGATACTAAAAAGATTTTACGACCAATCAGAGTATTATTAAACAAAAAATATATAAAACAAATGTTTAAAAGCTTGTTTTGATTATTGTACTAAACACGTTTTTAATGAAACCTGTTTTATGTCCAGGCGTTTATGTTCGAGTCTTCGTTGAGTTTGGCCATCACGAAATGGGGCGCCGAAACCTGCCAGAAACTCGACGCCAAGTACTACGAGTGCTGGCAGAACTTACCCAAACTGTTCTCCGAAAATATTAACGTGTAATAATGCTGTGTCTCGATATTATGCAATATTGTGATTTCTATCACTCTTGTTTTTATTTTTGTAATTAAATGTCATGCAGTAAACAGGGTTTTTATTGACTTCGTAACTATAAAATCTCGCTAATGTACAACTCTACATATCTGTTTGTTCTTAAATAAAACACAAATAGAATCAGTATTTATAAAGCTCAATATAATTTATGAATTGGAAAAATACAAAAATATTATTTCATATCAACATAAGCTTCAATAAGCGATCAAAGAAATAACGATACAAATAAAAGTAGTCATAACAGGCGTTAAACTTTGCGCTTTGCTTCTATAAAGCGATCGTTGTGCATATTCCTGTAGCAGGCCACACTCCACTGGTTTCCTTGTAGTCGTGGAGTCTCTGTAAATCCTGATCATATAGCAGGTCATGCCGGGCGTCACCGCTATAGATGGACCCTTAGCCTTCAAAGCGTCCACCACAGTTTCACTGTTTACTGTCACAGTTTGCACTGAGGAGTTCCCATTATTAACGTTAGTGGTGGTTACCGTTGTATTCTTGATCGTGGTCACTTGTTGCTGCTGAACTGAGCGAGGCGTATCCTCAAATATGAAGCTGGACATGAGTTTGCAGTCTATACGCGTTTCTTCGTACTCACCGGAGCGTTTGCTGACACCCAGCTTGCAAACCTCGCCGGCTACACCGGTGTAAGGCCTGTCATTATCATAGTGATGGCTGTGACTGCTGCGACCTAAATTGTACAGCGCTAGGCCTGTCAATAAGGTGTCGAACCTGCTGCCCGAGTCTCGGTACTCGTATACGTAGACGGGAGGCTGGCCTTGATACACGGGGTGGTAGCCAGAGCCGTAGCTTATCTGCTGCGGCGGCTGGTAGTGGTAGTGGTGGTGCACTTGTGTCCGCGGACTGTAGTTGTACTGGGCCGTGTTGTGTTGCTGGTGGTAAGTCTGCCGCACGCTGCCCGTGTTTGTGTTACCCGATAGCCCCGTCGACGGCGGGTACACGTGCGGGTTCTGAGGGCTTCCACTGCCGGTGCCGTACCCCGAGTAGCCGCCTGAGTGTGGGTAAGAGTGGGAGCGGCCATGGCCAGTGCTACTGTGGCGTGCCCAGGCTGTCGATACAAATATGAATATAGCTACGAAACTTAGTTTCATGTTATCAGAGCGGGCGAGCGTGGTGGACTGAGCTCGGGCTGGTCGCTCCCGCTAAACAATCCCATTAGACGTGACGCACGGGGCGCGGTGTGTACACTGTCAACACGCAGGGACACACCCGCGGGACCCACGAGGCGACGCAGTCTGCGGAAACCTACATAAAGCACGCTAACCCACGCATTAGGGTAATTAACTAAGCTATGAAAAGCAACTGATGATCTGTTTATAAAAACAACATTATTTATTATGACATTTTATTCATGGTATGATACAGTTAAAAAATAACAATATAATTAAATACCCTGGTAAGTCGCATCACCGAGTAAGTCATATTATTCATATTCATATTATTCATATATTTATTTGCATACCATAATGTTACAAAAGGTGTTAGTCTTTCGCATTATGCCATTTGTATGTGAATGTAAGTGAACTTGAGCTTTCTAGTATTTCTTGAAGAGCTAGGATAGACCCTCTGGGTTCGCCGACGGTCATTTATACGATTTTCTCAAAGAACTGTATGAGCAAGTTCCTCCTCGGAGGCTGATAAGTGCTCGGTACTTCGAGAGCGGAACTTGTACCGCAGTAGATATTGCAGTAATCTGTACAAACTATTTATAAAAGAACTGAGTTTATGCTAATCGTCTTTGCGTAAAGAAATTATTATCTTTTTCCAAGGTCACAGACCCTTCGCACAAATTTTGGTCTACAGATAATTTTGTAATGGAAAAAAAAAATATGACCTATCTAGGTCATATTTTTTTCAAATATTTCCACGAGTTACTAAACTTGTACGTTGTATGAGCAAACATGTTTGCTGTCCCGACACAACGCACATTAGTCGCACAATGGAAATGTTTTTCAGAAGAGGGTGTAGGGGAGTGTGTGAGGGAGTAGGTTTCCAAACGTTCTATTTTTCCCACAAAGTAGCGATTGAATTGATTTCCCGTTTTGGCATTGCGAGGAATATGCTTCGAGTTAAGACGCGCTCCACATACTTACTTTGTGCTTGAGTATTTAGGTACTTAGGAATATTTGTAAATGATATACAGGTTTACTGGTAACTCGGGGGTACCGCCAGGACGTGATAGAGAATGTCAAATGCAAATAATTTGATGCTACATAATAGAGTAATTAATCATTTTGTGCTTTTAATAAAAACATGCATTTAGTTTTCGCCTTAAAATCGTAAAACACAGTCAGTAGTAATCTCACGGTTGTGCTTGTAGTCGTGGGGAAAAGCTACTCTACATACAAAAACAAACAACAAAAATTATTACGATACTTTTAATCATAATAGGTAATTAGCAGAGCTTAAAATTATTCCATTACTGCATTAACGTTATAAAATACCCTCGGTCAGTCGCGTCACCTGTGTAAGAGCATCTTTCACTTTGTGCTATTTCTGACATACTAACAATGAATGAGATATGTAAAATTACAATTCGATAGCTCAGCGATCTGAATATCCAAGTATTCGAATTTTACGTATAGTTGATTGACAGCTAAGCTATCAAAAACTACACTACTATTATTTATGAAACTGTTTAATCTAGAACATTTGTTATAGGATTATTAGGCTGTGAAAGAGGCCCTTAGAATTATATCAATGACGGTTACAACAGAAAACCATCAATGTGACTTATCAGATAAGAAATAATAAATTAAAATGGAATTAACATCTCACGGCTAGCGAAGTGTGTCTATGTATTATTTTACTGACATTAACAGTTAGTTTTGTGATTTGTAAGCACGTTGAAAAAATAGAAATTTCTCTTTTAAACAAATATAAAAATGATTCAACTGTAGCAGTTTCCTGTGAGATTCTTGTGCATACAAACCACTTACATCTAGACTTCCTGATGAGTCCACTGCGGGAACACCATAAAATCCAAATTTACAGCTTACTAGCTATTACTTAGTAATTTAGTGTTATAACCCTCTGAGTGTCAATAGAGAATGATCTCAGTTGTCATATAAGATAGCACACTGGAGGTACTGCCGGCTCACCGAACAATCGAGCCCTTGCTGTAGGCCGATAGTCTGGCGTGACTTGCAGTACCCAGAGTGACATATCTTTGCATAAAAAAAATATATATTGCAAAATTTTGTACACAACCAAATTGTTTTTTTTTTCCTAAAATCTTGAATTTCCCCTACAATCAGAGAACGCACCTGAGATCTGGACATAAAGAGGGTTATATAAACGTGAATAACATTCACAGTTCCCCAGCGGACTGCATCTCACAAGACCAATTAAACTGTATATAGTACCTCGGACACAAGAATTTTCTCATTATGCAAAAATATTCCAATTTCTTTCAATCAATAACAATGTTGCCGCATTATCGCAGCAATTTACCTCTTAACTCCTAACATCGTACAATTTATGTACTTATGACCATACCAATTAATTTTTACATCTATTTTATACGACATAAGTTTGAAATTACTAATTTAGTAAGAGCTCTTTCATTTACATTATTTGATAGCCTAATTAGGGTACGAATTTGGTTTACTTTATTTGGAGTTTTGTAATTTGAATTTAATAATAACATTTGTAATTTTAAAAATACTTCCTTGAATTTCATTTTAATCAATTTTCCTTTACACATTTAATGTTGAAAAAATCGTTGAATTTACTAATGCTACGTGTTTTGAACCAGACATTAAAGGATGATATCAAGTCCAAAGATAATCAAAGATGAATATTATTGCAAAATCAATTATTTATATATTTCTAGTACGCCAAGGTGGGATCTCTGTTTACAAATGGGCAAATGGTTACATTACATCACATGTGTTACAATTTCCAACTAGCATGTATTACAAAATAGAACTACCAGTAATTTATGCTTACACACGAGAATCACTGAGTTTCGATAGTTTCAGAGCATGAAAGAGCTCTACGGAAGTGTCCACAGTGTATGTGAGGTCATTTAACAATACCTGCTGATTTTTCATAACTATTCAGTAAATAACACGAATGTCTGTTGAAAAGTCAAATAAAATTGTCTGCGTTACTTTTTCACCTCTTTTAAGTGTGTAATTTTTTTTAAGAAACCCCGGCCGAAACATCTCTATCCTGTGTTTAACATTTAGAACAGGCATTGGCAATTATTAATTTTATATTCTGTGATTGGGAAAAAGTCTAAAAGGATGGATGGACCAGTCGTTTATGTAATAGTGACGTTATACTGGTACATTTTCACGTGTTTTCCAACAGACATGTGTATAGGTACTGGGTGGTGTGTTGGGGTGATATAGCCGGTGCAGTACAGCCTACCCGTGGTTGACGTTGACGCCGGACTCCAGCTCGGAGGCGGGCGTCTCGGGCTCCTCGTCGTTGTAGATGTTCTCCGCCATCTGCCATACCTGCGTACACACGAAGTTATTAGAAAATGCTCCAACAGAGTCCCGCACAGTGCCTTAGTCCCGATTTCCCAAATACTTATTGTATATTACTTATTTGTTTGGAATTACATCATGACATTATGTCACCATGTGACAGATTATCGTGCAGATGATTGTGGTCTACATCCTACCACCTCCAACAAAAGTATTATGTTTTGTTTTTGTTGTTTTCAACCTAACCTGTCCGTGCCTTTGCTGGAGTGACGTTATATGCTGTGTGTGCACTAACCTGCATGATGTTGTCCTCGGAGACTGAGCAGATGACCCAGGGTTCGTTGGGGTTCCAGGAGAAGTCGGAGATCTTGGCGGTGTGTCCGCCGTGTATGAACAGCAGTTCGGGAGGGCCGTCCTCCGCGTCTTCGGCCGTCTGCTCCTCGCCGATCTTCGACAGGTCCCACACGTGAAGCCTACAACAATGTCCATACATTATCAAATTTTAATTCAATCAATTTTCACTGGTTGGATATAAAAAACGTAAAGGAGTTAGTCAGTGATGTTTATTTAGAAAAATTGTATTTTACAACATATTCTCTTGATTTATTTCTCCTACAGTAAAATAATAATAACACAATTTTATGCAATATGAAGTTCAGAGCAATATAATGTTGGAAACTAGCATGTAGCCTGTACACTGCTAGACAAGTCTCTTCTCAAGTAAAGAAGGTTTAAGCATTAATAATATGATATGTTTAAGTAAAGTTTAGGGTTATACCTCCTGTCGGTCCCGCTGCTGGCGAGGATAGTCTCGTTGTGCGGCGACCACTGCACCTGGAAGATCTCGTCCTTGTGCGACTCGAACGAGTGCAGCTTCAGTTTCAGGTTCCGCAGGTCCCATAGTGCTACCTGCAATATAGTGGCTTGTGTGAATGAAATGTGGAAGTGACAGTTTTAAAATTTGCAGTACAAGGATTTTGGACCACTTAAATAATAATAGGTAAAGTAAGCTAAAGTAAGTAAATAATCGACAGTGAATGATTAGAAAAATCTTGCTACAACTTAAGTAAACAAAAATCGGGAATATATGTATATAATCTAGTGCAGGCAAACCAGAGCGTGTTTGGTAGTAACAGTATACACATTTTTTTTCCTTACAAAGTTACACAGTACAGGGAAAAGTATTCTACAAAAGTTACGAACTAAATAATGTTTTGAAGAATACATCAGAAAAAAAGGTTGTAAAAAACATTCTCCAAAATAAGTTTGAATAAATGCTGCGATTCTTTTACAATGTTCAATACAAGTTGTCTGCAGTAACATGCTGTATAACCGGCTGAGATAAATTATAAATGTCGTACCGTTTTGTCAGCACTGCCGGTGGCCAGTATGAACTCCGAGTAAGGGTTGAAGCTGAGGCAGTTCACCTCCGCGGTGTGCGCGTCCACTGTGTGCGACGGTTTTGATGTGTTGTTACATCTGTAATATAAAATATACATTACAGACGGAATCAAAGGTATTAAGTATCTGAGGTTAATCTAAAAACCGATATTGTTGCTTACAAAAAGGTACCCTACAATATTGAAGTAAAGAAAGTACTATTACAATTTCTCTACTTTTGCGACGTCGACGAGTAAGTGATCCAGCTTAACGCAGAATGGTAAGTTAAAAGTTGTCACACTGTAAATGTGTCTTTATCTATTCAGGTAATGCTTTAAAACTTTACACTCTAATAGCTTTTAGCTTGTTAATCTACCATGAGAATGCCAAAATACAAGGTGTCAGAAAATACACACACATAAACTCAATATTAACGATGTTGTCGAGGTTAACTCAACATATTATTCACCAGTTGTTGCCCATGAAAGTGTTGGATATAGCTGAAACATTGGCTATGTACAACATATAACATTGTGATTCAGTCAGTTAAAAAGTAGCTGGTTAAATGAGTTAATCTAGGGTGTCAGCTATCTCCTTACTAAATTTAATCAAATTGAATCCAGCCATTTGAGCATAACAGAGTAACAAATATCCATCCATACTTACAATCTTACGCGTTTATAATATTAGTAATATATATTACATGGTTTACTTAACCCAATATAATATTTATCGTGCGTTTACAATATTAGTAAGATGTTAACATATTGTTTAGCTCTACATAACCTAGAACCTCTTCTTCTTGAATAGTTACCTGGTATCCCAGATCATGAGTTTCTGGTCATCAGCGACGGAGCCGAAGAGCGACTCGTGCAGCAGATGCCAGGCGACGTCCTCGACGACGGCCGTGTGGCCCGTGAACACAGACTTAGCCTCGATCACGCGACCCTCCTTGGGCGTCGCGTTTATGTCCCACAGGCATATTGTGTGGTCATCACTGGGTAATAAAGAAGTGAAGATAGAAATGTTGATCAAGGTTTTGTTAAATATTAAATAAATAATATTTTAAGACTTTCACACAATGCCATCTAGTCTCAAACTAAGCAGAGCTTGTGTTATGGTAATCAGACAACTGATAAAGATACTTATATATTTCTAAATACATACATATTATAAATAAATTACACCCAGATACAGAACAAATGATCATGCTCTTCACGCAATGATTTGTTTTGGGTGGGAATCGAACCCACAACCTCTGGTCTAGCAGTCAATAACATTACAATCATTAATTGAAATTAGGCTACAAAAAGCCCATTTTGAACGTCAATGGGTAGTATCCAGATTCACCCATGTTACAATAGCTCCTAAATTTACTAGCCGTGAGGAAAATTGCAGTTAAGTTTAAATTGTTTCAATACAATACAATAGCTAGAGATGGTATATGACTTGCAGTTTCTTACTGAAGCTGCAAAAAAAAAACAAGTTGTTTCTAGTAGGTGCGCTTACCCACCAACTTATTACTACATCATGGCTTAAACTCTTCTGTATTTACTATCTACAAACTCGGGAAGAAAAAAAAAGCATTGTAAAGAGCTTACCTGGCTGACAGTAAATAGCCATTAAGATTAGGATTCCAGGATAAACCATAGCCTTCTTTTTGGTGACCTCGCAATCTGTAAAGATTTATTTCCATTAAAACTTCATAATTGTTTCTGAGACTCTTATGCAACTATAAATCAAATAAAATGATTGAGGAAAACCTATAAATATATATAATTATAATAAATAATAAATACATAAGTTTTTTTAGACAAGACTTTATTTAAACCTTGTTTATAAGACAAATAAGATCCTCTAATGTTATATTAGAGGGCTTGTATCATTTTTACCATATATTTCCTTCTACATCACTGGTTAGTATGATCAAGTACATTATGGCATGGAGTTTCTTGCCGGTTCTTCTCCATAAGAATGACATTTTGGAACCGCGCAACTAGAGTCAGTAACGTTTTGAAAGTGCATGAGAAGGCCTAATCGAAATTAAAAACCTTATGATTTTGATATGAAACATCAAACAGATACATACCTGAGATCTGGATGGCATTCACCAGATGGTTCAGGCTTTGACGGGTGTTTAGTGTAGTCAAACACCAGCACATCGGATGACGGTGTCTTGGTGGCAATGACGCAGGGGTTCTGCGGCATGTAACGGGCCCTGTTCACTTCCCCCTCATGGTTGATCTTAATCTCTATGTCAATTTTGCCTGATACTGAACCAAAGCCTCCAAATTCTAGAAGAAACATTTGTTATTATTTATGTGAGACATGAAAAGGATATGAAACTTTTTTATGTTTAGCCATCTCAGTCCAACTGCAGAGCAGATGCATTCCTTCCATTCAACTTCTCTTTCTATCAGACTTTTCTCTCCAAGTTTAATTTAAAACAATAATTAGTAGAATGTTTAAAAAAATATTGTTTTGTTAGTGTATAGCAGTTACTGGTGAAAGGTAAATATAGCTTTATAAACAGATAGGTGCAATTGTAGAAAAAGGTTAAGCTGCAGTTTAAATTATATGTATAAAATAACTGTTAAAAGAATATTCTATACCTTTATTAAAATACTGAAAAGAAAACAGTATTTTTTGAAAAATTGTTGGACTAGCTTCTATTCTTTTTGTACAGTGACTTGATAACAGTATTTTAAACAACAATACACATCTGGCCTTAACCTCCCATTTATTGCTATTAAATTAAAATGTAGAAAGATAAGATATAATAATAAGTAATTTCCACAACATACCTCCTTTGTCATTGTCATAGTGGCTGGCATCAAACTGTGCGTCTTCATTAGGAAGCTGGACACTGGCTATCAATAGGTGGTTCTGCTCATCTGATGTGTGTGTACCCAAAATTAACCTGCAAACACTTAATAATATAGAACAAAGCAATAATTACAAAGAAATTCAAGTACTAAAGCTAAATAATAATGTTTGTGATGTAGAGAGGGCTAAGGCTAAAAACAAAAGAGTTTCATTACTTTCTATAAAAAAGATTGTTTGTCAGTTTCAAACTAACAAACTTAACCGGAAATTATGATTGGCATTAAGATAACAAGGATCTTATTGAAGGAACTTGCCTCAAGATGTGAAGTCAAGTATGACAAAGGACTTGTGAACTCATGTACTGTGTTTAGGTTGATTGATCTCACCTGTGGACCGAGTAATCCTTCCCTTCAGGCCTGGTCACGTCTGGAAGCCACTGGGCTGTTAACGACGGCCACTCTAGAGCGTGTGTCATCACCAGATCGTACAAAAAAGGAGTATTCTTCTTCCATATCTTGTATTCCTCATTGATAACCCTCTCCTCGACCGCATCATCGAAGGTTTCTACAAACGATAGGAAATTACAGATTCAATACGAAGTTTTTTTTGATAACCAAAAAATCACTGCTGTCAAGCGTCAGCAAAGAACTACAGTTCGAGTAAGTTATACGCTGAATCACTATCCATTTACCTCCGTCTCCTTTATCACCCATTTTACTACGTATAAATTTGTATTTGTTAGAAAGAAAGTGACAAAATTATTAGTAATAACCGACCGGCCCCGTAAAGGCGCCAAACAAAAGTCCTTGGCGTTACTGGCAACAGACAACACACAAACTTCCGACTTCTAATTTAATGTGTTGCTAGAATGAAAGTTTTATTACCATTACGAATAATTTAAAAGAAGAGTATTTCCGGTTGGGGTCAATCTTACTGTTCGTTATTTTGTGTGATATATGTGATGTAGTTTTAAAAATTTAAGCGAACACAGAGACAGACAGCTACAACGACTTTGTTTTATACTATGTAGTGATGACTTACAGACTGATGATGGAAACAGATAATAGTATATAAAGTTCAGCAATTCAAGAATTTTATGAATATACAAACAAAGCTAACCTTTTATTTTGAGTACATCCATTGATTGACGTAATAAACCTTATTTATTTTATTTTTTTCAAAATATGATTTGAATTCACATGGGCCCAAGTGCACAGCAATTTTTTTTTATATAATAACTTTCGTAAGAATGATTCATATTTTAATAGATATATAACGGTAAACTAGACGGGCTATCCCAATAAATACGCGTGAGTAAACCGTTATATATCTCTGAAAACAGCGAATTTTATTTTCTTACTTCTTCGAATAGTTTCAACCTTCAATAGTTTGTAATATATTGGGGCTGGCAAGTATTTCTCAAATGTCATTTGTATTTAATGTCAACATGGCTGATGCTGCAGCTGCTCGTCGAGAAGCTCGAAGAAAGAGAATATTAGAAAATTCGCACAATAGACTACAGCTGATATCTGGAAAATGTGGCGACGAGTATTCCAAAGGTACTATATATCATATTAAGCAAGAAATAATACGGGTGCTAATTTAGGTTTGTACTAAACTTTGTTTCTCATTTCAGAGTCTCTAGTCAGAACAATTATTCCTGACCAAATTTATGAGAGTCCAGCAATATCAGAGAATGACAGCTGTAGCAAGCCTTCTCTCCACAATGGCGTGATGAATTCTGAACCAGATAAAATATTAGATTTGTTATCAACGAATCTGAACCGTGACATCGCGGCAGGCGATGGAGAGGTACCTAATGATTTGGCACCTTTCGCGGCACCTGCGGCGGAGCCAGTGCCAATGCCACCCTTCTGGGAAAAACTCACAAACAATAAATACGACATAGTCCTGTTATCACTTGTAATTCAATTACTGTACAGTCTGTCATTGGTAACATTTGATGATACTTACTTTTTCCTGCCAGTACTAATTTATATTATAACCAAACTGATATGGTTTCCATCGCAAAGTAGTTCGCAATTCTCCAGTGCACTCCAGCTCTTGCAGGTAATGTCATCTTCCAGGGTGCAGAATGTTATATATGTTACTCAGTGCTTAGGTGTGATTTCATGTGACATTTGTATATTTCTATTTACCACAATTTGCATACAATCGTTTTTGATCACCTTGACAAGTGGTTCAAATACATAGTAATAACTTCATTTGCACCTAAGTTGAGGGCATAACATTGACTGAGCAACATCTAACAATAGCCGGCTAGAAAATTTTGGGGAAGGTTGAAGTTCAACTGTTAAGTTTTTAAATCATCATGTGTTATATTCATAGTTGAATGTTCAAAAGCTCCACCATGTTCCATAGTTTGATTGCTTGTGCCTTTATCATAAGTGAGAAGTTGTGACAAGTGTGCGTTTTAGTCACATATTGCCATTTTTAGTTTTAAATTAGACTCAATTTTGTATATAGCATGAAACAAAAAATTGTTATGTTCATGATAATATGAATTATCTATGCTCAATAATTTCAGCATGTGCAACAAGATATTTATTTCTCTTTCTGCATTTAATTGTATTTATTCCATTAAGGTTTTAGGGGATGACAAATGCAAGGACTATCCAATAGTATGCCAAATTAGTCAACTATTTTCAGGCTTATATTTATATAGGAAAGTATTTTGATATATCAATTAATCCTAATGAATTATAACGGCCTGTATAACCAATGCTACGGCCTGGTTTCGTGAGAATACTATGTAATCTTGAAATTTACTATATCCCAATATCAATCATTATAAAATGAAGTATACTTACCGCTTAGTATGGCAGTCTGTGACTTGTAGATTCTATTTTCATAATTATTTTTGTTTGTTATTTAATATACTTTTGATTTGTTTAATATTTTTAACCTTTTCACTATTATACTGCCTTACTCTTTAGACTTATTAGGGCATTATATACAATAATAGCACTGCAATGTTCAAGGTTCTTGGACCTAAAATCAAAATTGTAGCTATGTTTGTATTACTAAACTTTGTCCCAACTTTACTATTAACCTTTGTACTTACTCGATTTGTTATTGTTTTATGGTAATGGAAAGGTCTTTCAAATACAGTTTGGAATTAAGCTGGTATGTAACACCAAAGATTATATTAATTTCCATTGCTATAGTAATTATGTAAGGCTGACTATACACAAACTGATTTGAGCACTTGTAACAACAGGCGGGAGGAACTCGTAACACTATAGAACTATTGATGGAGAACTAAAGAACCAGGATTGAGTGCGATAGCAACACTCAAGCAGTTTGTGTATGCCTGACCGAAGTTTTGCACTTCTTCATTCTAAAATATTTGCAGCTAGACAAGGGCACTTAGAGCAGATTCATGACCAGTCACTATGCTTGTTGACTACATACTAGTTTAATAATAATTGTCTTCCTTCTGAAACACGCGTTACTTACGATTGTGATACTTGAGCATGTTAATAAAATAAATAGTAAATCTTAGCATTCTGTTGACTACATCAATATTATCTTTACTTATGCTAATGTTCTGCATAAGAAATATGTGAATAATTTAGTGTATCAGCTTAATCCATATTGTAAATAAAGGTCCAGCAACTATAAATAAAAGAATATAAATTTATTTTAATTATATTTTGTAACATCTTTGAAATAAAAAATGGTTATGAACGGTATTGTATTGTTTAATTGACACTGTTTTGCCTTTTAGCTTGAATAGCAGCTGAAATTAAATAGGGTAGATTAGTTTTTGTGTATAT
This sequence comes from Chrysodeixis includens, assembly GCA_941860345.1. Taxonomy (NCBI): domain Eukaryota; kingdom Metazoa; phylum Arthropoda; class Insecta; order Lepidoptera; family Noctuidae; genus Chrysodeixis; species Chrysodeixis includens. The sequence goes on along the minus strand of OW796107.1, from coordinate 3,558,296 downwards.
TATCTCTAAATATAAATTTTAGGCACATAATATGATTGATTCATGAAAGATAACATTAAATATACATGTCAAAAAAGATAAAATGGTTTTGTATGATAGAAGAAACTATGTACAAAAGTTAAAATGCACAATCTAGTTTGATGGTGTGAGTATGGGAAACACCTGATGACAAGTAATGGTGAAGAAATCAATAAAAAGCCAAATAATTATAAACTGTGTTTAATGACACTATAATACAACTGAAAAAAAAATGTGATCAAGATCTACGCAACTAACTTAACGATTAAAGAAGTTTTTAATACTACTGAATATATTCTTACTCTGTTTTGGTTGGTCAGATTGTTGTACCGACTGTGGTACCGACGCCTTATCGGAAACGCCTACGTCACCCGTGCTCTGACGACTTGTCTCTGGTACAGAAACTGGAGGAACTTTACTTTCTCTATTCGAGATGAATGAGTCTGGACTAGTGGAAGTTTGCTTATCAGTACTTTGTACAATATCAGAATGGCTGGCTGGGTCAAGTGGATCGTCAGAGCACCCGAGTTCCTATTGTTTCTTTACCGCCTTTTGTTTTTTCTCTCGCAGAGGCTTGTTTCGGACGAGGTCAGTGCGACCTATTGATATCATTTTTAATTCCCATGCTTCTAGATCTTTCCTGAAATTTACAAAAAATATTTTGTAAATTATGTTGTTAGTACAAAATCTCTAAACTAAGCATTTTTATAAAACGAATATTGTAAGTTTAAAAGTTCAGTGTAACAACATTCTTTGGCCAGATACTACAGGTACTAACTGTATAATGTTTATTACAAATATCTTAATGTAAAATTGTAAACTGATAAAGATAAAGATCATTTATTTGTTGGAATATAGTACAATGTAGGTGTTACAATTAAATGTTATAACGTGCTTATATTCTACCATTTCTGGTGTACAAATATTAACGTAACCTAATATGTATAGATTCTACCAAAAATTAAAATTGCAAGGAGTAAATAACAATAAATAAAAAATGAGAAACAACTTAAAATACTTAAAATAAACAGTTTTACATAATATTAACTGACTGCATTAAAGAGTAGTTAAGTTTTTGCAGCTATTACCAACATTTGCACAGGCGAATTCATGGGCAACAGCTAATATTTTCATAAATAAATACTTACTTGTATTTAACCATGAGTTCACTGGCCTGTTTTTCAAACTTAGCTTTTTCAGTAGCTGGTAATTTTACCCATTCCTTCTTAATTTGATCCTGAAACTCTTTTAAGGCTTTTCCTTTAAATACTTCCTTTCTAGATTGAGTGAAGAGGAAATATGAAGACATGGGCTTTTTAGGACGTCCAAGCTCTTTAAACTCCTGGAAATAATAAACATGGTATACATAAATAAACTATTACTGACCAGTGGAGAATAATAGGGTTTTAATTTAAAACCTAGCTAAGTCAAGCAAAGGTCATTGATTTTAAAGTTAAATGTAATGATTTTTTCTTAAATAAAATACTGAGTTTGATTCTCCATTTAAATTATTAAACACTCAGTGCTCTTCCTCCTCTCTCCTACTATTGTAATATGCTGTGACCGACAGGGTCCATAATTGTTACTAAACTATTTATACCAACAACCTATATACATATACATGGTACACATTAAATATTTAAATTGAAAATGTAAACTGCCTTGATGTTCTAAGCATACATAGGGACAGAAAGACAATCAGTAGCATTTCTTTTAATACTATGTAGTGATTACTTACAGCTTTAGTTTTCCTCTTTTCCTTAGCCAAAGCCATTTCCTCTTTCAGCCTCTTTATGTCTTCCTTCTGTTTGTCTGTTAAAGAGGATTCATACATGGCCTTGATCTTCTTATAGTCTTCTAAATCTTTCTCATATTCCTTTGCCATTTGATTTTTAGTCTGTAGAAATATTAAGGACCTAATGATTTACGAACTTTATTTTTTTTTAGTTTTATACTTCGAAACAAAAATAAATCTGTTATTGTGTTCTAATAGGTTGGTCAGTGGGTTTTCTTAAGGGCAGATTTTTTATTATACATTATTATTACTTCTAAGTACATATATCATAAATTGTGCAATAGTAAATGTGTTCTGTTTTTCAAATATTGTACCTCTATATCTAACTGCTGCCAGTGTTTCGATGTCCAGGAAATGGCGTCTTTGGATGAAATCCCGGGGTTTTTGGCAAGGAGTGCAGGCCTCATTTGTGTCATAAACTTGAAGAATGGTGTTAATGGACGCTTCGGCTTCTCCAGGCCAAGCTTCTCCTCCGCAGATTTTCTCGTATAGCTGCATGCTTGTATAGGACTTATCCAATTCGTTCTGTAAAAACGTATTTACAATTTTAACTTAAAATCAATAAATAGCTATTTCCTAATTAACTATCGTAGTACTTTCAAGCACTGGGTGTACAAATTTGTCGTTAATAGCTACTACTAATGTTAAAAATAGACATTTTATTTCACTTTCTAAAATAAACAATAGCATTGGCGTCATAACCTCAACTTACCTCCCATGTAGAACTGTTTTGTAACTCCCTATAAAATAGTTACTCAAACGACAGAGTTGACTAAAAGAGGACATTATAAAAATACTTGTTTAATCAGTGTCACATACAAATATTGTAACTAAGATCGTTTGGTAAAGCTATAAAAATCAAAAGTATCAATTTTAGCATTCAGCTTGCTTGATTTTAGTTTCTATGACAAACTGTCAAAGAGTCACATGAGATGCTTACATTTAGAGCTTAAAGAAAGAGACAAACGTATGAGTAGCGTATAATGCAAAAGGAGAAATGTATAACAATACAATGTCTCAATTAATAGTGTTTGGGGATAAGGAACGCGATTCAAACAGGTTCCTTCTGTCATTGTCAAACCGAAGCGTAAAATGTTACCAAAACTATGAGAAGCCGTCTAAAACATTGCAAGACAAAAAAAATATTTACCTGTAACGATGCTGATATCTTAGGCTTTTTGTTAATGCTCCAAGCTTCACGTTGGCTACATAAAGTCTAAAATACGTAATAAAAAATTCGGCTCTTTGTTTTTAACTTCTACTCTGTCACTTAAAATTTAGAGTAAGGCCCTTCGTACACTAGGCTACGCAAATCTTCGATACTCGACGATTTTAGTCTCCATGCGACTACCGCGATGCAAATTCATTAAGGCTCGTACACTAGTTGCGTCGCCGACATTCGTCCCGCGACTCGGGTCGCGCCAGTCGTACGCTACCTGCCTGCCGAGGTCGTCGCCACAAAAGTCGCAGTGATTTCCACGATGGCGGAGCATTTCACACTTCAGTAGTAGCTAAATAGGCAATTCACGTCTTGCGATTCAATGCCGTGTGTACGGACCGTGCGCTACTCGATACTCGCGACGCGATACTAAAGTAGTATCCGAGATTTGCGTAGCCTAGTGTACGAAGGGCCTAAGGCGGCATGCCACAGTTAACGCCCGCCCCCACCATGCTAGGTAGGAAAATTGTGGCGCTCCTTGGAAAAAATAATATCATTTTTTTGTTATTTTTAGTTAACTTTTTAATGTGGCAAATACTACTGCTTCTGATAGGCCCTTTTTATTTTTGTTACAGATAATAAAGTGTGTAATTTAAATGTATAGTAACTAAAAACGGCAGCATGAACAGAAATGTTACACAATTCAGGAATTGGTTAAAAATCACGACAGTCTCATAACTCAGGTACAACAAAAAAGTCGTTAGATATATGGGGTAATTCGGATGCATCTAAGTGTCCTCTATCACTGGACCATCATTGATCATTTCTTTTCCTGCCCGTATAAATAATCATCGTGTCTGTTGCATTACGGTCGAGGACCAACTCGGACGTTAAGTTTACATCAGGGGATGTAAGCTTAACGTAGCTAAGATTGCGTATTCTGAAATTTAATGCCCCGAGCCATTGCTCTTTCTCAGAATTCTCCTGTTTCAGAATTTAGGTACCTAATAGTTTTATTTGAGATCTTTTGCGTGTGTTTCTTAATAAAATTGTTTCGGCCATAGTTTAGGCACAGAATTCTGACTGAAAAGGACTGAGCCACGCAGTTTAATATCGACAACAGATATGACATAATCAATAAAAAAAAAACGCAATTTAATTTTAGCCATTTATTTCAGTAAACTATTCGTTAGCTACGAAATTCTTAAAAATACTTAACTACTTACATAAATAATACTTATTTAATATTCACAAAAATATGTTCAGTCAATATTTACATTAGGTATTAAATATTTTGGCAAAAAAGGAGGTGGGTTTACTCGCTGTATCTAGTGTATTAATGTATTTTTTTTAACAAGATAAATAATTTATATATTCTTGGGCAGATGTTAGCTATTGGGCAGTAAAAAACTTAAATGAAGATTTCACAAATGCACTTTTTTATATTATTTATACTATACAGGGTGTGACATATTTAACTGTATTTAGTTATTTGCATAATCAGTCGTTATGCGCGATGGATGTAATATAATTTAAAACACATTCATGTTACATTATTTTACCTATATTTTTTTAATAATGTTTTAATCTAGGCTTAAAATACTATAAATACAGGAGGCAATGTTGTGCGCTTCACTTTTCCCATTTGTATTTACAATTCAGCTTCATTAATCATATTATTTACATCTTTAGCGTACCTAATTTATATGTACAAATAAAAATATCTAAATAATTATATAATTTTTAAGGCAATATACTCGGACAGTCAACATTAAGTAAGTATATTTTTCTCTCAATAAATTACAAAACCATGAACCGTATACAAATACCTATTCGGTACCAAATTTTATATTATTTACAGTACAAAATGATTTTTCATTAGTAATTCCGACAAGGGAATCGATAATAACTTGCATAGTGCAAATTTTGCAAATAGCTCGACAGCGGAATCTATAGAATAATACTTATAGCCATCTAAGTATACTTAGCTTAGCGTCATCTTATTATGCACAACTATTATTAATTTAGTACATTTATAAATATTATGGCCATAACATAATGACCTTATAGACAAATACAAAACTAATGGCACTTGAACATTCGTTTAACATACTCACAACTTACAAACATTAAATGCAAAGGAGGTACAATCCTCTCAAATAGTCTTTGAACTTACGTAGGTGAAAACATAATGCGTACCATTATGCTCGTCAGAGAATAGTTTCACCGGCTGAATAATGGTAGTGCCTTGGCTTTCTATACGAATGTGTTTGTGGAGGTCTGTACGTGGCGTATTTGTGTGGATGTCGCGTCAGGGTGTGCGGGTGTGACGCGTAGCAGTGCAGAGTGAGCGGCGTCGGCGGCGGGCCCGACGGACACTTCGCTAGAGGAGGCTTCCTGGGCCCGGCGATCCTTCTCCACAGGGCCTTCAGGCGCGGAGTGGCTATCCACACGGCCACCATGACTCCGAGGATCTGTGTCGCGAATATTCGGAACAGAAACACCCAGAATGCAGGTTTGGGATGCGTAGAAGGTTCGGTGGACGGAACAGGAGCCGCGAGCCACTCGTCTCGCCACGCGTACTCGTATACCCAAGTAGCGAGTATACAAGCTGACGGCACGGCGTACAGGGCGGCGAAGGCTCCCAGCCTCAGCACGCTCTGGTCTTGATGCGGCTGCGGCGGCGAGTTCAGTAGCACGGAGGGGGCAGGCACGGGAGCTGGTCGTCGCAGAACAGCGCGGAAGCCCGACGACAGGAACACAGAGCCCAGCAGTAGACAGATAGCTTCGGGAATGATCACCAACGCCAGTAAAGACTTACTAGATTGGTTGCCCACGAAACATGTCCCTGTAACAAAAAGAAAGAACCATAAGCAAACGACATCGCAGTGGTGTAAAGGTTGGCGGATACCGAATTCTTTTTGTCGAGTACTCTTTATAGTTGTGAATAACATTCCAATTTCCACTAAAGCTACTCTCAAAGCGAACACCTACACAAACATACAGCGAGAAAAAAGGCTTGCATTAATAAGGCGGTTAAAAGGGCCGATTTAAAATTGAAATACGAGCGTGCGAGGAGGAAAGGTGTCGTATTTAACGGCTCGAATAATGGTCGAGCATTTCTTTCGGCCGCCATAATGGAAGTGGAATGGAAATAATAAAAATAAAAGCACAATACTCGTGGCATGATTGAAACTGCAATATGCCTGAGAAACGGGCCGCGTGGCACTTCGCTCGCACTTCGCATAATGGCGATAAAAATAAATGTAAGAGGATTTTAAAATAAATTCGCAGACCAAGTTAAACAGATATCGGACAAACGTAGGAAGCTGTACATCAGATAGACGCTTTGCGGATAAGTAGCCAAAGAGGATAAATAATGTTTACAAATAAGAAACACGCCGGTGCTCATTTATGCCAGATAAGTTTTTGTCAATCGGATCGAAACAAGTTTTATTTTTAAGGCATACTTTCAATTTAATGTTAAATTTTTGACGATCCAAAACATATCGATAAAAATCTGAAAATTTTCTTTATAATCCATAAATATTTATCTGATGGTTTCCTTGCCCGACGTAACATGGCGACGGTGCTATAAAGTTAATATAATAAACCTTCCAGTTTTTAGCGATCATGAATTTATTATTCCCGACATGTCGGACGGCACAAGTGATTTATGTCCAAAAGTTTATTTATACAGCGGCAGTAAAATATTTTTATACGTCCTCATAAATTCCACTTGATAAGTGATGATTGGCTCATTGTCCTTTCCAAACAATAAAACCGTTCTTGGAAAAGATCATGAATATTTGGGAAGATAATTTATTCAATTATTTAAAAAAAAATCTACTTGGGTTCTAAGGTTGATCTAAACTTCAATGTTTCAAAGAATAGGAGTAGAGCCCTTGCTAACAACATGATACTTAGTAAAAGCCTCTCCATATGATCTCGCCGCGTCCAGACAAGCTTTGTCGGCACCGCATCCTTACATCACGCAAAAACCACAAACTTAATACGTCATGACTCGTAATACCGGGCTCCCGGTTACGATAATATAATATGTAATACACTTTTTACCCGTCCTTATCATTGCGGTGTTTTTCAAATGTTCGCCTGTCCGTTTAAATTAATCGTCCCTAGCTTAAATGATAAGCGGGTTTTGATAATGCTGCACACGGCGGCGCTCTAAGAGGAGCTACTGTTCCTGTATCTTTCAGTTTCATGTACCGCTGGTTTATCTAACGTGACGTTTCACCCGCAATGGGGACACGTGTACAATACCCGCCGCAGTAGAAAGCGGTCTCATTGTAGGAACTTAAAAACGCGGCACATCTTACGATTTGACGTCAAATCTTGGGATTTTCTGATACCGATACAGACATGAATTATAAAACCGACCGTTTTGGTCAACTAGATTAAGCTGGCGGTGCCTTTCAAGTAAAAATAACTGTTTCACATTAAAATAATATTTACGGAGACTGTTTACTGTGGCGGTAGTAGAGTATCTTACGACATGTAGCGGGAAGCGGAAAGTTAGTGCCTAGTGTTTAATTACTTAACGATTTACAAATACATTAGCAACATAAGTAGACAAGGCGCTTATTATCGTACGCTCGGAGATTGCCCACGCATTCTCTAATGGCAGCGGGGGAGTCAGATTGTCGTTTAGCACACCGCCAACATTACAATAAGCCGGTACTCCCATACACTTCCATACAAACCACTCAATACCATTACAGCATGAATACGTGCTCCCGCGCTCTCGTACCAGATTTAATCGCTTTGAAAAATGCCGCCGATCAAACAAGAAAGGACTAATAAAACAAGAACGTTTCTTGCTTTGCGTTGTTTCGACACGGACCTTTATTGGGACTTATTGATTGATATACAAGAACAATGGACCTTGAATTCTTTTAATGCGAATTTTGTGCGTTGTTTCCTAAGCAGGTAAATGTTTAGGAACCTTTTTTCTAATCCTATCTTATGTAGGAACATAAAAAAAAACTTTCAAAGATGAATAGGCATAAAATCATTTGATGAAAGAAGAAGAAAAGGTCTGATTAAAAAAGCAAGTTATAAAAATAGAAATGCCGTCAGATCTAGTTTGGTAAACGTTGAAAAATAATCGAATGAGTCCAATAAATAACTTTCAATATGGCGTGGTCACCTTTAATAGTGCAGCCTCCTTGAGAAACGTTGAACTTGTTTCATGACCATTTAGAGAAGACTAATCGAAGGGAGCTACTTCAAGAGATCGAGCGACCGTTTGATATGGTCAGGTAATAAATGATTTCATATACGGTTTTGGTCATACCGCAGAATTGTAAAAGAAAATGTTCTTGATATATTTACCTGTATCGAATATTACTTCTTCGCTTTTGGTTGTGTACCAAAGGTAATTTATGTCTACTTCGAAGTCGTTATTTTCAATATTTTAATAATTAAGTATCCCATAAGCAAACTTATTGTCTTGTTAATCAACTAACGAAAACTACCAGTTCGATGGCCAGATAGCGTTAAGAACACGCCTCAGGTAAGTTTTTAACAAAACATAAGAGTAATTTACAAGAAACTAAAAAACGGGTATATAAATAACATTGTTAGGATGATGACATTTGTCCTTAGATACACGAACTTGATATATATCTCCCCTTCTGTCACGAACGCCTGATCTTTACGATCGACTCGCTAACTATCGGACCGGTCCCTAACTACCATAGCTGGCAGACCCAGTTACTGAGAAACTCCAAACGAGGTGTTGTAAAAACATATGATGGACATCGCTGATCACCGGCCATACATACAAAATGTAAATCATAAATTAATATTCTAGTAACAACGGTAAACTTGTTATAAATATCTTAATTAAGTGTCAAATGTTCCTTAAATGTTGAATGGATAAATGTCACCTTTTTAGAGGAAACGTGACGACTACTAATGAGGGCTAGTGATGACTAATTGATTTGATCTTAACAAATAGTGTAGATGTACGGTGTAAGTACATTCGTACATAATTAATTTTTATGCTAAATGTCAGTTATATCGGCATCGCTGGAGTGAAGGAAAAAATGTCAACCTGCCGCAGGGTGATCCCTAAGGCCTGCTAACATGCCAAGTATACGTTTATTAATTAGTATGGGGCGGTAGCTCGCGGTGCATAATTTTATTTCATCATTTGTACCAGCTTGTATAACAATCTACTGCTAGATATGGATGTTTTAATTAGCTTCGCAGTTGGCCACAAAAACGATTTTCCCTTGTTATTCGTATCTCATTTAGTCCTTAGTTGGTTAATTTGAATAGTATTTGACACATGTTTCATGGTATACCTTATAAAGTATGAGGAAAAATACAAAATTAAGCAGCAAGTTACATTCAAGCTCTCACTTGTAAAGAAAAACCAATCCAATTAGGCTAAGCAATTTGCAGAACTGCTTCAAACCAGATCCAAAATTCATCTGCTCTTCGATTACTTCTTTTTCCTGGGGGTCTACCAACCTAGCACTTACCTATAAAAGTCATATTATTGCAGATATCGAAAAGACATGCTGCGTAGTGCGCTGTCACGCTTTCACAACTGCAATATTACTTGAAGAAGTCGCAGAGGAAAAGGCCCTCAAAAGCTACCCTCACTCAAAATGCAAGTCGTTTATCAAAACAAAGAGTCCTTACCTGTAAGTTCATCAGCATCGACATCTCTGGTGACCAGTACAGCGGCAGCCAACGCCGCTGGTACCCCCCACGCTGCCAGCTGCAGGAGTGAGGAGTGGCGGTCGTTCCTGGTACTGGCTGCTGGTGTGGGCTGCCGCATCACACTGGCGCGCCACGCTCCTGCCACTACCACCCACCTGGAAGAATGGAAAAGGTTGGTTAGCTGGTTGTTTATGGTTGGTAATTGATATTCTTGTGTTTCGGATTTAAGCTAAAGAGAGTGACAGAACCGAATTTATGGAAAGTACGTAGGTACGTATAGTAAATAAAAGGATTAGGATTATGGAAAAATCTATTTGGTTGTTTTAGTCAGGAAACATCCCAAACTCCCCGGTCTAATTAATCCCATTAAGTTCGGACGCGTTTTGAGGTTACCCTAAGTAAAAAATGTCACTTGCATGGATTACCTTTCCAGTTCAGTTTCTACTAGAAAGTATTTTTCCGTTGTAAATAAAAAACATTCCTACATCTAAGATCGAGTAATTTTTTTAGTGCTACTTTTATTTTTTGTTTCAAGACTTACGTTACACATTTCTTGATATCTAGATCTGACAAGTACACGTGATAATACGTAGCTTCTGCAGGCAACGAAGCAGGTTTCACTATAAATGTCGCAATAAGTGTACGTCTGACATAAGAACTCAAAAGACACCAGATAAAGATCAGTTTTTACAAATGTTTTCAAAACAACGGAATTTTAACGTGTTCAGTTACTCGTAATTAATGGTTTGAAGTAATGTCATAATGTTTTCATTGATTAAAATTTACGGTAGTTATTTTAATGTCAATTCATAAGGTGCAAAAATTTAAAAAATATGGAACACCCCATACAATATTTGAAAATGGAACTTCAGAAGTGTTTTTCTTGTTAAGAACGCTCTCCTTTTTTAGTTTTCGAACCAGTATTATGTTTCTACATAGAGGTTTTAACCATATAAAACTCGTTTCCAGAAATAAATTCCTAATATGAAAATTAAATAAACCCAATTTGGAGAAGTCAAGGAACATATCCAAAAACAATAACTTGTGAATACTTTCTTGAGAAGTATTCCAACGTTCGTACGATCAATGATGGCTCACCAAGTAATTAAGATAATTAAGAGTCAATGGGCAAGTTACGATAAACAGCTGTAGCCAGCAGGTGCCTTGAACAAGGCTCTACGATAACGACTGGATTACTATCAAGATTATTTTTAGTGTGAGGACGACGATTTGCCTTTAAAATACAGATCGTGTCTGATTATGCTATCGATAAGTCTTATTTTTTATTGGCACTACTTTTATTACAATATGACAACGTTTAGGCGCGAATGCTGGCATAATAGGTGTCTGAAATGTTAATTGACCGAGATATTTTTTTTTTATTAAAACATAAACTTCAGAATTTATATTGAAAATTATTTCTGGCCAGTAAGACACTTATTTACACTTTTTACACTTTTTACACATTACCTTGTCTCCTAGTTGATATTAAATGATCGTTAATTTTTTGTCATAGCAGTTCTTTGGTTCTAATTTTAAAATAATACGCTTTGTTTATACCTAACTAGGTCGTTGAACTGGACTAAGTGTTTAGAGCGCAAAAATAATGTAACAAAAAGTAAGATTTTATTCGTTTTATTACATATTGCGAAGTTGCTACGCTAAATGTTGAAATAGTTTTTTTTTTTATGAATGGAGTTCCTTACAGAGCTTTATTCCTCTAGGTAAGGCCGTTTAAATATTAGGTACGACTTTTATAGTGTAGGTACATACAAGAATACTCTTTATTCTATTTATTTTTGGTATGCAAAATGACAATTCGTTCTAGAAAAAGCATGGCCGTGTGAAACCTATCTATTGCACGGTTATCAATTTGAGAACAATTAAATCATGCTATGTGAAATGGTATTCGTCTTTTTCCCAAAAAAGTACAAGTTTTCAACACCAATTTACGTGCCAAAGTTTTTAAAACAGGTTTTCTGAACAATACAAATAAATTTGTCTGTGCGTATCGAAATAGTTAAATGCTCACACGAAAAAGACCAATTAAATCTAACATCAGGTTTGTGTTTGCACACCTTTGCAAAAACTATTAAAATCCACTTATTTAAATTTAGATATTTATAAAATACAGTTAGGAATAGTCTTTGAATACCTTTACGTAATTATTTCTTAAAGAAAACACGTCCACGCTTGCGATTGTTTTTGTCTTTATTATAAATAGTAGTAGTAGTATGTAGCTAATATTACAGTTAATACATATGCCAATAATATTAATATCGATTTATTTACTTTTTATATCGCCAAAGCTAATTTAAAAATAATAGTAATTTGATCTATTTTATAATCATGTAATTTTATACGAGGCTAGTGCCGGCCGCGGTAGTAACAAAAAATCCAGCCTGCTTGTAATCAAGATGACAGTGTAATTCGATCCCGCTGTGACTTGTTATACTATCAAAAAACTCCTTTGTTTTTGTCTCACAACTTATAAATTTATATTTTACGAGCGGCCACCGATCGAAAAATCTGTTTTAATTTATTTTCCCATCCCTAGCTGTCGTTGAGTTCCTAGTTTTATTTTAGAGGCTCTCGGGGCTCGGCTTCTCGTAAACGCTCTTGTTGAACTTCGCCTCGAGTAAATTATAGCCTTTGTCAACCCTTACTTAGCTCGTTAAAACCTCTGACAGGTAAATCCTTCCCACCGCGGCCGAGAAAGGTGTCGCCTTGTTTTCAACACCCACCAGTGTAACTAGACCCGTCCCGGCCCTCTCCGTTTGCTGCGCGGTAATCAGTAGAAGAGGGAATCAAAGGGTTTTTAGATGTTTTATTAAGCTGGACAAAGAACTGTGCAGTGGCGTGTCACTGGCACTTGAACAAACAACGGTCCCTATTTGTACAGAACCGAAAGTGGCGATAGTCCAAACACCGGTGTTTGTTCGCTTGCTCGCATGTTTGATCCGGCCTCCGCCGCCGCCGGCACATGTTGGCTAACATTTTACTAATGTTTGTACGATTTGCATTGTGATAATTAGGCTCATTTCTTTCAAGTACTTTCGAAGTCAACGGTTAAAGCGTTTGAAAACATATGTAAATTTTATTGTAGACATCACAGGTATAACGTAACTAAACTTGAGAAATAATCGAATTTGTAAATGTTATGACAGTCAATCTGTATCGCAGTAAAGCAAAAAGCTTTTAGCATATTAGTACGAAGTACTTGGAGTGCGATTTATGACTCAATAAAGCATTGAGATCTATCGAGCGTACGGCGCGGCGTGCGACTGGGTCGGACGTCTGCAGCGCGGGCGCGGCGCGGTGCGACGCGGCGCGAATGCAAGGAAATGCAAATGTTATTACAGCGAGGCGCGAACGGACAAACGCTTTTAAGATCATTTTTTTCTTTTTGTGTTTATGTGGCGTCGTGTCGTGGCTCAAGTGGCCATTAAACGATAACGCTATCTCCACAACGATTGGTTTCACGCCGTAAAGTAATATATTTATTTGACAAGCCCGAGATGCGATGCAATATTTATAGGGTTATGGCGTCCATGAATATATATAGGAATGAGGTAATAACGTGAGTCGTTTATAGTACTCGTAATATATATTTACGTCAATACACAATATAATATTTAACTCTAACTTTAAATCTAACTTTAGCTATGTCTACCTTGGTTAAATAAGAAATGCGCACCTGCATCTCACGTTTTTAAAGTTATTATAGATAATGCAGGACTAATCATCCCGGGTATCATAAGGTTTTATTTAACTTTAGCCCTAAAACCATTTAAAAGAAAGTACTTTAAGTAAATGAAAGAGGCCTCTCATAATTACTCATTGTTTTTGTAGAGTTGCCATCTAAAATACTGAGAAAGAAACACAATTACTATACATTATCTGTAATATGATATTTAATAGTTTTGTTAATAACGTTTGTGGGGGTGTACTGGCAAGTTTACGAGGCCACACATGCGGCCGTCACATTTGTATTCTTATTTCAAATGTCGTGTCGTAAATGTTGGTATGACATATGCTGCGCCTGCGACTCGACTCTAGACAGCTCGCATCAACTACACCTAAGTCAGACAGGCTTGTCTGATGGATATGCCTTAAAAACCTACGCTTTGAGAAAATAAAAAAGTAATGTTGGTTGGAAGGTTTGTGTGCTAAAAAAACATTTAATTATGAAAGGAGTCAGTTAAATTTAAAGGCAGAGTTAAATGAACTATGAGGTATTATGAGGGTTTAGTGTATTTTTTACTAGTCGGTTTACATTTATGTCTACTTAATTAGTGGCTAAATATATAATTTTGTTAGAAATATGAGTAAAGTCGTTTAAATGTCAGAAAAATATAGAGAATCGTTTCCAAGTCTAAAAGCTCGGAAACGTTAATTCGCTACAGCACTGCTTTCCATTTATCCTAACGTTTTGTACGAGCTATAAAAAGTTAATGTGTTTTGTGAGTTGAGCAGCAATAATACATTTCCAAACAAACTATTTTGGATCATCCGGAACAGAATATGAGAGTGTAATTCATACGGAATCGTTTACGTGTTCCGTTTGAGATGGAGTCTTGGGTACGGGGGACAGAGGCACGGTGGAGCCGAAACGGCCTCGTTAACCGGCTCGTAACAATAAAATACAACACCCACTGCACTATTTGGGTGAACGGACCCATTTATAGACCAACACGGGACGGTATTCCATACGACCTACGATACCGTTCTATAATTTGGATGTATTGAAACTGTTTCCCTATTTGTGTCCATATTGCATTCTGTAAATGGCGTCGCCCACGTGCCGGGTGTAGTGGGTATACTCGTTCAGTATTGCTAGATAAGTTGCTTGGAAAGGTGGATGATACATGATCGAGTTCTTTGATTAAATGAACTGGTCTTGAAGTGATGTCATCTCGGATGGCTGAGATAAACATTAGCTTACTTATATAAGTTACCGAGGACTTGATAACTAGTTTGTCCTCATAAAGATTGCTTCAGATTTCTATATTGATGTTTTTCCTGATATTGGTTAAAGTACGACTTTGTTTGTGCTGCTTTTATTACTTACTTGTCAGTAATTAAAACTGCGTAGTTTCAAGTTCACGTTTAAAAAAATATTATGCCGTTGCACCCAGACATTCAGATGGCCGGCCGGACAAGGCATTGATTGATACCAAGATACTTTTTTGGTACGGTACACAAAAACAACAACGTTTTTCGGAAACAGTACGCATGTGGACATATGGACGCTTAGTCTTACATTTCCCTGGAAATAAAAAGAAAACAACTCAAGCTGGGTGCAGAATGTGACCGTCGATGATGCATGTTGTGCCGAAGGGACTCGGTTTATTTCGGGAGCTCGTAAAATCGATTATCCGTCGGATTCGAGCTCGGCCGACACTCGTGCGCAGCGCGGCGGCCGCGGCGCGCTCCAAACAGGATGCACTATTTCTGTTGCGTCTCTGACAGAGATATGTGTATGATATTAATGCGATTCAAATGTATTATGGGCCTATTTATAAGGATAACGAACTGTTGCGTCGCGAGTCGTACTAGGCCACGTCGATCCGCCTATTTTCCAAAATGGTATGCTGCTATAACGGTTTATTTTGACGTATTATGCTATTATGCTCCTAGTTCGGTTTTAAGCTACACTTGGAAGGTATGCGGACAACAATAACATGGCCTTAGATTGCCGCGATACTTTCGGGTTCCAGATCCATGACATGTAATAGTTAGACTATATAAGGTATGCACCGTTCCATCCCTAGCCCTGAGCAGGGAACCTTTGAACTCCACACTTAACTGCCCAAAATGGCGAACGAGTTCACAGCAGGTGACTAAACATGGCCGCGAGTTGAACGCACCACCATAACTTCCAGGCAAATTAACTGAGACCTACCTCGGACGTATAACTGGGTGTCAGTATCGAAGATTAATGACCTCCTGGAGATCTAATTACACTGGTCGTGTTATGATGTGGAATGGATATTCGATCAGTGCTGAGATCGAGTATGATTGATGTATTTCGAAAGGAAAATAAATGATGGAACACTTTATGCATCGTGCTGGGAATTCAAAAAAGGGTATATTGGTTTCACATTTGCTTTAAGCAATTTTGAGCTTTGTTTTCCAGGAATACTGGTTTTATTGGCATTTCGCATTAAAGTAAATTGAACTGACACGTCGTTGTTAGCCGTTGCCAAAGGGAATAAAGTCTGAATTGATTCTTGTCAGTGAATGGCGTGGATGTGAAGCGTGTTATTCGAGCTAATTAGTGCGATTATGGTTAAAATTATTATCTCTTAGCTTTTACTTTCGAAATCAAGGAGCCATTTGAGGGGCATAACTTTAATTGAATACGTAAGTGTAAATTTATGAACCTCTACGTACATCAAACCATAAGATGACATAGTATTTTGAAGGTATTTTTTCTGAAAAACTGTCGGGTATCGAGCCAATAATAATTAATACCTAATTGTAAAAAATAATACAGGATGTACACACCTAATATAGTAAGTGCCTAAGGGCTAGCTCTAGAAAACGTGTCAGTAAAAACAATTGCAACAACGTGATAGTATGTTGCATTATACTCCGAACCCAAAAAACTAGCAGAACTCGTATATACTGAAAACGACATCAAAAACAGTACTAGAGCCAGTTATATCAATCAAAAACAAGTGACAACTTCATTGTTCCGAAGCTGTTAGAACATTGCGTTTTATTTAACTGGTGTTATAAATATTGATTGATCGCCGGCGAACAAATATAGTGTGGAGCGTACAGCAGAACCAGTCGTGTGTCTTGTTAGGGCACAACGACATGACATGTCTTTTATGGCAGTGTCGGTTAATTAAGTTTGTTTTATGATGGCAAATTGCAAGCGCCCGAACGGGGGCATAATTTCTCGTTAGCATAATGAGTGGTTTTGCTCTAGCATGTCGAAATGGGGCTTTTTAGGGCCAAGCGGATGTAGGCTGGTGTCAGTAGAATGTTGTCATGTTTTATTATATTATAGACACGTTGGTACAAAACGTTTATACAATTATTCCATGAAGTAGAGGTGGCGCCGGAGTATTGGCATGAGCGAAATCTATTCGGGAATTCCACGTACTCGGCCAGACTTTGGAATTGTGCCCATCATGTACTAATAAGATGAATGTTAAGTTATTACTTCTTATTGGGCTGTAGGCCAAGTTTCGCAGAATTTATACCACATATTGCACTTAGTCTATTTTGAATGTAGACGGAGATGGCTCGTTAGTCCTCTGAAATATCGAGTAATAAATCTTAGTAAGGATGAGGTAACTAACTCACCGTTGCAGCGTTGCTCATTGCTTAACTTTGCGATAGCATCTTTAATTTTCTTTGTAACAAAAGCAGTCAGTAACTCCGTATACTTCGTTAAACTCGTACGTTGTTTCCTAGCCTCATGAGTCTCATGACAGCCCAATATTTACATAATGGTGGTTTCGAGCGCGGCTAACGAAACGGGCACTGCGCATACAAAATACGTATTTACATTTTCTTTATTTTACGTAGACGATGATTGGCGAGTGCGCTCCACGGACGGAATAGTAAGCGGCTCTTTCCTTTAGAAAAGTTCAGGTTTAATATACCTTTTAAGTGAACTAGTTGGAAGAAAAGACTTTGTAGATAAAAGAGTCGATGGACAGGGATCAGGTTACGAGTAATAGCTGCTTTATGGATACGAGACTGTAAGCTTTTATAGATTTGGTTTTATATTTATTAATGTTTAGACGCGGTTCTAGAAATCTCGGAGGGTTTTATTTGTTTGTTTGCAATAATTTATCTGCTTTTTTATGGCTATAAAATTATCTTTTAACATTCTTAATGCCTGCTCAATTAATATACAGCAGCATATAACATTTTACCGTAAATAAACAAGTTTTTCAGTATCACATTACATCGATCCAAGGAAAACGCATCTCATTATTCATCCAGGTTTTAATTACGTATGAGATTGATAGTAGTGGTGCAAGTCATCAATAACTTGACATGTTACGATACCTGTTTTACTAAAAAGGTTATATAGCTTAGAAAATACATATTTTTTTTTTTTCCTTAGTAACTGTTTCGCAACTGAGCGAATTTCTCGTCTCGTGTAGAAAAGAATCAAGCAAGACTTGGTCACTTGTAAGCTGGGCATACAGATTTAAACATTTGGAGTACATTTCAGTGTCTAGTTTTCCTCTCGTTGGTTTTGTTGCTAGTTTTAGAAAACGTTATGAAACTGCAAGACCACCACGACTCAAGAAATACCTCGAACATTCTACTATAAAAAATAAGGTATCTTATCAATTTAAAAGGGAAAATCTCTAAGCTAACAAGCACAGCGCGTTTTAACGACTTCAAAATAAAATAGAGTCGTAAAATATTTAAGATCTAGAGTTAAGCTTTTAAAACTTTAATTAGTAAATATAACTTTAAAATGCCAATTAATTTGAAATTCAAGATTATTTTAATATGTGTGTATGTAATTAATTATGTAGGCTTCAAAGACGTCGCCAAAAGTTTGACAAATAAAGTCGTTGACGGCAGGATATCCGCTATTAATTAGCTATAAGCCGCGATGTGATGACAGTCAGAACTAGGATAGTGGGCGCCATTAATATATTTTTTAGTAGTCGTTTGGAAATAGGAAATGTCGCCTTAGATAATTTATAGTTGAAACATTCGCGTTCCCGATTTCCTTAGAAAATTATGTTAGTGGTATACAATTTTGTCGGCATTTAAAAGCCATGATTTGACGAAATTGGATATAAGTAACTAGGTGGGTGTCAAATAAGAAAACAGGGTCATCGACATAGGTATGACAAGATTCTGCTTAAGTATCGTTGAAGTGAGAAATTCATTATTATTCCTTTGATTGTAGAGACTTCAATAGATCATCCAATCGACTGCTTTCTATAAAGAACGAAATTTCCAAAAACAGTGACCTTACCAACCAGACTACGAAAAACCTAACTCAAAAACTCCATCACCAAAGCTCCAATCAACAGTTTATTTAACGAGACAAATCACGGATTCCCAAGTGCCTAAAATCTATAATAACAAGATTTACGCTTTGTAGGCCGAATTGAATGACAGACAATTCCTTCTATCGAATGACTTGACTGTTCATTGTGAAATTGCCGGTGCTATCAAAGAGCTTTTTAATGCACGCGTACACATCTCGTTCTGAACTATTACGGCATAGTAAAGCTGATTACACGTGGGCTGGTTATGTTGGGACTTTAACAAGGAGTTTGGGGAGAGTAAAAGGTTTTATGCCGTTTTAAACTTATTTTAATTCAGTTTTTGACTTTGGGTTCAGAAGTTCTGCGTTAAATTGCAATGGTTATGATTGTAGAGTTCATTTTAGCACCAAGCGAGAGGTGTAAAGGACTTTCTTTATAAAATATCATCGGTTGCCCGCGACGATATGGGTTTTAGCAACAAAAAAACATTATCACTGTCTGACGCTATCGGTTAAGCCTCTTCCTATAAAGAAAAGGATTACCTACAGATTTGCCACATATTTTCTATATTTAACACAATTAGTATATACCGTGTCTTTTTTAATTTCATAAGAAAGCCAGAAACCTCATGATTTCAAATGACAGAGGTCATGAGGTTTGTGAATATTAAAACGGCTGCACAACAATATTTCCATTAGAAGTCTGTGTAATAAACCGCTGTGGAACATTCGAGATGTTTCGTTCCAGACTTCATTCATCAGTCATGTATTACTGGTCATAAATAACATCAAGAAGCATTAACATTGCATTCTATTTCTCCTCCTATTAGTTGAAAATATTTAGGGTGGAACCACCGCAGCTTGAAACAGAAGCTGAAGACGTTGTGGAAGAGAGACGCCGCTATGCTGTGTAGAGCATCGTCTCGTTTCCTCAAATGGAATAGCCTTGCTTTATGATGTACTGGTAAGCCTCTTGGTCTATGATTAGTGTGTCCAATTTTATGGGCCACTAGAATTGTCTCACGTACTATCAATTTTTACCGATGATTTCGATGACCGATTTACGAGTTTGTAGTAGACAAAGTTATAAATTTAAATATAGTAAAGTGTGGCTGATTGTCTGTTTATCGGATTTGCCTTAAAAAAAACCTCAAAATAAATGTAGAGCCTGGACTAAATTGATGTGGATTTTTAGTTTGTGTGTCTGTCTGCGTGAAAATGACACACGAAAGTGATGGCAGTTTACACAGTCGATACAATTCAGCCAATCAAGTTGTGTTTCAGGATTTCACTGAAAATGTTGTTTATAATTTAATTAAAGATAGAAATTATCGTTTTTCATTTTCAATTTACTTGAACACACTGAAACTCAAGCAAATGTTCTAAAAGAAGAATCCAAAAAAATCCAATCAGTTCGACAAAAAAACACATATAGTACAAATATTAATATCGTTATATTTGAACGAAGTCGCAGGCAGCAGCTAGTTTAACACCAAGAATGTACCGCTCGTGTGTTCACCGCCGTGTGCGCCGCTTAATACCGAATAGTTTTTCGGCACGGTGATTAACTCTTTGGGCCTGGCCACACGGTGCGGTGCGGCTCCGGCGCGGCGCCTGTGCGGTGCCGCAACGGTTTCCTACATATAAAAATGTATGGTATGCCACACGGCACGCCCGGCGCCGCTCCGGCGTCGCACCGCAGGCGCACCGGACAGCGGCGCGAGGCAGACGAGGCGGGGAGGGGTGCAAGTAGTGTGGTGCCGCAGCGGCGCCGCTCAGTTGTTTATACGACATAGGCAAGAGTGTAGGACGACATAGGCAGGAGCCAAGCCAAGCCTGATGCGGTGCCGCAGCGGCGCCGTAAGAATATTGCGACGCCGCACTGCTCGTGTGGCCGCCAGTGCGGTGCGGAGTAATGCGGTGCGGTGCGGTGCCGCACCGTGTGGCCTGGCCCTTTGACTGATCGATCCGTCGACACGATGTAATCTTCTAAATTGTTATAATGGTTTTCGTTATTCGTCTCTGCTCTATACAACAAATGTGTGTATAGATACAAACATGAGGTAGGTAAAACAGGATAGGGTCAATGACCTCTTGACAACTGTTACTCGAAAAGAGGTTTTATTTGAGATTTTATACATCGTGTTTTCTTGTGGAAAAACCTTCAAATTAATTTAAATAAATAATTATACATGTTTGTGAATACGTGAATGCGGCGCTTTGTCCATGTTTAGTCAAAGTCTGTAAAGTCGGAACATTTGTGTGTGGTATGCTCAGCCGAGTTGTTTTATGCAGGCGTTGGCTTAGAACTGTTGAATATTAATTTCCTCACAAGCAAATAGTCACGGAAATATCTTAGTGAAGTTAAAACGCCGAATGTGAGAGTGTGAAATCGAGTTAACATACGTGTATAAAAGGATACATTGTATATGTAAATTTGTATTTAAAATAAAAATACAAAAACCAATTTAAAGTTAGCAAGTTAAATCCTCTTGAAGGCTTTCAAGTCGTATAACCAAAGTATTTTTATTCGAACAAATTTTCATAAGTACGTCGAGGTATAAAATTGGCTATTATCGATACGATACAAATACTAAGTGAGTACGAGTAGGTATCGATTGAGGGCTCGCCGAGGCAATCGCTCGAGTCGTTTTCCACAGAAATACCACTTTTTTTTTCTCTTATTTCTGAGAGGGCGGCCCAGGAGCGTTGCCTTCACTATAATAAACAAGTACGATACTGTTACCATGAGAAAGGTTATTTAAGGATACGACCAATAAAATTTCGTTTAAAATTTTGTATTATTAAGTTTTAATATTAGATAACGTTAATATTTGTACACCAGAAATGGTAGAATATAAGCACGTCATAACGTTTTATTGTAACACCTACATTGTAAGTACTATATTCTAACAAATAAATGATCTTTATCTTTAAACTGCTTCGAATAAGACCGTACAAAGTACAAAGGAGTATTGCTTTTGCTGTTAAACAGCAAAAGCAATACTCCTTTGTAACAAAAACAATAAACGTTTATATGAAACTCTTTCTTACTACATACTTGTATTATATACTACATAGATTCTATTGCTAACATATGTAGAGGATGCTAAGCTTTACAATCTCCGCAACATGTCTCTAATAATTATGCAAACATAAAAACTCGGTAACAAGCTACCAATTAACTGTCAAACTGCTTCGGCTCAGGAAACTCATTAAGATGCCAACAAAAAACTAAACAACATTTGTCTACATTACATAACATGTTTAAATCGTTGTCGACAATATTAACTTGTGTAGCGATAGTATAAGCATAAATGTATATAGATCCGGCATTCGTTTATGAAAAAAACGATCTGAAAAAATATTAAAAAAAGACAATCGGAGCTAGTTGTTATTAATACTGCTTAAAAGAGTATAGTCATAATTTTCTTTGAAAAAAAAGCTAACAATTCATAAACTATCCATAAATCGTCTGCTTACTTACCTATCAGAAAATTTGTAATATGACTTCGGAAGTAAATTCTATGTAAATAAATATATTAATTATAATTTTTCAAATGATCTTTATTTTCCTGACTCTACAAAACTAAAACATAAGAAAGCATATATACGGTCATACATATGACCTAGATTCAATTTGACCGAACTGGTCAGTCGTGGCTCTTGAGAGAGGCAAGTGGAAAAAGAATAGGGAGGCTTTCGCCTAGCAGTGGGACATCTCAGGCTAGCGATAATAATATAAGTCGAAATGACAAACCTCCTTTTTGAAGTCAGTTAAAAAAGAATTCAAATTGATGGCGAAGCCGGAACTGTGATAGCTTTTAAGTTATAACTGAAGGTGTTAGCGATTATCCCGGGAGCCGTGACGCGTGGATGCAGTACTCGAGCGAGAGAGCGCGCTAGAGAGGGACGGAGAGATGCGCACGATTCAGGTGTGAACGGGACACGCGCTGAACATACCGCCGCGGTGGGGGTTGTCAAAGTTTTGTAGGAGTTAGATCTGTTAGGAGGCTTTTGAGGAGAAATATGTTTTGGATTGGTAAGCTTTTTCGTAATTTATCATTCTTTAGAAATATGTTGCTAATAGAGTTTTACTATTAATTCCTTATAACTAAAAAAACATTATTTTTAAGTGAATATATTATTTATGTATACGCATGGTAATATATCAAAGGTTAAAGTAATCACTGAATACAATTAAAATAATTGTATGAAATGTAAATATTAAGTTAAAGTACCTACATGTTATAAAAAGTTATCTATACATAAAACACCAATTATAATTGATCAATAAGTTAAGATAAAAAACTTATTTAAAAAAACTTTGAGAACCATAAAGAGGCTCGTGCTTTTCCTTCGCTTCTCGTTAAGAGCTTTTAACGAGCCGACCTTGCCGTAACGATATGAGCGAGACAGCAACACCCGCCCGCACCCAAACACACGCGTCAGAAAGGGACGGAAGTCCGCACCGGTAACAATAAGCTTACTAACAAGGCGCACTCGCTCACTGAAAAATGTCGTAACCACCATAATTACACATTGAATTATGCAACCTATTTTTATTAAGTTAAGGTGTGATTTTAAATAAACAAACAACGGCGCTTGTTAGACAGGTACGGCGGTGAGTCGTCTGACTAACGAGAATGACTCAGGCGCAGGTTTTTTGTCGTTTTTCCGATATAAACCTTTCAGTCAAACAGGAGGGTTTAAATTAGATTGGTGAGGTGATGCGCTACGGGGTTTTCTCATAAATGCCTTTTTGAAATTTATTTAAATTGGTTTTTCGTTGCGGAGAGCTAATCGTAGCTATAAAGTATGTTACCAGCGCATTTTTATGCGATGCTATCGTTTTATAATTATAACCTAGCGGCATCTTGGGACATATTATTATAGAAATACACTACTAATCATGTATTTTAGTAGATTCACATTAGATAAACACGGGATAAGTAGGAAATACTCGTTTAAATTTTGTCATTGGAATGTTTATTATTACTAGGAAAGAGAAACTTCTCGGTGGACAGTTAAAATCGAAAATAATTGAATTTATTTTCATCGTTTGACTCGAGTTAAAGGTTGCGTACAAAAGACATCAACGCATTAAAATATGTTTCGTTGAATACTACGTTGGGAAATGTATGTTTTGATAAATAATTTATTGAGTAACCTTTATATGTTTCACAGTAAAATATAAATAATTAGTTTAAGAGCGTTGACAACAAGTAATATTTCATAGAATTGTTTTAATGTGACATTTTCTTCATCAGTCTCTAGGCATCACATAGTTGTGCGTTTAGGTCACCTGTCTTACTATTTAATTTTGTAGTTTAAGTTATTTAAGAACTAACTAATTTATGAAAGGCTCGCGGGCTTTGTTTTGTTACTTTTCACTATTTGATTCATCAGTCTTCAAAGATATTAATAATTCTTCTAAAAATAGGTTTGTAGTAGAAAAATATTTTACAATGAACATCGTCTCAAATATCGAAAGATATGTATTTACCTCTTTGCAATTTTAAAGACGTCTTTAAAAATATCAAGTATTTTTAGATATTCATGTCAAAACAAGAGTCAAGTACGAACACCAACATTTAATCCAAACCTTACCGAACTCACACCATACAGGTTTTCGAAACACCTCATTATAATCACCATTTTCGATCGACCAATTAACTGGTTACAAAAAAGAACGCAGTCCATTGCTCGGTAAATATTGATGGTGTTCGTGACGGTGCTAACACGACGCGCAATGTATCATGTCGAAAGCGATTACATCACGCCTCGTTGGATCGAATTGGTACCGTAAAAAATGCACTGTAATATGACGCTCGATAATTTGATTGCGTTTATAAATAAAACGCGGTTTAACGCTTTGTTATTTTATGATGCTAAGAAATATGTTTGTTATTGGTGTAAACTTAAAGATATCGTCATAAAAAAGTGTATAGTTCAAAAAGCTTCCATTTTACTTTTTAGTGGTAATAGTAATCACTGTAGTTATTAGATACGAAGAAACGGTAAACAATTCATTTAGTCTAAAAGTTATAGCTGACTTGATATACTGACTGACAATACTAGTTCTTGCTTTAATTAAACTTATAATCTACAAAGGAAAGTTGTAATACTTTCCCATCATATTGCGTAATAGAAACTATACTAAACAATAAAATATCTATATTTAAAATTAAACAATTACTTACCTACTAGCTGTTGAAAGCAACTGTCAAAGCCGGAAAACGAGCCTTAAAAAACATCCCCATCAAATAGAATATCAACAATCAAAATACAACCCAACTCAAGTTCAACACCACTACCAAATCCATCTAAAGCAACATCTTAGCGGCCCAAGACCCCCAGCATCCGAGCCCAATGATTAGTTCTTTGATGTGCCGCCTCTTACATGCAAAATAGAGTTCAAGCTAGCCGCCATCCACGGCGATCGTTATCAAAGTATTTTATCACTTTCCGAATATAACGATTACGTGTATAAGTAGGTGTGTTTTAGACAGTGTTAAGTATATGTTGCGGTTCGATAATTGTCTATTGTTTATGGCTTAAGTATTGCTAAAGATACGGTAGATTTTTAGGTTTTTGTTGCTGAAGAAAAAATAGTTAATTTTAACCGTCTTGTTAAGTTAACCGTACAGTCTCAATAGTCAGGCACTGCCAGAATAGGTTAGAAAAAAGTATCTATCTGACGGACTAATTAGATTTTTGCTTTTCGTACCATGTCATCATCCCTATTGTAGTATCGCGAGACTGTCACAAACTTTGTATTTGTACAATTATTGCTATCAAACTGTTAGTAAGACGGGAAGTAAGTAATATAACTGCATCAAGGAAAGGGTAATTAACTTTAAAATACCAAAACATTAAATATGATAATGAAAATTCATTTTTTTACTTCAAGTAGGGTTTGAAGTACTTTTGAAACGTTACATTAGTAACTCTAATTCCACAGTTCCAAAACGTAATTTCAATGAAGGGGGCCAACAAGAAACTCCAGTAGACAACTTGACTATATGTATTTGTTAATAAGAAATCGTGTGAAACTTTAACTTCCAGAATCAATAAACAGCACCTGTATTTCTACTTAAAGTGTTGTTTTATACGTTGTAAGTGTTGTAACAATTATACTAAACAATAATGTAATTAAAGTTGTTGTTAACCGCTCCTACTGCTTGTACCTATGAGGCGCTATTTATGCCCAAAGATACAACACGACTTAATGCTTTAGGAAAATGTAATTAACAATTTACAAGGTGTACAAAAAGCTATCATTTTATAGCTAACTTTTTCCTGCGGTTTCACTGGCGTGGATGTCGGTTATAGCTGCAAAACTTGAATCTCCTTTCGCGCAATTGGGTACAAGCAACCTGTTAACTCAGGGTGTCAACGTGGTGTCAACTAACTCCATACCTAATTTGATCAAAATTGGTTTAACTGTTTAGACGTGACAGAGTAACACACATCCATCCATCCATACTCACAAACTATCGCGTTTATAATATAAGTACAAATTAGCAATTTACTAAGAAATACAAATTACTCGGAAATAACATAATTAGTTGCATTTAAAATTAAACCCTTATATCGCTACATCGCTAAATAGAGAAAAGTAATTACTGCAGCACCTAGATGCAACGTTAACAGATCACATACACGGCCATACAGTCATACATGGCCATACACGACCCGTTATCGCGAACATACCATACATCCATTTATAGTACCTACTAACCGTAAGTCGATGTAAAAATGTACACTACTAATACTTTCAATACGAAAGTTTGTCTGTCTGTCAATTGAAACATTTTCACATACACCCCTTGACCGACTACATTTTGCTAACTATTTATATTTGACAGTTACGTTTCGAAAGTGCCTGAGACCGGCCTACTTGAAATACAAATATTTGATTTTCACTTAAATTTAATTTCATACGCAGTAGGTAGACTTCACGGAAATACACCGTGACTTTTAGGTCGTTTTAAAAAAGCAGCCCAGTTCATGTATCCAATGACTAGTAAACGTTTATAATAAAAAAATATGTTTTTTTTTAAGATTTGAATGAATAAAAATATTATTCATTATTATGACACAAGGCAGTTTTACGAACACTCTGTAGTGAGCGCGGTCCGAACCTTGTGCCAAAGGGGCCGCGCGGGCGGCGCGGCGGCGTCTTATCACAGGTCATTCACCTTAGCGTAAAACAGCTGTCTTACTATTGCAATCATAATGTTCGCAGTAAGTATGTAGCATGTATCTTCAACAGTTTGATACGTAAACATTTTTAACAGGATGTTTCATATTTCCAATGTATTATTTATTTTTTTCATGCATATTATTTTAATTAATGATAAAAAAATTATATTCGCGCCTAGAGGTATTTTATGACGGATACATTGTGTGGACGACTTTTTTAAAACGACCTAAAAATCACGGTGTATATTATTGTAAATATAATATAATAAACATTTGGCCACGGATCCCTAATTATGGATTAGAGTTATCGCTGTAGGAATTAACCTATTTCCTTTCGCGGATTTTCCCATTAATATTGTTTATCTAAATCTACAAAACGGCTTTTCCGAATAATAAACAAACACAACTATATCAGTGAAGATAAATACATAATCCTTAGGATTTTCGTATAAAAGTATGTTTAGTTTTACTACTCGAAATTTAATAAAAATGTGTCTGTCAATGGGTCACAGGGCCGATATCGGAACTAATACTGTCACATAAGCATGAAAAGCAATCACTTTTGACAAACAGCTGAGTTGATTCTTGTTGCGAAAATACACACCAACACCCTTATGTTAATGTCATACAAGCGCCAAAAGATCCTTGTAGCCTAATATACAGGCTGTTCATAATTACAGCAACATAGTACGGACTATACAGGCTCGCTCTAAACCGTTTAAAATTAATAAATCTGCCTCGTAAAGCCTCTACTGCCATCACCATTCGTTCTGGTCATCACATCAACACTATACTCCATTTGTTTAGGTAATTAACTAAATGTAAACAATTTTGGTATGTCTTTTAAACAAAATGTGATCTTTAAAAATGTAAAATACGTTTTACAACATGAAATACATTCAAATTTTCTAAAACTATAGTTAATTGATTTATAAGCAGTAATATCCAAATTAAAAATTATGTTTTTGGTTAAAAAGTAACGCCAAGATTGTTTACATTTAGTTAACTACCTAAACAAATGGAGTATAGTTTAGTTTTACACCCTATTGTGATATAAACTGTTAGCGAGTTACATTGTCTGTAAGCTACGCGGCTTGCACCCGCAGGCCTTCCTATACGATACGGTTTTACTTAATTGATAATGGAAAATGTAAAATTGGATACATTGTAGCTCTATAGAAGTAGGTTTGGCATTTTTTTTAATGGAAATGTTAATAGTGAAACTTGATTTCAAACTTCATTTGTTTTAATTTTCGTTTTATTTTACGATTTCTGGTAGGCACGTCGTTCAACTCTTTACTTTAAACCTTTTTTGTACAGTATCGAGTAACGTGTGAGTGTATAATGATAATTGAAATTAAAGATTCAGTAGTTGAAACATTGAGCTATTGTATAATTGATTATACGCGGTACAACAAAACGATTTACCGTGCAACATGCTATCTATCTCATGTGAACGTACCTCATTGCTCAAGCACCACGCAGTATTGCCTACTGTTCAAATTAATTACGCACGAATCACAAATTAAAAAAAAAACTATCGACTTTGGAAAAGGAACAAAACGGTAAACCGTTAAAATTTTAAATACCATAACCCTATATGGCTAATCGTCGCTCGCGTAAGTGAAACGTGTCGATTTTAAAAGTGTAAAATTAAGAATCGAGATAACGCTTGGGTTATTCGATTATTATACGATTTGGGCATCTGTATCGATGCGGCGCGGCCGGCGTGCGAGCCGGTGCGCCGGGCCTCGTTATAATAAAGTTTATGGGCCGTTTACAGCGCATGTTTTACATACAATCGGACCTTTTCTTATAGTTGCGATGTAAATAAACTGGTTATCTTGTCCTTTGTTAGGAGATGCGTGATGCTGAGATCAGAATACGTATGTGCTTATACGTTCATGAGATTTGAAATTTAAATCTTGCTTTACTGACTATCGAATGGATATAAATGTAAAATCTTTTCTATCTCTGGGATGTTTCTAGGAGGTAAAATATGCCGACGTGTTGTATATAAAACTTGATTTAACATCAGAATGACATTTACGAGTCAGTAGTAAAATACTACGTAGAATGCTTTTACAATAACGAAAATAGGTGAACATTAACTTAGGGACTAAAAACTTCTATAAAAAAGCTCTATAAAATCATCTACACAAATATAATTTGGAAAGTTACAATACTCAATCATAACATGTAATTTGTATCTATCGTGTCTCTTTCTCACTAATTGGGATGTTGTCTAGTGGGAAAAGGATGGAGCTAATAGGATTGATAGTGCAGGTATCCCGGAGGCGGCATGTGCATCTGCTTAGCGGGTTATTTTGGAACATAAATGCTTGGAGTAGCTTTCAACTTATAATTTTTGTTTCATCTCAAAATACATGACATGATCATTATAATTTGAACTAGATTAATAAGAGAAATATGTATATAGGGATAAAAGTTGCTTCTTAGAATTATGTAAATATTTCCTTAAGATTCTTCCTGAATCAAACAATTCAGATAAATATAATCTATCAGATGAAAGACGAAGAAAATAAACACTCGCAAAATTGATCGATGTTTAATTTGACAACACCAATCCTCACCTGAGCATAAATATACTTAAAATATATTTAAAAAACATACATATGTCTTACGTACACGCTGATAGATCGCATCAAAATATTATTAACATTAATATGAAACGGGTTCACGTAAATATAAGTCTGTATTTTTATTTTATCATAAACATGTCTAAACATTGCCCTGTCCGTTCCCGAAACGCGGCCAGCTTTTGGGTTGCCAGTTTAAATTACGACCGGCGGGATTTCTCCTTACGATCAATAAATCAATAAATATATACCGCTAAGCTTGTCCGTCTGTCCGTCGTTAATGGAAATCTGTGTTTGTTTAGGATGCGATCCTTGGTTTGTTATTAAACGGAAGCTAACCCCCCGAACTTCCTGTAACTCGCTATTTTAGTTATTATGTCCTGTACAACATTGATTGCTTCCAAACTGCTTGAAGGTGTATTTTTAGAAGCCTTGCAAAGCGTTTAACTCACTTATCCACGGTATTCCGTTTCTAGGTCCTCGTAATTGTTCGGAGCACGTGCTTGACGATTTCTAATGAATCGCCTAATGTTGGAGCTGTAACTAATTTACTTGACATTTAAAATTTGTACGTCCGTAATTACTCTAACAAAAACCTGTTGTTTCAGAATTTATGCGCAGCCCACCTAAACCTGTCTCGGATTTGCAAATAAGGGGATAGTTTTTAAGTGACTTTTTCCACCACGTCCCGGCACACCCAACTACTGTTCAAAAACAGCCGGCACCAATAAATTACGTATTTTTTTCGCCGTCAGTACCGCGGTATGGTCGGCAAAAAAGTCTACCTGCTCTCCCGAACCCACACAATGGCTCCCTCGTCCATTTATTTGGGCGAGCGTCGTAACATTTCACGTTTTCGTATGCGGAAAAAACGAACAAACTCACACACAAAGAAATCTTTGCATTTTCTGAGAACAAACTTAACCTTGTAGCTTAGAAATATAAATCAGTTAACGAGACGCTGGATGTTGTAGCAATAAAAGGACATTTTGAATTTGAAACTGTATAAATATGGCGGGAAAAGAAAAAATATGTTTTAAACATGAACACGACTGCCAGGATTAAATCCATTTCAAAAATGGAATTCGGTTGTCCAAATAGGTTGGTTATGGAAATACAGGCTTCATAATATCAAGCTCGTGTAAAAGCATTATTACTATTTTGAAACAAATGAAAATTGAATTTGTAATTAACAGTATTGTGTCGGAGTGGTGGGCGTAGGTTTTAGTCGCTTCCTATGAAAACGAGCCGCCAAAGCTTTTAAGACGTATAAGACAGCGGGCGAGCTTGTTTTGAAGAGCAGGCGCTAAACGGCGCGCACGCATACTCAGCCACTCACGTTTCATAAAGATGGACAGTGTGGGTACCTATGTTAACAGTTTTCTGATGTCAAAAACTAGAAGGTAATCAGTCAAGATAGAAAAAAATCTGATAAATTAAATTTAAACTACTAGAATGTAATTTGTATTGAGTTTATCTTGTGTGGTTGTGTGTTTCGACTAACAAAATACTGAATTACTTTACGTTTGTCGGCATACAAACTATTTCAAATATTTTATTTATCATTTGGATATTTATTTTTACGTAAATTACGAGTTCGTCATTGTTCCAGTCTTAATCGTCCTTTTTATTATTTTTAACCTGTCTTATCACTTACATGAGTTATCTCATACATAATGCGATGAATTCCTTAGGAAATGTTAACACGGCGATCGGTTTCCAGAAGTATACGTACCTATGTATAAGTATGTGAGTGTTGTGTTCAAGCTAAGAGCAAGCTTGAGTCAGCAAAACTTGTGAGCGATTCTCAGGACGTAAGTACACAAGTATACCTAGGTGCATACGTACAATACTCGTACAGATAATTGTTTACTAAGTTTGGAATCTATCTTCCTATAAAAAGTAGTTAGAAGTATAGAATAGAAAAAAATGTAGACTATATATTAGAAAGATCCACTTTAAAATCTATCTGTAGACCTGTAATTTTCACCGTTTACAGTATCTCTCGGCGTTCCCATTTATAAAAAAGCATGCTAAAAAAGTAAAATATCCTTACAACACTTTCCAACAGCCACATCCAGTCCCCAATAATTATGTCTTTCTTCACCTCCTAAATTACGCCTTCATTATATTTGCAAGACTGCACATTAACTTGCTTTTACTCAATGTGATTATAACTCCATAAACTAGTACGGGCTACAGATACCGGCTGAACTGCTATCTATAATAAGCTTATTACCATAACCGAGTGTATGAATGAACAATTTAAAAATTCCACCCGTGTGCCGTGTACCCAGTTTCCCTGAGGCGGGTAGACAGATAATCGGCCTTAATTACACGGCAATCCATCATCGAAAACCAACAAACGAGGAGGTAACAGAAATTATCGACCACCCACTTCTCCGCTGGTTGACCTTAACTACATAACCTGGGATGAAGCATAGGGCCGATAGAAAAAAGGAGAATTTGATTCCGAAGTTACGGAAAAAATATTCGGAGCTCAAAGACTCACACTTGATCGCTTTTTTTTTTGGTAAAATATGTATAGGAGTAAGGAAAACTAAAAGAATCCAATGATAACTCTACGTAGTTTCGTACCTATTACTAAACAGCAGTACGACGTAAAACTGTGTCAGTTTCCAATAAAAGCTACCATCGTAAACTTCATGAAATTCTGAAATAGCCGGCATAAAATATCTCCAGCACACATAATAATGTATAAAAGTAGAAAGTGACAGTCATTCATGTTGGTAGTGACGGAGAACAATAGGGGCGATGGTATCGAGCTGGCCAGCGACCGGCCGGCCTATCTGCGCCGTGGATCGCGCCTAACAAGCCTGCTTGGTGCTCCGAGCAAGATAACAAGCACACGTAAATAACTCTCTGGACCTTAACCAAGCGTCCAGATAAAGGAGTCCCACATCCCCACAATTTTCATCTTCTAAACGTGATAGTGAATTGTTTGCAGCATGCAGACAATTTGCGGTATGTAAGCTTTTAGCAGCGATTAAAAGTAGCCGTCTCGTTAAGTTCTAATGCATGCGTATCAACAATGTTATGTTGCAACCGTCAATACTTTCTTAATGCTATCATCCACCTCATACAATAAACATGAGATTATCGATCCATGAGGCAATAAACTAGATAATTGGAGTTAAAGGAATTATCGTTCAAACGCTATTGGTCGTAACCAATGTTCTTGTTCGTTGTTTTTTGGTGCACATACCTCCTCACACAATTCCGTGTACCTAATGTAGCTAAGGCTGTATACTATTTGTATCCAACAAAGCGTGTTCCAATAATGAGGAGGGCCCGATACGATCTCGGCCGCGCTGCGCCCGCGCCGATGAGAGTCACAGATATGCAGAATCCTCGCTTCTCGGCTCCTTTGTAACGTGGCCAGGGTAAACACTGCTTTGTTGCCGACGCTTCCCATTGTTTTTCTAGTCAAATAATTAATCTACCGATACCGAATGTTTCCAGTCTCCTACTACCTCGGCTACAGCTTAATAAACGGTTGTGATCGGCGCCATCAAAGAGGCCATAGTACAATTTATAGCCTTATAAAAAGACACGTGACTTCTCAAAAATGCGCTTTTTACAGCCGTGATTCTCAAGATGATTTTATGGCTACAAGCGGCTCTACTTATTAGCTTGTTACAATATTGCATATTAATTATTACCTATAATCTGCAAATTACAGCAAATTGTTACTTCGAAAACAAAAACAACTGTCGGATCCATCTCGTCATTCCATAATGTTGCTGTGTCGGGTTGGTAGGTTGTTAAAAATGAAAATTATTCTGCCAGCGCAAACTACGGTGATTACATATCAGGCGGGCCGAAGCCCGAGGGAAGCGCGTCTCTCTCGCTTATTGCCAGATGATTGAAGACACCGCCGCCTACGACGCAGTCCTTTCTGGCGCGAGAGCGAGACGCCGCCGAGTCCTGCCGCGAGAGCGAGCGGGACGGCGACAGCTCAGCATCTGATTAGCATCCCAATTACGGTGCGGGCGCGCAGTGGGATCGAATCTTCCTCCATAGTGCTGTACCATATTTTAAATAAATAGTTATCGATATAGTATGTCAATTTCGTGACTCTCGACAGTAAATATCAAAATGATATTATTTATTGTGAATCATTATTATACTGCCATAAGTGATACAAAAACGAGTTTGAAAGATAAACACTATGCAGGTTATTGAACAACTCAAAAATATGGCATGTAATAATATTTATACCACAATGCACCTCGGCCGCGGCGTGGTTGTCAATGTTATCTCTAACAACAATCACAGCTGGGTTATTGATCGATAATAAACGTTATAACGAGTGGCAGCCCTATTAACGAGAATGGCGGCGCGAGGCGGGGCGCGCTCGTGTACAGATTACATCGCCGGAGCAAGGTACATTTAAATAAACAAGGAATTATGAACCGACCCCAGATTACACACCTTCGTATTGACCGGACGGCCGGACGGTAACTAGAGAAAATTACATCGCCACCAATTATTTGTGAACACGTAGCGCAGCCGCGGGCACTCTCACTGAAATGCGGAAACTGCGCTACCTATTGAAATCTATCGAACGGAGATAATATCTTAATAACATGACGTGGGTGACGGGAAAACTGGAAGACTTTCTAATCCGCAACGCATGTACTTGCTAGGGAATACGTAATTAGGCATAGCAATTATGTGGATACTTCATACTTCAATAGCACAGCAAATATTTCGAAAGCGACTCACAATTTCAATAGCAAAAACCAACGGACAGCAAACACTAACACAAGGAATTCTCCATTTAATGTCATATCCGTGGTATTTCATATAAATGAAAATTAAATTACTGTTATTTTAGGAACAGAGAGCGTGGAGTTTAAAGCTTGCGGACAAAAGGTTTTGTGGTGGAGCCGTGTCCACAAAGCAAGCGCTTTCATGAATATTTTTAAAGCTCAGGAACACTTGCTTTACTGTATAATTAGAATGCATTCTTTGGTTATGTTATGTGTATTTGAAAGTGTATTAGAAATCAATTTATGTGGTTGTGAATGATCAACTAGACTTCTTTTAAGTTTAAGGCACCTTGACAAAAGCTCGAAAAGTTTTAGGGACTTTGTTGATTTGATCAAGGGTTCCTTTGCACCTTGTACTCTTTCGCTTCCAAATATGCAAGTCTTGCTTTAAAAGTTGATGGTGCGGCTCTGAACTTTTCCGCGTGAGAATTCAGTCGATAATATCACATTAAAAAGCGATTTATTGTTCCGGTATCATCCTGGATAAGACTTTCGGACATTATTGCATTGTGTAATATTGTGAAGGACTTTTTGCACATTACAGCTACAGAACATCGAAAAACCGTCATACTCTGAGTGAATGTGAACGAAACGGTGATAACGGAACGGATCGCGCTCAAGCTCACTCGCTCGGCATGAATACAAAACCAATTTGATGTTTCTCATTACACAGCCACCACAATATGCGGCCGGCTAACTAGTTCCGTGCCGAGCGATCTGTTATTATGTTAATAGGGCTAGTTTAGAGGCTCGAAGCCACGAAGACTTGGACCAACGTCCAACACTCACGTACTGCAAACAATTAAACCGGCCTCTTTCATGTGTCAATAAAACGCGATAACTGCTTGTAATTGATGCTATAACTGCGCAAGTTACGCACATTGTTATTGAGTAGAACAGTCCCGATCGACGCCATTGTAATTGCTGCCTAGGGCGCTTTGATACTAGGTCATTGAGTCCGTACGTGGGGCGAATTACACATGTCATGGAGAACTGGGGCTAGTTCTAATAATACTTTATGGCTGTGCAGTCGGCTTGATATACGTTTGTATTGAAGAGTCAATACTTCAGACTACAGTATTACATATCATATATTATGTGCTTTACATGAGTACCTTACTATAATTACAAAACGACTTTTGTTTTCGTCTGAACTCTATAATTTGAGCAATTAATATCGATCTTTGGAAACGAGATAGTAAAGTAAAAAAAAATTACAATTTTGAATGTAAAATGACCTTGCATCTAAAGTCGGCACCGTTATTAATGTCACCTATACCAGACTTTTAAGAAAGGGGTGGGCAGAAGCGTGCAAACACATCCGTTTCTGTGGCGTATATGACTAAAGATATCTTATAATTAATAATCTTACAAATTCCAATATCTTTTGATCTTATCCGAAGATTATATTATCATTATTTACGTAATTTGATACAGCACATGTAAACATGGAAAATTAGTTACTGGTTCTGTAATAACCAAAGAAATTTGAGTAGATAACATTAGGTAAGAGTAAAAAAATGAGAATGAAGAATTTGGCGATGAGATAAGGGACCAACATTGTAATTTTGTATGTACCACTGTGTTATGGCCTCGGGTATAGGGTATGTATGGCAGTGGCTGCTTTGAGATGATGAGAGTGTGGCATCTTTATTCCAGTACCTACTTGACTACCTACAAGAATCTTATTTAAAGAGAAGAAGAAGAAGAGAACTAGAAGCTAGTTTCTCAAGATGTATACCTTTATCGATAGTACTGTCAAATAATAATTAAGACTACGTTGTTATATATTAGGTACACAGTCATATATATCTCATTTAAAACTATCCCACCTATTTCTGTTACATTATTATGTATCAATATTTTCTCACTAAAATGTGTCTAGGATTAACATAAAAACATATTCAAAGAACGCCGACGTCAAATAAATCAGAAGGAATTATCATAACGAGTCGGTTTTGTAACAAAATGGTGGCTTTCTAAGAAATTAATAATGTCTGCTATAAAGTGTGATTTACAACGTCACGCGGTGTGTCTCGAGACAATCTTCCAAAGCTTCCTAATATCTGAAACGGTGACGACATACGAACGTTGATGTACTAATGATTTTATTTTGTGATGATTGGTTTATTTGAGTCTCAGTTTATTTTATTGAGTTGTTTGTTGTTCAGTGTTTTACGAATTTATTAAAGTAGGTTGGTTTGCCGTGATTAAACTATCTTATGAAATTGTGACGTAAATCTTTATCTAGATTTGGTAATCAAACAATCGATACAAAAGAATTATCTTATTGATTAATATCAGATACCTGGGAGTCTACCACCACCGTTGTGTAAGAGAGATGCCGCCGTTCTACAGTCTAATGCGCCGCGCCGTCCCACTTTTACAACTGAAAGATTTTTACTTTTAAAGTTGGTAGTAGGCCATATAGTGTTAATATTATTGATACGCCTCTAATTACATCACACTTGAATTAATTATACCTAGCTACTCGCTGTTAATTTGATAAATCATTTTAGACTGATTGATATTTAATTAAGAATGCTAAATGTATTTTTTTAGATAAGCGTTGTTTTAAACAGGTTTGTGAATAAGTCATTCTTTCTAAATTCAAAATGTAAATTCCTTTTTTATGAGCGTTGCATTTCAAACAAAAAGTGTCTAGAAAAAAGTATAACATGCATTTACTTTTTAAAATAATTTAAGAACTCCAAACTTTAAATAAAGAACATTCTTGACAAAATAATGGCGTCAACCTTACCGGAGTTACCGGAACGTAAACGCTCGCAAGGTGAGTGATTATAAGTTTAATAACCCTAAAGACGTCGCAAATTAGCACATTAAAGAGATAACTACTTTAAATTTCAAATTAATCGCAACATCTCATTATAACATTGAATAG
Source organism: Chrysodeixis includens (assembly GCA_941860345.1). Taxonomy (NCBI): domain Eukaryota; kingdom Metazoa; phylum Arthropoda; class Insecta; order Lepidoptera; family Noctuidae; genus Chrysodeixis; species Chrysodeixis includens. Next base: position 3,521,142 of record OW796107.1, on the reverse strand, counting down.
ACTCATTGCATTAAATATCTTGGCTTTGATACGAAGTAATTAAAATATAGTTGGGTGCCTTGTAAATGTAAAGAGGCTGGCAATACTTAGAAAGTAATTGAGAATTATTTTGAAAAGCTTACGATCTCATTAAAACTAGATCTTTTTATAAAATGTTGAAAAAGTTTATGGTAAATGTTGAAATGTTTATTCAACATTATGTATGGGTACCATATTTTTTGAAAGCCCATTCATGACTGAAGTACGCATTTTTCATGTAACTGATCGTGTTTACCCACTTGAATATTGAATACATCTAATGACGTTAAATATTTTACCCTACACTAAATTGAGTGCCTACTCAGGCCCCAGCCAGAACTAAAGTATTGTACCAATGTTCAATAGCACTTGAATGTCAACTTGTCAAAATGTCAGGCTCTTAATATTGAAACCGTTGGTATTTAAAACTATCTTCAAATTAACAAGCACGCGCTTAATTGGTCAAATTACAAACTGCCAAATAAAAAGAATATCCATCATTTATTTTTATGTGCCCATTTGTCTATAATGTCAAGTAAATTGATGTATGTTTTACAGGCATTAAAATAATTAATGAGGTTCAAAGTACCGCGAAACTTCAATTAAATAATTAAACGCCAAATATTTTTTAAATAATGTAATGGAATTAACGTAAAGTTAATAATGTTAACTAGCTGCAAATAAACTATTTAAAGAATCAGATTCTTAAATTATTAAGTGTTATGATTTCGAAAAATGTCTTCATTAGCGCATTGGTTTCGCGAGCAAGAACAAAACGCATTTCTGGAATAGCGGGAATATTCCCCGACGGGCATTTCTTTTTTAATTGGTTAAAATGAGACGGGCGTGTGTTATTTATACATTTACAATGTTAACAGGAACATATTTTAAATTAAATTAATGTTCCATAAGTGTATTTTTTTTTTCAGTAATACAGACGAGTATTGTCTACAGGTAGGTGAGTACTAATGATCTGTAGATAACTTCGCCCGCAAAAACTTAGCCGCACTTAATGTTTCTGGCAAGAAGTTGTATCGCCAATATTTCTCAGATACCAATCATCGGATCGCAACTGCGGTAAGGGTAGTTAAACCAATATTTATGTAGAAATGCAAGACAGCGAGTTTTTACTGCACAGCCATGTCGCTTCAGATTTACAAACTTTATCTTACAGCTTCATCTGACTTTCTTACAGCGAAATAAGATCCATTTTTGTGTGACATCGATAAGTTTGGATTGCAGACTGCAGAGGGCTAGTTTTTCTGCCTTCGTCAACAAAGTGTATTTTGTTACAACCACGTGAAGGTTTACAGCTTCGTCTTATTATTTTTTGTTGAAGACGACCATAATTCATTTCCTATGTAGTAAAAATGTCACTTAAATGACAACATTAATGGATAAATTATTTTTGGAAATTAGTCTCATTATGTATTGGGTAGTTTCACAAATATACAATTAAATTCAGAATTTGTTTGTGAAAGAATTTATAATCGTGTTTATTCAAACTGCCTTGTAGCTGTGAGTTATACAAACGGAGGTGCATTCAAACCGTACAGAGTTACGATGCACGCGATCCATGACCCGTGTTTCGTCGCTCTCGGCCGGCACCGTCTTCGCCTCCCGTGATTTATTGAACCTCGTTTATTTTATTTCCCAATTCGTTTTAGTTTACAACCTCGATGTTCCTCTATCGTTATTTTAGAAAACGTCTTACAAAGAACAACGGTGATTTATCCTAATGATGAGTGATCTTAAAAATAGAATGCCTATCGTAATAGTTATCGGACGTTGATTTATCTAGCCAAAATGTTTGGATAATCACGTAGGATAATGTTTATGAATTATGCCTGAAGTACAATAATGTAAATAATGGATATTCCTGCCTTAGATTATATTTAATTAATGTACGTTTTGTAACTATGAACGATGGAATATGCATGAGTATGTCTTAACAACTGATTTTGTAACGGCAGCATCTTTCAACTAAAGTGTACAATGAGTGAGTACCATTTGTTTCTACCCGTTTCAAAGCATGACTTATTACTGAGGAAACAATAAGTTTACACTCTACTAAGGAATTTGAACTCTGTTGACTCTATTCAAGTTTAAAGAGCTTTATGTAAGCTCCCCGGCTCTGACTACAAACAATGATAATAATTTCTGATTTTGTATTACAAAGCCAGAACATTGAAAGAGTCTGGGCTCCAGTGGCGAAGGGTGAATTTTCTTAAAAGGGAAGCCCGTCCAAAAATTGCATTGTTATCATGCAACGATAAACAACAAGTACGGATATGTTTTTTGTCTGGACATGTATTTTAGATGATGATTAATAAGAGCATTAAACCCTGTGTAGCTCTACTCACTACTAATATTATAAACACCCTGAAAATTTAAAAAAAAATAAGAGAAATACAGTAATAATTTATTATTTAAAACCTCTTTACAATCAAAATGCTACTATAAGTACAATAAATGAATATCTAACTGATAGACAATTTAAAATGTATACTATAAAATAAAATGCAACTAAATAATAGAATATTAAATATATAATAGTTGGTTGCCACATAAACATGGACTTAAGTGCATTATAATTAAAATATGAATATTTATATTGTTGTTAAGTTGCAAAACAACAATGTACAACACTTCTAAATTACTTATATATTATCATATTTAGAAGTTTGTAATGTTATAACAATAATACACAAATAGTATAAGTACATAAATATAGAAATTATAAACAATATTTTAAGCCTTCCCACATAATATGTAGTATGCTATGCTGTGCATATCTACTACTAACTTGTCCTACAGACAAGGTCCACATTTTGATTTATATTACCATGTGGAATGAAATAAGATATTGAGTATTGGATCTGAGAATAATAAGCAAGGGAAACAAAACATTTAATTTAATTTAAAACTTCCTGTGAGCCAATGATATTCTGTCGTAGAAAGAACTGTTAAAATGTTTGATCGTCATTTGTAATTAATTCAAATCATGTCAGGTCTTTTTCAAAACTCTACTTTGAAAAAGATTTTTCCTCAGTCAGCAAATAATCTGTTAGACAGCATTCTACATTCACTAATGCCGCTATATTATCGAATTTACTTAATAATAACAAAAATAACTACTTTCTAATAGATCTGCAAACTAAATCAACAATCTTAGTAATTCTGACTTACCTAAATATTTATTCGAATAGACGATAACCAAACAATAACACTGAACTGATGTAATTTTGTTTTTACTGCACAATCACTACACTGATCAATCACAAGTAATAATACTATTAGATTCTAAATTATGATACGAATACACCAAATCTAATGCAAATGAACCGGTGAAAATAACAAATAAAACTTTTATAATATTAGCGCGAACGTAAACGTCAGCTGTCATCTGTTCTGTTCAGTTGACGTACGAAGTTCATATTGCATCTCTTTCTGGCGTACGCATTTATTTTTTTTCTATCTTTGTCATAAGCCGAAAATCAACGGCTTCCCTAAGTCCTATTGGCCGCGGTTGTTCAATGTGTCAAACTACATAATGTGTCTCACTTTTACTCAATGGAGTAAAAGAGATCGCACTATGAAGTAGATGTGCGCGATTCCCAAATCGCGTCCCGGCTTACCTTTTCACCGGTAAAGCGAATCGTGGGTTTACTCAATAAAAGTTGTAGGCATTTATTGCATGCGTTTTGCTCAAAAAAAAAGTTTAGGCGTTTATTGTTATTTTCAAGCAAAGGCTATACACGTACATTATTATTTCGTAAATTATTATTATAATTATAGTTGATATTTTTAAATGATACTTAAATAAACAGAATCTTAGTATTTGTCATATTTCAAAAGGGAAGCCGGTAGGAATCGAGTTATATGGACCCTTCGCCACTGCTGGGCTCGTTTCTTTTGCACTTGGACAATATACGAAAGTCCATCTATGTACATTACCTGAACGTTTTTTTATTGTTGAAACCATTGAAATTTTTGTAAAGAATTGAATGCGTCGTAAACCCCAGGCGACAGATTAAGGGACATTATAACACGACAAGTGACAAAACATAATTGATTGTCGACGGAGTTGTCTGCCGGGATAGAATCATACAATGAGGACCGGTACCTGTCCAAAACGGGAAACTTACAAGAAATCCATTGTCCGCTGCTTGTTCAAAGGCGTCAATTGTTGCCAATTTTTTGTCAAACTAAATTGCTTGTTTTGTACATTCGCAATACAGGTTTACACGAAGGTCCCAAATAGGACGGTAATAAATAGAAGATACAAGTTAAATGTTTATGGTTAAGTATAACTTTATGACAGAAAAAACACTTACCAAACTGATGCAGCAAGGCCAAAGTAATACAGCAGGAGGAAAACGACAGCACAATTAGGGTTTGCCAATCCATCATGAGCCAGCAGCATCCTAGTGGGCGAGGTGGAGTCCTTGGCACAGCCGGCGGCGGCCCTCCCTGCTGCAGCGCGAACGCCCCAGCCCGCGGCGGCCGCGCACCGGCACAGCGCCACCAGCACCAGCGCGCGCTCGCCCGCGCCGCCGCGCTCGCCGCACGCCAGCTGCGCGCCCACCGCTGCCAGCGTGCAGGCGAAGCTCAGCGCAGCCCATGTCGCCAGCCACACTTCTGAAGCTTTACGCTCACTACCGTCCCAGAGCACCTCAGCGTCACAGAACTGTGCGCAGCGAGCCGACCCTCTCACCCACACCCAGTTGTTAGGTTTTATGAGCTTGCGACATGCTCCTCTTCCACCTGCATTCCCAACATCTAAAGGAACTGTCCCCATAGGCGGAGCGCGTTCCCCTGGGCCTTCCATGCACATATGTTCGTGGTTATTCTCAGCTGGGAATAAGGAACAATCTAATTCAGGAGGCCAAAGGAACCCAAAGCCGTGTAGCACAGGGTAACATCTGGCGTGAACACTCTCGCACAGTCCTCTGCAGGGCCCTATCGGTAGCGCGACTTTGTCGGTGCACATCGGCACGTACACGGAGCAGAGGAACAGGTGCAGCTGGGAGGAGCAGCCGTACTGCACCAGTGGGCTGAACGTCTGCAGCGTCACGTCGGCGTCCGCTTGCAGGGTATGCCGGGCCAGGTTGGGCATTCCGGTCTGGTTGTATCCAATGTTCTTACACATAGCCACTTTGATAGGTTCACATGTCCGCACGGAGGCCTCGGCGGCGACTCCGCTCACTAAGGTCACGATAAAAACAACAAGCACGATGCACTTCATGTTCAGAGACGATATATCCGGCGCGTCAAATAAAAGATCTCATTGTAGTCGTGAATGTTTACGCGCGAGCGCCGCGAACGCGCGATCAGCGTGCGTGCGTCCCGAGTCGCGTCTCAAGACGGTTTATGTGTGGACGGGCGACGGCCGCGAGCCGGCGGGGGGAGCACCATAACAAAAAAAGGTCCGCAGGTATGCGCTACACTGTAGCGGCGGGAAAGGGAGTGAAATGGGCTCAGCCGGAGCCGCGTGCGGGACTACTGCCGGACTGCCGGCCGCGGTCCGGCGGGCCGGGGCCTTCGCGCGAGCAACTGGCCGCATGTCGCTTATCACCGCCGCACGTTATCACGGAGGGTAGATTCCGACTCGTGATGCGGTTTCATTTATCCAGTATCGATTTTTCGATAACAATGATATCGCAGCTGATATGTGATTAAATTAGACACTTATACGAGTTTTCGGTTAAAAATATTTATAAGAAATGTAAACAACTGCCGTTTCAGCATTCCGTGCACTTTCTTTATCGCCAATTTTTGTTTTTATCATTACACGGTTGGTATTTATTTTTTCATTTTGTTTTTATTTACTTTTTGCTGAATAGCACAAAAAGAACATCCGTCGTTAAATACGCTTCAATATATAACTGATAACCATATAGGTTATCTGAACGATTTTGATCATGTATCGATAGCTAAATTGATTTGTAAAACAAAGTTGACTACCTACCGTTCATATTTATCAGGTATGTTTCTTACTCAGCCCTAATCGTTCCCACCATTTCAAATTCAAATACCGATAAAATTTTGAAATAAATTTATTGTACATAATTTACTACATTGTATTTAAGCATTACTGTATAATTTCTTTATGAAACATAAATAGGTATAATGGTGAACATTATTAGTAATACAAAAATTGGACCAAAATGTAGATCAGTGGGGTTGTAAAGCGTTCGATAGACGTTTCTCTGCGAAGAAATCAAAATATTTACACTGCGATGAGGCTGCGATCTATCCGAGGAGCATATACTTAAAGTTACGACTAAAATGAAAGATAAATACTTTTACAATAATCTTATTATAATACAAGTTTTATTTTAACACGTATTCAGTTGCTAATATTGTAATCTGATAGTTTATAACATCTGCGAGCGAGCCCGTGGCTCTTACATCTTGACATTTTTACATTCGCTAAGCTAATGTATAATACAACATTCACAAAATTTTAACAAATACACCCTCCGTCTGATGGAATTTTACACTTAAAACGATGACAAAGCAAATTATAATAAGGAATGCTAATCAAGCAACACTAGCGCCACCCTGCAGTAACATTTTTGATTTAAAACTAATTCCTAATATTGTACAAACGTATACTATGAAATTATAAATGCCACGGTACGAATACAACAAAGGTGTCAATTTGGAACACTACGAATCTTATAGACTCACAAGTATTTGGCCTTTTGTGACGAGATTTATTTATCCATTTTATTACAACAAAATATCGTCAACGGATGCGATCATTACCTTAAGTCTTATTATATTAGCCTTTTGCCGATTTAGATTTTCTAAAACATAATTATATTATAGAAAGCCCCCCATTGGTGTTTGTGAGGCCCAAGGGAGGGGGAAGTCTTTAGAAAACCTTTATCTGTCCGTATATACTAGATTTGAATAAATTTACGAAAAAATCCAAGTAATTGACGATCCGTTCTGATATTAAACCGGTAAACATGAATGGAAGTTCTAAATGAGTAAGCAAGCACAACCACTGGATAATACAATGCCATATCATTATTTATAATAAAATAGAAAACTACAATTAGTGACAATTTAAATCAATTCATATAAAAAACATATTTTTGGTACTTGCAAATTGACTTGAATATTAATCAGAAGTTTAGAGACTATCGATACAAAAATGGTTTTATTCAAAATCTACAGATGAGTGAAGACAGCTCTGTTTTGGCGGTTCCTTACCTCTCTATAAAATCCTTTACAATCTCTCGGCCTAGCTATGAAAGCCCAAAAACTCCTGCCCTAACAATGTCTAACACTAATAAGTCTTCAACACTGCTAACTTTGGAAATGTACTGGAGTGACGTCGTTTACAAATTTTATTATATACAATATAAATAAACTACATGAATATAAAACAATATAATGTGACCGAATAGTAGTAAATGCTACTGAGACTACGCGAGTTAGTAACGAACGATAAATACTGTGGTTCTGTAGTAGATAATAATGGTGCTCATCATTATATTCTCAAAATAGCCTCTAGAAATAAAATGTAAATGGACCCTTATGCTCGAAAAATGTAAAGGCACAAAAAATATACGACGCAACGCTAAAGCTAACGACAAATATTCTGTAAAAAGTACGTCGACACCTGCCTCAGAGCCAAGCTGCTAAGCGGAAGCCAAGGTCCGGAGACGGGCCGAGGCCGATAGGGTCTGCGACGTCGGGGGAGGTACAGCGAGGGTCGAATCGAAAATCCACCTGGACATTGAAACAATGAGTCTCACCGAATATATGATAACAATACTACATAATAAACGATTCACATCTGATGAGATTACATAGAGCATATCTAGAGCGTGTGCGCGGCGGCGTCGAGGCGCAGGCGCAGCGCCTCGCGGTCGCGCGTGACGTCAGCGAGCTCCGCGCACAGCGCGCGGCACACGCGGTGCAGCACGGCGTTCTGCTCCTGCAGCGCCTTCACCGACGGCTCGGGCGAGCTCGCGTCGCGCGGCTTGCGGTACACCTCGAACGCGCCGTGCATCTTGGGCGCGTCCTCGCGCGCGTACCCGAACCCCTCCGTGTCGTACTCGCGCGGCGCGAACGCGTCCGGCGGGAAGGCCGGCTCGCCCTCCGAGCGCTGCGCGGGCAGGCGGCGCGGCTCGGCGCCCGGCGAGGCGCGCGGCGGGGGCGCGGGCGGGGGCGCGGGCGCGCCCTTCAGGCGGTTGAGGTCGAGCGAGCTGGAGCGCGCGTGGTTGCGCAGCGGGCGCGGCGGCGGCGGCGGCGGGGGCTCCTTCTTGGGCGCGTACTGCGGCGCGGGCTGCAGCGAGGCGGGCCCGTCCTCCGGCGCGGGCGGCGCGTCGCGCGCGGGCGGCGGCGGCAGCACGCCCGCAGGCTTCACGGGCTTGCGCGGCTGCGGCCGCTGGATGGACTTGATCTCCGCGCCGTTGGGCGGCGGCTCGGCGGGCGGCTGGGAGTGCAGCCGCTTGGGGCTGGCCAGCTCGAAGGCGGCGGCGAAGTCGTCGCGGCGCGGGGAGGTGCTGGCGCGCGTGTCGCCCTCGCCGTGCGCGGGCAGGGCGCTGGCGTCCGGCGTCACGCGCACGGCCACCGGGTGGAAGATCTTCGGGTCGCGCTCCACCGCCGACTTGTGGAAGTCGAAGTTCACGGGCTTGGGGCCCGGGCTCGACACGCTCGACGTCGGCGAGTCTACAAACTTAGTCCATTCCTTGTTGTTTACTTGGGCTTCAGTTTTCGGCGGGGTCAGCGAGGGTTGTCGCTCTTCAGGTTTTTTGGTCGTCTTGGTAGCATCGTAGGGGTCGTGCGTTTCGGGTTTGGGTGCGAAGTTGAAGTCTGCGGAGGTCCCGGAACTGAACATGTCAGCGCCCAGGTCCACCAGGTCGGTGGTGACGGCTTGCTTGGAGTATCGCGAGTCCACGCGCGGCACGAGGCAGGCGGGCAGCGCGTCCGGTACGGGGATGTTGTTCCGCCTCAGCACGATCAGGTGCATTGCTATGCTGAACTCCTCCAGTGTTAGCATTCCATCCTTGTTTATGTCGGAGAGCTGCCAGATTTTTCGAAGATCAGGCACTGGCAAGTGCGATTTTTCGAAAAATAACCTGAGAAAACAAAGCTCATTGTTAGAAACATCCTTAGATACCGACTATATATAGAAATACATATGCTGTATGTATTAGCGAGTACTACCTAGCAGTCTGTCCGGACAGCATGCCGCGCTCGGGCCGCAGCTGCGCGAACTGCGCGGCGTAGTGTCTGGCCTGCGCGTCGCTGATGGCCCACATGTCGTCGCCCGCCTCGCCCTCCTCCTCTGATGAATGGCGGTCTGATGACTCCTCCTCTGTGCCTGAAGAGTAAAACAATATATTTAATTTTTACCACCAAAAAATAAAATTAAAACACTATTTGGCTTGTTTCAAATTGCTGTCAGCCGATCTAAAAGGGACACGGCAAAATTATTTATTATTAGTAAAGTCAATATTTTTCGATATGTATTGTATTCTATAACTACCTAGCAGATGAACCTATAAACTAGTTAATTCAATAAAAAATAGGCCATTAAAAAAATCCTAATAAGCACAATTAACGCCAATTTAAATGCTAACCAGGAATACTCTACCCATTTAGTGATATTAACACCGTACTCGTATACATTTCGTGTTAATTACTAGGCTATTCTGTACAAAACATTGTTCTTAAGAACTAGGTTCAATACAAATTATGTAAAAAATGTAATCAGTGAATTCTACCTTAACACGAAATCAGCGGAATTTAAATCACTATAGATTAGTCTTGGAGTAAGTGAAAAAAGTCAAAATATAATTTTAATAACAAGCCGGAATTCAACCACCATTCTAAGCTTATCAGTATTTCAGGACAAGAGACACCGCTTTATACCGTGTGCAATTTTTCCTTTCCAAAATTACAACACTTTAAGAAGTGGTTGAAGCTGCCCTGAACTCTCAAAACAAGAAAATATAAAGACTATTTTACGATTTTACAGCTTATTTTTTTTTCTTAGATCACAAACAAACATAGTACAATAAAATTTTCTGAGACCAGTACTCAGAAATGTTATATGTTATATGATAAGTTAAAAGAAATAAACGGATTATTTACCTAGTAGCCTAGTGTGTTCCTCGCCAGTGTTTGCGGGCCACACGCCGCGGCCGGTGGCGCTGTGCTCCCACACCGGGTGCACACGCTCCGCCACGCTGTTCGTGGGCGTGGGGCTCTCGCTAGCCGTACTCCATGGTGAGCCTGTCTTGCCTCTCCGCTGAAAAGAATACCGACTAATGTTAGATAAATAAATATTCCACGACTTTCACGCAATGCCATCTAGTTTCAAACTAAACAGAGCTTGTATTATGAGTACTAGACTGATTAACATACTAGACCCAGAATGAATGATCGTGCTCATCACACAAACATTTGTCCTGGGTGGAAACCAAACCCACAAAAACTTCTAGTGTAGCAGGGCCACTAGCCACTAGACCAACAGGTTAAATTGTTTGGTTATAATAATAATATTCTTGGGACAATATCCACACACGGCCATCTAATCCCAAACTATGAGTACTAGACAACTGATGAACATACTTATATACTTCTTAATACATACATATTATAGATAAATTACATCCAGACATAACAAATGATCGAGCTTGTCATACAAACATTTGTCCTCGGTAGGAAATGAACCCACAACCTCTGGTATAGTAGTAAGGGCCACTAGCCACTAGACTAATAGTTATATAAAGAAGGTTTTAAGTGACTGTTTCTGCTGGAATCCGAGGAAGATCTGTTCATGAGGCATTAGCTCTTAAAGTAAGACCGTTAGAGAAGGAAGGAGGAAGCTTGCTTGCTTTCAACGAAGCAAAACGCGGCTTTATCTCGCGTAATATATCGTTTCCTTGCACTACTGCATCAGCCACAATTTAGCAAATAGTAGTAGGCCGTCTGAATCAAACTCATTTAGGATAATCGTGTTTAATTTTTTCAATTATCTGCATGTTTAACCTAATGTTCCTCATCATCATATGTATATCAGAAGCGCTAGCAAAAATATATTAATTAACTTCAAAAGCATAATTATATATTTTCAAATACATTGTCCAAGACATTTTACAAAACATTTTCCTAACAACTTCTAGGTACTTCCTTTATGTTCTAGGTATAGTAGACTAAAACTGTTTCCATTAAAACCAATCAATAGAATGAATCAACAATTGAAAGAACAAGTCACAGTCAACACAATAAATAGACCCATTAAACGAACACAAACTTCTATATAGTATACACCTATAGTATGTACCTATACTTTATATATGTGCCTATATGTATACAGGGTGACTTCGAAGTCGTGGGCAATATTTTAAACTAAGACACTATTAATGACACTAATTGCGTTAGGGCTACTTCTACGCAAAAAAAAAGTAAGTAGTACCGCGTTTAAATATTTTGATACTTTAGATCATTGGAATTGCCTGATTAGTTTTGTTTTTCTTTTTTTTCAATCGTAGAATGTTTCTTATTATTTAAGTATAAATTACATTTTTTATAACTAGGTTATTATTTTTTTTTGGGTAAAAATAGCCCTAACGCAATTAGTATCGTTAATAGTGTCTTAGTTTAAAATATTGCCCACGACTTCGAAGTCACCCTGTATATAAGAACACCTGCAAATACGGCAAGGTCAAGTACTCAATAAAACTGTAGCAATGTGTCATCAATACCCGCCATCTTTTGAGCGTTTAATTAACAAACAATGTTACATATTAATTTTGTTTACAATAACAGTAATTTATGGAATATGTAATAGTGCTTTGAGTAATCTTATGCTTTTTAATTCTAAACTATTCATAGATGTTATAGGAATTATGTGTCTGGGTAGACTCGGTAATAAAAATGTCGCCTAAATAGATCCAAACAAATGTTTTTTTTTATGATCGGCCTAAATGACAGTGTAATAGTCATTTGAAGTATGTATTATCAGACCTTTAAATAATTATGTAATAACAACATCATAATAATTTTCAATGCACTGATATACACCAAATGAGATGTTGATCTACATTATACATTATAATACATCATTATTTATTTCAGGCATGAAGGCCCATATAAATACATACAATACTATACCTACTAAAATTATGCTTATACAACGTTGATAAAAGCGAGAGGCATTAAATGAAACCACATATTCTGTATATCATTATAAGGCTACACAACAAAAATCAAATCAATGTAAGCAATATTTTTATAATAACTTTCGTGAGGATGATTCATACTTAAAACGTTATAACGGTTTACTCACGCGTATTTATCGGGATAGCCCGACTAGTTTCGGACCCAACCGGAGCCAACTAGATAACTATGCCTATAAAACTTAGTCACCTAATCAGGAAGATACAGCATGTTCAAACTAAAAAAAAACTAAAAAAATATCCTGTGACTAAACTATTGCTTACATTGATTTGATTTTTGTTGTGTAGCCTTATAATGATATACAGAATATGTGGTTTCATTTAATGCCTCTCGCTTTTATCAACATTGTATACTTTGAAAGTAGGTAAAGGGATTTGCTATGACAATTATAGTAAAACGATTTTCCTATGTAGGTAATCAACAATAATTTTACTATTGAATTAAATAAGTCAACAATCATACATTACACTATTATTATTGTAATAGTACCCTTTCCGTTCTAATAGATGTTTTAAATATTTGTGAATCATGTTAGAATAAAATGGGTAAATAATATACTTGTAAACAAGTGAATAAAATACATGGATTTTCGCACCCTTTTTTGTTTTAGCGGAGGAATCCTCATGGACACCCACCTCCTCGGGAGAGGTAGTGGGTTGTGTCGGACTCTTTCTGACTACCTGAATTGCCGTGAAATGTCTCCCGCATTTGGTCGGTGCGTGGCAATTCATAGCAATTCATCACGCACCGACCGCGACATCGGTTTTCCCCTAGTATGATGGGGAAATTCATTAACAATATTGACTGTTACATAGATTTAAATAAATTTCCTTGGATAAGGATAATATAATAAAAGTATTGCTCTTAGTTTTTTCCAATATTTTTAAATGCTATACAGGTATTTTCGACTCGTCTCAGCTTCGCAAGGGTGCGAGGCTGATGTAGTATTTGAAGGATCTAAGCGTATATAGGGTCACAATGCCGTGACTTTCACATCAAAGTTGTTTAGTTACCCGATTGGGTTAGCCGAATTATTTTAATGCCTTTTCTGCATGTATTATAGTAATGTTGTTGTATATTATGTATCAACAATTTACAATAAAATTAATTTTATAGAGAGTGGAATATGACAAATAAGTTGTAATTCGCCAGCAGTTATTAATAAATTAAAACCACAAATCATTGCACAAGGATATTGGTGGTTAACTCTAAAGTCAGTAAATTATGTATCAGTGATTATTTAATGGATACTATAGATACTAATAGGAACTGCGGTTTTTTACTTTTTACACTCCTTATTAAACTTGAGTAAATTTGTTAATTCCTTGCTTTTACAGTTACTAGCAACACAACCCAGTTTGGCACGGGTGAAATACTGATGTATTACACATATAGCCCTTCTTTAATAATCACCCTATGTATTTTTAAACTGCTTTAAAATCTGTTGCATGGTTTTAAAGATTTACGTGTACATACAGCGAAAGCAACTTAGTTTTATACTATATAGTGATGCCAAATTCACTGGGATAGGGACTAAATAAATTGGCACTACCCAAAATGGATATACTTTCCCTATCATCATGCCCCTGCCCTTATCCCAATTTTTATTTGAGGTCGGCGCAACACGTCCTCTAGACATGTTGCTTAAAGTTTTGGCTATGGTTTTATAGTCGGCCGCCTGCCTGACACTAACCCTCTTTGGGAATGCGATTGTTGGTTGTTTACCCGCCACCATTCGGGTGACCCAAGGTGGTTGGTACAGGGCACTGGGTCTTAAGGTCCATTAGTCGCCTTTTACGACACCCAGTGGAGGATATGGGGTGGTGCTATTCTTTATATCCGGACACCACAAAGATATACTTTCCCTAATCTTAGTATTTTTTTGTATTATTATGAAATAAGGAAATATGTCAAATTATTAGGTTCACATTTAATATCTTTGAGATTAGATTAACATTCATATAAAACAAGAATTACCTACTCTAAATATAATATTAGTTATTTTATTGTCACCAAATTAGAAGTGTCTACCACAATGACATCGGGAGACACTATACAAGCATTGTTTTCTTCGTCTGACAAGATGTTTAAGCTTGTATATACATATTGTTGTATTAATTTATATATCTGAAGTAAATAAGTGACATTAATAGTAACAGCAACATAGCAAGCTTAGTATTCTGCATAAAGTAACATTGTACCGTTATCTGAACCTGAGTTCTGTTCAAAGCCGGCTATTAACCTGAAGATAAGGATGTCACAAAAATACTATTATCTTGTTGTTAAGACGGACTGTCAATCAAAACCTTTTTATTTAAACATCTATATGTAAGAGTTATTTACAAGGGAGTTTAATTATATTTGAACTTATGGGAGTTCTACATAGTATAATCTGTACATTTTTAGATATAAATAAAATTGAAGTGTCAGTTTGAAATATAGAAATAACAGTTAATAATATTGAAACATGAATATATACATAATATGGTACATACACCAAAATAATATTTTTGTCCGTCTGTCTATTTGTTTCAGATAATCTCTGAAATAGCTGGATAGATTTTGAGGGGACTTTAATTGGCAGATAGCTGATGTAATAAGGAGCAACAAAGCATATTAATTTTGTTAAATCTTTGCAGATGAAGTAATATAAAATAAAATAATATTGAATAAAACAATGATCATACAATTCTAATTCAGACTCACATGGAAATTTTTGCCTCAAAAATGCAGTGAGTACTTTATGTTATTCTTATAACATAACACTAATCTAGTGATCTAAATTTTACCTCTAATAATTTGTTTGTATCAGTTATTTGGTCCTACAATGCTTGCTGGCAGCAAATACCATCATAAAATGAATACTAAAATATCCTATTTATATATGCAAGACAGTGGAAATCTCACAACTATTTGTGTCATTTAATAAACAAGTTCAAATGTTCATGAAATTAGTTCACTATTGTAATCATTAATTCACAGATCATGTATTAAGAATTGCAATACATAATTACAGTTTTCAATAAAAAATTCTACTCAATTCTAGTAGGCTCAGACTTTAGATATTAAAAATTCACTTAGTCTTATAGAAATTATAACAATAAACTCACCCCATGGGAGCCTGATCGCTGTGACATTGTTTCCGATTCAATTTCTGAGTCTGTACTTAATCCTTCAGTCGTGTCGTGGGACAGCGCCTGCGGGACGTCGCTGTCCGACAGATTGGACGACAGTCTTATAGGCTCATATGCACCGAGGGTACCACCAAAATTCCTTTCCCGTTTACTCAAGTGATGTTGATGCTCATGTGGTGAACTCGACAATTGTATCAAGTCAGCATTCGCTTCAGAATTTAACGCCCATGTAAACCTCGGCAGAGGCAAGTCCACAGGCGTAGACAGAAGCTCAGGTTTTAAGGTCATGTTTGTTTGATGGGCTGCTATTAGTTTCAGGGCTGAGTAAAACTGTTTTCTATTCATATGACTTAGAGCTGCACAGTTATTAGGAGCAACGCTTATATCCATGATCTGTAACATATAATTAGTGCTCATAATCACTCATTCACAAATATGTTATCATACGTCTCACCTATACTATTTATACCTGTTTTAGGACATCATTATGTACATTTGACGATCTAAACAGTTCTGTTGCTTTTAAAATCGGTATTTTCCCATTGGATTCCTCGTCACAACATAAAAACAAATCACCGAAATATCTCATTTCGGTTTCTGTCAAATTGAGATCCTCCATTATAGTAATTAAATGACAATATTATGGACTTCTACACGGTATTTTTAGTTTATAATTAAATAGGCAACATAAACAACCATTATCTATTAATGTACACCATATTCATTGATAAATAGACGGATTCGAAACTTGTACATCACAAAATTTACACGAAGCAAATCAAATGTCACTGACAGACAGCTGCCTGATGCGGCCATTAAAATATTTAGAGCACTACGTTCGTTCAGAAACTAATTTTGAAGTACTCAGTATTGATTTCAATCCTAAAAAAATATTATGTTGATTATTTTATTGAAGGGTAAAACCTGGATTGTATATTAAAACTGTTTTTTTCTTAGTTCCGACACAAGAATGCTATTTATGCCAGGGACGGGGCTGTTTGACATTTTATTACTAGTACTCTATGTTGCATTGCACAACATCCAAGAGAATATCTTATTTTCTTAAATCTTTTACTTCATTTGTTAGTTTACCTGAACTACACTGCTTTAAAGTTCTTATTACATCGATTTACTTACCTATGACTTGTACGACTATACGTAAATCTGCATTTGCCGGCAAATACTTATGATAAGGTAAACACACAACTACAAACAGAAGCCAACTATAATATTAAACAATTTCTCATTTTATTGTTTCATTTAAAACTATATCCTAGTATAAACAACCTTCATTCCAAAAAATATAAAACTTAAGTACAGTAAGTACATAATTAATATCGGAAAGCTGGTAGATGGATGGATGATTATTTATCCAGAACCTAGTTCGCAGTTGGCATCTTTTGGCAAAATATTCTCGTAGGGCAATGGAAATTTTAATTTTGTCAATACTCGAACGGCTCATTGCCACTGCGAGAAATGTTAAACTATCGCAGTGACAATGAACAGGTTAGATAAACGTGAACATAATGGGCGTGGCCATGTTTTAAAGTGCTCTGCAAGTTTCTCTTAATTAATGTAACCCATTAATTAAAAAAAAATGGTTGTCATTTTGAATAAATAATAAAACAATAATGTTTTTTAGTGTTTAATTTGATTCTGATATCGTTAGCAATATACAGAACTGTGATAATTTATACATTCAATTAGGTAACCACTATCAAAGTAGTCGAATAATTTAGATTTGACTGCTATACTTAAGCTTAAATAATAAAAGCCGACAGTGTCGACTAAATCATATTCATATAACATTCATAACAACATTTATCTCTACAGTGCTATCAAACATTTAATCCTTGGTCTGGATGTACTTGATGAGATCGATGACGCGGTTGGAGTAGCCGAACTCGTTGTCGTACCAGCTGATGAGCTTGACGAAGTTGTCGTTGAGAGAGATACCAGCGGCAGCGTCGAAGATTGAAGAGTGGCAGTCACCGATAAAGTCTGAGGATACGACCTGCTCCTCGGTGTAGTCAAGGATTCCCTTGAGAGGGCCGGCGGCGGCCTCCTTGACCTTTTGTTTGATGGCGTCATAGCTGGCGGGCTTGGCTAGGCGGACAGTGAGGTCCACGACGGACACGTTGGCGACGGGCACACGGAAAGCCATACCGGTCAGTTTTCCGTTCAAAGCGGGAATGACTTTGCCGACGGCCTTAGCGGCACCAGTAGCGGCGGGAATGATATTCTGTTGGGCACCACGGCCATCACGCCACAGCTTTCCGGAAGGTCCGTCGACGGTCTTCTGGGTGGCGGTGGTGGCGTGCACGGTGGTCATCAAACCTTCAACAATCTCGAAGTTGTCGTGGATGACTTTAGCGAGAGGTGCAAGGCAGTTGGTTGTGCAAGATGCGTTGGAGATGACCTTGTAAGAGGGGTCGTAGGCTTCAAGGTTGACTCCAACGACGAACATGGGTGCGTCGGCGCTGGGGGCAGAGATGATGACTTTCTTGGCACCACCCTCCAAGTGAGCAGAGGCCTTCTCTGTGGTTGT
Source organism: Chrysodeixis includens (assembly GCA_941860345.1). NCBI lineage: Eukaryota > Metazoa > Arthropoda > Insecta > Lepidoptera > Noctuidae > Chrysodeixis > Chrysodeixis includens. Next base: position 3,503,229 of record OW796107.1, on the reverse strand, counting down.
GAACACACCAGTGGATTCTACGATGTATTCAGCGCCGGCCTTGCCCCATGGGATGGCCTTAGGGTCCCTCTCGCAGTAGACTGCGATTTTGTTGCCGTTTACGACGAGGAATCCATCCTTAATCTCAACGGTGCCCTTGAAGCGTCCGTGGGTTGAGTCGTACTTGAAGAGGTAGACCATGTAGTCAAGGCCGATGAAGGGGTCGTTGATAGCGACGACCTGAGCTCCCTTCTCGACGGCGGCACGGAGCACCAGGCGACCAATGCGGCCGAAACCGTTGATTCCGATTTTGGACATGGCTGTAAAAGAAAAATAAGAATCTATTAACTAGGAGAAAATTAAGAGTGTATTTTACTAATGTATATGATTAATGGTGATGCGTTTAAATTATACACATGCGCCAGGAAATCGACACCGTCTGTGACTGGGAAACTCTGGCATCCTGTGCATGAAAAGGTCATTCATTATGACTTCGTAAGGTTATTTATAAATATATTAAGATAACGCGACAAAGTAGTTGTTAATTTAGCACATAGGTTCAACAAATGTTTTGTGGTAAAGTTTGCAAAAATATCTTTGAATGCCATTATTTTATAAAGGCTTATAATAATATATTAGCTTAAATATTATTTGATTAAGTCGAAGCCATTAGATAAACTAAAAAAACACGGCGAATTTAAGATTTTATATCTCAAACCAGTATTTTTGAATTTACATAAGTTCACCAGTCTATAAATACTGGTATTTTAAACAACGCACATAAAAATTTTAAATATCCTTTTAAGATGTAATTTTTCTATATTATAAAATAAATGTTATCAAATAGGTATTTAACTTTTAACGTGAAATCGAAATCAGATAAAATGAGGTAATACTATTTCGCTATCCATGAATCACGATGTAATCAGATAAGTAGATAGAAGGAAGTCCTATATTAGAGACAATACTGTACAATACGAGTAATAAAAAAGTTGCGTTCACTATATTTCAACTAAAAAGGGTTGTCTGCATTATACGTAGAAAAAAACTGTTTGCGTTTCCGACCCTACTGATCCAGTAGGTACATTTCAAGGTCACCCATGAATGACAAAATGGGAATAATCAACTCGTAAGTTTGTTTTTATTTCGCACTGATATACCTACACGCTTGAAAATCAGAAATGTTACATTTTTCTGAATTAGTAAAATTGATTTACAAAAGCAGACAATGCAGTATAATATTGCAGTATGGTATGCAAATGCATGTACGAAATGGTAACTAACATGGCTGTTAACACGTAGGTCAGTTACCCAAAGTATAAATAGCGAATCGCGGAAGTCGGCGATTTATCTGTGCCAACTGCAATGACCTATACAATACATTACGTAGCATTTGTTTGATGAATCGTAATCGAGATCACTTTGCAAATTGTTAGAGGAGGAAGATGACACCGGCCGGTATGGAGGTCGCGTAGAGGTCACTCACAAGTGCCGCATAAAACTTACGAAATCAAAACTATAAACTATCTAACACAAACACAAATAAAAACCCACCTAATCCCTAGTCAAACGCAACAAAATTCTTACTAGAAACTCTTAAAGATTTGATTAAATATTACAACAAACGGATTAATGAGACATCGCTACGTGGTATGAAGTAAATGCTAATAATTATGCAATATACTTCAAATTAATGAAGTACCGCCGGTAAAACAATGGAATTCGAAATTAATGAACATGTAATTGTTTATTAACACTCACCGGAATAAATTTATGTAGAAACAAGTAGATAAATAACTCCACGTACGTTCTCCACGAGATGGAGTTTTAAAATGTCAGCTGAAGGACAAGGCGCAAGCTTGTAATAATAGACAACTTCCAGAAGATCAATGAATCACAGACCATTCAGAATAAGCAGACACGTTATCCGATTTTACAAAAAGTGAGTATTTGTGAAATCTAACAAAAGTTTCTTTTTTATACTGTGACTAAACTAAGGAATACAAAAATACAAAATGTAAGTCAATATTTGTGAAATTATAATATCATCTAGTATTCTAGAAGTTTTAACGATTTTATTTCGTGCGTTTCGTCAGACATTAAAATCTGTGAGATACAACTTGACAATTGTTATAACCCTATCTTCCACTAAACACAAATGTTTAGTATTGCACACAAGTAACTACAGCGGTTTTTTTGGAGTAAAACATTCCATTTTGTTGATTTTTGTAGCATCCATTCCCATCTTGTTAGTTTTTTACCTACGAATCGCTTCTGCTTCATATTTCACGTTCTTACTCTAAGGTCGTTCTATAAATTACTGCGATAGTCTATGACCTGTAGTGATTGCGCTCTGATAAATCGAAAAGCGTATTACCGGTTTTTTGTAAATAAGGTTTAATATAAAATTTTGTTATAAAAACTGCTTGATTGCTGTACATTTTGTGTAAATTACATACTATTCTATCAAAATCTGAAGTGAGGATATGTAAATGACATCTTGTTGACGCGGGTAATTCAAAATGTCAATTCGTATCGACAAATAAATATTTTAAATACATTCAAAATCTATTAAATGGTTCAGTCTAAGCATATCGGGAATGGTTATAAAAGTGGGCATAAATGGTTTCGGCCGTATCGGCAGAGTTATTTTCAGAACGTGTCTCCAACATCCTGACATTGAGGTATCCATAAAAAAACGTGATTAAGACCAATCAAAATCAAATCAATCAACATTAGAAATGTTTCTACGGAAATTAAAATCGTTTCTAATTAAATTACTAATTTTAGAATAGCATTGTCAATTTTCATTACGTATGAAGTATTATGAGCACAGCTGAGAATAAATTCAGCCACCGAACCTATCAGAAAGATTTAATCCAGTAAATTTTCTTTAGAACCTACTTATTTAAGTCTGCTGTTAGCGGCTTATTGTCAAAATTATTACCTACCTATGGATAACCATTTTCAAATACCGAAATATTAGCCAAAAAATCTCAATAAATGCTACTTTTATACCAAGAGGTCTTTGACAAGAATTGATACAGTTACAGGTTGATACAGATATTATTATTAAAACGAGTAAATTATAAAACAGACATTCACATCGTCTATCGTATGTCCTCTACCACAGTACATGTGCCCCTCAAATGACTTTACCTGATCAATGTTTACTGTTTATTTATTACCAGTTATCTGCGATTAACGACCCGGCGATCGACATCGAGTACATCTGCTATTTGATAAAGTTCGATTCCACCCACGGAAAATTCAAAGGGATTATCTCGCACACAGAAAATGAAATTAAAATTGATGGTAATTATACTTATTATATACCTACCATTTTTATTCGACTGCAGCAGGAAAGAAGGGTTATGTTTTTTTACAATTACATTCGGAAAAAACATTTTCATTCACTCTTCTCGCTATTACTATTCTACAAACGGCTTCACATTCGACGCCTCTCATAATTCATACTTTCTTAGGGCCTAAAATAATAGGGAGATGATGAGTTACTATGTTTTCTTAAAAATAATGGTAGACTTTTAAAGATTATTCTAGGAGGAAAATTTTGTCAAGTTTGCCTAGTCGCACTGCAGGTTTTCCAGTTAGAAGTTCCGTGGACCTGCATAATGGCTTTCTATTCCCCTTGAGTTGTCTAAAATGGACAAATTATTTATAAAACCCTATTTAATAGGCATTGAAATTCAACAACATCAGTACTGTGGCAGCTTTATCAACTCCAATGTTATTATTCAGCATTATAGTGAGATAAACCAATTTGAACTGTAATATTTCTACCTACTTAAACAAATTATTATCAAGCTTATTATGACAACGCCTTTATTTTTAACCTATGAGTGGCAAGCAAACAAAAGGCCAAGTCTGGCCATGTATTATAAGATATCGTTCGTTGACAAAATCTCATTAAAATAGGGGCTTGGTACATTATCATATGAAAATAAGCTTATCACGGACTTTAAGTAATGCTGTATCTTTGATTGCGTCAGTACCAGTGTTTCTTACGTGTCATACCAACAGCTTCTGTAAGAACAAAATATGTCTACTTACGTACGTAAAGCTCGCTTTTTTTATGTTATTTCAAAACTTAGGTAGGTATTAGATACTATTACTTACGCACATACTACATCTTACTTATTTACTTTGACCCATTAACATTGGGAATCAGAAAATAACGTAGTCATGAAAATTAAAACAAGATCCGGAATACAGTTTGATGTATTTGTAATAGCTAAAAAAAATATTTGTTGCTTATTTTTCTGGACTTGGCTGACATACTGCCGGATTCCTAGGAAATTTATTGCAAAATGGCAACACTTAGGTACCTGTGGGTTAGAGATACACACACATACTTATAATAATATTTATTTATTTATTTATATAATATAATGGCACATCTACCATCAACCACCTCCTGTTGCAGTTGTGGAAGAGAGACGCCGCTCTATACCTAATAGTACACCGTCTCTTTCACACACCTATTATAAAAAAATATTTATTTATCTTCCACAAAGGTAACTTAGGCTAACTTTTACATCATTGTAATTTATTTAAACCTCTGTTTGAGACTGGCATCTGCACTAGGAAGACCTATAGCAGCCTTAACGTAACGTAATTATGCGTTTTCAATTACGCAATTAAATGTATATTCTTTCTTTTCTTTCCTTTCTTACTTTAAGAGGATATAGTATTCCATATCAATATGTTTTCTGACACTCAGAACGTACTATCAAAGTATTCCGGGAGAAGGTGCCGCCGAGCGTGCCGTGGCAGGCAGCTGGCGTCCAGTATGTCATCGAAGCTTCTGGAATGTTCACCTCTCTTCAGAAAGCCTCGGTATGCCTATATTTATACTACTATATACTATACTTATACTTACTTTAACATGTGTTTTCAGTTCTCGTTAGCAATTGGGATAAGGGCAGGGGAATGATGATTTAAACACAGATTCTATGACAAAAATCTTCTTACTTTTTCTCCACAATCCAGGGTCATTTAGCAAGCGATGGTGTGAAGCGCGTGATAGTCACAGCGCCAAGTAGCGACGTACCCATGATCATACTGGGCGTGAACGACCATAAGCTAAATGCAGGTAAATGTAATTCAATTCAATTCAAAATAGGCCGGGGAAAGTCTTTTCGCATATAGTATGTATGAACTTGTAATAAAATCTTTCTTTCTCTAATAAAATTAGAATTTGGAAATATGTTCTTTAAAATTTTAACTTTTAATTATACCAAAACCAGCCAGATACAAATACTATAGCCAAAAACATTCATACATACTGTAATGCGAAAAAACTTTTTCCCCGACCTAATATTATATTGTATCAGTCTACTGTGATCCATAATGGTTAGATAGTAATAACAGAACCTTATAACTACGTTAGTATGCATTTTATCGTGCCTACCACAGTTAAATTAAATTCATGTACGTTTAAGTCCATATTTAAAATTTAATATAATAAAATGTAGTTTTAGAAGTCAAGAAGCCATTCAGAAATCAGAATTATGACCGAATGACTCATTTTATGTTTCCAGTTCACACGTATTTACATACAATTGTACAGGGTCAGTTACAAATAATTGTTTTGTAAGGAAATCCTTTAGTGTAAATGCATCCATACTAAATTGCCTACGTACAATTCCAGTGTAGATTTTTCTCCCAAAAGGTAATTTCTATCAATAACAGCCATGTCAAAGGGTGCGTTTTCACTGACGCGGATTTGGGCCAAATAGCGCGGAATTTCAGGCCAATGTTAATTTGAGACTAGATTGAGAATGTTAAGAAGTATGTATACCTACAGCAAAAGAAAGTAAATGAAATCAGCTTAATATGACGAACATCCACTTCACTTCTCCGCTTTAGTGGAAATACATCCTTAAGCTGATCAAACAACCTCATCACACCATAATTTCCTTCCTACCCTGAAATACCTACTGATATCCAATTTAAAGATTTCTGTAAACGTCTATCTATAGCTATACACCTTTTTTTTTCGTGGGAAATCATTAAATGACTTCGTCCGCTGTGGGTGCAGCGGGAGGGAGTGTCAGACTATTACTGACTAAAACCCACTATGTTCCTTTGGAGCCCTTTGGGTGCCGGGCAAGCGGTAACTCTCACGAACATCCCGCAGCCCCGGCAGGATCGCTATACACCTTAAAGCGACAAAGACAGCAGAAGAGTTTTAGTTTCAAGCAATTTTGTAACCTAAAGTTACCTACTTAAAGTTTTATTTTAAACTTGTAATACAGATCAAAAAGTGCTATCATGCGCGTCGAGCACGCTGTACTGCCTGGCTCCCATGGTGAAGGTTCTTGAGGAGAGCTTCGGCGTCACCGAGGGCTTTATTACAAGCATACACGCCATGACGCCATCCCTCAAACCTTTGGATGGCCTGTGCTTGAGAGGAAAGGTAAGAATAATAATTAATCTTATATAAAAAACTCCCGTGTCACAATGTGAGTTACCGTACTCCTCCGAAACGGCTGGACCGATTCTCTTGAAATTTTGTATACGTATTTAGTAGGTCTGAGAATCAGCTACCTAGTCTATATTTTTCATCCCTATCTTTTTCTTTCTTTTTTCGTGAACCAAGTCGCGAGCAAGAGCTAGTAACACTATAATTCTGGCATTGTGCCCTTGGTCTGCGTCGTGAACATGTTCCGGCTTTAGGAGACCTTTGCCCAGCAATGGGTTACAAAAACCATAACACATGATGAGAAGTTAATATTGTTACTAACGTTAATTACAATCAACATGTTTTGAATAACATTCTAATGAATATTTTTATCAATATGACAATGACAATTTTTGTCGATAGGCATCATAAACAATTTTTTTATAGCATCCTAAACTTAGACCTCACAAAAATAAAATATTTTAGAAAAAATCACGTTGGCCGCATAATCAACCAGTGGAAGTGATTTTATTTGTTACGTACATTTCAAAATACAAGTTTGGTTTGAAATTCTAGTGTTTATACCCATATAATAAGATAGTGAATTAACGAATATAGAACAATGCTTACCGAGTCTTTCAAGAATGATTCTATAACGTATTACTTTTACATTTTTGTCGGGTTTTGTGTTGCTTTCCTGTACCTACGAATTATTTATAGGAACAGCCCAGGTATAGTGAATTTTCATAAGTTTCGCTAACTTTTGAAACAAAATACTGATAATTTTCATCCAATACCTTTTCTTTCCTCATGTCGTCTCATATCAACGTATTTCATTGTCTTTCTGCCACATTATCCACAGTAATGCAAGCTTCACTTGATAAAAACTACATGACTAGCATATGCTTCTATATACATAACACAACATACACATAACTTGATATACATTCATCCATGTCCCCCCTTTACAACTTACCTATTTCAACTTACTTGTACAGATTATATGTCGACTAGTATCTTTTGGATTCTTTCGAGTTTCAGTAATCAGAAAGGTTTTGTCAAGTGTTTCGAGTTGTACGTTTCATCATCTTCCTGCCCTTATCCTATTTTACTTGGGGTCGGCGCAACACTATGCCCTATCGGACGTCACACTATCATTTACTCCTTTTTCATTCATATCATTTCTTATACAATCCCTCGCATCTTTTCTTTGGCCTTCCCCTGTCCATCCATCAACAAACTTTTCGAGTTATACATTTGCCAGAACAATTTGGGCCAAGTGCTGCCCAAATTGAAGACTAATAAATGTTGTTCCTTATACTGACCTATTAACGGCAGCGCTTTAAATTCTGACACTGCCCTCAAGAGAAAAACTTGTACTTAGTTGTGAATTTAAATACCAACGTACTTTAAAATAGGCATGTCTTCATTTTGAGTAGCACTTGGTCTAACGTCCATACATTGACGAGCCTGTTGGTCTAGTGGTTAGTAGCCCTGACTGCTATGCCGAAGGTCGGGGGGGGGGGAGGGAAGGTCTAATCTCCTTTGCCAAATTAAAGGTTCATTTTGATGTTTTCTCCTTGTGACTAGCACTGGCGTGACCACCGCAGCATCCACCAGAACATAATCCCGGCGAGCACGGGCGCGTGCAAGGCTCTCTCCAAGATCATCCCGCAGGTGAAGGACAAGATGTCCGGGCTGGCGTTCCGAGTGCCCATCGTTAATGTGTCCGTGCTAGACTTGACTGTCAGGTATGTAAGAAGTTGGACCAGGTTTTGGACATGCTTGCGTTTCTTGATGTTTTGTCTCGCTTATAACGCTGTAGAATTTGATTTCTTTTTTGTTTTGATATGTGTAATATAATTGCATTGTCTGTCTGTCTGTTTTAATTGTAACCATACATTTTTATTTTTGTAAATAGTGTGTAACAGTGTGTTTCTTTTCTACAGACTTGACGCGAACACAACCATTCAAGATATCATCAAAAACGTAGAAAACGCAAGTAGGTCGTATTTAAAGAATATTATAAAAATATCCAACGACGAAGCGGTTTCATCAGACTTTATAGGAGACAGTCACTCGTGCATCTTGGACGCTGACTCCAGTTTACAATTAAGACCAAACTTCTTCAAAATCATCTGCTGGTACGAAAACGAGTATTCCTACGCCTGCAGAGTCCTAGACTCCATATTCTTCTCCGAAAAACAGTTAAACTTATTAATGCGGGGGCCCAGCAAAATGACCTACGTCCGAGCGAAGCCAACAAAAACACAGGACGAGGTGCAACAAACAGAGCGCAACAATAAAGAAATGTCTATAGAATGCAACTATACCGAGGTCCCCAAAATAGTCAGTAGTTCCTCTCAAGAAACTGGTATCAAAACAAAAACCAGCAGTCGACCAGTCCTGCTAAGGAAACCTACGCATAGCGGGAACACACCGCCTTCCTCGGCAGCAAGTCGCTCCGACCCAAAAAAGCGAAACGAGGTCTTCAAAATATGGAATGATAACGCTGATAGTGGTAAAACTACACCAAGAGAGAATAGAGGCTCGTTCTTTCATAGTTGCATGTCGATTGGACCCAAAAACGAAAAGACAGATTGTATGAAAGCGCAGGAACGACTCGAGAATGTTAAGAAAGAATTCTCTAAAATGGTGAACATAACTGAAGATTTGCTCAAAAAGTCTTACAACAATAAAATACAACTTGAAGCTTCTGCAAAAAGTTCTAAAAAAGGTATAAGATATGGATCCCCGTCAAACGGAGGGTCTCAAGTCAGTTCACTTGAAGAGCCCAATAGTGCTACGATCGGAAAATGTTCTGCGAAATTACCATCTAACAATCCAATATTTAAAGTGTGTGGAGATTTCAAAAAAAATATAAGCAGTCCAAACACGGATAGCAGTAAAGAAGAAGTAAGAACTAATTGTGATAGAAGTGATAACATGTCTGATTATAACGTGTCTAGTGACCCAAAAGTAAATGATAAACCTAGAAAGCCATGTTTAAAAGCTTCTTTCGACGATCAGAGTGCAAAAAAACAGAACAGTGGTACTAGTCAAACCAGCAAAACCTTAACTTGGTATACCGAAACAAAAAAAAAAATGAAATCAAATAGCTTTGTAAAAGTACAATCTTCGAAATACACTAAAATAACAGACGAATTATTGAGTAACATTCAAGTGCAATGTACTCTGAATGATCAGAATGAAACTAAAATGCCAACGCCAGATCCCGTGAAAAGCTCTCACTCCACAGATAGAGAAGTAGTTATCAACATCATAGACACTACAGCCAGTGAGGGCGAGCCCGAGAAACACGACTGTGACACACAAACCGCACCGAAAGTTTACAAAGCACAAGACTCACCAGAACAGATTAACAGGCGAGAGTTCACAAAGTATTTACATAACAAGGATTATAACATGCACGTCATTGACGAAGAACTAAAAAAACGGAACATCGTATTAGTAAACGAACAAAAAGAAAACTGTGATATAAGTGACCAGTTCAGTATGGACCTAGACGAACGGCGCAAAACTTTAAGTAAACAGATCTTAGAGAGCCTGACCCGACTGGCTCACCACGAGCCGCTGAGGCTTCGCGATGACGTCACCTCCGGCTGCGGGAGCCCCGAGTACACAACTATCAGCAATGGCGACGGAAGGAGAAGGAAACCCGACCTTTACGATAAACTGGACAGTGCCAGCGGAACAGATTCCAACAACTCATTCGAAATCAACGGGAGGATATCCCAAGTCATCCATATCACAGACCTGTCCAACTCCTTGGAGGACTTGGCGCGTTTGGACAAAATATGCAGAATCATCGAGATCTCAGACGAACTGTCAGACAAATTATTTTCGGCTCTCGACAAAACCGAAATAAAAAGTGTACAACAAAGAAAATGGTCGTTTAAAGATTTATGTGAACGTATTCAATTAGACGAATTTTGTAATAAAGTGTTTGGTAAAACTTAATGTCAGAAACTGAATTAGTTAATGTAACTTGTGTAAATTTAAACAAAGTACGTAATTTATCAAATAAATCTATCTTTATTAAAGGCACTTGAACAATAAGCTTTTTACTCATAATGGTGTACAACAGATCATAAAGGTAGCCGTATACTTAAGAATATAGTATTACAGAAAGTATAAAAATATGATTTTATATCACAGTAGTGTATTTTGCATACGTAATATCTTCAGGTACATTCGTAAATAAAATTACATATTGCCTCGTTGGGCTAACTAAATAAGGCAGATTAAGAATTAAACTGTATAAATGCTTTTTTAGTTCTTACCCGTAATTGTGGTGAACGATGTCGGTGTGTTTGAGTAGTTTCATGTTGAGTTCGATGATGGTCCTTGGGAAGAGGGCGTTGTTCATGTCGACGAAGTCTGCGATGACGACGTTGAGTGGCGCGGTGAGGTTGCCGGCCTGCGGCGGCCCGGGGGCGAACTCCGACAGTTTGGGTAGCACCTCGTCTAGCACTGGTATTGCACATTTCTCACGCAAGCTGGAAATCCACCTGGAAAAGTCAATAGAGACCCTTATTTTTTTTCCAGATTTTTTTCTTGATGTCTTTTTTGAAGTGTTAAAAAGACAAAGGGTTAAAACAAAAAAATAAACAATTCTTTAATTTGTTAACACTGCCATCATTACCGCTTATTCAAATCAACAGAATTTCTGACATATCTCAAAACCTCTGTTATTTATTTATTCTTACAATATAACACCATTACAATTACTATCAGAGCGATACTACTTGAAATGTTAAAATTAAACTTCCAAAATAAACAAAAGATGAATATATCCCAAACTTTTTGTTACTTTTCCTGCTTGAGTATTTTTTATGTAACTCAGGCGTATTTATTGGTATCACTGGGCCAGTTCCAGATCGAACAGGAGTTCTTGCAACGCAATCACGAGCTGATATAATGGCAATTCAGCGTAGCTACCTACCATGAATACCTGATGAAAATGAACTTGCCACAGTAAATCTGTAATAATAATAATGTGTCCGGACCGCTTTCGGCCACGGCGGCCAGTGTTACTATGACACCAGCCAGCTACGCAGGACATATTATAGTGCACAAGCGTGTGCCCAAACACAGATGCACTCTCTATTCCTTTACTCTCATAGCTCCATGGGATGGCAATCTGACACGACCGGAGAGAGATCAGACAGGCAGGACCCACATTTTTACGTGCCTTCCGAAACACTGAAGCTGTGATATTTATTTTTTTAAAACGCACAAAACATTCGAAAATTCGGTGCGCGCCGTGGGGATCGAACTCGAGACCATTGACTTGGCAATCTTACCACTAGGCTATGACGATGACGGGCCTGTTGGTCTAGTGGTTAGTGACACTGACTGCTAAGACGGAGGTCGTGGGTTCGATTTCTACCCAGGAAAAATGTTTGTGTGATGAGCACGATCATTTGTTGTGTAATTTATCTAAAATCTGTATGTATTTAAAAATTTATAAGTATATTTATCGGTTGTCTAGTACTCATAACACAAGCTACTTAGTATGCTTAACTTGAGACTAGATGGCGTTGTGTGAATGTTAGGGAATATTTTTTTTTATCACAGCTTCAAACCTGTAATAATTCATACCTAAGTACTATGAAGGTGGGTGTAGGTGTGAGCACAGCCTGGTGCACGAACCCCGTGCCGGGATGCCGGCGGATGTTGGCGAGGAAGCTGCTGAGCCCCGGGATGGTGTCCTGCTGCGGCCACGGCGACGGCAGCATCTGCGGCTGCCAGAACTCGCTCGTCGCGTACACTGACTCGTTACGGTACACTACTATTACCTGGAAGTAGGGAATAGTAGGGATAAAATAATAAAAGTTCAATGAAAGAGTTCCATGGTATACAAAACCTGCAAACAACCCCATACCCTTATGTTAGGGAAATTTTCAACCTACTAATTTAGCACCGACTTCAGTCAGTACCTAAGTGATATGATGATATCTTTTGTCATTTAGATTATTTATAAGTTTTTTAGTGCTGCTGTTTTTCAAAGGTTAATTCAAGAATACATTCTTCAATATTCTTCAGTATTGCTTTTGTTCATGTTCTTAAATTGTAGGACCCAATCGACCCTTAATCGACAATCGACCCGATAATCGACCCTAGGAGGTCGATTAAACATGAACAAAAACAAAACAATTTAACTACACTTAACAGTCTTGCTTGACTCATTCCCAAACGCTCATATTACTCCTATAAAAAACAAGTTATTTACCTGCCAGGAACATTGAGACCAAGGGTTAGCAGAGGATATAGTTGTGACAACATAACTACCTGCATCTTCAGTCTATGTAGTGAGTTGAGCGTGATGGCCTGCAGGTCTATCTGCCTTGGCACTAGCCGAGGCCCGTACAGGCTCAGGAGATACCGCATCAGCTTCTGATGGTGTTCCCGCGTAAACCCGTAGAAATGCTGGCAGTCTAAGATTACCACCTGCGGTTGTCGAACGCGTTTTGTTTTAAAAATCAAACAAGTGTTTTGAAATGTTTTTTTTTTTGTTTTCGAATGCCATTGTTCTTCCGATAACTTCCGAACATTTGGCTCTTTGTTATCTATCGGTCGTATAGCTGAATGAAATCTGATAGTTGGGCAAGTAAATAAGGGGTGAGTTCCCAAAGCGACAGTAGCGGGATAACATTGATCTCTTTTTCAGGAATTTATGATTTTGCACAGACAAGGCAGTTCTATGCTGAGCCACTTTGCCTAGCAATGGGGCACAAAACGGTTACATCAAAAATATATAGTTATTGATTTATTAAAACATAATACACATCCTAAGACGATGTCGGCATAACTTTAGCTTAAGATAGGACACATTACATGATTACACAAGTGTCTAGAAAAGCACTCAAAGTCTGCATAGATCCAAAATAAAAAAGGGGTAAAAAGACCTTACCTCTCCAGGATGTGTTTCAGTGAACTCCTTGACTTGTGTTAATGCTGTAGATATTTCATCTCCATATAACCCATGAGTGAAATAGAAGTTATCATCATTAGGCTTAGTGGCCAGTCTCAGGTCAAAGTATCTGAAAAAAAAAACCAGCAATATTACATTTCACAACAATGAATAACAAGAAAAAAAAAGAATATTTGGTCTTCTATTTTTCTTATGAATAGGCCCTCCTTAACAAAACCTTTTTTGTTATTTACATGCAAGGAGGTCAAATAACAGGGTCTTGGCAACGAGCCTTCAACCCTAATTTTTAAAAAGCTAGGCACTTAACTCATGTTAGTCAATTACATGTTTGTGTTTTAGTACCGTGCATAAAATTACAAGCTTGTAAGCATAAAGACAGTGCAAATGCTAATTGTTACTTCAAAGATACCTAATGCCAATGAGAAGTTGTTGCCAAGTGTCACTGGCCTGCGTTATGGTCCATCTTAAGATCGTACCTCGGAAAAATGGGTACAGACGATGGAGGATCGGTTCTGCGTCTGGTGCTACTGTGCTAGACCGTGTTATGCCATATGTCATGGAGTCATGGCTGCCTGGAAAGATTGTATAAGTCATAAATGTTCATGTTCTGTTACCAAAGACAAACTGTGTAAATGGTTTTGTGGGGCATAGATTTAAGATGAAGTTTATAAGAAATCTTGTAATAATTAATAAATAATAATAACAGTTTAGTTAATCACTCAATAAGCGTGTTTAATTAATTGCTTGATTTTTTGATTGAATTGTAATTGTTTGATTGCGGGCTGGTAAATATTTAAGTTAATAGAATTCAGACAAAAAAAAATAGGTTGTTTAATTGTGGTCAGAATCAGATTATAAAGTATGGTCTTAGTGTGATTTTGGCCAGAGGAGAGTTAAGTAAATTAAGCCTTTAGCAATTATATGTTACATGATGGTTTACTCTTATATATTTATCGGGATAGTCCAACTTGTTTTGGACCCAACTGGAGTCCATAACCATGGGTTAAACCATGCAACTCGCTCGTTATCCCAATAAATATAAGTTACACCATTAACATAATATAATATAATTATGAGCTCACAATAGTTGTTACAATAAAATAAGCCTCAGTATCTTGGGAAAATAGTACACGCAATACATAATGTATTCTAATGTTGCAAGGGGCGGGCCTTGTCTCAGTTAAAGATTTTTCTGTTCCTCAGGCAGTGACTTTTTAATATTGTTATTAAATTTACATTCCATAACAAAGTAGGTAAAACCTGTTTTAGAGGGCTTGTAGAATTACACAAAGAAAAAACTGTATTGACTTATAAGAGTAATTAGTCATGCTATTAATCTATAAATTGGAGAAAAAAATGACTGTTTGTTTTACTTACAGATAGATACAATATAATGTAGTTTGCACCTGAATAGCAACAAGTTACTTATTGTTCACATGGTTCAACTTTAGGATCAATAAAAATGTAGGTCAAAAGAAAGTTTCTACAGAAAATATTTTACGAATTAGATTATTTTTAAACATACCAGGAATAGCAAGGTAGATCAACGGCACTTCTTTCAACTGAGCAGGCAGATCATTCATCCAGTGCTCTAATCGAAGTTTGTGAGCTGTAATATCTTCAGTCATGATTATAGCTGTAATACAAACAAAGAACTTTATCACTACTCCACTTTATCAATGAAACACTACTTTTCACGATAAAATCTAAAAGGAGGGTCTGTTAGGATCTGTTAACCAGGCGCTAAAGTGTAAAACAAAGGTTCAGCTATTTACCTTGAACAGAATTTAGAATAATAATTATGTTACAAAAGAATCACGTCATCTTTAAAGTACATATAAACTACGGTCAACTACGCTTACAACTAGTGTTGGCCCTTCAAAACAAGTCCCGATAGTTTATATATTTGCATATTTAGGTCATTTTTCAGTCATGAAATTAAAAAATACGAAAAATTTGATGTTCGTGCATTTTTGTTATTCATTGTTAAACGTTGATTTGCGAATGATGATCGATTTCTAATGATGTTTTGAATTCATCCCTCTTTCAAATTTTGCAGGATTGTAACGTCAAATGAAATGACATTTCTCCATTGTCAGTTTATTGACATTTGCTTAACGTTTTGTTTGTCGCAATTTTATAACATTCTGTAACGCAAAGGTGCATTTGGTCTCTTTTTTTTGGAAAGACACTCTTAATTAAATCAAGTCACGCAAGTAGGTAAATTTCTATCAATACAATGTAGTAGAACACTGTGCTGGTGCTGGAATGCGACGGTGAAAAAAGAAATGAAAGCGCTATTAACGAAATTACAATTATTTTGACTATACAGTACGATAATGAACACAAGTACTCTACTTACATTGAAATATTTAAGTTAGTGTATAAAATGTTGGCATTCATATCATCAGTATTTTTTTTAAACTTATTAAATATATACCTTACTTTGTTTAATATTTTAATTAACACTACATACATTTTTACTTCAAATTTACCTATTTAAGCTTAAACTTTTTTTGACGTGATAATCTTTACCACAGCTGCCGGTGAAAGTTGTTCTGTTAGGTAAAAGTTTAAATAAAATTTGTCTGAACGTCAGCCTAATTTGTGAGAAAAATATTATACTTTAAACGAAATATTAAGTAGTCGCGTTAAAGGCGCATATCATTTAGTAGCGTATGTAATTTTGCTGGTCAGATAGCAGAAAATTACGTACTCGGACCTAACAACAAAACACTGTTCGTGCATAACATACTAAATAAGTTTTAACATCAATTCAAATGTCTACATACCAAATAAAAATAAAGTGAATCCAAACTTCATGATAACACAACAAGAACGTATCAAGCACGTGGGTACCGGAAAAATTACCGCCGTACTTTAAATTAATAACAAAAATGACAGCACAAAACAACAAACAACCGTTATTATGTTCAAACAGAATTTAGCGTGTGTTTCTCTTCGCACATGTAAATCTACTCTGGTCTGAGATTAAACTAAAATGAACTTATCATGCACTTCAATGAGAAACAGACGTTAATAAATGCAAAAAGTAGGTAATACAGTTGTTATTAAACCGGTGCACAGATTGCTTTGTGTCCTCCTAACTAGATGTCCACTACGTTGATTTAGTGAAAGGAGTCCAATTTTTTACCTTTGGTGCTCTAATTTTAACATTGACCTTGATTAGTTGGGTTTACCATGACTTGACTGATTGTACGGGAGAGAACTGTGGGGAAAATTGAGCAACGTTGTTTTACAAATAAGAAAACGCTTTCAGATAACATTGTTCCTTGAAATCATTCGCTTGGATTTGCGAAAACAGTGCCTATGTCGGTATTAAGTGTCAGCATAATTGTGAGGAAAAATATTCTTTTTGAAAACTCGTTTTCATATGATATCCATAAAAAGGATGTGGTTAAGAACCAGTAATTTGTAAGTACATTGTAGACCCACGGCAACCATTTAGATTACAATCAAAGGCCTGCTGTGTCACTTACCAGAATCCAGTTTTTTGGGGCCAAAAAATTTCGCACTTACTCTGTTACTTTTTTTCGTTAAACACAATTGGAACAACGACATTTTAATCTACGGCTTTTTGTATAAATTAATAATAAAAATAAGAACTGATTGACACGCGAGTATTTCTTTCACAACGAACTAAATAACAAAGAGAAACATAAGAAAACAATTTTTTTAAATACCATCTACTTACAACGTATTTTTATTTTCTGTTTTGTATTTATGGACCTCCAGAAGTTCATTACTGCAAGTCGGGGTCGCACAACGATGCATACGAAACGATAAATCACTGATAGGCACACAAGGTTGACATGAATAAATAATTATATTTACAAATATACCTACATCTTGTATAATTATGTAGGTAGCTAAGTAAACTCAAGAGCCATTTAAAATACCTATGGCGGGAAAATAAAAACACATCTTTTAACTGTCGTCTTTTTTCATAATTTGAACACACAGTACTTAGTCTGATAAAGCCTTATGTTGTACTTATTTATTATCTGCAAACATACCCACCAAGTTTATTAGGGAAATAGATAACGAATATAAGTTCATTATTAATTACAGCTTAGTAACAACAGGGTTCTAGTTCGTAGCATGTGCGTTAGTAATTAATTTTGACCTAGGCACCTATAGTCGACCGTAAGGTCTACATATATCTATTTAATAAATATCGTTAGAGATATAGGTAGATAGTTCCTTATAGCCTGAGGTTGCTAAAGATAGGTACAAAAGAGAAAGTTTCCACTGCTGTTTGTCTTTGCTTATTTACCAAAACTTAGGGGTCCTACATGACCTCATATAGAAAAACTGTTGATTTGTAAGTTGAAAGCGGGACAGCGTTCTTTTACTATTTACTGCAATAATATTACTCTAAGCGGTGGCAGAAGGATTGATGATTCTTTCTTCTTTGCAGCGTAGGCAGAGGAGCACATAATTATTCTGACAAAATAAACTACGACTTTTTTTTACACGAAACTACATACTACGTATATACCCGCCGATTCGAAGAATTCAAACTAAAAGCCCAGGATATCTGTCCTAGTCGATATCAGCAACGGCGACTGCTATCGCTAAGTGAGAGCGAGAGCTTTGGTGTAAAATTTACCAGTATTTAATTATCAATGAAGAGATGAACTAAAATCTCCGATGACAGACGTAAGTTTCTTTCAGGATAAATAAGCGAATGGGAACGCCATAAGATGTTTGCGACTCCAGTTGTTTTAGCCAAGATTGCCCTCTCCACTAGAACGATGCAGAATGAAACTGGGGGTGTTTATTTGGAATACCGGGAGCCTCTTAGCTCCCGGGGAGTCCTACAGACCCCTTCGAGTTGGAGGGGATGCGTAATGTATGTTCCCCAAGCAGTAAAAAGGCAGGATTACCCATTTTACCACTATTCTTTTCAACACTGATCATATCAATGCATCTAAGTCAAATAACCCATTCGTAACTAGATAACTTTGTTTCGAAGCCAGCAAAATGGTGTCGATGGCTTTCGTGTTAAGGTTGGTCGGTACTAACGTGAGTGCAAAATGCAGGCGGCTAACACAAGGGCATAACGTTTACTGGATGATTTACTGCTACACGAATAGATACACGGATGATTTAGTAATATGCAACAAAGAATAGTGACGTGTGTTACGTCTTCTTTGCGTTTTAAGCCTTATAAAAATTAAACTACATAATTTAAATCACAAGCAAAACTTTGCGTATGATAAATTAGGAGGGCGTTTTTGACTAGCAGTTTTTGGACAAGATGTTTTTTGTTTATCGCTTAAATTTGTCTTTTTTTGAGAGCTTTAAGATGAATAAGGCAAATGCCATTGATCTGAGGAAACCTTTTTTTATGAGGAAAATTAATTAATTCATAGTTTATCATCAAAAATATGTAACAGCATTAGAGCAGGCAAAAATTTTCTTCATAGTCTTTGTCTAAAACTGCTATCGGTCTTGCTAAATTTGTTACTAGAAATGAGCATACTGAGATTCACGATGAATCAGGTGGTCAAACAGGTATGCCTAAATATTAAATGAGATGATTACATTTGATTGCGCGGTCAACGGACAAACGACTGTTTGCGGACAAAAATAGTAGCATCCTTTGTTTGACTCCAGTCGTATTGATACTTTTAAATAAATAGATTTATTTAAACAAAGGGAGAAATAACTTACCCACGTATCGAAGAGGTATTCGTGCGCACAATTGACGATTTAATTAATAACAAAACTCACCTTTCTTATAAATAAAAGAAGAACAAAAACAAAAGTTGATAAACATGATTAGTGTAATTACTGATTATTAATTACACCTGAATTAATTAACTTTCAAAGTACGTACGCCCTTCCGTACATTAGGTATCTATTTAAGAATTTAATTATGATTAAGATTGTATCAACAACGGTGTGATAAATAACACACGCCGCTCGAATATTTCTGTTATCTGTCATATTTACAATATATGGTGACGCGTGACGTAACAAAGGGATAGGTTGTTATGGAATCTAACCATAATATTCCCATAAAATTTTATATTAATAGAATTAATCATAAACCTGTATATTTTACTTAGGTACACGTGTTTGATACCCAGTCATTTGTTTATATCTCAAATATGAAAATAATTATGGCTATAAAAACATTAGGTGTCACCAGTGTTTTTAAATATTAGATGGTTCTTTTGAGATTTAATATTTAAAGGAGTATTGTAATCGTCGGAGGACTGTGAAGTTGAAGTCATCTCCTCTGCTAATGTTGTCCCGTTTCGTAAGCGAAAAAAGAGATTGTCCTTTGTTTATTTAGGTTTTTAATCAAGGTCTGTAAAGATGAATGTCGATTTGCCTCTTACACTCCGTACCGTGAAAGTCGAATCAAAAAACATTTTGGCCCTTTCCAAATATTGGACAAATTGTAGGAACAAATTTTTAGGTCTTTTGTGTGTGCAAATTCTAGAAATAATGTAAGTTTGCAATCGGGAAAGGATTACAAACGGATAATCTTTATTACAATTGATTTGTAATTGTCTCCAGTCGCAATTAACACATTTTTGGAGATATGTTATCTTTTGTGACAAAGTTGATTAACTAGTCTGGTAACTTTTGTTGTAGGTTGATGATCACCTTTAGAAGATTAGTAACTTAAACGGATATTATGGGCTTGTTTTGATAGATAATAAATAACTGGCTACTGTGTCTGTTGGCTGGCTACTATTTATGAAAAAGATACAAATAAATAACATGATGGATGCATCTGTTTGTGTTGTTGCTCATGTTTTCAACCCTGTCTTGTTCAAGTGTACTGATAGCTTGCTATTTATGAATAAACTTGTCTACATCCAGAAAAGTACAGCGTACACACACTCCCACCACAGGGCAGCGCGCACCACCCGAGCGCGCCCGAACGAGAATCGATGTCACACGAAGTCAGTGCGCTCGCCGCCCGCTTGACGGCTCCCTTCCATATTATCGCGCCTCGCTTTCGCCACGCTGCGACCCAACGCCAGTCAACAGTCCACGTTATCAAACTGTGCGGCTACGTAAACACTTTATTGTGCTTTAAATCACAAATACAAAGTTTTACCTGTTCCCGGACGTTCAAAACGAGTTACAATGAGTAAAATACGCTCCGGCGTGAAATAGAGAAGGGACGAGGCATCGCCGCGACGTTTTATTTATAAACGCAGGACTAAAGATACGAAACTGTATAATTACTGTGTTATATTTCCTGTGCGATGTTGGGGGAGAGTTTTGGTTAAGAAGTTGACATTAGACGTTTTCTGGGACTTATTGCGAATGTGTATTGAAACGTTCATCGCTATTCACGGGCGCACTGCTATGCGCCACGATTTGGTGCATTTTATACGACACACATCCTCCGATCACTACTGCGAAGGAAGAATTTAGTCACCGAAGCAGGTAAGGCCAAGCACACTTTATTTACATCATATTTTACAGCGATATATGCAAATTGATATTTGTGATCATTCTAGAATGTCTGTTTGCCTATGCAACGTTATGAATTAACATAACGCATTGACAAAACATATGGGTAGCAGTTGTAAATAATAAAAACGTTGCCAACGCAGTCGACTATGATTCGTCATTATATAAAGCAGTAAAGTGCAGTACAGCACAAGTGCATAGTTATTTTCTAGGGATCGATTACTAAAGTCACAAAAAACTATTTTATAACTCCTCGAAATAGATCTGTTTTGGAATAGAAACTAGGACAATGGTTGTTTAATGACGGTGATCAGACGACTCTGACATGGCGTTAACGACATATATTACGTTAATATAAACAAACAAACGGTCCGTTATAACCCGAGGCACAAACAAAGGAGTATTAATATGCTCAACTCGTCAACCTTGTAGGTTCATGCTCTGCTTCACCTCTGTGGAAACTCACAGTTACTGAATAAGGACGTCTGCCATTCTACGGCTCCAGACAGATCAGACTTCACGACGAAGGAATGAGAACAACAAGTTATTCATAGCCTCAGATTTCAATACCGCAAAGCATTCCGAACTTAGAAAACATTGATCTTAATCTACCTCCAATTTCCATAATAGATACTTAAGTAGCTACTTTGACCTTCTTAAGTATTGAAAGGTGCAACTGCACTAAAGTGCCTTTTGAATTGTCAGTTGATAGTTACAAAAATAGATACGCAATAAAGAACATACCTTTGACAGTAAAATCACTTTGGTTTAAAGAGACGAGTTGTGAAGGTATACTTGATGTACCAGGGCCACTGAAAGTGTGCAAAGAAGGCCGCTGTCATGTAATGTACGTATTTGTTTAAACAATATTGTATTACACAGGCTACACGTCAGCATTTTGAGTGTTTCCACTACATAATATTTCGGATTCCGGTTGTATTTTTGCTTTCATGAAATGCAAATTACGTCGGAAACGAGAAATTAGCTTTTCATCGAAAGGGAGAAACTTTTTGGTGCTAATTTCAGGCACTTTTTAAGAAAAATATTGATTGGATTGGAAAAATTCCAATGTAAAACGAAGTGGCCAATATTTTACCACAGTTCTGTCTTAATTAGCGTGGGGCGGACTTTTACTTTTTTACTGGGCTAACTTTGACTACTATAAACACCAGTTGTTTTAAAACTCTTAAATGTTTCCAGCTAAGTTTAACAAGCAATTCCGAATTCATCCGATCATTAAAATAGCTGTTGGAACAACTCGTTTCCTTGACTGGTTTGTTTACTTTGTGTTTACTTATCACATCAACTTTTAAACCCGGATTAACTATATAGTTGTCTTAAATCCAGTTGTAATTGGTTTCCGCCAGTTTTTGCCGCTCTACCACGAGTGTCAACTGTCAAGATGACAAGATAAATTAGTTTGCAATATGGCTTCCAGGAATGGTTTGCTTTTATCTAATGACCCGGTTACCTCCAGCTGTCTCAAATTGTAGTAGAAAAAGATAAGGCCAGATAACCAACAGAGATACATTTGGGTTGCTCTTTTGGTTATAGAGGTAACGATATTTTTGGGACCATTCCGAAACATTTTTTTTTGGGTTTTAACAATAGACACTATAGTTTTACAACTTTAAGAAAGAATTTTGGATGACTCAAGTTATTTAAAAAATTAACAGTTTTGTGGTGATTCTAAGCAGAAGTAAGCATGCAGATTGATGAAATATTCGACGATAAAATTACTAAAAATACTGCAAAAAATGCAGCAAAAACTACGTTAGTTATTAAATACTAGCTTTTGCCCGCGGCTTCGCACGCGTTAAGAAGTATTATTGTTTAGCAAGTTAGTGTAAAAATTAGGGCCTACAAAACTTCCTTGTACACAATATTCTTAACTAATTTGTCATTTGGCGCTAAACCTATCAAGCTACTGGGAGAACTTACTCGTGAGCAAGCAACATAGAACTGCCCATGAGAGAAGCAATGTTCTGTCAAGTCAATACTCGCAAATTTGAGAGTTTGCCCCTGAGACTTGTTTATAGTCATGGCTAGTCAAAAATCTAAGAAGATTTCTACAAACATCCCCTATTTCATCCCCTTTTGTGTGGAATTTATCAAAATCTTTCTTAGCGGATGCCTACGTTATAGTACCTACCTATGTGCATGTAAAGTCTCAGCCCGATCGGTTTAATTTTGACAAAGTTTCATAAAAAATTTCATCCCCTATTTTATCCCTTTGGGGGTAGAATTTATCAAAATCCTTTCTTAGCGGATACCTACGTCATAACATCTACCTGCATGCCAAATTTCAGCCCGATCCGTCCAGTAGTTTGGGCTGTGCGTTGATGCATTAATTTCGATCGAATTTGATTACCATAAAAACGGTTCTAGTGAGTTAATCTTAAAAGATAGACATATACTGTCGCGGACATTTTTTTAGATCATTTCAATAGGAATAATTCTTACATATATTGTGTGTATCTTGAACCGTTTTCGCAGCGCACGCAACAGAAGCCCTCAAGGATGAAAAAATTTCCCCGTTTTTTTACACATTTACCATTATTTCTTCGCTCCTAATAGTTGCAACGTGATATTATATAGCCTAAAGCGATAAATGGTCTATTCAACACAAAAAGAATTTTTCGATTCGAACCAGTAGTTCCTAAGATTAGCGCGTTCAAACAAACAAACAAACAAACTCTTCAGCTTTATAATATTAGTATAGAAAATTCGCGTTAGTTACATTTTTGTTGAATGCACAAAACAGGTTGATTATTGTGGTTTGCGTAGGTAAAAAGCATGCCTCAAGTATTGATATTCAAACAATCGACCGATATTTCGTAAATTATGGAAAACAATAAACCATTAATCAATTTACCTACTTAATACTACCTGTATGAGCTACCTGGAATTCCATAATTCAATTTAAATATTACCTATGAGAAAACCTTCCACAACACTGTATAGCTGTATATACTTGTTTTAGTATTATACGTCAGCATATGGAACAGAACATCATATATATCGATAAATAGTTAGGAGTAGAAAGCAGGATTTCTAGACCATTTGCAGCAGTTTAAAACTATAGATTTAATAAATGTGTGGCACTTAAAAAAAAAAAAGAAAAGAAAAGAAAATACATTTAATTGCGTAATTGAGGACGCATACATAAGTACATAACAATCAATATAATAAATAAAACAAAAAAAGGGCTAAAATAGAAAGAAAACAACTTATTGTGCGCGTTTCGATATTAACTTCTCTAAATATTAAAATTGAACTCATCGCCATCCCCGTCTTGAATAGATCTAAATAAAAGCAGCATACAGCGACAACATATATCTACCTATTACACGCAAGCCAGTACGACCAAAATTGTAAACCATAAATTTAATTAAAGGAGAATGACCACACAAACGTATGAACTTATTGTCAAATGAAAGTACTATTATTTACGATCACTTGTATTATAAATGCGAAAGTTTGTAAATACGAACGGATGGATGAATGGATGTTTGTTATTATCACGCTCGAACGGCTAGAGCAAGTTTGAAAAAATTTGGCATGACGTTAGTTGACACCCTGGATTAAGGCATAGGCTACTTATAAACGACGGCGTTACATAGGATAAGGTATTTACAGCTATTAGTGCTATTACCCACATGCCCGTGAGGGTAGTAGGTACAAAATAAAATAACTTTCAAGTAGATATAATAGAAACGTTGAGAGAAATTAATGATCATTGCAGCGACATCAAATTTTCTATTGACGTTAGTCATCAAGGCTTTATTTTATAGCTCCATTGCTCTGTCTGTTTACATTCTCAGATGACATTGTTGTTATTTAATAGCTCATATAACGGCGTTATGTTACCTATAATACCTATTGACGTCAGCATATCCGGTAGGTAGTAACTTAGACTTGTAATATCTTCAATTCTAACAAAAATTATTATTATAGTATATTTTTAAACAAATTTTCAACGGCTTTAGAATTACTTAAAAAGTATTTTAGGTGTCCTTAAACTCTGGTCTATTAAAAGATTTAAAGTATTGAATAAGAAATAGACTTATAATAATACGCTTCGTAACTAACTGGATTTCAAGGATTTGATCAAACAGATCGTGGTGATCCAAGGCTATTATTTCATTCGTTCAAAGTCATTCGAATTCGAATCAAATTTTAAAAAAGTTCGTGTCAAAATATATCAAAACTTCTTTGTAATGTGAGTTGCTAAGCATCAAAATGACGTAAGTTATTTGAATAAAGATGAATACGAAATCAATAGCTTACTTAACAACGTTATTTACGAAAAGTACAGACAGTTCTTTAGGTTTTAAAACGAACAGCTAGAGTTCGCTACGAGATAAGCCTAAAGATTTTAAGAGTTTAACTCTACATACATACATACATTTTGAAAGATTTATAAATTAAATAATTATCAATTTTGTCTTTTTATTTGGTCGTTCCTAACATAGTATAAAACAAAGTCGCTGTCGTTGTCTGTCCTTGTTTACTAAAATCTCTAAAACCTTACAGTGGAAGTTTTATGTCACGCAACGAATTGTTTTTTAGTGATTCAAGAGGAAGGTTTATACGTAGCCTCAGCGCAAAGCTGGGACAGGTCGCTAGGAATACCATAAACAAAAAGAGCATAGCAGGTCTGTGCCTTTTTTTTGGTAAAGCGGGGGAATCGTCATAGACACCCGCGACCCCGGGGTAACCGCGGGTAGTGTCAGACTCTTACTGACTAAACCTAAACCACTGTGCTACGTCATCCGCGTTTTGGTGTCGTTGCATGGCAGCGCATAGCATTACTTCATGCACCAGCAGGTCTATGACTAGCACTGGGTTATACAAGGTTGATGATGAATTCGTTCCTTGATACTGGATGAACTGTAACATAACGATGTTAATTACTAAAAGACCATTGTGATCGGCACGAGCCGCCTCCAAGACACCAAGTACTACCGGCACCGCTACAATTGAACAACAATGCCTTGCTTTATGTTTACAAAGGGAAAATTGTAGGACAAGACGTCTGATGGTTAAACGATTGGGATCAAAGTTTAAATATGTTATATTTTTAGCACTTGTTTTATAAGGATAAGGTTCACGAACCCTTCATAATTGAAGTTTTTTTAGTTTGGATTAGTTTCTTTTTTTATTAAATTGCTTTAATTCAGGCAACTAGGGTCCATAGAAATTAATAGAAAATACAATTATAAAACAAAAGTATAAAAACAAATGCACACGAAGTGTCGGCATCGTGTTACACTGCGTGGTGTCGAGTATCCTTCCTCTGATTTTTTGATAGACGACACCCTTCGGCCAAAACTCTTCCTTGAGGAAAGTCTCGATGTGGTGAGTTGGAACTACCACCATGAACGACTTGAAGTTCGAGTTGAAGTTATTCACAACTAAGTATTCAGTTTTCTGCCATTGTTAAATATTCTGGGGCTTATTCTGAAAGTCTATTTACACACTTCTTAATTGTCCGTTTATTATCAAGCTGACGTCTTTTACACAATTACATACTTATACCAGCAATTATAAAAACTGTATGATTTAATAATGGGAGGTCTCTTACCAGACCAAGTTGATTGATTGAATAATTATGGTAACACAATAAAAAAAATACAGCATCACCTCATTTCTCCGTAATTTATTAAGAATAAGGAACTAATTATAATCATCATAATGTATGGAATGGAAAATATTGACAGCAGAAAGTACTGTACACAAGATAACAAACAATAGCAGATATTATGGAAATTTTATTCACGATTTCATCATTCGCGGTTCACGTTTGTAAAATTACTTGCAAATAAACCTGTATTCTAAGCGAAAAACAAAACTTGTAGACAAAACCTGTCTTTTATTTTGTGGAGTTTGAAATATTTCTAAAACAAAAAACCTTCTTGGTCGATTAGTGGTGTTACTTAACTAAATAAAGCAGCGCTATAGTAGACATATTGGAATCGCCATCATCATCTTCCTGCCGTCATCCCTTTTTACTTGGAGTCGGTGTACCACGTATTTTTCTTCCATTCTCCCCTAACAGACGTCACACTATCAATATCGAACAAAAATTGTAATTTTGTCTTTCTGCAAAACCAATTACGTAGGTAAAACTGTTGAATGACAAAATAATCTATTTTAGTTTTTTTATAATAAGGAAAGCTGTTGATTTTCCTGAATACATAATACATTGACTATCTAATCTCTTCATTGAATTACATGAGTAAGCTAGTATTCTCACAAATACAACAGATTAAGTGAGATTAAGTAGTTTCAAACTCGATCAGGGTTCATACTTACGCGGTAAATGTTTCGGTAAATCTCGTGCCCCTGGCCGTTGGAAGTACCTAGATGAGGACGCTCCTTTGGTTTTAGACGATATGGGTACCTACCATTTTCACTGGAATCTAAAAAAAGAGTTCATACATCCATATTCAACTTTGGATTTTTAACTTTGGTCCTTTTGCGCCTATTTTAAATCATTACAAAGAATAAGGGGACTTGGGGGCGAACTTGTAGGGAGCCTAAAACCACATGTAAAAGCTTATTTCTGTGATGGAAGATATGTTACACTTCGCCATGAAGTGGGTTGTCACGATTCCACAACTGCAATAGTTACTCTAATACGTGGTGATAGGCCCTCATTGTATAAAGGATGATTAAGTAATTACGAAGGCATCCAGCACAAATCTTCCGGTAATTTTTCATCTGCAGATAATATGAATGAATGCGTGTTAATTAAAACTGATCACATCGCGATACAAATAGCTGTACCAACAAAGAGTTCACATGATAATAATTAACGTTATCAATGGTCAGTGTATTTTTTGCCGCTTTGTATAAACGCCTTCATGTTTTAAGTATTATGCTTAATTGTATCTTGAGAATTTCATGGATAATATGAATTTTGTGGTTTATTAACGTGTAAATCAATCTCCAGTTTTATGCCTTCAAGGTGTAAATACCATGAAACATTTGTTTTTAATTAAAGAAACTTATGTAAAGTTTCTGCGGCAAGATCTTAAGTCCTTAACTTTTAGAAAAGGTTTGAATATCCCATATTTTTTTGTTTCAGATCGCTATTGATGGCGTTACTCAGCATCCAGGGCGACTGGTACTTATATTTTTGGTTAATATACTGCAAAATCTATTCAGCTATTATATGGTTGTTCAGCAATCACTGCCGCGGAGCTGATAAGGTTCGCTCAGTGATAACGAGTGGAGTTAGCGGACAGTCGCCAGGAGGCCTTCAGAGAGTGCGCACGCGTCGCCGAAGAGCGCCACAGCAGCACCGCGTTAAACACATCGTCGCTTTAGCAAGGAGACCGTCTCTAAGGAGGATCGTGATGGCACCAGGAGCAAGCACCGCACACGCCATGATGGAGGACAAAGAGAAAACTCTCCACGGGGCTTTGGCAACTGGTAAGTTTAGCTAACGTTTTTTTTTTTCGATTTCGGATACGTGTACAAATAACTATCGTCGATTCTTTCTTTTATGTTTGGGTATAACATATTCTGCCACTTCAATAACAAATAGGATCGTTATAATAGTTTTCAGACATATTGTTTACTGTTTAGTTTGTCTGAATAAGTCACGACGGTGTATAGGTTTCTTTGAAAAGGAACACGCTTTTATGTTGTTTCACAACTAATGATATTGACATACATTTAAATAATTTTCTAGGTCGTAGTACACAGTTTAGAAAACACTTTGCTTATACTGAAATACTCAGGAAATGTTCAATACAATGAAGACGTATGGATAATCAGACTATTTTTGTTTACTTGTACCGAGCCTTTTAGTTTTCACATTCCTTGTAAATATGTATGCAAATGGATATGATTTCTTATCAAACGGGATACAGAAATAAAGTGAAAGTATATAAATAGAACTTCAGTTGTTTATGGCCTACAATTATTGTTTGAGGAAATATTTCCCGCCTATTGTTGCTTGTAAGGTCAATATTAATTAAGAATTGTTGTTACTTAGGCACTGTTTTAGATTTCTCGCGATTTCTGACTTTTCCATGGTCTAGAGTTATCTTTTTTATTGCCAATAATTTATATTTTTTTATTGTTTACATTCTTAAAATCAACTTGCGGCTCTGCAAGTTGGTATTCACTATTCACAATGCACATAAAATTTCTTGACTATTGATAAAATATTAGCGAAGTAATATTGCACGTGTTTATAATTAGTAGGTATTTCAATTCAAAAACTTGTAGGTAATGTAAATGTCGATACATCATTAACCTTTGAGCTGAAAAACGTTTATAGGTGATAAACTCAGCACGAAATACCTATAAACTATCGTACCGCTTCCTTACGTAGTGAAGACAAAAAATCAATAATACATAACGTATTCAATGACTTTGGTTATTGTGGAGCCTTCGTCCGTATAAATAAATAATGCCAATAAGCCTAAAACAGGTAGCCTTCCGCCTTCTTTGTTCAGTAATAGTTGCAAGGTTTTAATATAATTCATTCAAGTTTATTTGTTACTTGAAAGTAATTGCTAAATATAGCTATAAATAATAATAATTTATTAGGAAATGCATTTTTTCTGCAGTAGGTATCTAGCATTAAAAGGACTTGGCAGAATGTTGTCAACTGAGGTTTAAAAAATATATTTGTGTTACCAAGAGTAGACTATTCGCGCCAATAACGATTTGAATTTGACAGCTCACGTGTTTCAATTTTTTTTGCCGGCGCGGCGTATCGAATTATGCCGCATTTTTTTCAGCCAGTACTGATTCTAAAGTTTTGGTATATTTTGGCATAATGTCTAAGGCTATGCAATGAGTTTTCAATGTCGTATCATGACTTCATGGCGATATGTGTTGCAGATGCGTGGCAAAGCGCCAACAACATACGGTCTGGTCTGACGAATTTTCTGTGAAACCGTTTGACATCTAAATTTACCTTTACATTTAGTGTGCACGATAAGGCCCAACTTGTATATTAGGTATCACATTAGACCATTATCTGATACGGATTACTGAGCACTAGCAATCAATAGTTTGCCATTAGTTGTGCCTGGTAACCTGACAAAATGTTTTATCTTTTCACAATTCAGTTACAGCAGAAATATTTCTATATCAACTCAAGTTGAATAGGATCATGTAAACAAATTCCTTTTATATTCACATTTTATGATACGTTACGTCGCGGTTAGCAGTTATAAAATGCGGTTTCCATTCATTCGGTCATCAATTTTCCCATTCATTCGGAACAGTATTGATTGTTACAATGGCGTGATTCATTTTTTTAGTGTCGTATAAAATTGTGTTAGTATACCGAATAGTATTTTAGTCTTGTCAGAAACTGAGTAAGGTGACCTGGTTGGCGCCAACTCAAATCCATCACCAAATGTCTATACATGTGTAATGACTTTCTGTAAAATGAGATCAGTCACAAAAAAAACAAACACTTTTTTTTAAGACGAATGTATGTCGGTTATTCAGCCAATGAAATGTTTAACACAAGGCGATGTGCAATCGCACGGTCAATTGCCCTCGGCTACAGCGTCGTTGCCAGATGAGCATAAGAAAAGACCATTTGAACTTTGTACTTTACTAAAAATAACTTCGTAATAGATGCAATTGCTGGATGAAACGTGACGTTACTTAATGGTGTTTAGGTTATAACTAAGTTCTAATATATTTATAGCAAAATGTGATATAACTAGCATGTTTAAGCTTATGATTTGTTTATAAGCATAACTGTTCTGTATCCAAATTCAAGACTTGGCGTCAAATTAATCGAACTGTTAAATCTGTAGGTGTAATAAATATTGATAGAATCATTTCAAAGAAGAGCGTGTTTAACTTATATTAATTAGAGGTATCAATCATAGAGGATGTATATCCCGTGTTTATATACCGAAAAACTTAATGAGAAATCAAACAAGTCGCATGTCATAGGTATTTAATATCACATTTTATTATGATGACAAGATTAAATAAACAGGAATTTTCTATCACGTAGTAAAACAAATGCATGACACGTGTGGTCAAAGATGAAGCAGAGATGTTCTCATATCGATTGTGAATGACGAGACACAGTCATGATATTACATGTGATCGGTCCCCGACCTTTTAAAGATGGCCTTACAAGTCTTACAACTAGGTACCTATTTATCTGGTTGAAACAAGAAACGGAGATTAAAATATTAATAACAAAGAACGTTGAAAAAACCCGTCATTGAATGTTAAAAAAAAATGTAAGGTTTTTTTTAGAATGACATTATGACAGTCGTAAAAATGTCTTTGCGCGACGCGTTGGTTTAAAAAAAAACAACTAATCGTTGCTAATCGCGCGCTGTTACGTCACAGCCACGCCCCCGATTAGGAGGTTAGGAACAGCAAAATAAAATAATAGTAATAACATAGTCTTGTATCTCGCTTACCTACAGCGCTAGTTGAACAGTTTCATTGAAAATATAGTCACTTAGATATTATTAAATTATTTTATCATGACTACAAGACGTCATTATTGCTTCCGTGTAACTATCGATAATAAATAATATTAGTTAATAAAAATTATCTGAAGATGGATACTTGACATAATTTAAGGTAATTAAATACAATAAAAATCAAGTCGTCAGTATCTAAATACCATTTTTTAAATAAGTAACACGATGGCGCGATGGCAATAATACAAAACCAAATACTTTCGTTATCATCGTATGTTATAACACAAGTTTAATAAAACAAACTCCATATTAGATGTACCAAAGAGATTACATGTTTTTGTCATTGCTATCAGCTTCGTCCCCTGCAAATTATCAGTGGGTGTGTTGCTATGTTGACTATCGAACTTGCCCCCACATAATGTTTACAAAGCATAGTACAAAGACTTCACGAATTATGTATGCATAACGATAAACTTGTTTTTCATTGGTACACACATTTATCTTCATATGGCAACACCAGTATCACATAAATTTAATTTTGCTTTGTCATTTTGAAAGCATTCATATTTCTGGCCAATCTACCATGATCTCTTGAAGTAAGACTTGCAGTTATGCAAACGAGATACCGCGCTACATAATATATTATAGTGCGTCTTCTCGCTTATAAAACTGTAGTAGTCTTATTTTGAGAAATCGTGGCAAACCCTTAGTTCATACGCGTTTTATATTTCTCGCTGTTTATTCTTTAGCGTAAGCATAATATATTACAGTGGAAAATACGAACGATGGCGTAATCAATTTAAAAACAACTTAGAAATAATATTTATAATCTTTTTATAAATATTGACCAATGATTGTTCTAGATATCAAGATGTTTTGATGTTTCGAGGGCATGTTGGTTAATCACACGTGTTGCAAAACGTCCATCTTTCATTAAGGGGCGTGGTCGTAACGTAGAGTTCTGAAGTCTACCATCACTTCTTAAAAATCTTATAATTGTGGAAGAGTGACGCCGCTCTACTCTATGTAACTAGCTGTCTCGCTTTCACAACTGGACCGATCTTATTTTTAAACGTGATAGTATTCCAGTGGCGAAGGGTGAATTTTCTTAAAAGGGAAGCCCGTCCAAAAATTTCATTGTTATCATGCAACGATAAACAATAAGTATGGATATGTTTTTTGTCTGAACATGTATTTTAGATGATGATTAATAAGAGCATTAAACCCTGTGTAGCTCTACTCACTACTAATATTATAAACACCCTTAAAATTAAAAAAAAAAATAAGAGAAATACAGTAATAATTTATTATTTAAAACCTCTTTACAATCAAAATGCTACTATAAGTACAATAAATGAATATCTAACTGATAGAAAAATTAAAATGTATACTATAAAATAAAATGCAACAAAATAATAGAATATAAATAAATAATAGTTGGTTGCCACATAAACATGGACTTAAGTGCATTATAATTAAAATATGAATATTTATATTGTTGTTAAGTTGCAAAACAACAATATTCAACACTTTTAAATTACTTATATATTATCATATTTAGAAGATTGTAATGTTATAACAATAATACACAAATAGTATAAGTACATAAATATAGAAATTATAAACACAATATTTTAAGCCTTCCCACATATGTACTATGCTATGCTGTGCATATCTACTACTAACTTGTCCTACAAACAAGGTCCACATTTTGATTTATATTACTATGTGGAATGAAATAAGATATTGAGTATTGGATCTGAGAATAACAAGCAAGGGAAACAAAACATTTAATTTAATTTAAAACTTCCTGTGAGCCAATGATATTTTGTCGTAGAAAGAACTGTTAAAATGTTTGATCGTCATTTGTAATTAAGTAATTCAAATCATGTCAGGTGTTTTTCAAAACTCTACTTTGAAAAAGATTTTTCCTCAGTCAGCAAATAATCTGTTAGACAGCATTCTACATTCACTAATGCCGCTATATTATCGAATTTACTTAATAATAACAAAAATAACTACTTTCTAATAGATCTACAAACTAAATCAACAATCTTAGTAATTCTGACTTACCTAAATATTTATTCGAATAGACGATAACCAAACAATAACACTGAACTGATGTAATTTTGTTTTTACTGCACAATCACTACACTGATCAATCACAAGTAATAATACTATAAGATTCTAAATTATGATACGAATACACCAAATCTAATGCAAATGAACCGGTGAAAATAACAAATAAAACTTTTATAATATTAGCGCGAACGTAAACGTCAGCTGTCATCTGTTCTGTTCAGTTGACGTACGAAGTTCATATTGCATCTCTTTCTGGCGTATGCATTTATTTTTTTTCTGTCTTTGTCATAAGCCGAAAATCAACGGCTTCCCTAAGTCCTATTGGCCGCGGTTGTTCAATGTGTCAAACTACATAATGTGTCTCACTTTTACTCAATGGAGTAAAAGAGATCGCACTATGAAGTAGATGTACGCGATTCCCAAATCGAGTCCCGGCTTACCTTTTCTGTTTTCACCGGTAAAGCGAATCGTGGGTTTACTCAATAAAAGTTGTAGGCCTTTATTGCATGCGTTTTGCTAAAAAAAAAAGTTAAGGCGTTTATTGTTATTTTCAAGCAAAGGCTATACACGTACATTATTATTTCGTAAATTATTATTATAATTATAGTTGATATTTTTAAATGATACTTAAATAAACAGAATCTTAGTATTTGCCATATTTCAAAAGGGAAGCCGGTAGGAATCGAGTTATATGGACCCTTCGCCACTGTAGTATTCTCCTTAAATACTTTTACGTAGCTTAGCTTATAGTAACAAATCAGTAATTCTATTTGTTTATACGCGTTTTACGACTATTCTTCTAAATATATTACAGCCAGTGTCTGCAAGTTTAGAAATGCCAAATATACCGAGTAAGCAAACCGGTTGGTACTAAGAAGGCGTGTCTTTTCACGATTGACCCCTGGTTAGTAACAGTAATAATTTGATGACGTATTGAATCACGCCACTTCTAGTTTGTTTACTTTTAAAACAAGTTACGCAGCTTTATTTAAATAATGTCAGAATTTTGTTAGAAATGTTTTTTTGCTGCTAAGCTAAATTCAGTCGTAATGAAATGTAAACATAAATTATGTTAAACTTTTTATTTTAATTAATAATTATTAACATCAGAAAGAGTCCAATATAATTAATTAGTCCTTTTAGCTTCTTAAGTAGATAATTCTCGTCTTTATTTAATTTGTACCAAAGGACCAATTTTATTAAATTTTCGATGTCTTTCCAACCCACTTGTACAAAGAAACAGATCATTTGTTTGAATATTAAATACTTTAATTAATACAGGCAGGTAGTTAATGGCTTAGGTGAAACATTTTGCGAAATAAAATTGTCTCGACCGCCAAACTCCCATATTTAAACATAATATTATTTCCTATAGAGAAATTGCAATATTCAAAGCACGTTATTCGATTGGATAAACAAGAAGGGTCAGTTCCAAGTAAATACGTCATTTGACCTGATGATTGCAAATCAATATAATATTATATTGCTTCACGCAAGTAATGCATGCCACGAACGTCATCCATTCAATGCGGTGCACTATGACATTCACTTAACGCATACCTTGTGTCAATATTATTTCTACAAGCTTAGAAAATATTATAACATAATAAATAATATTTCTTCAAATTAAGTACACGAGAGTAACTTGTGTTATGAGTCTTATGAGTACTAGAAAACTCACATAACTACTTATTTTTTTCTCTCCTTGTAATGTAAAAGCAAAAGAATTGAGATTAGTTTTAAAGTTTTAAAAAATATTTCGTAACGAATGTTCGAGTTATTTTCTCATGGACAACTAATGATTTAACTAGAGAAGCCTAGCATTTGTTGGAAAGAAGCCATTACAGTTTTTCAATGACAATTATTATTGTCTGTTACATTCCTATATTTCATGTAGGACATACCACTAAATGGTTTAACTATGAGTCTAGAATACTTTAAAATAATTTAAAATTGTACTATTCTGTACTACGGGCAATTATTTTTATTTTTACTTCAATATTGTTTAAATTTTCTGAGTTGTTGTTTGCTTTTGTGTTGGTCCTAAGAGTCGCTTACTATTTCTGTCTTTGTTTTCTTTGTTGCCCCTAACCTATCATAGTTGTTATGTATGTACGTTTGTACGTAAACACGAGATTGTTATGGAAATCGCGTCTGTCATCATCAATGCATATTTTAACTCGGACATGACAAGCGATTCTTATCAATCAATGCCTGATTGGATTATTTACGTCAATAGTCGTAAGGTCTACGAGTACGCAAGAACATAATTTAACCAAATAAAGTATTAATTGTTTCCGACACAAATTAAAAACATACAACATACAAATTTCGTAAATAAAGTGTTCTATTTTGAGCGCAACGAGTCCCAAAATCAATCTGAAACCCGAATTGCTCATACTTTTTCAGTGTCTATCTTTGCTCAATATTACCCAACTTGCATTATTTCTATAAGTACATATATTAATATCGTCCATTATCTACATACGTATTTATCATTGGAGTACTAGTTCCCGTTTTATAACGTGCATGCGATACGCAACGTGACTCGTTGTCTAGGAAAACTCCGCTTAATAAACGTGTCAGGTACCCTTGTCTGATATTGAATTGATTTTATTTGTTTTGTGTCTAAGCTTCCCTTATAAAATGGATTAAAAAAGAGTTTCCTTTTGTAAGTTGCGACCTCCTTAGCTCCTGAGATTAGAATTTTGCCTGTGCTTTGATTTTCTTGATGTCACATCTGTTAGGTTGCATTTATTTTGTTAACGTAGCATTTTATAAGTAGGTTTCTTTACGTGTTGCAGTTTACGTTTAACAAAAGTGTATTCTAAATAAGGCACCATATATTGGACATGTCTTACCCGATTTTTTTGTATCACATAACGGTGTTAGTTAGCGGTCAATAAACAAAAAGTGGTCGTTTAATGTCACTCGCTAATTACAATTAATTTTGATGTCTGAGATCATCCAGCTAAAAATAACAAACTCAACTGTCTTAAGAACAAGTCATTTAACAAAGACAATTCGAGAAAAATATCACAAGCCCGCGTTTTGTTTGTAATTAACGCGAGTCAATTGATATGTTGAGGTCAGACCTCTTGACTGGTGGGAAATATGAAGACAGTTCACATGAAACGTCATTTGTGATATATATTTCTATGTCAGAGTCTAATAAATATTGAATACAATGCAGTTGTAGTCATGTGACGTTAGTTTAAAATGGCTGCAATACCGCAAACTATTGTTGTAGATTGGCTTCATCACGTTACTTTGTATTTATGTAAGTTTCTGGTATAAATTTTATGAAAGTTTACATTGTTGATGTTAAAAACCAAAAATAAGATAACAGTAAACGATTTTCTCGGAAATGTTTGTAGCTTTCGCAAGCAACATTAAAGTTATTTCTGTATCTTCAATGTGACTTGAATTAAGCTCAAAGGACCGTTTGGTCCTAAAGGACGATTTACACTGGTCGAGGCCGCAGCGGCCGTGGCTTCGCATTTCCCAATCGTTGACATCGGCCTAGTGAGCATCCCACTTAAGAGCCGATGACTTTTGGTACGCACTTACAAGGTACTTGGTAAAAAGAAAGTCTTTGTGTGAACTGTACAGAGAAACGTCATTAAGAACGCCTGCGAAAGGTGTATTTCCTGTTTATCCAAGTTGTTTTGCCAAAATATGTAAATAATTCAGGTTTGTTAGCTGGTGACATTTTG
The DNA here is from genome assembly GCA_941860345.1 of Chrysodeixis includens. Lineage (NCBI taxonomy): Eukaryota > Metazoa > Arthropoda > Insecta > Lepidoptera > Noctuidae > Chrysodeixis > Chrysodeixis includens. Next base: position 3,466,170 of record OW796107.1, on the reverse strand, counting down.
CTGTTCCGTAATATGAGAATAAAAAAAACTTTAATGCTTCCAGTTCGTTAAACTTGATGGCTTGTATAATTAAAATGTAATTTGCCGATAGCCGATAGGTAATCATACGTTCACGTTTTTGGGAAGTAAGCATGAGCGGTATATGCGCAAAACGTCTCTTTCTCAAAATGTCCCAAGGTAGAAAAACGTCTCTTTCGCGGAATGTCTCTTTCGCAAAACGTCTCTTTCGCAGAATATCTCTTTCGCAGATTGTCTATTTCGCAAATTGTCGCGCAAGGGACTTAGGAAAAAAAATGTTTTTCAAAACAAGATTCATATATTTTTATTTTCATTTTATCAATAATCATGTTAATTATTTAAGAAAATGATTTACAATGCTATGTTTATGTTAAGTTTCTAGTAGTAATAGCTCCTATTATTTTATCTGTGGATATGTTACTGAGAGTATTGATTCTTTTGACCTAAATTTTGAATGTGTGTAAACTGTTTCATACCTATATTGACATTGTTTTTATTTGAAATAAAAACTTATGTAAATAAAGGTACCAAAATGTTAACATCTCAATTGCACTATAATTTTAATAAATGATTTCTTGTTTTGAAAAACATTTTTTTTTTAAGTCCCTTGCGCGACAATTTGCGAAATAGACAATCTGCGAAAGAGATATTCTGCGAAAGAGACGTTTTGCGAAAGAGACATTCCGCGAAAGAGACGTTTTTCTACCTTGGGACATTTTGAGAAAGAGACGTTTTGCACATATACCGCATGAGCAAGGCGGTGTGTTACGTAGAATGACTATCGGATATAAAAATAAGATAAGACGTGTTTAGATGTTTGAGCCACACCTCCTCGTTAATCTAAATTTATATCTTGTTGGTACTCGGGTTATACGTTTCCTTGGCAGTGCAAAGTCCGATCTCTCCGGTAGCTAGGCGCCGACGCAGACCACATGCCACGCCCGCAAACCTCGGTGACAAACACAAAAGAAAACCTACTTTATTACTTAAGAAATGCAGTCCATTTTACCTTATTATGAGTGTAGAATGCATTAAGAGAATTGTTCCGATCGCTTGTAACAATAAAACTCAGTTTGACTGCGTAACGTGTGACGAATCAATTGTTTGAAACCTAGCCATAATTCACTTAACACGACAGGAGATAAGAACGCCAATCAATTTTAATCTTAATTTGGCATTCAAAACGTTCTTTTAGAGAAAATGGAGACATATTTTCCTCAAATTATGGCCCATTTAATGAGGTGCCAAGCGGGAACTACTACCGGTTAACGCGAGGACCAGTACTACTTCACTGACAATTTTGTTAGCGTAGCTGAATACTAGTCTAACAAAATATGATTGGCATTGATTGACACGCGAAGATCGCGAAGAAGAGAGAAAATATTGACCATAATAAGTGCGTTATAAATGCTAAAAACAAAACAACATCCCATATTCTATTCAAAATGCTACAATAACAGCAGACATTCCGTCCCTATCAACATTTACGAGCAATTACATTGAAGTATGTAGCAGTAAAAGTTCCAATATGTTTGCTTTTGTCAATTACACCACGTCATTATTTGCTTAAGACAAAGGCAAGGTTATAGGCGTGTCGACCGTTCTGCGCTCTCATTGGTCTATTACTGCTATATCAACAACCGCACTTGTGTAACCCGCAGGTGTGACTATCGAACTTGACGCTTGTTATTTTTATGTTGGCAGTAACCATACTTTATGGTATTCGTAATTTAAAAATTTGAATACCTATAACCTTCTTTTATTTCATTTATAAAAAAGTCGAGACTTATTTGGTGTGCGGAAGAGTATTTTACATTTTGCAATTGCAAATTCCTTTAGCAAAAAAACGTGTTCATTTCCTTATGGTTCTTCAATAAAAACTCAGGAATTTATGAAGAGCAAAAAACAATTAAAGGTAAATGAATGTTGTGCGTTAATATTTTATATTAATTTAATTAACGTTTCATAAACATGTAACTCGATAATTTAAAGTTAGTAGAGCAAACTAATCCGTTTTTTAACCTAAGTTACGCTACTATAATTTAACAAAACGACATATTAATATTTTGAACTGATGTCAAATTATTTTGTAATAACTAATTAGTAACAAACAACAAGTAGAAAGACAGTATCTCTACCGGGTTTACCGAAGATCATCATAGACCTTGATCTACATAATATTTGAGTTTATCAATTTGTGTCAACGACTAAGGCTGTTTTTTTTTTTAAATAGTTACTATTTAAAAGGTTACTTATTAATTACACGTGCTAGATAAATAATAGTATTAATGTAAATCAGTCAAGATAATCTAATACTTGAACGTCATTTAATTTTAAGACTTATGGATTTATTCTTCGTTCGGCCCACTGAGTTTTGTCCCACATAAAAAATTCCTGGTTTGTCCCAAACAATATGCTTCCTTCGTCCCATTCAAAATTTTAATTATATTATTCCCGCTTCGTCCTATTTTTGTATTCTTTCTACGGACCATATTTTTTTTGTATAAGCCAAATATACTTTTTTGTACAATCAGCAAGAAAAGGCTTACGTTATTAAAATAATTCTTCCTCTTAATTAGTCTTCTCTGCGAGAGTAAATTTACTCGTAATATTATAATAACAGTCTTTAGGGGCTCTTATTGACCAAGTAATCCATATATGGCTGACGTCACTGGACCTGTTTAGAAAAGCCCATTTTTATTACACCTTTTGTAAGTTTGCTTGTATTGTACTCATATGGCCAATAACATTACTTTACGTTATCAGCAAAACGAGATTCACGCTAGTTCCCGTGACGCAAAGTGCATTCAGTATTGAAAAATTGTTTAATTTTTTTTAAATAAACAGTTTTTTTGTTGACTGTACTTTTAAAGTACTTGGAATTTGGGACGAAGCAGAACTTTAATAGTGATGTGGGACAAACTAAGAATTTTGTGGAATGTGGGACAAAACTTTAGGAGGAACGAAGAATAAATCGACTTATGTCGTCTCTATTTCTTGAAGGCGTTAGAAAGGGACAGATAGATATTAACTTAAAGAGAAGTTGTTTTTCACAATTCTGGGCTAATTATAAATGTATTAATGAGTAATGAAACATATTTTATTTAGAAATGTCATCATGTGAAAGTGTTAATCCCCTTACAATTGACACGAAGTTGCATTTGTTTACGTAAATAGACTAACATGAGTTTATTTGTTATCAGTTTGACCCGGACTCGAAACTAAGGTTAATGTTACCGATAGATATTCGCTGATGGATGTCTAGCCATGTTTTTAGACTAAACTAACAAACAGGTCTATTATTGGAACTAATTGCCTATTAGACACGCCTCCAAATTAACTGGTCCTTTCGTAATTTAGACGTCATTTGATAACGATTTGATTGTTCGTTCGTTGCAAGCAGGGCAAATATAATTTCATAATAATATTATATATTGTATTGAACGAATAGGACTAATCAAGAACGCATATAGTATATGACTTATGACGACTACTCGCAAAACTCTACTTAATTTTTTGGTCCTTACGTCCAGAAAGGACCAACATTTTTTGTTCTGTTAGTAGACTACGCGATATCACAATTGTTTTTTTTTTAACAGATCTATGTAATAACTTTACCGGATTCCAAATTTATTATTATTTATTTTATTATATTAATGTGTGTTTTCTTTTGTTTTAGCATCGATGCGCTCTCGCCGCATCAGCCAGTTTGCGCCCCTGCTGATCGCGTTGGTGGGCCTGCCCGCGCGCGGCAAGAGCCAGCTCGCCCACAGGCTCTCCAGACATCTCAATTGGAATGGAGAGAGCACTAAAGGTAACAAACTACTCTTATACCTAAAGGTACCTATAACCTACCTACCTGGAATAAAACTTGATTTAAATGCGAATATAAATCAAGTTTTGTTTCAAGTAGGCCTTATTCAGGCTGTTTCGGTGTGTTAACTACAATGACTCTAGTTTCGCGATTCCGATATATCGTTCGAATGGAGAAAAATTAGTCAGAAAGTTCATAAACGTTAAGCTTAAGTAAAATAAAAGATAGTAAAATTCGAAGAATCGATATCAAATAAAACATGAGGTCGAAAGTTATCTTTTGTTTATTTAATAACTAGATAGATCATGGGTTAAATCAGAAATATTTAGGGATTACACTGCTAAAAGCTTACGGCAATGCCATCGAGACCTTTTTTACTACACCTTACTTTTTAATATAAAAAGCGAGATATAATGTATGTATCGTATAATCAGATGCTAAGATCAACAACAAACTTTAAAGTACAAAGATTGATTAACGTTATACAAAGTCAAGATCCAACAGCAAGTAAACACTTTTTGTGATCAGTCATCATTGGGTTTATGTTTTTTTGTTAGATAATAATCCGATGAGTTGCAGATTTTATCTCAAATCTTTGATAAAACGATTAGCTTTTATACAAACATCGTATGTGTAGGTGTGGCTGTATACCTAATATGTAATTATTGTAATTAATTACTTTGCTTGTGGGGGTATGCTTTCTTGATAAATATAATTGATCACACGATACTTATTTTAAAGAGAAAAGAAAATATTTTTTTCTAGAGATAAGAAGAAGCACAGTATTATTCACATAACGCTTTTATATTATACAACTGCGGGTCCTTCTACGTCTTTTTAAAGAAAAGCTCGAGTTTGTGGGAGAGTGAAACCGCAACACCCTGTATACTGTGTGGTGTGCCTTATCACTTCCAGAGTAACATACAATATAGGTTACCATAAGAACGACGTATTATTATTGTTATCCTAATAGAATATATAAATAGGGAAGCTATTTAGAGATATTATTACAGCATCAGGTTTTCACACATCACGTGATAATATTTGCTCTACAGTAGAATGTTTATTCATTGATTATACGGAGGCAGTAAAGTATCTTGTCAAATGAACACAATACAAAGTATATACTGTGTACACTGGTGTACAGTCAGCAACAAAAGCTGAAAAAAAAAACGATCTGATTTACAAAATTTCTTTCCATAATAATATCCTACAATTTGGCTGCTATAGCTGTTTTTTTTTAGTTGTGATAACGCAGAGATAAGATCCTCATTGATATATTTTCAAAGAAGACATATTTTTTATTTTCTGTACGTTTCAAAGAGCTTAACGCGGGACTGTTTTGTGGAAACTAGCTGTCTCCTCGTCTTATTTTCACAACCATAACTGTGCTGCCATCAACTTTTATTACTGACTGTACCTTGGACGTATACAGACGGAACACACAAGCCCTGACCTACATGTTACATGTAGACGTCTCATCTCGACCATATATCTCACTGATTAAAACGAGGACTTCATCTTGATAAAACTGCGCTCCGAAAACCATCTCTTAAAGCAATATTATTGCAATTGTGAAAGAAAAATGCCGCTCTAAATTGTATACGTTGTCTCGCTTCCACAGCCCCCCTGAGTTTGCTTTGATATTTCTTCTCAGGGTAATCAGTTAGGAAATGTCGAATCCAGCGAGCTCGAAACATATTAAATACATGTAAAAGTGATATAATTGTCCTATTTACAGAAGAAATGATTTTATTTCATTTCATTTCAACCCCAGTAACATTACTTTAAAAGATGGTGGTATGCTCCTGGGCTAATTGTAAAACGTAACTTGTAATTGATTCAGCAGTCACGCATAACTGTTTGTTTAGTACCGAGAAACAAATGTTAAATGATACGAGGCAGACGTAAACATATTATGCAATTCTCAGACTGAGATCATTAATTAATGTAAATAGCTACAGTAAACATTGCAATGCGATGCAATGGAAGGATACGATCTAATGATATAGGTTTTCAAAATATGTGGTGTGGTGGGGTTTGAATCCCGCCCAGGGCAAATTTTTGTGTGATGAGCACGATATTTTTTTCCGTGTCTGGGTGTAATTTATCTAGAATATGCTTGTATTCACTAGTATTCAGAAATATACAAGTATGTTCATCAGTTCTCGTAGTACTCATAACACAAGTAACTCTCGTACGTTTAATTTGAGACTAGATGGCGTTGTGTACCTAAATGGTGAGAAATATTCAATATGTTTATTTATTAATATGAATAACACATGCCTCTAAATCATATAGGCTTGCTTGGTTCATTACCACATACATATTACGACTTGTATAGTCCCTTGTGTGAAGTCACTTTAGGTAATATGTTATGTAACCACTGCAACGTAACCGTCCCAAGGCAGTTTACTCGGTTTATTAAACAAGGACCGATTGTACTATACAGTTACCTAAACCTTAACGCTATAGAAACGTAAACTGTTGAAATGTAAATAAACATAGAAATCTAGAATACACCTTTTCATTCAATATTACATAAGCACTAACCATTTTGGGGAAAATTCTAATTAATTTTTTTGGTCCTTTGAGTCGGAAACGCATTTCTGGGTGCCGCTTATACCGACTTTGTAAAAGCGCGTTGCACAACGTAGAGATTCGTGTCTTCCTCAACTGCAAAAACCTTACTTTTATAGGTGTTGGTGGTCCTTTTTATCTTTAGACTCAACTAGCTTAAAGTTGTGCCCAAAGTATCATTATAAATCCTGATCTCAAGTCTCAATCTGCTCAAAAGATTGGGGCCGAAGTCAGTAGTATAATTATAAATCCTGATTTTACAACTTTAAATTAGAAAATAATATTACCCAACAATTCTAACATTTAATTTCGTTCCAGTGTTCGACTGTAGCGAGTACCGTCGCCGCCACATGGCACTGTACGGCAGCCACGACATCTTCCGCGCCGACAACGCTCAGGGCTCGGCCATCCGCCGCCAGAGCGCGCGCGAGGCCGTCCAGGACGCCGTGCTGTGGCTGAAGGATGGCAACAGTGTCGCTGTGAGTAGCAAAAGCTGGGAATATAGTTATATAGTTAAAAAGCTAGTTATAGTCCATCAAGTAATTGCTGTTTCGCCCTGTCCGTGGAAGAAGATCTGAAACATTACAAATAGCCATTGTCGTAGCTAGGTTTGGAAGACAGTTCAGCCATAGTCAAATCAAATCAAATGTTTTTATTTGTAGATTTTAGGTTTACATGGTTACATGAGATGAATTATGTATAAAATTATAGGCATACAAATACTTAAAAATCTAGATCAGTTCCGAATAGATCTAAACTAAGGGCAATGCAACTTATGAATGAAATCAAAAAAGAAATCAACAAAATTAAAGCAATCGAATAACTTGGTATAACATAAATGGCACAAAAGTTGTCATTACAGAATTTAGTTTTGGTCCTTGGGGTTTGATCAGTTAGCGACATGAACTAAGATCGGATCATCAAGATTTCCGCTTGTTCTTTATGAAAGTAGTGGTTAACATACACGAAGATTTCGTCATACCGTATCATAAGCCTGATAGATAAAAAAGCCGTAAACCGAACTATGTTGACAGTACTCGTGTAATTTAACTCTAGATAGCGGTAGGTACCGAATTCGCACTACATACGTGGTCTTAAGTACATAATATTGGAAGATTGTTTCATCATCGTCTTGATAGAAGTACCGATTTAGATGATAAGTGTGTTATATTATCTTAATTATGTTATTCATATAAGTTAGTCATCATTATAAACAAAGTGATAAGATATAAATCATAAATAACATACTTTTGGTAGTATATGACTTTGAATTTACGCCACACCCACGGTTTCGATTCTTTTGTTTTTTTTTTTCGAATTTATCAGCTTGTCCAATCAATTTTCCTATTGATTAGAATTTCTTTATTTTGTTTAATCTGCAACAATGAACTTGGAATTTGGCGTTAAATTATACTGATGTATTATGACATACATTTAAACGGTCTAGACTCTTGTACGTTACGCTTGAACGAATACCACTACAGCCTATGACCAATCCACGAACCAAGGTCCTTTAAAATTTTACCGAATACACCCTTAAAGTAGTCCTTATCTTCCAGATATTCGACGGCACCAATATCACTCGGGAGCAACGCCGCGAGCTGAGCGAGTACTGCCTCTCCGACATGGGCTTCAGGATCCTCTTCATCGAGTGCGTATGCGAGGACCAGGAGTTACTCGAAAGGAACATCATCGAGATCCTTCGGTACTCTGCCGACTACAAGGCCATGAGCGAAGAGGAGGCCGTCGATGATCTGAGGAAGAAGATGGAGCACTACATGAGACAGTACGAACCGATAGACTCCGACCTGGAGAGTATAAGCTTCGTTCGCGTGGAGAATATGGGAGAAACAGTCACTGCTCATAAGATGGCTGGACAGAAGGAATCTGGGATCCTTGGGTACCTGTCCGGCATGAGAGGATCGCCGCAGACTTTGTATTTTACTAGGGTAAGTTTCTAATATCTTTAACTAGCTGTTGCTCGCGACTTCGCCCGAGTAGATAATAGCTGCAAAAAATTACCCCTACCTGACGCTGTCGGTGAAAAATAACTCCATACCAAAGTTTATCAAAATTGCTTGAGCCGTTTGACTGTAATCCACACTTAAAGACTTTCGCCTTTTATTTTTGGTAGGATGGTCCTCGTAGGCTTTTATCAATCAATAGTTCAAGTTGAAGACCATTCCAACCAGTTGGCCGATACCAAATCAAAATATGCTAATGATTATCAGTAAGATTACACTATCGGCCGATAAAAGCCTAAAGTCCACGATGACTTAAAAGTACTTACTATTAAAACATTTAGAACATACAGGAAACGTTTACGATGTTTTGAAGGTAGAGTTTTCCAACAAACGATAGACATAAAGCGAAAGGGAAATGCAATAACTACATTAAATGAAGGTTTAACGAATGGCATAAACAACAGAGTTCATGGAAAACATGGGAATCGATAAACATAACTTCCAACTTGGAAGCCATATTTGTTTTTACATTCGATACATTTACGTAACGTGTAGTACCGGATATTATCGTTATTATCGGTACTGATTCATATGCGTGTAAATATGATAGATTATAACTATTCTAGATAAAACAGTTGCATAAACATGTTTTCCTGAATGCAAGTTTATTTTGAGCGAGTCGCCATTTTATTTCGACGCCCCACGCGGCGGCTATCATAGCAGAATGTTGCAATTCTGTTTACAATATAAACGGTAATGGCGCGAGGTAAATAAGAAATATTTTCATGAATACTAACTTTAAGGTATTGAAAACAAATATACAATGACGCACTTTGAATGTCCCAAATAAATCTAGTTTTCAAATAACAGGTGAATTATTTGGACTTGGTAAATCTGCGGTGTACCTACTACCTACAGTTAACAATGACTCTACCTTGAGCGACAATGTGGAACATATTTAAAGGTTACCAATGTAGGGCAATTCCAACTAACAATATTTAATAAATGTCAAATATTTCATGTACACACTATACGTGACAAGATTGTTTGTAAAATTGAGGAAGTGTAAAGGTTTATGGAGGATGATTAGGCCATCACTTTATAATATGCAATTACGAATTTATCATTCGTACGGTAGCGAAACCTAAAAGACTGTAATCCCAACATAATTTAGGATAGGCTAGACCTTAGTAGGAAGTTTAAAGTTTAACGTAATTCCCAAATGTGTCCATTCATAGAATGGAATACTAGAACATTTGTCGTCATCGTTCACGTCAGGTAAAAGTACAGCCATTCATCACATACACAGACATTTGCCAAATGCGTCAGACAAGTCTAAGTATTAAGTAGGTAGATAGTCCAGGAAGTTCTTGTAACAATAGCCACTATTCGCATTTTAATAAGATTTATATCACTATTTAGATACAAAGAAACATATCTTTATTATAATATTGTATAGTACCGCTTTACGTAAATCGCTGAGTTTATTTAAAGCATCTTGATTATGTTTCCAAATCTCCAGTGTCAGACTAAATATAATATTGGAAATGACGCCAAAGTCGCTATATCGGTTCTTAGATCCACTTAATTTGTATGTTGTGATATCTCGCGACTGTTTCTCGGAAATAAATCTTCCAGACAGTAGATGGCGTAGATGCACAATTGTGTTGCCAAGTTCGAAAAACAGTGTTTGAGAGAAACAATGTTTAAATTTTCCAGATATTATAAAAATAATCAGCTTTCTAGCTATCACGGCTTATGAGATACACAGCATGGAGATAGACAGACAGTTTTACTCTTTGGATACCTACGAAACCCTAAAAAGGAAAATGAAAACGGTTGTTTCTCTCCCTTAATTTTCTACCCTTATAAAATTTTACAAATATTTTATAACAAGAGTCTCTTTAAAAGTCTAAATTCGTCAACCAATTATTTAATTTGATCATTCTTATACTTTAATTACCTACCCACACTTATTCTAATTCTATATTTTCCCACCAGCACGGCGAAAGTGAATACAACGTCCTGGGTCGTATCGGCGGCGACGCGTCTCTCTCCCCCCGCGGGTTACTCTACGCGCAAGCTCTCGCAGAGCACATGAACGCTCTCGGCTGCCGCGACCACATGACCGTGTGGACCTCCGAGAGATGGCGCACCAAGCAGACTGCAGCAGATATCAGGGCGCCCAAGAGAACTGTTAGAGCACTCAATGAGTTGGACGCTGTAAGTATAGTCTGTTCAAATATCTATAACCTAAAATATAGGTATACGACCTCTCCGACATATAGTATACTATAATCTGTACTAGGTCTGGGTGTAATTTATTTATAATATGTATGTATTTAGAAGTATATAAGTATGTTTATCAGTTGTCTAGTACTCATAATACAAGCTCTGCTTAGTTTGAGACTAGATGGCGTTGTGTGAAAGTCTTGGAATATTATATATTAGGCTAATTTGGGGGCACGGTAGTACTCTCCGCCAAGTGAAGCAATAATGCTCAGCTCTAGCATACTTTCTTGAAGTTGAATTAGAAATTTAAACTGTAAGCCGAAATTGTCCTACTGCAATGGAGTGTTGGAAATGGAGTTGCTTACCGGTTCTTCTCCATAAGAATGACATTTTGGAACTACGCAACTAGAGTCAGTAACGTTTCGAAGTGCCTGAAAAGGCCTACTCGAGATAAAAACCTTTTGGTTTTGCAAGGTAAGGGACCAACAATATTAAGGCTTATTCAATGCCTTTGCAATATTACAATTTGGTATAGCAGGTAAAATAGGTTTCAAAACGACAATTTTCCAACCACACAGTTGAATTTCTTTGAAACACTTAGGTTCACATTAAACGACACGCCACACAGTTCATAGAAAAATATGGCACCAGAAGTCATTAGGTACGTTCGCATTTTATAGTAATGAACTTCGTGGAAAAACGATATAAAGTTCATTGATTTTTCACTACTGTGAACAAAGAATGAATATTGTATAAAAGGCTTTTTCATAGTAACTTTCGTGAGGATGATTCATACTTAAATGATATGATGGTTTACTCACGCGTATTTATCGGGATAGCCCGACTAGTTTCGGACCCAACCGGAGTCCTTAATCATGAGCTGACGCGGCGGCGGGGTCGCGAGTCGAACTGAATGTATATTCGTTCAGTTAGTCAAAGGTAGTCGAAATCAAACCTCAGAATGATTTTGTGAAATGTTAAAAAAGGTTTTATACTTGTGAAATCACAATTACTATGTTGAACTTTGATTACGTCTATAGGGAATTAATAATAGCAGTAATAAACGCGGTCCACCAAGCACATGGTTTCCATCCGATACATTACCACAATGACGCATTAAGCTTATCCTATAAATAAGTTATCGGTAACACGAGTTCAATGATCGAAAAACTATCAAGGCTTAATAGGAAAAGACTTTCATTGCTAAAAAATATAGATTATACTCGTCTATGAGTACTCTAGGCACCTATATACGCCTGATCTCTCTCCGGTCGTGTCGGATTGCCGTCTCATCGGGCTATGAGTAAAGGAATAGAGAGTGCACCTGTGTTTGCGTACGCGTTTGTGCACTATAATATGTCCTGTGTAGCTGACTGGTGTCATAGTAACACTAGCCGCCGTGGCCGGAATCGGTCAGGAGGCACATACGTCATAGTTCACGAATGTCACACTGATGACTTCGTATCAGAGGCCACAATTGTATATTTCGATAGAAATCCTAGGCATCGTGACACGGCAAACGGTGTGAAGCTATAGATACGGGCTATGGCGTTCATAGAAGATAAAATATTATTTTTGTTTACTAGGTACTTGATAATTCAAATAGCGCGTAAATAATGTAATGTATGTGTTTACAAATATACACCGTGTAACATAATTAACGCACATCCTGAAACTACTTTGTTCAGAATCGATAACAGAATCCATTTCATTAATAAAAATAAATATTTTTTTTTACCAAAAAAATATTTAGAAATAATTAAATTGTAGACACTATTTTCATAAAGCACTCGAAGTAAACGAAAATGAGCCTTAAGTCGATGCAATAAGGCTTTAGCAATTCACAGCGGTTCACACTTTCAAATTTCACTCGTTTTGCCAATTATTTGTACAAATTATTCTGACAATATGTAATAAAAACAAATATCTAAGAAAATGATAAAAATGTTTCAATACATTAATTGTGGATAAAAAAGGATATTCTTTTTGGGGTGTCTGTGGATGTGCGTTATTTCTGTTACACGTTGTATAAGTATCTTTATCAGTTATCTAGTACTCATACGAAAGTTACTCTCGTACACTTCATTTGAGACTAGATGGCGGTGTGGGAATGTTGAGGACATATTTCCAAAGCTTAATTATCGTATTTCAGCATACAACGTGGCGCTCTAGATATGGCCTATAGCTTTCATTGCATATAAAATAGTTACGCGTACTTGATTAAAATAAGGCGCAAATAACGTAATCTCAGTGTAATTAGTATTCGTACATATCCGTTAATATTGCTGAGACATTCAAAGCGTAGATAGCCTAATAATGGTATTAAGTAAAAGGATAATTATAATCGATTGATAAAGTTGTTTGTTTTAGCGACAATTAATAATTAGTCATAATTCGATCACCATTATAGGGATGATGGAAGCATTTCTTTATTTGAATATCACTAAAACCTATTGGCAAAATCATTCTACTAAGTTTTGTAAGAAGGGATAGATTTTTCACGCTCAAATGTTTCCAGCAATTTTAAAATTGGTATGGAGTTAGCTGATATCCTGAAATAACAGATAAGCTATGTTTACCCGATTTCCAGAAAAAACTTTTGAAACTATAACCCGTACAAGCGGGAAACCCCGTGGGAAATAGCTAGTTTATTAAAGTATTATAACTTGGATTTGGTGTTTAGGTACGTAGGCTTTGAATCACATATGTAAAGGAAAATTTTAATAGGTATCGGAAAATAATTTGTAATTCCATAAAAGTTCAAAGGTTTTTGAAAACGGGAAAATCACATTTAAATGCGCACGTACGCATCTACTCATACTAAAAGTCTAAAACATCATTTATTTATTTATTTTATTTATTTATTTATTTGGATTTCCAACAAAGGATACACAGATTACATGGCTCATATAAATCACATATCTCGGTAAGTTGTGTTCCTTTAATTACAGGAAACCACAGCATGCAATTATTATAACTAGGTGAACACAAAAACTAAAATAGAAATAACAAACGATAAAATCTTACACAATTGTTGAGTGGACTATAAAAGTGAAACATAGTAAAATGAAAATTAAACTTAGTAAAAATGAAACTTAAAAACTAAACACTAACAATAGTAATTATTAATTAATTTATGTAACATAATAACATAATAAAATATATTTGTAAATGGGAGTTAAGAATTACTCGTCTCGAAAATTATATTTTTCAATTCCCTTTTATATCTCGTGGTTGTAAAACCGATATCCAATCCACAACGTTTTGAGAGGTCATTGAATTGCCTACAGAGCCTTGGCAGAGCCGCAAAGTGTCCTAGGTTCGTTCTAGATCGTGGGATATTAAAAAGATTATAGCTTGATATTCGGGGCAAACGAGACGGCGCATTTAATTGCAATTTGCTGAGTAACTCGCCACAGTCTATGGTGCCATTAAATAATTTATGTAAAAATATCAGATCCGCTAATTTCCTCCTGTCTGCTAATGAATTTATTTTATAATGTTGCAATCTGTCCTTATATCTAACAATTTTTTTAGCCAAAAAATCTTTATAACTAAGGTGATATAGAAAACGTCTTTGGACACTCTCGATATTTTTAATATAGACATCGTAATGGGGATTCCATACCGTACAACTGTACTCTAGAATTGGTCGAACCAGCGTGTTATACAATTGTATTTTTGTAGATGCCCTTTTAAATTGTTTACTATTGCGCAAGATAAATCCTAAAATTTTGAAGCCTTTTGATGCTATATTTAATACATGCTTGTCAAACTTTAACTGTTTGTCTATTGTGACACCCAAGTCGCGAATTTCATCTACTAAGGATAGAGTTTGCTTTTTTATTGTGTAAGTATTTGGTTTTACGGTTTTATTCCGACTGAATTGTATATAATGACATTTTGAGACATTAAGTGACATATTATTGGATTCACACCATTCAATCATTCTGTTCAAATCACTTTGAAGAAGATTGGAGTCAGATTCAGATACAATTGGTTTCATTATTTTTATGTCATCCGCAAAAAGGTAAAATTGTGAGTATTTAAAACAACTTGTAATATCATTTATGAATATATTAAATAGGATGGGACCGAGATGAGAACCCTGGGGCACTCCGGATGTTGCTTTAAAGTCCTTAGACTTGTAACCGTTTATTACCACTTTTGAAGACCTATTAATAAGATAAGACTCAAACCACCTGTGTAAAGATCCACCAACGCCCATACAACCAAGTTTATAAAGCAACAGATAATGATCGACCTTATCGAATGCCTTACTAAAGTCCGTATATAATGCGTCTACCGGTATACGTTTGTCTAAGGATTCTGAAACAGAAGTTACGTAGCTTAGAAGATTAGTAGATGTGGACCTGGATTTAATGAAGCCATGTTGATGGTTAGTAATTAGATGTTTAACATGTGATGAGAGACGTTCGGTAATCATTTTTTCAAATATTTTCCCTAACGTAGCTAATATAGAGATGGGTCTATAGTTAGACACTAATTGTTTCTCTCCATTTTTAAAAATAGGTACTACTAGTGCTTCTTTCCATTTTGTGGGGAAAATACCATCTTCTAGTGATTTGTTGTATATAATTCTTAGGGGCAGTGCTAGTGCTTTTGCACACCTTTTGATGAGAATAGGTGGGATACCGTCATTTCCTGCCCCCTTATGTTCATCTAAGGACTTTAAGGCTTTGAATATCTCCTCGGTATTTAGTACTATTTTGCATAGATTCTGTGTGTAAGGTACTGTATTGAGACTTGGGTATTGTTGACTTGTGGAAATGTTATAGACTTGTGCGAAATTTTCAGCAAATAGGTTACATATGTCGTGGCCGGTGGACGCGGTTTTGTTTTTGTAGCACATTTCAGCAGGGTATGTGCTATTAGTTCTCCTAACATTCTTAATAAATGACCAGAACTTTTTTGGGTCTGTTAAAAGCTCGTTTTCTATTTTATCTATGTAGTTCTTGTAACATATTGTTCTTAGCCTACAACACTGTGAGCGTAGAGACTCAAAGGATATCGCATCAAGGGGGTTATTGTACTTCTTTATTTTAACGCGATACTTATTTTTTTCTTTAAACAGGCGTATAAGTTTAGGCGTGTACCATACTGGATATTTGTTACTAAATATCTTTTTCATCGGAACATAATGCTTGATAATTTCCTGTAATTTGTTATATAAGAAATTAACCATCTCGTTGATCGAAGAGCAATTGAGCAGTTCATTTTCCCAATCTACAGATGCAAGTGAAGTAGTTATTTTATCGTAATCGGCCTTGAAAAAATCGGGTTTGGTGGTTGAATTAGCCTGTAAGTATTTTATTTTATTGTTAACCAGTATTGAGAATTCAAAAGACGGGTGTAAGAGATCTTCTGCAGTCAAGGGTGCCTGACAAGTTTTTAAATCTTGTATAGTCGCATTAGAAAGAACTAAGTCTAATGTTTTGCATTTGTTGTTTATTAAATGGTTGTATTGACTCAAGTCATTTAAAGTGACGAAATCCAAGAAAGCTTTAGTAACATCGTTATTGTTAGTAGATTTTGGAATAGTTTGACTCGTTTGAAACTCTATATTCAATGTCCAAGTAATTGAACTAAGATTGAAATCTCCTATGATGAGAGTATGTTCGCTATTATCAAGGGCATTTTGGGCAGAATTCAAGAATAATTCTATGGTCTCAGCGGCCACTGGAGGTGGTAAGTAAACACCACAAATATGTAATTTGCACTTTTTGTTTCTCCCAGAATCGATGTCAATGCTGATCCAAAGATCTTCACATGTACTTTCTAAGTGCCTCGATCGACACGATTTAATGGACTTCGCTACGGCTATTAAAACACCGCCTCCATCTTTACGTGCTCTATATTGGCTAGATTCGCGGTCGCGCCTATATACAACATACCTGTCGTCGAATAATTCCGAGTCGTAGACACTGCCATTTAGCCAAGTCTCTGTAAGCACAATAATATCATATTCCTGTAAAGCCATGTTGTGATAAAAAATATCAGTCTTTGTTTTCAATCCACGCACATTTTGGTAATAAATATTTAGAAAATTATTGAATGTTAACAGTATTTAAAATATAGCTTGCTATTGTTTAGAAAAATATAAAACTTAGAACTATAAATTAGGAATTAGGTATCTGTGTAATAGATTTTAGGAACTCCTGACTAGTGACGACAATACGTTTAGAGAGATCATCTTTCTTCATAAAAATTCTCCCGTTGCGTACCCACACGTATTTGTAAACGAGCTCTTTGCCTCGAAGTCGTGCCGCAGCGTGCAGGGCTTTGTTCTCGGCTGACAAGTGTTCCACGACGTAAATTGGTGTAGTTTTATCAGAAGCTATACCGAGGTGACTAGTATTCAGCTTACTGTCGGAATTGTTCTTGTTAAACTTAATCGTTGCAGCAAAGAAAGTATCACGCAGACGTGGGGTATTGAATTTTACTAGGATAGATCTAGGGCGGGAGGTACTGGCGTCTTTTTTTGCGATTCGAGTACAGTGAGCTATGTCTTTTTCCTCAATCTGGCTTTTAACAATCTTGCTTAGCTGCATTACGGTTGTAAGTAGATTTTCAGACCTGCTTTCGGGTACATTTTGAAGTTCGATGTTTGTTGCTCTGTTATGCTGTTCCATTATGTTTAAACGTTTAGTCATGTCTTGCATAGATGTGTTAAGTCTATCATTTTCTTTTTCCAGTAATTGCAACCGGGATGTATTTTGCTCCAAAACTACTTTCATTTCCTCGTATTTTTCGTTGAAGAAATCTAGCGATGTCCGAAAACCAGATATCAATTTTTCAATTTGCTTGAATTGCTCGGCCACAACCTGTTGAAGTGCACTCGTGATTTCTTGCTTGATTATCTCTCTAAGAGAAGATTTTATTATATTTTTATCATCATGAATAATTGAATTAAATAATATCTGTTAGTGTCGTGTGCCATTGTTATATGGATCCGTATCTAGAGATTATTGTCATAGATTAATTACATAGATATTATAATAATATTTGATCATATTCATTGTAATATAAATCAATTACTTTGTATTCGATAAGCTTTTGTACTTCCATATTCTATAGGTACTTAAAATCATTCTAATTAACTTCAATTAGGAGATTGTACATATCAGATAGCACTTTGTTCTGTCAAATAGTAAAAAAAAAACACCAATATGCGAGTACACTTCTTCACAAAAAATGTTACATCTTTATAAAACGTTGACAGAACATACATTACGACCTATTAGTGTTTTCATTAAATATAATATATTGCTACAGAACTTGGCGGTCGTTTTTCGTTTGATTTACTGCGTAGGCACGTCAGCGACCATTCTGCGACCTATATTAGATGACGTCACTAGACAGTATTAGTACTAGCACTGTATAAATACATACAGTAGTTTAACTCAGCTGTTTCCAACAAATAAATGCCTACAGATGCGCAATACGTAACAGCGATAGGGCTACCCACTTATACTTTACAGCATTTTAATTACATCAACAACACATCTGCTCGTAACTACGACTCGCTCGCGACTCTATCATTCCACGGTCATGCCACGACCCGATAACATAAGCATAACTCGCGTTGCGCCCGTTAATACAACGACATCATACTGTATATATTATAATACTGTGGTATTAGTAATATCGGAAAAGTACTAGTTCCCTATCAATTTCCAACGAAGTGGATCTATTTATTGTCACCGATATAACGCAGATATAATCGTAACATTGACATTGAAATGTTATAAATAGCGAAACTTTGATCATTCACATTGAACAATCTGATTTGTACTGGATTGAATAGAAACGGCTTCATTAGATACTTTGAAAGTATAAATAGAGCTGGGTCGTAGACATCAAACCCACTCTATTTTATTTTACTGATTATTTTTGTTTAGTAGGACATTTTTTTTATGAAACCCAATAAATCGTTTGGTACTTTCTGGTTTATATTAAAACATATAAATCAATCAATCAATTGATAAATCAATAGCGATTCACATTGATATTTTCCAAAATACATTATTCCACCTGGTCTAAGCTTTTTGCATCTAGTGCCACACAGGTGCAGAATAATTTTACATACGTTACCATATTTTGGCTGTTAGACTTAACGTTTTTTTCCTAAGTGACCGTGATTTTAAGCGTAGAAAAATATCGATGCAGTCATTCTAAATAAAATACATATTATTATATTGGCTTATTCTGATCCAAATGAGGCGCCTCTATAGCCAAATATTCCGACATTGATTAATAGTATAAATAATTGCTCACGTGTACCTTAACGAGGTATTATTTGTCTCGGCACATGATAAACATCGTGCTTTTGTATATAAAAAGTAGATACTTACTTGCCTACTCAATATTGAGTATTTTGTAGAACAAAAACATACACATTTATTTAATGTATGATGATAGTGTGACGTCTGATAGGAGAATGGAAGAAATCTAGATTCAGAGACAAAAACTAGCAGAGCTTTCTCTGCCTAAAGAAAGATTGAAAAAACAAAACCTTTTTCACAAACTGGCTTGTAAGAAATACGGTTACAAAATAAACTCATAATTACTCCAGTAAAAGCTGTAGGATCTCAAAGACGAGCTATGAACATCAAAATCAGAAAAAGATCAGACATTTTCTATGCACAACACTTGCCCACGGGATTAACTTTGAATCAAGCATCAACTTACCATTTCTTTCTAGGCACCTTAATTTTAATCTCCATTTCCCCTCTTCCCCAGGGCATTTGCGAAGGTCTAACCTACGAAGAAATGCAGGAGAGATTCCCTCAAGAGTTCGCATGGCGAGACCAGGACAAGCTCCGCTACCGGTACCCGTGGGGCGAGTCCTACATCGACATCATGACACGGCTGAGACCAGCGCTGTCGGCGTTGGAGGACGAGCATAATGTGGTCGTGGTCGGACATCAGGCAGTGTTGAGGTGTATGCTGGGATACTTCTTGGATGCTAAGCTTGGTGAGTTGGTTTTATTAAAGTTTTTTGTGTCGTGCTATTAAATGAGGGTCGTGAATTCGAAATGTTATAGTAAAATCGTTATTAATATCGACAAATTTCGTGCCAATCTTAGAAATCATTGCGAAATATCTTTGTCCATTTTTGACACCTGTTCTTGAAGTTATTATCATAAATTCTTAATAATATAATCTGATTGTGTATTCACCTTAGAAGTAAAAATTTTGATTATTCATCATACTTGCCAAAATTGCATAACCTTTAAACTCAGCTAGTTACTTGCTAGCTTCTAGTGGACCAGTGCTAAGGATTACTTCGTTGATTCAATCCCCAGCTACATTCACCCCTCAACCAGTTATCTGACCATCCTCTTCGCCCATTACAGATGAGCTGCCGTACATGAACGTGCCGCTCCACACTATCGTGAAGCTGACGTCATACGGTTACAAATACAAGATAGAGATGATCAAGTTGCCGGTGGACTGCGTCGATACACACCGCATGCAGCCCAAGGTATGTATCTTCAGGATCTATACCAATTTAGCCCAAATTAAGTTGTTAGCTCACTTTTTCGACGTAAAAGCGGCGATTTCAGAAATAAATGTTTTAGATCATTTGACCTGTCTTCATTCTGTTTTCTCGTTAGAAAAACGCTGACTGACAAATAGAACTTAGTGAAATGTGAGCGAGTTGAACCGATCGCAATTAAATACAAGAGTCACCTGTGAAATCTTCTGTTAATTGCAGCAATGCCTCTAGGACTTAGGAGAAAGAAAGTAATTCTTTGGTTATAAGAATCTCGCGAAGGCTGAAAATAGGCTTGCGTTTACGTAAGATAGTAACTTAGCTATCTGCCTGCTGACAATCCGATTAGGTCCGTCTACAGACGTTTCAGTCTAGATCTATCACATACAGTAAATTTCCATCAGACATATTAGTCGTATTGCCAAAAAATCCGTACCGTTACGAATAGAAATTACGCAATCTCTACTTTGTACGTCGCAACCAACAAACTTATCTATACGTCTGATGAAATCGTTAGCATAACTGTCATCACATTCAAAACTGTCACTTTGACATCTCAAATGTTCCGTTTGACATTCGGTCATATTTTCGTCAACTGCATAGATAAGTTTGTACAACATGCCATACATAGCACACAATAGGTATATGTTGACAGTAATTATTAGTTACATAACGGCGCTTAAAATATAATTAGAATTTGTTTGGTTGGTTACCTAAGAGGCTTAGTAAATATGCTCCAGAATACGTTTGTCAACGCAATCGCGATATTTTGTAAGAAATATTATTTGGAAACAATATTTTGTTTGGTTTATATTAAATACGTAGAAATTTTTAGGCAGGATTTTTACTGATCAGAATAGGTTAGCCCTTAGTAATCTGTTCTGAAATCCAATTAGACTTATCTAGATGGACCATTCAAAAATTACTTATATCTTAAAAATCTATTACCACAACAGAGATTTTAGAAACTAAGTAATTCAAAAGTTTTCCAGGCAATGAAATACAATGTTTTAGTTTCCAATGAAACATACTTTTTAGTATCACGTTTTTCCTTATCCACATTTCTAAAATAGAGTTGGCAAGTTTTGTCCAATCCAACACGTGTGTAAAACAAACGTGATCCACGTCTTTACAATTTATTTAAGCGTATCGTACGATCGCACGTTTTTATTGCCACGAGCTTTGATTCCAAACTGTTGACTTTAGCGTTGATAAAACTCATAAAAAGATATAAAAATCCTTTGTTGTATTTGTATGAGATAAACTGTCTGGATTGTTACTACAGAGATATAAATTAACGTTAATTACGGCAGTCGCATGGTCTTTTCCATGACAATTATCATCATCTTCCTGCTCTTATCCCATTTTATTTGGGGTCGGCGCAGCACGTTTTTTTTTTCATTCTCCCCTATCAGACGTCACACTATCATTTAATCCTTATATAAAAGACAATTTTAAAGAGATATTACCTCAAAAGTCAGATGTGAATTCACAAAGTGTCAGAAAACTTGCCATAAAAAACAATAATCTATAAAATGTTTTCTTTTGTTTGCAGAACTGCTCAATAAGCAGGACGACAGCCGACGCTTTAGTAACAGTTCCCTCTCACTACGACACGCTCCCCTCGAACCTGTGGCAGGCCCCCAACGAGGCTCAGCTCTAGGCCTCGGACGGGGCCCGCGCGCCCGCACTACCGCAGCAGCATTAGGCCTGGCCTAGGCCTGGCCCAGGCCTCCCCCAGGCCACAGTCCGCGGCATGAACACCCCCGGACTGGGAGAGCACGACACGCCAAGACGTCTCCAGGAGTCTCGCGATCTCTACTGAAAGACTGGTGTGAGTGACTTCACCGATTGCTTTACACGTTTATACGTTTTCACGTTTACACGTTTATACGTCTACACGCACCCGTACAATACCCCCTAGTTTACTCCCTAAGTTTAGTGCCAGACACTTACCTGCTAAGCTCAATTAAATTCGTACAAAATTAATTGTAAATGATGAAACACTCTGTGTGAATCTTCCATTTTACTTATAAGACTGAACGAGTGGATTATTCGAATCAATTTAAACTATTGTAATTGTGTTCTGAGTATTGGTATACGTTGCTACTTTATTCATAACTGACGCAAACTGACATAACATACATATCTTTATACTAGCAACAATTATAATGAAAAATTGCATCAGAATGACGTTGGTGAATAAATAGCAGCTTACACCGCGTAGGACGTAAAAGTATCCATATTATTTTAGTTTTTATTTAGTGCCTAAAACTAAGTATAGATTGAATTAAACATTCAGTTAACTCTATATTCCTTATTTCTAGCTCTAATTAAAATTAAGTATTGCTATAAAACGGAATAATTGTCTACGTTTAGTTTGCTAATGCTATTGTAATATTCAATGGCGGATCCAGGGGAAAAAGCGCCAGAAATTTAGAGTAAAAAAACTTTACAAGCTAATAGAGAGATTAATCTAGCTTTTCAAATTGAAACTCTAAGCAGTTCAATTTAACGTTTACTTTCGTCAAGTATCTTAAAGTCGATCCTGGACCCGCCACTGGCAGTAGTAATACCACTATCGACGTGTGAATCGTAGCTATCGTAAGCCGGGATTTGTTTCGCAATCTTACTTTATGAATATGTGCTATCTTGCTTACACACTAAGGTATTGATAAACGTGTATAAGTACCTAATTTTAGTTCAATCTAAGCTTTTAGACACTGAAGTACTTAGAGGGATAATAGTGGAGGGAGACTAGAATAAGTCGTAGATAAGTCAATTAGGATAGACTGCCTTCTTTTTTGGTTTGTAAGTCTAGGAATATGACATGTTAATAAACGATTATCAACTGTCTTTGGATGTATTTTTGTAATAAATAGTATGATAATTATGTGGTTGTTTCATTTTTATACTGCCTAAAATGTCATCATCATTCCCCTGCCCTTATCCCATTATTATTTGGGGTCGGCGCAGCATGTCTTCTTCTTCCACACGTTCCTATCTAACATCATCTCGCAAGCAACACCCTTTCCATCTTTTACACAATCCATCTATCATTTCTTTGGTCGTCCTCTTCTCCTATGTATAATGTAATGTAATGTATTTTTCCAAAAGTCAGACCGGCCGAAGTTGCGTGTGTGTAAGCGGGACAGCGCACAACACGGTGTACAGCGGCGTCTCGCTTACATATCAGCAATAATATTACTTTAAGTAGTGGCAGTAGGCCCTTTGTCAGTGCGTGATAAACTGCAACACATTGCCGCGCACCAAACGCGGAAGACGTAGCACAGCGGTTCAGGTTTAGTCAGTAAGAGTCTGACACTACCCACTTCCTCCCCCAAAGAGGTGGGTGTCCATGAGGATTCCCCTGCCTTACCGTCTGTTTACCCTACAAGGGCCTGTGTCTGTCCAAGAACAGGAGTTTAATGTTTTAAGGAGAAATGTTTGTAAGTATGCGAGTTTCGTTGTTCCACCGTTACTTCTGGATTACTTCCCAGGTCTAATTTTCTTCTTTTGGTGTCGCTGGGGAATTTGATTGTGATTTGCTAAACCTTGGGGTTGGTCCAGCAGGTGAACGGACACTGGACACTCTAAGTGGGACATCGTCTATTGGTCTTTAATGCATGACGTATAATCGTTAGAAATATTGCATCTATGAGTGATGAAAAAAAATATATACTTAGCTGCCTTATGCACTTTACTACGTTACTCATCATTGTCCAATTGTTGACGAAACAGCAATTATCACATGGTTTTTCCATAAATAGGCTAGATTAGTTTTCATTTTAAATATTTTTTTATTTTTCAAGTTCAAGTATACACCGTGACTTTTAGGTCGTTTTAAAAAAGCAGCCCAGTTCATGTATCCAATGACTAGTAAACGATTATAATAAAAAAAATATGTTTTTTTAAGATTTGAATGAATAAAAATATTATTCATTATTATGACACAAGGCAGTCTTACGAACACTCTGTAGTGAGCGCGGTCCGAGCCTTGTGCCAAAGGGGCCGCGCGGGCGGCGCGGCGGCGTCTTATCATAGGTCATTCACCTTAGCGTAAAACAGCTGTCTTACTATTGCAATCATAATGTTCGCAGTAAGTATGTAGCATGTATCTTCAACAGTTTGATACGTAAACATTTTTAACAGGATGTTTCATATTTCCAATGTATTATTTATTTTTTTCATGCATATTATTTTAATTAATGATAAAAAAATTATATTCGCGCCTAGAGGTATTTTATGACGGATACATTGTGTGGACGACTTTTTTAAAACGACCTAAAAATCACGGTGTATAATAGTTACATATTATAAAAGCTGTTAACTAGCCTTCTAAATGAGTCTTCCGAAGTGGTATTGAAAGGTAAAGTTCTCAACTTTAAATTGCTTGGCAAATATTTGAAATAAAATTGACATCCATTTGAAGATTCATGGTCCAGCGATATTCAATGTGTGGGCAAATACAGTGGGTGAAATATTTTGTGTTGGAACATCAATATTTTCTTGTTTTTGAGTCTGACAACACCAGATAAATATTTTCCTTTTAATAGTTCTAACTGCGTTCCACCACTCGCGTGCTGCTACGCATTGTATCTCTTACATAACGACTCCTATTTGATGAAGAGGTGCTGGTCGACCCGAGTTCTTATAGCTCCGCATAGCAAGGAATACTGATGAACCCAAAGACAAGCAGGCAGTCACAGTCAAAAATATCTTAACTTTTTGTACAAAAAAATACAATTTTCAAAAACATTGTCCGGAGCGATTTTGGCCACGGCGGCAAGTGTTACTATGTCACCAGCCAGCTAAGCGAGACATATTATAGTGCACAAGTGCTTGCACAGATGCAGGTGCACTCTCTGTTCCTTTACTCTTATAGCCCAATGGGACGGCAATCCGACACGACCGGAGAGAGATCAGGCGCAGGACCCATATCTTTAAGTTACGTGCCTCAAGTAGATAAAACCATATTAACTCATCTTCGAAAACAGATACGCGTTGCTGGAAATCACGGTCGCTGGACGTAGAAGATTTCCGTGTCATCGTGTATCAAAAGTCTTATTGGTATCCCGTTTTATTGAGTTAGAATAGAAGTCGCGGCTTATATAACCACTTAGTTTTGAATAATCTTAAATAGTAGCAGATGACTCTCTTCATTGCAGAGCTACAAAATTAACGAAATTTTACGAACTGATTTAAAAATCGAAACGATGTAATTATGATATCATGAAATTCCTTTGCCTTTCATAATTAAAAATAACTTAATTAGTTTCTCGAAAAAAATGATTGCCACAAAAACAAATATGCAGAGTATTTAATTTGGTACAACTTTATTACGAACGAAGGTAATTATTTTGAAATATAGATCACTATCAGGGTCATCCGATTCTTGAAATCGAAAGAGATCGAAAACGTGTTTGATATCAAGTAGAACCGCTTCAATCCATGTATGTATGACTTAATATTGATATACGTACCTACTATGTATTATTTGGTAGTTACAGCAAATTATGAAATCCTTGGGTTTTTTTTTCTTCTTATTTTTTTTTTTCTTTTTTTTTTTCTTATTATATCTAATGTATGAAGTTCCCGTGTCACAATGTTAGTAACCGAACTCCTCCCAAACAGCTGGACCGATTCACTTAAAATTTTGTATAAGCATTTAGTAGGTCTGAGAATCGGCTACAATCTATTTTTTATTCCCATTTCTTTTGTTTTTGCAGGAAAACGTGTACAAAGTCGCATTTGCAGTCGAAATGCAGTCCTTACTTTAAGATACGTAGCCGTATAAACTGTAACATTAGATTGCTTAACAGATGATAATCTCATCGTGACTTCAACCTTCATTCGTTCAGAAGTAACGACCCGGCCCAGACTGGTTCAGGTTTCATAACCGCACTTTCTAATGAGCTGTTTGCAGATCGAAGTCTTTGGATTAAATAGAGCAGTGGTTTGTTATGTGGATATGTAGTTGTTATTGTATTGAAGCAGATACTCATTTAGATAATCTTATTGAGCTCTTAGATTATGTATTATGGGTGGGTATTCTTTTGCTGGGACACATAATCGGGTATTTGTCATTTGACTAAAACATCTAGGTAATTAATCCGTCAAATAGATTTCCAAAAACCATTGGATATAATATTTGTGTTTTTTCTTTTACGAAAAATACGAGATATTACGAATCAAATATGATAATCACATGGAAGAGATCACATAAAACTTCAACTCACTGCATCGTCTCCATATTTTATTTTCGCGATAAAAAAATACGTGTCCAACGTTTTTAAGATATCTATCTGAAGAACTAATCAGTTTTTAAATAGGTACATAAATCAGTGAAGTACCCAATAATGAGGTAATTTGAAATTGTTAAATGGAATCCCTAATTAAAAACCGTTCACAATAAACAAGGGGTTTTCTTTAAATAAGT
Organism: Chrysodeixis includens; assembly: GCA_941860345.1. Taxonomy (NCBI): domain Eukaryota; kingdom Metazoa; phylum Arthropoda; class Insecta; order Lepidoptera; family Noctuidae; genus Chrysodeixis; species Chrysodeixis includens. Next base: position 3,439,603 of record OW796107.1, on the reverse strand, counting down.
TTCCTTTGAAAACTTACGTAAGACAAGACTTGCTTGGGATATTTTCTATACACTATCAGTCATATTTTGCTAGTTAGGTCACTGGGTTATTCAAGCTAAGCTAACCATTGAAAACCCAGTCACGTAACCATGGTATAATTTCCATACTGGACGTGTTAAATTATTTTTCCTCGACTGCAAGAGGACTATATTACAAATGCAAGGGAAAAAGTTTGCAAAAAATATTTTTCTTAGAGCTGTAATTATAATATAATAATGTGTCCGGACCGATTTCGGCCACGGCGGCTAGTGTTACTATGACACCAGCCAGCTACGCAGGACATATTATAGTGCACAAGCGTATGCGCTAACACAAGTGCACTCTCTATTCCTTTTACTCTCATAGCCCGATGGGACGGTAATCCGACACGACCGGAGAGAGATCAGGCGCAGGACCCACATTTTTACGTGCCTTCCGAAACACGGAAGCTGTGATATTTTTGTTTCTTAAACGCACACAACATTCGAAAAGTCGGTGCGCGCCGTGGGGGATCGAACTCAAGACCTCTAACTTAGCAGTCCTATGGTCTTGCCACTAAGCTATCACAGCTTCTAAGAGCTGTAATTAGTACCTACCCAAATAACTAATTGTCATCAGTTTGACATAATACTAATGAAGGTAGCAGATTCAATCCCCGCATGCAATTAATTGTTTGCGAAATCTCTCGAAACACATATTTCAGTGTTTTTAGATCTCTTTTTGTAAAGCTTTTAGTTGATTACCAAGACCTTCACTCGTCAGCCTTAGACTTAATGGCTTACATTAAAATTCGCACATAAAACACATCGCAATTAATTTTACGATAATTAATCAAGTTTTTTTTTTGAACTTGCGTCATTATTCTGCCAAAAAAGAACATTTGTTTTAAGAACTGTGTGAAAACAAAAGTTAATCAGCTTCATGTAATTAAGCTGTCACATTAATGTATATTTTAAATGATTACTTACACAAAGACTAATAAGCAAAAATGTTTAATCCTTCATCATGATTTAAAAGTTTTAAACATTTAAATTATAAGAAGATCGTATTCTAATCTTTCATAATATTTAGCATTAATAACTTAACAAAAAATCACAATAAATCTGTAATTATTACCTTACTAAGCCATTGACAACAATCCAGAATGATGAGACCAGACTAAACATTCACGAAACTACAAAAGAAACACGAACTTAAAAGCCTGTCTTTATCAAGGGTTAATAACAATCAACCTAAAAACCTGTCCGCTCGTTATCACAATGATATATCGATTGCTAACCGATAACCGACATTATATCGAGCATGATTGATTCCCAACAATCCATCGCATATTATTATCTCCCATTGATCGTACTCGGAAACAAGTGAGAGGCTGTAGTATCCGACCGTGGCATACTTCACCGACAGATGTTTCTCTGGCAGGCTGCGACACGCGCGACCCCACGGCAAAAATACACACCATTGTCATACAAATAGTGTTAACGCGCACACGCATGAACTGTGGAGAAAATACGAGACTTTTGTGAATACGAGTCAATTATTTGTGACTTATTTAGTGCTTGGTTATTAGTATGTGGATGTATTAAGTTGCAAGTAAGTTTTGTTTTTATATTTTTTTGTTATTGAAGGTAGGTAGATTTTTTGGTGGTCTAAAATTGAACAGGATTGAGTGATGTTATCAGTGTTTTTTATTGTTGCCGAAATATTTTTTTGGATCGTTGTGTGCGAAGGAATAATTATTGGCAAAATTATTCCATTAGGTATATTATGCCTATAAAAATAATACTCTTCGATAATAGGTTGTCATTAAATGTTTGTGTATTTAATAAAAAAAAATGTAATAATTTTTACATTATTCATGATGGACTGTCATGTTCTTGATATCTTTTTTGGAATATGATATTTTATACCGGAATTTATGCGTTATAAACACAATAAGTAGTTTTGGCAAGCATAAAGATATTAACAAAATATAAGTCGATCAAGAATCTGTCAAGCTTAGGTCATGAAACTGCTAAAGTAAAAGATTTTGAAAAGCACAGTATTTTCTGTTAGTACGAACAACAACTAGTTTTTCTAGTCTGAAAAAGGACGACTTTTAACTTATGATTCTCAATAAAATCACGAGTAAACTGCGAATCACGATTACTACATATAAACTGCGTATGATTTAGTAAGATTGATAGATCAAAGCTCGTTAGCGTGTGATACTTAACCATCAAGCTATTAAGTCATAAGTTACACATAGGTGTTAATCCGTAAGCCTACTGACGAAGTAATTACACCTGTCTTATGATATGTTACTCAGTATGATTTAATGTTATGGTATTTCCTCATTCTGTCTTGGTAAATCCTAGTAATATCTTTTTCAATTCACGGGCTAGCTTCAGTATTATTATTATTATTCCAAAATTTCCTGTTTCTCATGTGGTGTGCAATAAAGAATATTCTATCTATCTAATATTATAAACGCAAAGTTTGTGAGTTTTGATGGATGTTTGTTACTTTTTGACGCTTAAACGGCGGGATATAATATTGATAAAATTTCGTAGAGTTAGCTGATTTACTGGATTAACACATAAGCTGCTTATTTTTACTGGGTTGTTTTTGGAGCTATAACCGACATACACGCGAGCGAAGTCGCAAGCAACAATGTGCAAGTCAACAGGTAGTGATTCAATATTATAGAATTTCCTGCATTCTACTTCTCATTGAATGAAACCCATTTATCAACAGAATGATGTAATAAAACAGGCTTGCAAATGTTCCGCTGCTAGGCAAAGACTTCTTCCCCTATTAGACAGTCTTTTCTCGATCTTCACGTTTACGTTTGTTGGTGAATTCAGTTCATGTCCATAATAGTCTAAGTTACAGTCATAGTTTTGAATTAAGTATCAAAATATATTATATTTTTCATGAATTATTTAAGTTAATATATTTTTGTCTTTACTCTATTATATCTTCTCACTTGGAACTTAAGTAACGGTTTATATAAATCATAAGTTAAAGTCCTAAGCGTATTTTTATTCGGGTAGCCTTAAGACTTTCCGTGAGGGAAAGAATGCGACTTCTCACATACCATAACTATAATGTTTGGTATACATCACATTATGGCATGGAGATGTTTGCTTATGGAATAATAGAATTCTTTTACCATTGTGTTGTTATGAAATTATTCACTCACGTCATGTCTGCTTGGCAAACAAGAAAACAATAATTAGGTATATTAACCAGAGGCTTACAACCTTTTAAAAGTAATATTATGGCAGTTGTGGAAGCGTGACAACGCGCTACATGGCGTGGAGTTGCATCTCTCTTCCTCAATAACCATAGTTATACCAATAATATATTTAGACTGTGGTTATACTACAGTTTAATAATATATACCTACAGTATTGAGTATGAAGTCTTCATTAACACGGGCGCCACGCGAATTTTGCCTATGCTATCGGGTCGTGGCATGATCGCGGCATGATACAGTCGCGAACGTGTCCCAGTGACGCAATGATTAACGGGCGGTGTGTTGTTGACGTAGGAAATGCTGTAGGCGAGCAGACCTTTTTTTTGTTCTCCGTGGTGAAACGCTAATGACCTCAACCCACGTCGAGGGCACCACGTGGGTATATGTCGGACTCCCACCGACTAAAAACACCCCGGGCCCTAATTTATTAACTACCGAGTTAAACTACTGAATGTATTTATACTGTGATATTACTTTAAGATGGCAGTGGACCATTGGCAGTTAATGTAGTTAGTTACACACTTATTATAATTAAACATTTAACCACTTAATTGATTACACGAACTCTATAATTTATCAACATCGTGCTAAGGTAAATGTCGAACGTAACGATAAAATAGATAACCAATATGGGCTGTAACGGTCGTCTAAAAAGGCTTAATTATATATTAATGGTAACTGCGATATATTATAGGCCAATGTTAATGGCACATCAATCAGGTCATATGCAGAATAGGATACTACGACGTTAAAACAGAGACATGTATAGTTAGACTAGCTGTTGCCCGCGACTTCACCTGCGTGTCGGACCTTTTTTGACATTACCCAATCCTTCTATATTGAACGTAATTGTTATAATTTTCCAACAACTATCGTTGTATTTTAGTCAATGTACATACAAAAACTTAACAAATTATATACCAAAATCATTCTTGAGAACCACTCTACACCTTGGTGAAAACAGCATGACAATTGGTGTAGTAGTTTTTAAGTTTATCGCGGACAGACAGACAGACACGGTGGAGGACTTTGTGTCAATAATATGTAGTGAAGAGGAAAATGAAATAATGCGATGTAAAAGTTGTTATTACTGGCATCTTTTACATGTGACTCAAAATGCTGTGATGAATTTTCATTCTCAATTAATTACAAAATAATAAAATCAATTAAACATTTTAGGTCATTTCAAAGTATTCTTAAGATAAAAGTCGCGCACATTCTCTGTTTTTACCCGACTGCGCAAGAAGGAGGGTTAAGTTTTTTCCTCTTTACAAAACGTTTTGTTGAAGGAAGTAACCATATTTAAAAACACAAAACGTTACCAACATTTGTACGGTTATTTTATAGTTGATTATACTATACAAACAGTTTAAGTCAAGTGAAAAGTTAACGACACACGTAAATATATGCTTGTTTAACCAATGGGACAACGTTTCTATTACGCTGTACATCGTACCTATTTAACTTATACTATTTGATTTAATAGTACAAATAGTTAAAAGTAAAATACCATTTAAAATTCAAGACGCTACTTGATATGATTCAAGGTCTTTGTAAGAAACAGCCAGGGTCACGCAGTGCATGCGCAAGCGATCCCGTGACGCTGGCTTAGAAGGGGCCCGGGGTGTTTTTAGTCGGTGAGAGTCCGACATATCCCCCCACGCCGTGCCCTCACGTTTCACCACGAAAAAAAAGGTCTTTGTAAGAGAGGTAGAATATGTATGTTTTGCGAAGATTGTCTTTTTTTTTGTTTTCCGGGGTGAAACGATAATAACTTCAACCCACGCCGAGAGCATGGCGTGAAGAATTGGAGATAATTATGTCTCTTAATACCGACTAACAACACCCCGGCTCCTTCTACTACCTAAGCCAAAATCACGAGATCTCTAGGTCATGCTTTGCGTGATTCTGGCTGGTCAGACGGCAACCCTTGCCGTGCAGGATCTCTCTCTGCGGTCCTATCGGATTGTGTTATGGGGCTATAAGAGTGCGGGAACAGAGTGTGCACCTGTGTTTTTGCGCACAGGCTTGTGCACTGTAACACTAGCCGTCGTGGCCAAAATTGGCCTAGGACATCATAATTATCTGTCAAACACTTAAAAAGTTGTAAAAATTGCAAACACATTTTAATTTAAGTTTTTTGATAATTCGCCTAACAGCCTGTCAATTGATATCAATGTCATCACCTTTATCGCTAATGGAACTTACAACGGTGTTGAATAAAACCTCCTGAGCCTTTCCTTTTAAAGTTGACAAGTAATTAGTGTAGACGCAAAGAAAAATATATTTAAATTAATTGCAAGATTGCTCTAGAGACGAAACCTACTCGTAGTTAATTACTTAGCATATACGGTCGAGGTTGTGACAATTAATTAATGTCTTTATTGCACTCCAATTAGATGGAGCGCGAAATCCTAGGCAGTTAAGATATTACAGATCTTGTGATTTTGAGTTTATCGCGCAATGAGGTTCGAAATAATGAGGTTTTAGTTAAACACAGAAATTTATACGTTCTGATCTAAATTAAGATAGTACCATGAGCCTTTGATTCTTTGACCTTATAGCCAAATAAATAAATCTTAATTAAAATGATCTCAATTCCAGATAAGCTAGTAAGGTCAAATAATCGTCTAACACGCCTACGCTAATCAAATCTCCGAAACTCATAATTTTCGCAACACAAGACACATCCAAAATAATCGCCGAACATCAGTCGAACCAAATCGATCAAACGAAAACGATTATCGATTACATCCAATTCGATAATGACGAGTGCAGCTGTGATATTGCGAGCTCACACGATTGTAAGCTCGTAATTCGTAATTATAACGACACGATCGCACGATCGCGACGCGTTTGCCTTGGCCAACGAACAGGATCCCAATGCTCGCTAGCTAGCTTTTGTTTGTGACTGCTACAGTTATTACTCATGCCAATTTTGGAGTTTTATTAGGTGCTTGCAAGGTTGAGACACTGCAAATTAAGAATATACTGTAAATGCTTACACTTACAATATATTCTTAACTGGCAGTAACACCTTTTGTACAGATGTAACACTAACGATTAATAAGAGTTCCATGTTCCATAGCTAGAATTTTTCACTTTATTTTTTGTTATGGGCTTTAAGGCCTATTTTTTCTTTCTTTCGCATAAAAAATATAGCCATCCAGTTACACGAAAAGAGAACATATTTCCTTTTTACCCGACTGCCAAGGAAGGGTTATGTTTTTCGCGCGTATCTTGTATGTATGTATGTATGAGCATAATATTCTTTATTACCTCATTTCTTCGAAACGGCTTGATGGATTTCGACAATCAGGGCATCGTTGGATTCGTCTTAATTACCCAAGTGTTCTTAGATATGTGACGTCAAACAAAAACCAACATGGCGGCCGTGAGGCGCAGTAGATAGAAGTAAAAAAAATATATATATACAACGTGTAACGGAAATAACGCACATCCACAGACACCCCAAAAAGAATATCCTTTTTTATCCACAATTAATGTATTGAAACATTTTTATAATTTTCTTAGATATTTGTTTTTATTACATATTGTCAGAATAATTTGTACAAATAATTGGCAAAACGCGTGGGCGCCCTATTGCTCAATACGTTACTTATAGCCTATAGCCTTATAGCCTTATTGCATCGACTTAAGGCTCATTTTCGTTTACTTCGAGTGCTTTATGAAAATAGTGTCTACAATTTAATTATTTCTAAATAATTTTTTGGTAAAAAAAAATATTTATTTTTATTAATGAAATGGATTCTGTTATCGATTCTGAACAAAGTAGTTTCAGGATGTGCGTTAATTATGTTACACGGTGTATATTTGCTACAATATGGGTATCAAATTAAAGAGCTCATCATGAGGATTCCAAAATGGTATATCACTGACATATAGAAAAAAAATTCTATGTGCAATTGTTTCTTTATTATCCAAACTAAATACTCGTATATTATGCGACGCGGTTGACTAGCGGTTTCTGAACTTAAAAGTGAAAAGTGATAATAAAAGTACGTCGAAACTAAATTATTTACAATGAATTTATTTATAAATAAAGGACTAGCGACCCGCCCTCGCTTTGCTGAACGTTAAATTGGGAATATCTTGGTATTGGAAGTAGTTCTCTCGTGTCGCGGGTGAAATTTTGAGAAACACATAGCCGTATTATAACTAACTAAAAAGTGTTAAATAAAAATAAATAAATTAAAAAAATTAAAAAACCCGACTGCATAAAAAACACTTTAAATAAAAACTGAAAAGTAAAAAACAAGCTTAGTCTAAAAGTGTAGATAGCAATGCTATTACCACAAAATTAAATAATTTCATAATCAATACACAAAAAATAATAATCTTATGCGAAACATAATTGAGTGTAACAGTCGGGACCCATTAAATAAACTAGACTAAAATCATTCAATATGGGTCCCGACTGTTACACTCAATTATGTTTCGCATAAGATTATTATTTTTTGTGTATTGATTATGAAATTATTTAATTTTGTGGTAATAGCATTGCTATCTACACTTTTAGACTAAGCTTGTTTTTTACTTTTCAGTTTTTATTTAAAGTGTTTTTTATGCAGTCGGGTTTTTTAATTTTTTTAATTTATTTATTTTTATTTGTTAGAGTTTTAAACTATTTCCAATTAATCGGGATCGTGAAACATTTGAACTAAGTTTGAAACTGTTCGAATCAAAAAGTGCTGTTCCATAGAGCGATCGACACCGCAATAACCACAAATGCGGATATGTTAGCTAATCTATTCTAATATTACAAAGCTAAAGATGTGAAAGCGACTGTATTTTCGTTGAACGCGTTGATCTTAGGGACTCCTGGTACGATTCCTTAATTAAGTTAGAACAAAAAGTGCATACATACATACATACATAAACGTCACGCCTCTTTCCCTTGGGGGTAGGCAGAGATCACATCCTTCCATTTGCTACGATCCTGGCATACCACTTTAGCTTCATCCACACTCATCAGTCGCTTCATACACGCCCGTCGGTTTAGGGTACTCCTGACCTGACCCTTTTTTAGGACTTTCCCTATTTGGTCCTGGAACGTCTGTCGTGGTCTTCCCCTCCCAACAACTCCATTCAAACTACACTCATATATCTGTTTCGTTAGTCTTCTTTCGTTCATCCTCTCAACATGTCCAAACCATTTAAGCATCCCTTTCTCAATCCTTGTGACTACATCTTCTTTCACGCCACATCTTTCCCTTATCACATCGTTTCTAATCCTATCGCTCAATTTCAGTCCTAGCATACTTCTTAGAGCTCTCATTTCCACTGCATTTATTCTACTTTCATGCTTCTTTTGCCACACCCAACTTTCACTCCCATACATTAGCGTCGGTACCAACACACCCCTATGAACCGCTGAACGTGCTTTATTAGACACTTTCTTGCTGTTCATAAAGGTATGCAGTGCACCATTCACTATATTTCCAGCATTCACTCTTCTTTCAATATCACTATCATACTTCCCATCTCTCGTAAATTTCGTGTTCATTGAAATTCATTCACTTGTTCTACTTTTTCACCTCCAATCATTACGTTACATGCCGTCACACACTCATCTCTTTCAAATACCATAACTTTTGTCTTAGAGACATTCACATTCATACCTTTCTTCTTCAAAGATTCATACAACACAGTCATAAGTTCTTGTAACTCCTCAGCTGACGAGGCTAGTATAACTTGATCATCAGCATACAGGAGGCATTTGACAAGAACCCCATTCATTCTCAAACCTTTATCACACTCTTTCAGACCTGTCAGACAGTTGTCTAAGAAATAGGTTGAACAGCCATGGTGACGCAACACATCCCTGTCTAACACCTTTATCGCTGTCTAACACCAAAAAGTGCAGTTCAATGTAATGTGTGGTGTTACGAGAGCGGATAGAGTAAGAAATAAGTACATAAGAGGAAGTTTGAAAGTGGCACCGGTAACAGAAAAACTTCGTGGTGACCGGTTGGCATGGTATGGACATGTCATGCGGAGAAAAGAGAATAGAGAACCTTTATCACACTCTTTCAGACCTGTCAGACAGTTGTCTAAGAAATAGGTTGAACAGCCATGGTGACGCAACACATCCCTGTCTAACACCTTCATCCCTGTCTAACACCAAAAAGTGCAGTTCAATGTAATGTGTGGTGTTACGAAAGCGGATAGAGTAAGAAATAAGTACATAAGAGGAAGTTTGAAAGTGGCACCGGTAACAGAAAAACTTCGTGGTAACCGGTTGGCATGGTATGGACATGTCATGCGGAGAAAAGAGAATCGCGTGGTTAGGAAGATGTTGGACATGAATGTGGATATAGGGGAAGAGGACAAACAAAGAAACGACGCGATGGATGGATTGTGTGAAAGATGATATGGCTGCAAAGGGTGTTGCTTGCGAGATGATGTCAGATAGGAACGTGTGGAAGAAGAAGACATGCTGCGCCGACCCCAAATAATAAATGGGCTAAAGGCAGGGATATGATGAGAAAAGATTACAGTTCAACGCCTTAGAATTTCTTTGAACATTTTCCAAATAACTACCTGCTGGTACCCCTAAAGTCCATTGTATATGTATGTTTTCTGTACTGGCAATCCTAGAAAGGTTTTCAATGCTACTCAGTACTCAATAGTCATTGTATTTACATACCGGGTGAATGAACACAAAGAATGCTTATTACGTCAGACCTCTTTTCCTTTTGTACCTATTATGTAAGTTTAGTGAATCACTCAAAATTGTTTATGCATTTACCTCCTAGTCTTTGCAAGCTTGGTTTCGCAGGTAATGACTAGGAAAATATACGATTGAAAAAAATAAAAACTTTGAATAAAACCTTTGTTTCAGTGTAAATTTAGACCAACTTTATTCTTTAACCGACTACATAAGCTATGAGTTTATATGCTCTGTATTCTATATGCTATGTCTGTCTACTAATTAAGCGCTATTCTTTCGCATTGTTTTTTCATTAACAAATGACGGCTTCGTGACTTGGCTCAAGTAAAAATTGTAGGCGCTATTTTATTTTATAAAAAGTAATTTTATTCTTTCATTTTACCTACTTATTAGAATATTTAACAATTTAAACCCTAGGTTAATTTAATTTTACGTTGTTTTCAGGATGAACGAGCAAGACTTAATGGTGGCGCGCGCCTTAGCGGCCGAGTCGAAGGAGAATTCACCAGGTGGATCTCCCGGGCCGCTCCGAAAAACTGTACTCACCAATCTAGCCGATAAACTGAACACATTCAGGTACACAACATTATTTTTCGGGTATTACGTATTTTTAAATCAGGTGGAATTGAACGAGTATCGAACTATAATAACATCAGTGTATCTAAGCAGTGTATTTTATCAAATATAGCTTCGATAGTTAGCATCTAGATGGCGCTGTCTGTATCACGAATCTTAAACAGCTATGCTGCTCATATTAATTGCATTATGTAGGTATTATGTATCATATTTTATGAACTCAACGTCAGCTCAGCTCAGTTATATTTAATGCTAATGCTGTACTGAAAAGGCTAATATCCGACACAATTTTTTATTCTTCTTCGATAATGTCACTGTCAAAAATGACAAGAATGTCAACGTGTTTTTTACGGGCGTCCTGTAAATTTTATTATTTAACGATAAGGTGTATTTTTAAATGTAAATATACAAAATAATGACTGATAATGGGTTTAATAGTGATAGTATTGTGAAAGTAATCATACAAAATGACTTATATTGAATGTATTGTGGTGAAAATTGGTAACAGTGTGTTTTGAAGATGGATAAAATATCTAATAAAAGTAAGCCGCGGTCTAGATCAAGGACTCGTCCCACCACCAGCGAAGAATTCGCTGCTGATGATGAAGAAAGGTGCGTACTATTGTACGTAAGATTTTCCTACCAATAACCGTATGTATTTTGGTATGTATTCTAGATATCTTTGTCAGTAGTGTGCAACTCACTCGTACTTTCCAACCTCCAATTTCACGAAACGTCGTTCATAACTATGTTGTGTATATGTATGTAAATTTTATGCATTTTCTCGTTTATAGAGTAGTCGGAAGTCATCGGTCTTTGTTGACATTCGTGATTCGCGCAATCGATTTCACGTCTCTATTACACGGTGCGTTCCAATACACGTATTAAAAGTGCATTGATTAAAATTAATGACTTATTTACATTAACATTGTGTTCGGCAATCGGCATGAGCTATAAAATAACTTCGTATGTACCTGTAGCTGGTATATCATTATATTTGTAACGTAAATTGATTACTTACCTATTATGAAATCATTTCTTTATTATGAAAGTAATGTATTAGTACCTAGATGTTTTTTTTTTAAATTATAGTTACGTTATGTTACATAATTTTCCATAGACAATTGACGAGGAAGACCTACATTTACAATTAAATACTGATCTTACGCAGATGTGTGGGCAAAATTATTATCTTTAATATAAAAATGTAAATACCTAAGTTATTTCATAAATACATTACTGATTTGCGGCAAAAAACCTCAACTTCCGATCTAATAAAACATTCATGAAAGCCGCCGCCGCCGCGCTGTAGTCCCTACTATGTATTTATTTATGCAATTTTAATCAAAGTAACTTTAACAAGACTACTTAGCCGAAACTGAAATAGGTCTATAACAAAACGAATAACATCGATAACTAATCTATATACTGTAAGGTTTACGTACGCAAGTCTTAAACACCTGACGATCTTATTATCTTATATCCCGAGCAACTTACGCCATACAAAACCTATAAGCTTCGTACATAAGCACGTGTTTTGGAGAATCAAATCGTCGCATATCGGAATTCAAACTGTCTCGCATCGCATACAAATGGCAATATATCCGTAAAAAGAAATAACCTATTATAGGCGATACAATTTTTGATTTTAAAAGCACGTCGCAGAAATGCCTCCGGTTCTTTAGATCGTAGACGTGATGGCATACATCGAAAAGATTAGCATCATTCCATGAAATCTTCCGAGTCCAATGCCCTCGCTAAACCTACGCGTCCTTATAAATGTAGCTACCGACTTATTTGGTGCTAGTCGATGGTGCTACCGAAATATAAAACAATAGGCGGTGTTATTATAATGCATTAGATGCGTCCCCCTTTATTCGAGTAGGTATCAATGGGGATAATAACAGGATACAAAAAGTAAAAAACTAATTAGACCGTCAGATAGATAATAAAATGTATTAGACACGTGCTTTTTGTTTAATCTGAACAAAAAAAATTGACAAAGATAAGCTAATTTAAAGTTTAGGAGGAGTTTGTGACGTACCGAATTCGCAAAATGTATACGAAATACGTAGGTATGACGTCACGCCGGTCACGCGTAAGTTTCATTATACTGCATACTTCAGTCAATTTTTGTTTCAAGAACAAAAGAAAAAAATCGTATCCAATATTATTCATTAAAGTAATGACGAATACAAACAAAAAAAATGATATCATCCCTATTCTTAAGATTTATTGGGATAAATAGTATCACTGGTAATTCCAAGACGAAACTTGATTGTTTGCCAAAGTTCCTAACCCCATTATCTGTTTGTAGTTCATCATTCCTGGTAAATAATCATTCACCCAAGAGTCATCCATGTTTAGCCACATTTTGATATACTGTAGAATTAGGTAAATTGTCTTCAAAAACGCAAAGGCTCAAGCCTATGTCTAAAAAGATAGAGATACATGACACGACATCAGTCTTTCCACACAACTTTACCTATGAACTCACTCGGATATTTTCTTTAAATTGAACATTAATTTTCATCCCCGATTTATTTTTTATTTGACAGCACGGTATCTCACGTGTGTATTACTTACTAATGCCTACGAAGTCGCGGGTAACAGCTAGTATTGTATATAACATTGCGAAGCCGCAAGTGTTTCAACTTTTCAAGTGTGAGTCACGCCTGACCCGCCGGGAGCGTACCAGTTTTAGGACAATGACTCTTGACCCGCACTCATATTAGAAACAGACGGTGTACATAGAGAATTCTAAGTATAATATCTAGGTATGGCAGTAATACTCGGTGGTATAGCTATTTCGTTTGACATCCAAAAGTCTGTAGTATAATGTACTGTTAAATAAATGACGACCTATCCGAAAGGGCCGAGAGGAATTAAATATTACTCAGCAGGAGCTTGTACTTAAAGTCAGTTGTGAAATTACAAAGGAATATATGTATAAAGGTAGAGAACAGTACACTCCTGAGTAAAGGTATGTTAAACTAGCTTTTTGTCTACGTATCACGGCCAGCTAAATATCGATGGAAAACTTGCAATCCAGGCCAGAAAAATGAATTATACTGTTGACCTCCCACGAAGATATAGATCAATCTGCCCCAAATAACGTTTGACGTTCTCAGTTCTGCGAAAGCTTAACCACTCACGCTTATTGGTAATTAAGGCAAAATAAATAATGTCAACGTAATTACAGACACGCAAACTAAGGTCATAGTCGGTGGCAAAGGACATGCGAACTACATGCGGTTCACACATAGTCTCCATTTAGTGGTCCGATTTATCGAATACGTACGTATTTGTACCAGCCGATAATTTTTGCCATAGTATACTGGACATGAATTATGATGGATATCGGGCTAGAGGACGACCTAAGAAACGATGGATGAATTGTGTGAAAGATGATATGGCTGCAAAGAGTGTTACTTACGAGATGACGTCAGATAGGAACGTGTGGAAGAAGAAGACATGCTGTGCCGACCCCAAATAATAATTGGAATAAGGGCAGGGGATTGATGATGATAGAATACTGTGTGATTATGAATAAGTTACTCACAGAGCTTCATACAGTTCATACGCTAATAGGTAATAATACCAGCCTACTGATGTCACACTGCTGGGCACAGGTCTCTTTCCATACATGACAAATGCGTATCCGATAAAACGAACCAGCAAAACGGACACCAAGCGTGAACCGACTATAAGCCAAAACATTTTGGACTTCGTCACGATAAAGAGGGTTTTTTCGTCTGGCACGATAGCAGGTGCTTGACACGACTTTATCAATCCTGCATCGGCACTCTATCATGAATCGACATTATCAGCACTTTTTTAATATAATCAGGTACATTTTAGTACTTTGCTGTAGCTACTGAAGTGCAGTGGTCCGCAAAAAGAACTCTCTTTCTAAGTAGTACAAAAAAGCTGAAATGTTAACTTGCTAGTGTTTTAAGTAAATGATTCTGACTTTAAGTGAGTGGTTTGAAAGTGTAATTGTAATGGAGAATCGGCAATAAACTTCATAGATCTTGGTTAGTATAACTTAGTATTCATGTGCTTTTTCGAAATTTCAGCTTTCGACTCCTTCAAATTGTTGAACAAAAGACGTTCCTTAAATCTTATATTCTCGAAACGTAAAAATAATTTACCATACAAAACAATAAAACGTTGAAATTCAATCAATTCTTAATCGAGGGAAAAATTACTTGTGTTTTATGTGCCAGAACTTTTTTAAAACAAGAAAAATATAAGGATTATAAATTGCGTCAAAAATCAATCAAGCGATCATGAAAATCCGAAATGCATCACCCGTCAAATTCTAAAATGAATTAAGAATAATTTTAACAACATTGAAAATGAATAATAACAAATATTCTCATAGACATCTGCACAAAAATGAACTTAATTAAATTACAGCAAAATTATGTTTATTTATTCAGTCGGGTTTGCGTGATAATTAACAAACACTTTCATTATTGAGTAGCTTGCTAGAAACAGACAATGGTTAATCCGAGTTTTTATACTCATACATATTTCAATACTTGCAATCATGATAATATTCGCGGATCACTGGTTTTTACCAATCAGCTTAATTAAATAAATTATAATAAATTGATTTGTTAGCTGTAACTGTTAACTGGGGTATTTCTTTAACTGGAGTTACATAATAGACTATAGTTAACTGCTCATTTTGTCTACATTTTATGTACAGTATAGTAATCGTATAATATATTTTTTTTATTAATTTTATGATTGTTTTGTACTAAAACGGCTTAATTGTTGCCTGAATTAAATAAAACGGCAAAGTATGCGTATTTCTAGGATACTTCCCAAGTGGCTTCAAATACGTTAGAATATACACATTAAGTATACACGAAAGAATAATTTTACTGAAACAGTTAATTTTCCTTTTTTGTCGAAAAAGTATCTTTGATTATGAAATTACACAGTATTATTTCCCTCTATATTGCGACCGTACTCACCATAATAACATTTCGTCACTGATGCATCTAGCGTGACGTCACGTGACAAATGAACGACAGTTCCGCTGTCACCCGAGGGGAAGCACCTTCCTAATATTATTATTCGTTAAGCTAGATAAATGACTATATTTCTAACATTTATAAATAAATAGTATCAAAAATGTAGAATTTATTCTAATGAATATTAAAAATTGTAACCTTCATAATGCAGGAAACTTAGTCTCCATAGCCTTGTTGAAAAAATAACAGTTAATGATAAGATAACGGTGTTCTCTAATGAGTTACATAACGCTTGTGACATACAAGCTATTGTATTGGTTATCACAGCAAAAATTGCCTTAACTATTCTCATAAGATAAGCTGTCGCCATAGCAAATTTCGTCAAAATCAGCTAATTAGTTTAGCCTGAAAGCGCAACAAAACGTAAATCACAGCGTGCATTTTTTATTCGAGAGTAATGACGCAAAAAATGAGGTCATCAGAAAAATAAAATTGTCAACCATTTTAGGCCTTTCAAATTGTAGATAATAGAATAATAAAGTTGGAGTAAAACATTTTTTCTTACTTTCTCTCACCTTTGACCTAATATCTGACATTGACTCCAATTCATTGAATTATTTATTGAGAGGTTCAACATTCAATGTTCGAGTGGCCTAAAAGCTTTCAATACTTAATTAGCACCTTGTACTATTTCACCAAAACTCCATCGACTCTCCTTAATTTTGCGAACATGAATACAATGGCTTGTTTTCTTGTTTAGTAAATCGTATTTGTCTTTTATTATCGCATTTGTTTGTTTTGTTTGTTACATCTGTGTGTGATGTCATGCCCGCTAAATTATCTGTGATAACGGCGGCGTCCAGACACCTTTTGTTTGCAATTTTTGAGCATTCAGCGGCGTCGTGGTAGTGGCGGGAGGGTCCGCCGGGCGCCGCACTCGCGCCTCAGTCGGCCGCACCACGCCGCCACGGCTCCCGTCCGCGCTCGCACTCGCGGCTCGCTCTCGTACGCGACACCGACTGCGGAACCTCTCCGTATATTTAATTGTTTACTCCCATAAATTCATCAGACAGCTTTCTACCCAAAATATCAACATCCAGTCCATTAAATAATCGTGTACAATTGCATCACGACTTCGCGCCGGCACAGAAGGTTGCCGCATCAAACATATTCGATTGCAACATTTTACACAACTTTTGGTTATAAACTCTTGAAAATTGCAACAATTTTAAAGACGTATACCAGTAACTTAAAGTTTGTCGGATTGTTCGTCTTAAATTGCGATTGCAACAGTGCATTTCCAAGGTTGCTCGTGAGAAAACTTTTGAACAGTATTTGGTATTAAGTGATGTGTTCAAACTAACGTGAAACAATGTTGTCGATGGAGTCTTTGTGGTGTGGGTCGGAGAGTGAGTTGTCGACGCTGAGGTTGTGTAAAACTGTAGCGGACAGGCCGGAGTACCGACTGTCGAGGCGCAAGCCTTCGAAGAGCCTGATCCCGCAGGCGCTGCTGCACGCCCCGGACCCGCAGCCCAGGACACACCGGCGACGAAGGTCTGGCACTTGGCCGTAAGTGTACACCAAGCACTGGCATTCCCCACTCGCCTTATGTTTACAATTTAATGTGTACACACCGCCCTTATCAGTTCATACTATTTATCATGTCTAGAAGTCTACCACAAATTGCTAGAAACATCGTTTACTATCATTTTTATTGCTTAAATGGTAATGGTGTCATAACTGGAGGAACATAAAGTAACATAATGACCTAATTAGTTCAGGTATCGTTTTCATATCAGATTAATGAAATTGCTATCAATTTTGTATTTTCCCCACTTTATCTGCGCTCACAAATTCGAATGTATGCACGTATTTTCTGTGCAACAAGAATTTGCTTGTATGATTTCTGCAAGTAAAAAATATCTCTGGCAAAAATCAATAACCAACATCAGAAAGGCATAAACCTCAATTACAGCTAGTCCATAGTTTCTAAGCAATTATCATAGTACATAACGAATGCCGTTACATTCTAGACTCTGGGCCAACGCGTTTGGAGCAACGTTCCAGATATACCTGTTTAACATGTCTTTCAAACCGCGTACATGCTCCTATATGTCACAAAGCTAAAATTACACTAGTCCAAACAAATCTGTGCCCATTCAGCCTTTCTCTTTTAAACCTATATCGAGTAATTCAAGTGCCATAGATCAGCCGCCTCTGTAGGCAGTAGTTCTATGGTTTCACTGTGTACCTTGTCTTCACATCCGTTCCGACCCAGATAGCAGTTGATGCGTTGCGGCTTCAACCTTCGTAACTTGGTCAATATATTCCAAGTATCATTCGAAACTATTATTTGCTAATGTTATGGTAAATTGTTGTAAGACCAATTAAAACAATAGTTTAATCTTTGGTATTGTCAATACAATGCTCAATGGCATTTGACCTAGTTATCAAAATTTTGTACGTCATGAGTAGTGATATATGAACATGCATACTAAGAATGAATATGCATGTTCTTTCTAAAGCAAAACAAATCTAGCCAATGTGCCAAGTGAAGTGCTTCTTGAACTTCCAGTGAAAGAAATAGCAGAGAACAATGCTTATGAGTAATCGTGCTCAAAAATCAGGAGCGAAATATTTACATATTGATGCAAATCTTTCATTTTTTGTGATGACTGCTGCGTTCATGCCTTATGACGTCAGTAAAAGAAGTTGCCTACTAATAAGCTCCAGCCCATTCAAGTTATAATGTTCGAGGTTAGGTATATAGAAAGTTGATCCTGTTACAAACAGGCTTTTCCACTCAGGTGCATAGGAAACAACCAATTTAATAGCAAGTTGACCAACTACCGATGCAATGCGTTTTCTATAATTATATTTCATTAATAAACAATTATGTCACAAAAAACATTTTTTGTTAACATTAATTAACATTAATTATCTTGCAAATTAAGTGGGACTCGGTTTGTTGGAACAAGTGTACATTTACATAATTAAGATGTACTGTTCGCTTCATTGGTCACTGTTTTCTATGATTCCAATTGACGTTATCACTTTCCCTGCATATTTGAGTGTCTTATGAAAGCTGTCATTAACAGAAACGAGTATTGAGTAGTTCTCGACATTTTACATTCATTTCTATACTCCAAAACATTTTTTTTGCTTTTCAAGTATTCCTACTTAAATGATATAACGGTTTACTTGCGCGTATTTATCGGGATAGCCCGACTAGTTTTGGACCCAACCGGAGTCCTTATTCATGAGCTGACGCGACGGCGGGGTCGCGAGTCGAACTGTTAACTAAGTATTCTTGTCATATATCTGATTTGGTTTATGTATTGTTACCTATATTGCTAATTACATCAAAACGAACAATAACCGTAATAAAATAGAAGGGAAATCTTGCACGTTCACATGTCGGTATGACGTCCGTCGGTTGAGCAACATTTGCTTTCCTGTAGTAAGCAGAGTTTCATATCCGTGGACATGCAAGTGCGGCTCGTAATACTCAATCTAATCGCCTATTGTTCTTACGTATCGCGTTTGTTTGTTTTCTTGTTCGCATGTATGACTGTTGTATTGTCTGCCTGGTATTTTACCTGAGCTAGTTACTGTAACGGGTTTTATCAACTTGAAGTTTGTGTATTCAGAGTATAAAGAAATGGGACTAACAGATTTTCAGCTGTTTATAAGGACAACAGATCTTTTTTTATATGTACGTCTGGCAAATCATATTATGTAGTTAAAGTTTCGCTGCTTAGTATAAAACAAAGTCGCTGTCTGTCTGTGCGTCCGCTTAAAATTAAAAAAAAAGCGCAACGGATTTTGAAGCGGTTTTATTTAATAGATAGAGTGACGAGAGTTTCACGCGTTGGAAGCTGGGGCGGGTCGCTAGTATAATAAGCCTTTTTTGCTTAAACTAAACAATAAAATCGAATTCATAAACCAACACTTAAACTAACACTAAGTCTCTTGGTTTAGACTAGGTAGTCTCTCCGACCTACCTTATGACATCAATTTACTTAAAATATATCAGCTCCAAAATCATCAGAAAACAGGTATGAAGGTATATGTAAAGCCACATTCAATGTATTAGAAGAAACATCTGCCCTTATCCAAACAAATATTGAGTCCCGATTCGCACAAACATAGCCATAATTCGTTCTACTCAGTGACGCGTTTCGCATTTGTACGTAAAACAAATATCTATAATAACTACTGAAGTTCATTATAGCCTTCATGTAGATTGTATACTTTATAATAAAACATCCATGTTTATTGATATGAGGCTACTGTTGATAGGTAGATTAATGTAGGTACAGATGTTAATGCAAGTCTCCGGTAATTTAGACTCTGACACTATTGTACTTAATGTTTCTGATGATGATCATTCTGCTTCTGATATCTCTATTTTTAGTGACAAAATGTGAAAATCAGAAAGATGTTATTGAAAAAGAATACCGCAAGTTTTTGATGATTTATTAGAACGTGACCCTTCTTTGTTCTTTAATCTGTTTCTGTTCTCTCAATTTTACAATGACTATGTGTGTAAATGCAAAAGATCAGATTGGTAAAAAATACTTAAAAAAGGTTTTATTTAGTTCTCTTTCGAGCACTGTCGCAACATTAAATCTAGAATCTAGTTGCGCCAACATAAAACTGCATAGATGTATTCAACACATTTCCTCGATAATACCATAAAATATTCAGATTGAAATCTCGATAATAACCAAGCACATTAACAGTTTAGCGCCCACCTATAACGGGATAGTTATCCTGATTATAACAGTTTAAGATTCCACCGTAATATTTATCTACGCATGCCATTAGTGATTTGAATAGATAACCAACAGGATTGAAGATGCAGTTACTTCATTAACATCCGAAGTAGGAAGGTCGAATTATAATTAATACGAGAATATTAATAAAGCTTCATAATTATTACCTGTGTTTGCCATATTAAGACTAGAACTGATACTCAATTGTAGTTTTTGTAAAGGTAAACTTGACTCCTGTTTGAAAAATAAAACCCTATGTAATTTATTTATTATGTAATGTACATTTAATTTTATCTCAAAAACGAAGAAAATGTTTATTAAATCTAGAAGAATATAAGCATGCTCAGCAAAAGCTACAAACATAATTATGAGACATATGCGCTAGATTCTTTTACTTAGATTTAGTCATTTGAAAGAATATAAACGTGCTCAATAGTTTAAAATAAAAGTAAGATACTTGTATTGTGCACCTCTATCAAGTATCATTGAAAACTCTCTACCTACTGGATCAGTAGTGTTTCGCGTAATGAAAAACCACAATAAAAGTAAAACAATTTTAATTTAGATTTCCCTACCTCTGGTGTTGTGGGATCAATATTTATGTAAGTGCTTACGTATAGGACGTATCACGCCAACGAGTATTTACAAAACTTTATACAATCATTCAATATAATTATACGGTTCTGAATGATAGATTTAATAGCATAGCAATTACTAGGCTATTGTCTAATGATATATACGCTGCATGTATAGAGTAACGTAATAACGTACGCGATTATTTGCTGTGCGCTAAGCCGACGTGTGTTCGTAACTCACGAACCGCATGCACCGCAAGCATTCACAGCACATCAACAAATATGTAAGGTTCTATTCCAGGTAATATTGGTATACTATACTGGTAGAGATTGAAATTATAATAAATAGAGACTCTATTGACCCCACAGTCAAACCATTGCTACGGTTTTGTGGGGCTAAGTTTATAAGAATCTTACCGTAAAAATTTAGAGATAAATAAGTATTAATATTAGTTTACTAACTAAACATTAACCACCATGCTACATCATCCGCTTTTTGTGTCAGTGCAATGTAGCGCATTACAATTCTTCATGCACCGACTGCGGGTTTTCGCCAGACATGTAAGGAACACACCCATTCACTTAGTGCGGCTCTTGTCGTGGGTCCTGTAGTCGGACGACAGACACCCTCGTGGCCATCGCCCAGGACCCTAGCTATAATACCAGCCTGTAAACGCTCCATTGTAGAGCCAAAGACTGTCGTTATAGAAAAGAGAGAGAAACAATATTTATATTAAAAATAATTTAAATAATAAAATCTCAGTGTTTTTAAAAGTCTATCAAAATAAACCTCTAAAATCCTTTGTAGCATACTCGTATTGTTACGCAAAAACAATATTACGATGATGTAATAGCGATTAGTAGTATAGTATTATCTTGTTACGTTAATTTACTAACAAAAGTACTATACAAATGTTTACTAACAGTATTCGCAAAGCAAATGTTTTCTCAACCAGCGAATGTGGGACTGTAGTAATTTATTCCATGTTGCTATAGCCGCAATTGCTTTCATACAATATTTATTGTTCGACGCCATCCACATGAGCCTCTTTATTTCTAAAGCCTTGTATGTAAAGTGTATGTGTCGAAACTTATCTAATACTTACGTCACTTCGTTAGGTGCATTTGTGAGATGCGTAGAATTACAAGCAGGTAGCGTGTAGACATCAAATTATAATTGTGTAATAGATATGGTGCTAGTCTGCAAATTCCAACCCTTGCTGTGTCTAGATGTTATTATCACTACATAGAATAATACAAAGTCACTATCGCTGTCTGCCTCTCTCTCTGTTCGCTTAAATCTTTAAAACTACGCAATGGATTTTGATGCGGTTTTTTTTTAAATAGAGTGATTGAAGAGGAAGGTTTATATGTACAATACATCAGTATTTTCTCCGTACAAGGCTAGGGCAAGTCGCTAGTAAGTAACATATGAATATTATCACCGATCAAACCATTCCAAATCATTAATATCCAGTGCTCAAAGTTGAAACGCAGAAATATGCGTGGATTTTATTGAGATATTAAATGCAGTTTCAATAGAAATCTATTTTATAGGTCCGGGCGTTATCCGTTATGACATTCATAAGGAAAGCGACACCAGACATCTTGCAAACCGTTACATTAATACTAGGAACCCATGCTGACCTGTCATCTAACTGTTATTACCATCCGGCTGTTATGAAGATGCCATCTATGGGATGCCATTGCATCTTTGGCCCAGTAAATAAGTGATGGAAGTATGAAATTCAATCGATTTATGAAAATCTAGCTGATTCGTGCCGTTTGGGCGATATTTCTCGGGTTAAAACAATTGCAGTCACAAATAACTTTACTTTTCGATGGTAAAATATCCTAAATTTGTTGATTAAATCTAAAGAAACAACCTTTTAATAACATTGGTATTGAGTACAAATAACCTAAAATCATCAGATGCCCAAAATGACCATTCTCCAATTTAGCCAAACCCCATCTCTGTAATGTATCTAATTAACCCGTGCAAGAAAAATGTGTTGACGTAAATTTAGCAGGGACGACTAGACCACTGGCAGAGATGAATGACACTCATCATTTATACGGATCACTCCCATATTGCTATTTACATCTCTTGAACATGCGTGGGCGATAAGGATTTAATATTGTACTTCCTTCTATTACAAACTCGCTATATTTACTCTAGTTGATTTGAAATTACATATTCATTGCTAAAACGTTAGCAACTTGTTTTAATGGAAATTTACCGACTGTACCACTTACGAATGTTACAATCGCAATAATTTCTGTGTCACCAATTTGCCAAATGTCTAAAGACATTATTTTTATTGTAAGTAGGTAAATAAAGTGACAAATCCTGGCATTAATTATGAGATTTACGCCTGTCTTGAGTATAATAGGTTTATTATATTTGTCATAAGTGCAATTAAGGTCTCTCTGCCAAAACAAGCTGATAAAGTCATGACCTACTTTGAGAACCGACAAAAGAAGCAATTACTACCTATTTTGTCAAAAATTTAAAACGGTTTACCTCAAAAAATCTTTTGGTTATAAAAGCTAGGGAATATGTAGTACTTCAGCTAAGGGAAATGCCAAAGAAAAGATGGATAGATTGTATAAGGAACGATATAAAAGAAAAAGCAGTAAATGATAGTGTGACGTCTGATACCCCGAGAATGGAAGAAAAAAACGTGTTGCGCTGACCCCAAGTAAAATGGGATAAGAGCAGGAAGATGATAATGTAGTACTTCAGTTTGCTTTACCAAACTATATGTCGAATAGTCCATAAAGCTGTTATTTTCTGATTTCATCGCAGTGTAATCAATGCAGTTAAGGCCGAACGTGTATCGATTATTCAATTATCATATCGTATCGTAGGTAGTGTTCTAATTCTGTTAACTATATGGGTAATTGAATTTCTTTCTCAGGGTCTCTATACATTGTTACTACCTAACATTGTAATTGTTCGATAGGTCATTCCAAATTGCTACTCCCAGCATTCGATAAGATGAAATGGATATTATTTCGATGAGGCTTGACTTGGCTCTGAAATTCAAACGTTTTAAGTCCTTTTTTCTTATTTTGCTGACGGCTGCTGTATCACGTCGACTTTTATCTATCAGATACTGAACAATAACAATGATTTCATGATTATCTTAAGACATAATCTCCTTAGTGATTAATCACGATGACGGTGTCCTTTTAAGATTTAATCAATGATGCATTATTTGGGAAAATTCACCAATCAATAATATTTTTCCACACAAATGTAAAACTAGTTCAATCCACTTCATTTCACCTCACGAATGGATTAAGACGAGGCCGTTCACAACATTTACCTGAATTTAGTTTTTACCTTGTCTTAATTTTTTATCTAGCCCGTGTTCTACAGACCGTGATACATAATCTATTTGTCTATTTTCGAACTCTTTGTTTCAGTCTACAAGTTTTTACTTTCACAAAAATTGCTTGTAGGTACACTTTTTCTTAGATTAGCCTTTCTCATCCATTCTCTTTTGTGTTTAGTCATTATCTCTAGATATCCTGCTTTCAATGCCCAGGTTTACACTAGCATGCACTATGCACAAAGCTAATTACTTACCTCAATTTATCTTAATTTGAAATTGTTTTCTTTTCTCTATCGTAAAATGTTTCTTTGAAAATCAAATCGTAGATGAAAAAAAGAATATAAGATAGTGCCTTATCCTTCAAAACTTGTTTATCCAATACATCTTCTTCTACATTTACATCTAACAATGTTGTTCCAGCTTTTCAACAAGAGCAAATAATTTCCTTTTCTAACGCGGAAATCGCTATACGGCTACATGGATATATTAGGCATCCCGCAATCTTCCCCATGTATGGACGGTATTGTGCACAAATTGTCCGCGTCCGTTCCATTTATGGTACGTATCAATTTGCCGTCACGTTCAAACTCAAGCAGATCATTTTATTGTTCTGACAAAGGCCCACCTGTCAGGATTATGGCATGTTTGTATGCACCGTGAAGCATCAAACATTGTGAATAGTATTATTTGACGTTGGAATAATACAATCCACGTTGATATTGTCATCGGTAAAGTGCCTAACTCTGTTAATTCATTAGGCATCTCGTCTCTAAGTCTGTCTATTCTATTTTTGGAAGAAACAATCCAAGTGTTCCTCAATATTCACACCACGCCATCTAGTCTCAAACTAAGCATACTAAGTAGCTTGTGCTATAGGTACTAGACAACCGATAAACATACTTATATATTTCTAAATACATATCTACATATTATAGATGAATTACACCCAGACACAGAACAAACAATTGTGCTCAACTCTCAAACACTTGTCCTGGGTAGGGATCGAGCCCACGACATCCGGTATAGCAGTCAGGCTCACTAACCACTAGACCAATAGGCCGGGTCTTAGGTACTGTGAGTTTGAACCTATTATTATCACCTCTAGGACATCAAACTATTCTTTTCCCCTGTATTTGTATTAGTAGTTAATAGATACCTCAGATATATTGAATAATTGAATCCATCTTTGACTGCATGATTGGTTAAACCTGGTTTATCACGTTTTACGCGTAGTAAAAGCTTGTCCTGTCTTGTGACTTTATTTGTATAAAAAATAACTAATTAATTATGACCAATTAAAATCCACTTAATTATTTATTCTGAAGGCGCCTCTTGCAAGAATGTGACATTGCTCCCAAAACTTGTTTTGTTATATTTTGCATTGAAAAATAAATCGAAGGACCGATATTTATCATTGGAGCTACAATAACGAATAAAAAATTCATGGCCCACTCAAACGGTTTGAATTTTCAGTTTTCCAACTTCTTTGTTTCGAAGTAGTTTCCTATTCAAAATCAAAAGGTTTTTATTTCGAGTAGGCCTTTTCAGGCACTTTCAAAACGTTACTGAAGTTGCGCGGTTCCAAAATGTCATTCTTATAGAGAAGAACCGGCAAGAAACTACAAAAACATTCGTGAATAACCTATGACTCAGCGGTATTGTAGCGAGTTTTCCCGAGGTTTTACCTTCAAAGTCGCCCCATGGCATACGAACAAAGGTAATAACCCAGTAATATATTTACTGTTTGTCCACTACAGTTATGTTGACACGTCGGTTGCCATAGCAACCTAGCCATAGCAAAGTCCGTATTACTTTTGTGGTGATATTATTAGTCGCGTTTACGAGCTGGCTTTATGATATAGTTTTAATATCGATAAAGTATGATAGATATTATTAGACATATACCTATGTATAATAATATGTATACAAGCCCCAGTTTCACGTGGATGCAATATTGATGTATTTTACATATGAACCTTCCTTTTGACACACTCTACCTATTACAAAATATAGTTTTAAAGATCTAAGCTTACTGCTAGCTACTCGCTACTGCTAGATAGACAGACGCGGGAAGGTACTTGGTTTTATACTATGTATTGATGATCCTTAGAACAAAAAGGTCCGTTTGCAATCATCTGTAACCAATAGTTTTAACATCAATCAGTTTAAATTCGTCTTGAAGTCTTGTACTGTCACTATGTAGAATAGTGACAGATGCGTCTTAAACCCAAATATCTGTTTATTAAATTGCTGCGTTTACATAAACAGTATGTCAGTAAGTTAGACAAAGCGGATCTATAACATTAGTTCAATTATAACTCATATCAGTTAGTAAACAAGACTTTTATGAACATGTTAACAAGCCGGTATCTGTATTGTTTAATAATAAAAAAAACTAATGACAGATAACGTGTCAATGTCACTGTGTTGCCATATCAATGTTTAGATTTTTTCCTGAGTTTTCTGATGAATTTATCTGATTGGTAATATGTTTAACCATGAGATGATAAGCTTATAACAAGAAGGACGTGTTTATCTAGATAACTTATTGTAGTTCTATCATTCCAGAACAAATATTTAATAAATTAAGTTTAATTTTGAATTTAATTCGAATCTACAAGAAAATGAGAAACTTTTTACTTCCTACATCCATCATTGTTTTATAAGAGCCGCCGATCTGATGTCGTACGTCACACGTCGAAAGTGAAAGTCATTCTGTAACTTAGGGCCAGTACCGGTCTTTTTGCCTGCATACTTTTCTTTCACTGTCATTTTCGAGAAAATTTGAATCCGTTTACCCCTAGATTAGCAACAGTTACACACCTCAGCTTCGCACGGGTGAAATACACCAGTATTTCACCCGTGCGAAGCTGGGGCGTGTATGTGTATTAAACATATAAAACTTCCCCTTGAATCAATCTATCTATTAAAAAACCCACTTCAAAATCAGTTGCGTAGTTTAAAAGATTTAAGCGGTCACAAAGACAGTCAGCGATAGCGAATTTATTTTATACTATATACTAAAAGATATCTCGAGAACCATTATACATTGGTGAAAACGGCATGAAAATGAGTGCAGTAGTTTTTGAGTTTATCGCGAACACACAGACACGGCGCGACGCGGCGCGGCGGAAGACTTTATTTTATAATATGTAGTGATAGTTAAATTATCTTGATAGTAACTACTTATCTTCTTCTTTTTTTTTTTACTTTTTACTGGTCATTATACAGTATGACGTTATCTGTTATTGTTTTTATTTTTTTACCGTTCATTGTTTGTAATAGTATGATATCATGCTAGGTATTTTAGTATTTAAAGTAATCTTTTAAAATATGCTGGTTTTTAACTTGGGGTTTGATAATTAAAAAAAATGGTTCGTTTATCAGTCTCTATCTACCTACCATATTATACATAGATCGTCTAATCTGACCTTCAAAACCCATTACTTTATAACACAATATCCCCTCGTGGACTGGCTGACAGAATTGTTTTAATTTAACGAATATCAAAAGTGAGTTTAGAATTTAAATTTAAAAATTACATGAAATTCCTTAGTGGTGGTGTCGTTTTAAAAAAAAAAAATGGTATAGAATACTCTTTATTGTATATCGTAGTTACAGCTCTGAAAAAGATAATTAGGGCAATAAGTAAGAGTACAATGGTGGTCTTTACAAAAAATATCATTTTTAAATTACTGATGACTTTTACCATAAATAATGGACAAAGAAAACAGACCGTTTCTTATCGCCATAGCACCATGATGACCTCAGTCATCAGTCGGGAGATAAACGCACGTGGGTCGTGCGCCCGGCCTGACCCCATCTAGATTGATCCATCAGTTCCTCAATACTTTGTTATATGTATTCAACTCATTATGCAGTGTATTCTGTGTTCTTTTTTTAAGGATTTCTTTTTGTTCGTGACGTAAGATGTGGGCACTTATATGAACATGTTAGTTCGTAAAGTTCGATCGTCAAAAATACAAGACGATTTAGAAAAAACCATTGTCCAACATTGAATTGTAGTACCTAATGCAAACTGTGTAACTGCTGAAAAAAATGTGATTTTTCGCTTTCCATGTAATATGTCTTGCAGTCTACGATTCACATTAATAATGTATCCTAAAAATCCCAAGACTTCTTATGTTTTTACAAGAAACATACATTGTAACAGACACGTGTTTGACAGACAGACCGTTTGTTTGTAATTCCAAGAAGCATATACTTTACAATACAATATTGTATAAAGACGACTTAAAAACATATGTTGATATAGTTGTATTTGAACAAGAACATACGTCACTAGTTTCCGCATACATCGGACACTGTTTCTCGTTAGGAGATTGACCTGATTTCAGTGTATTCACCCTATTAACCGAAATCTAGTCCGGGGTGTGAACCTAATGTGGTTTGAAAACTGCTCGTCGATATGTAATTTCTAATTGAATAGAATGCTAGCATAAATTAATCAATACGTTTAATATAGAACCTAAATGACAAATAAACATTTTTATTTGTTTTTATTAACCGACTTCAAAAAAAAAGGAGGAGGTTCTCAATTCGTCGGGATCTTTTTTTTTATGTATGTTCACCGATTACTCGAAGACGCCTGGACCGATTTGCAAAATTGTTTTTTTATTTGGTAGGGTATACTTTCCAGGTGGTCCCATTGTCATCAGGTCAGGATCTGATGATGGGAACCCTGAGAAATCGAGGGCAACTTTGGAAAGTTGTAGGCATGCATAGGGTAAAAACTTAATACTCAGGTGTATGTTTAATAACACTATTCACTAGTGTAGGTTTGGATCTAACCTGATGATGGAGACGAGAGAAGGTCGAGGGAACTCAGCAACGGTACATTTTAACTACCTCGTGTTTGGGCTTAATATATTCGTATTGACGAGACCTTTGCAACAGTAAAGGTTTGGAGCTAATCTGATGATGGAGACCAGAGAAGGTCGAAGGAACTCGACAGCTGAATATGTAAACTACTTCGTGTTTGGGCTTATATTATTCGTATTGATGAGAACTTTCCACTAATGCGGATAGTAACAACTATGCTTATCACTAATGTGTCATCAATGTCAATATCAAGGAAGGCCTCCCCATCTTGTACCTACCAGCTGCTATATCCTATTTTATACAACGTGTAACGGAAATAACGCACATCCACAGACACCCCAAAAAGAATATCCTTTTTTATCCACAATTAATGTACTGAAACATTTTTATCATTTTTTTTTTATTACATATTGTCAGAATAATTTGTACAAATAATTGGCAAAACGCGTGGGCGCCCTATTGCTCAATACGTTACGCGCGCACACAGACGCACAAAAGTGGAGGTCTCGCAGCCCGCGCGGCTGCACCAATACCTACTATCATAAGTTCATAAAATCATAACATACGAAATGTAAAACCCTTAAAACCAATTTGAAAACCTAAAGAGATTATCTACATTCTTATGTACGTAGATACTATGACGTCTTTGCATAAAATTGTTTATGTTTATTATTAGAATTGTTTAGTATGAATGATTTTAATAACCGTAAGTTATTGTTATTGAAATGCTGATAGAGATGAACTTGATAGGTACCTACCTAAACAAAGGCGGCGTGTTTAAAAGATATTAATCATAATAATTAATCAATGAGAAACTTACATGTTTAAAATTAATCGGCACTCATACGACGGCGTCCTGTTTTTAAAACACTTTCAAAATGTCCACCACCTTGTTCTATGCACTTAAAAGCTCGTTTACGCAATTGTTGTCGCAATTCACTTAACACTAGAATGTTCCTTTTCACTGTTTCAAAAGCAGCCACTATCCTATCTTTAAGGTCCTCGGCACTTGTTGATTCGTCACAATACACTAGGTCTTTTGCCTATCATTAAATGTTCTACACGCTAATGCTACGTTATCACCACACTGTGCTAGAGTCCTCACCATCTCGGTGTACTGTACGTTAGTATACCGGAAAGACATCGCGCGCGAAAGTTTTGTTTTGACAAATAATGACAAACATTCACTGATAACGATCGGCCGATGACTATGCGAGGAAGCGCGAGCCACGCGGGCGCCGCCGCGCCGGCGCCGCGCTCGGCTGTCTCGCTCTTTCCTATTGTATTACGTATTTCGGCGGTCCTTTTTATGTATCTTTGTTAGTGTTTGAAAGTGTAAACTTGTGTGTGTGTTTGAAAGTGTGAACCGCTGTGAATTGCTAAAGCCTTATTGCATCGACTTAAGGCTCATTTTCGTTTACTTCGAGTGCTTTATGAAAATAGTGTCTACAATTTAATTATTTCTAAATAATTTTTTGGTAAAAAAAAATATTTATTTTTATTAATGAAATGGATTCTGTTATCGATTCTGAACAAAGTAGTTTCAGGATGTGCGTTAATTATGTTACACGGTGTATATTTACACCACTAAAAATAAAAAAATAAATATTTTTTAATTAAAAAAAAACCGCCTTCAAAAAAACAACAATAAAAAACGGGAACTAAAAAGCAAAAAATAATAAACAATCACTTTCATACATAACACGCTAACCTACCTATATTTATAATCTATTCTAACCTACGATTAACCAATAATAAAATTTACAACTTTTTTGCAGTCGGTGCCAAGCAATGGCCAAAAAATTACTAAACACTTACAGACTAGGACTAAAAGAAGAACAAAAGCTAATTCCACAGCTTCTAGATTTTATTAATAAATCAAATGAGAAAACAACTAAAATATTTAAATTACTATTTATTTACTTTATAATTAGACACAAACATCATGTTCTGATTGGAAATTTGTTAATTAAAATTTTAATTGAAATTTGTTAGTTAATTATGTTGGCGCTTGGCACCGACTGCAAAAAAGTTGTAAATTTTATTATTGGTTAATCGTAGGTTAGAATAGATTATAAATATAGGTAGGTTAGCGTGTTATGTATGAAAGTGATTGTTTATTATTTTTTGCTTTTTAGTTCCCGTTTTTTATTGTTGTTTTTTTGAAGGCGGGTTTTTTTTTAATTAAAAAATATTTATTTCGTTTTTAACTGTTTTGTATTTTGGGTAGTAAACCTAAAACTTGATTATGAGAACAGCACGAAAGCTAAATATAATTAGGTTTACCATTACATATTATAAAGCAAAGCGTACATAGGGGCGGCCAGACGCGGGAAGCGACTTTGTTTTTATAACATGTGTGTAGTGTGTACCTATATGGTGTTTCAAGAGGTACGTTCATAATTATGATTAATACATCAGTATTACATCCGTGCGAAATTATGCGATCAAATCTTAAACCGGCCTTAACGATTGCTTATCAGCTACCTAACTAATTATTTATTATTAACGTTCCTTTCCAATGATTTTCTTTATTACGATAAGGTATATTTAATTGATTAATTGTAACAGTTTGTACTTGAGTCCAGCTTTATTTGCTAGTGTTTTGATAATACTGATTACAGTGATTATTCACAAATGATGTGGCATTTTTTGGTCCCACACCCTACGTCTTACGATAAAGTTTTCTACCGACAAAATTTGTATTTTTAATCCTTGTCCTTCCGCAAACCAAAGACTTAATTCATCATAGTTTTCTGTCTAAGTACTGTCGTACAGTTTTCTCTTATTACATAACCGCGCATGGAGCACCCCTCGTACCGACAATTAGAGACAGTTTGGAATCCGATGATGCAACGTTACCGCATGCTCTATGTCGGTCAATGTTGCCGTGTTGACACCAGTGACCAGCCTTCTAATAACCTCGGAGAATTAAGGACCATTATCAAAGCCCGAAGGACCAGTGTGACGTCAGAGAAATTCTTTCTGTTTACTTAATTGGTGGTGGTGACGCACCTTCTATTGCCCGAGGATTGCATACGATTGTACGTTAACTGGTAAAAAGTTTTTAAACTGGTTTATTGGCTATTCTAAATCTATTTCTATTAGCGCAGTGACCAATTTTAGGAAAGAAGTGCAATTGGTTTTAATTGTATAAAAATAGAGTTGAAAATTAAAAGACCAATTTGTTGATCCTTATCTGTTTTACTTAGTATCATAAAGGTCATTAATATAGGATTATTATAAATTGGTAGATTAGTATAGTCTGCATAATCTTAAGTATTGTCAATATCATCAAAAGGTTTTGTGTACCTACCAATCATGAAATAAGTCATTTCGAAAATGCCGTTTTTTGTATCGCATAATTATATGTTTAAAAACGGTTTTTTTTTTAAACCTTGTACTATAGGTAAATGTTTTTTGAAGTTTTTTTACTGTTACTGCGTCTGTTGTGAACTCGGTCACCCAGCAGCCACCGGCCAGGTATATCGGTCAATGTCGCACTGGCCCGACACAGATTAACAATGCTGATTCATTCGTTCTCCAACGAACAATATGCTAATACAATAAATAAACATTAATTCTGTCCAAACTCCGCTTTTAGCGATAAACAGATATTTACATTTATTTGCCTCTAAAACCTGTTTCGGAGAGCATATCTGTAGAAAAAATCTTGATAAAATATTATCTGACATTGAGCAGAAAAACGTTATCACAAGCACGCATTGATTTCGTTCGATATAAATACGTTTTGTTTTAGTCCGGACTGAGACTGAACTCGGGCAGACTCGTCTACGCTTCCGAGTGATAAGATCAGGTTCTTGAGAAACGACTTGTGGAGCGTCGCTCAGTGATCGCGAGCACCGCGAGTGCCGTGAGCCGGCGAGCACGTCAAGGTCAGAACTGTCACTTGTCCGGCAGAGGCTCGGCGTGGACTCCTGCGCAGCGCTCGCGCCAGTCGCCCTGCGCACGCGCCTCCTCGCGCCCCACCACCGCCACTCGACTCGCATCACACTCATAAGCCTCACAACCAACAATGTGTCGTCCCGTGTAACCTTTTTATTAACATTTAAACCTCTCGCTTCATACCATTAATATATTATGTTTTTGTTAATACATCAATAGTAAAACTAGTAAACTGTGTCCTGTGAACTTTGTGTTGAATATGTTGCGCCGACAGTTTTCGCACGAGTCCGGGAAAACGGAGCTTGTTAAAGCAAGGGAGGAATATTTTGATCGCAGGTATGTTTGCAATGTAATTGCCGATCGCTATTGTTGTTATAATCAATAGTGCCTATACGTAATACTATTGTATGTTTATTTTAAATTGCTTAGTTATTAATGTTATTATTATCACGCAAACAGATTCAATTATTCTGTTCAATTAAAGTTATTATTTTGTTTTGTTTCGATAAAAAAACACGAGTTTCCGGTACAAACAAACAAACGGAAGGTTTTGTTGCTATTCGATGCGGGTAAAATATATTTTTATTGATTATCTTATAGGTCAACCGTAAAGGTTGTTGTTTGCTAAATGGACTTTAATCCGAAAATCTTTATTATAAACGCTTTCGATGTAACATTGAGAACAATAGATAATTAAAATGATTACACGATTATCCTCTCATGTAGTAGAAAAAAAATACTTCAAAGAAATCAACTTCAATTAAGTTATGTATTGATCGAGACCAGAAATCTTATTTCTGATAAACATTTATCAGTACTCAGAAAACTAAATCAGTGATTGATTACGTATAATTAAATAACAATTAACTAAATAATACGGTCTATCTAAGGATCTGTAATAATTAATAACAGATTATTAATTATAATTCATTTTAATAGTGTTTACGTAATGCTTACTGAATTTGTGGAGGTCAAATAAGACGTTATAGAAAACATAATTGACCTTTCGACCTCAAACTGATGGAATTTGATCATTTTTGGCCGACTTCAAAACATTAGGAGGTTTCTTTAATACGTCAGTATGTTTTTTGTGCGTTTGGGGATAATTTAGTCGTTTATGAACCGATTTTGATCATTCTTTTTATTATTAACCTTATACCGTTAGTAGGTGTCCCATCACATTTTAGATTAAAATTCTCAACAAGGCCTTTGCATGTTGGGCCTGTGTCCCCGTATAAGCCTTTAAAAAGGACCGGGTTTCTTCCCTTAAAGTTTACCCGTGAATTAAAAGAGATAAAAAAATAAGTAAAGAAACATAAGAAATACGTTAAGAACACCGTTTTGAGACAAAGCAGTTTTGTCTGTCTTACTTGACTTGTCGCCAATCATTTATTATATACAGTATCTCTCCGCATCTTCATATACTTTGTAAAGCTATAATCAGTCTTAAAAGTATGTCTCGAATGACAAGCTCTTTAGAATATGACATACAACTGCATAGAAACTCCTTTTCAAGTCGGCTTGAAATGTGAAGTACCGCAAGCTCTTGAAGTAGTATAATAATATATTATTGCGAGTGTGGAAATGCGACAGCGTACTATACGGCGTATAGAGGCATCTTTCTCCTACAACTACAGTAATATTATATTAAATGGAAGTAGTAGTAAGTAAGAAGTACTTACTACTCGCTATCACAACTGCAATAACATTACTTTGAGTGGAAGTAGTAGTAAGTAAGAAGTACTTACTACTTGCTAAAATATCGAGTGATCTAACATGTACAAAGTAGCACAGTGACAATACAAAAATACACGCTTTTATCGATATGATAAGGCATATAATCAAATACAACAACAGTTTTGATAACACATTATTATCACATACTGTATTGCCGACTTCATCTGTTATTGCTTTAGGCCATCTGAGAAATACAGGTGATTTGAAATCGTGACAAGAATAAATATAGGTGAATTAGCAATATTTGCAATAATAAATCGTGGTTTATCTTGTTATTGTCATTGCGATAATTAATGATGTTCGATCAATTTGATTTCCCGAAGAAAAAACAGACATTGGGGCTTACTCCAACTGTGTCCAATACTCAATACTTTATTTGCTCTTCACAATGTATACATAGGTCTTATATTAGTATGTAGGCAACAATTGTGAACCCTGTCGGGCACGGTAAAAGTAGGACAAGATAAAAATCAATTATGCAAAGTAATCAAACATCGCGAATAATTAAAATACAACTTCTGTGCATGGACACTATCCAGTTTTTTCGAGAAATCTATAAATAGTTCACAAGAAAAAACCAACAGCTAAACACTGAAATCCTTTTTTTTTTTTTTGAATATGTATGGGAAATCCACTGTCACAGGTTATCCCCAATCTTTATTGCTAACCTATTTGTTTTTTTTCTTTTGGACGACTGATAACCTATTTGTTGTATGAATTAATCAATCTAGACTGTTACTCGAAATTACCGCTGGTTGAAAAATTAATTTCAAAATTAAAATGGTGCTACGCCAAATCTCTTATAATAACAATTATTGATAACTCACAAAAAGTTAGTTCATGACATATTATTTTCAATCAAATTTGTTACCTTTATGACAGCTAGAGTCTATAGTGATTTCGGAACTGTATGACCGATATCCAGAAATCCTATGTACAACATACCTACATAGATATTCTTTCTAGATCGATCATCTCTTCCACAGCTTATTTGAAAGACTGATTCCGGAAAAAATCGCTTCTACTCTTTCCGCCAACCCGGACATTTTTCTTATCTTCACTTAGATGTGCTTCCTTAACTCAATTAGCTTTAATAGCTTCTACTTACCTCAAAAATTATGTGAAGATACGCTTAAGAATTACACCCGGGTACATTCATCCAAGTTTTTTCTTATATTTTTTATCAATACATGAAACGTTTTCGTGCTGACTGTCGTGTTTTGCTCATTAACAATGTCAATAAGGTTAATACTAAAGTTCTTGTGCATAATGTTTTAAATTATAGTAATTTAAATTCCATACAGCGTGTTTTAAAGACATCGCATTAATGGCAATTTAAAATTAACGATAGTCGATAAAGAATTAAAGGTGTCATTGTTCTTGTGTGTGAGAAGGATAGAGGTGTCTTTTGTATGGCATCCCTCTTTGTCATTGCACCAGTCATGTGCTTTAAAAATGTCATTACTTTTGAATAAATTTTGTCTCGGTGCACTCAAAACAGTCCTTTACTTATTAATGAAACGAGTCAATTTCGTGAATATTTTTTTTTATAAAAAACCAATGTATTGTCCAAAACCACACGCGACTTAGGTCCTTATATTTATATTATTTCTGCAAATATCGTGCTCATAACACACGTGTCCTTGTTCGTAATTCGTATGCGGAAGAATACAATATCACACTATTATAAGTCATGTGTTCATATTTAATAATCACATAAAATCTAAGCTCGAAAATGGAAAGTCATGTAGATTACCTAATCGCAAGGTTTGTGCCACATTACTATACTATCAACAAGTGACCTCACCATGCCTACCACCTCCTAAAGTAACAACATTGCTGTTGTGGAAGCGGGACAGAGCTATACACAGCGTAGAGCACCGTCTCTCTTGCACAACTACAATAAGCGGAATACCTGCCTTGACGTTATTTTGCGTGTATTTCACATTATTGCGCGTATTTGTCTTGTTACGGCAATATGAAATAACTCAAATTATTTACTGTTAAGCAAGATCATTAGTCTGACCTTACAAGTTAGAAGCTTCTTGTATTAAGTTGGGCAAGCATGTAAACTTGTCTATATTATGAGGAGGGATCGTAGTAACATGAAGAATGAGTATAATAGCAAATTAATATACAAGCAAAGGGACGCGGAATAAGAGTATGATCTGTGTGAAAGATAATACGCGAAAGTAAGGGGCGAATAATGTGACGACGACTGGAAAAGATGAATGAAAATAAATACGTTAAACCGACCCAAAAAGTAAAATAAGACCAAGTGTTCAACAAAGCCGAGACGTGGGGAGATGTTTTGAAGAACCAGGCAAATTTAATTATTTCCCCATATCTCCACGTTTGTCGACAACCGGCCTATTAGTTCAAATTACCACCATTATCATCAGCCTATCGCAGGCCACTGCTGGACATAGGCCTCTCAAAGTGCACGCTACTGGGATCTGTTTTCAGCCACTCGCATCCAGCTCCTACTAGCCGTCTTGCACAAATCATCACTCTACCGTGCCTGACTTGTCGTTCAAATTATACTCTAACTTTAATATTATTATACTAGAAACAAAAACCAACTGCCTGTATATATACAAAAATTAACATTTAGTAACAACGGATTGCGGTTCGTATTCTTGAAATGGTAGTTGATATTGTTCAGTTGCGACAT
The DNA here is from genome assembly GCA_941860345.1 of Chrysodeixis includens. NCBI lineage: Eukaryota > Metazoa > Arthropoda > Insecta > Lepidoptera > Noctuidae > Chrysodeixis > Chrysodeixis includens. The sequence continues at coordinate 3,402,232 of OW796107.1, read as the reverse complement.
ACGTTAGTCTCATCAATGGAACTATAGTACGTTCAGGTATTTATAAACTCATAATATGTATTTACGTTTTCTTGATCGCCACTTACATAAGTCTATATTAACATATGTTTGTAATTGACGCAATCGCAAAACTGTTTTACATCGGAATGACATTTGTAGGTCTGTTCTTAATTATAATTTCATTCTGGTATCGATGAATTATCAGTTATTCGGAAGATTTTAATCAACAATCGTTTTGGATATTTGATTTATTTATTTATTAAAAAAAATAAAAAATAAAATAAATAATAATAAAATAGTATGTTATTTATTACTAGCTGACTCGTCAGACTTCGTACTGCCCCCACGATAAATAAAAGACCTAAACTTTTGTATAGGAAAAAAAAAGATTTTCATTATTCGATTTTTTCTCACCTTTTAAACTTTCCCTAGGCCTCCACGAACAATTCAAGACCAAGATGAGATAAATCCGTTCAGTCGTTCTCGAGCTTTAGCGAGACTAACAAACAGCTATTGATTTTTATATATAAGAAGATAGAAGATTATAAGCCTATATTTTTCCATTGCTAGGCAAAAGCCTCTTGATGAGATGAGATCTTGTATCCTTGGATATTTTAAGTTAAATTAATTATTTTGTGAACTCCGCTGTTTTAGCTGGTCCTTGAGTCCAAAGTTTCGATCGATGCGTACTAAAGGACCATATTCAGGGACATACAATGTCAATGCATAATTTATAACTGTGTGAAAGTATAAACGCGGGGACTTTTAACAAGTCTATACATCTGTTTTACTTGTTTCACATCAATTATTGATGATTAGTCACGGTATTCTGTCACTTCAAGAAATAAAATAGTTTCTGTTGACTATTATTAGAATCTGAATTACTAATTGAACATAATAAGCTAATTAGGAAATTAATATGCTAATTTTAATATAATTTACTTGCGTCACGTCCATTATGACTTCCTTGGTTCGAAATGAACATTATACATAACTACTTAGATGGTAGTCTCTGTCATTATCTTAGCCTAGCAGATCTAATCACTGCAAAAAAAGCATTAAATTGATGGTATCTCGTTCTGCAACATAATAATAGATGGTATAACAGTGTACTTGAGATATATTATCGTAGGTATACAGTAGTTACATCAATTTGTATTCTTATATTTCTTATTAATTTAGAAGTTGTATTACCTAAGTTTTATGTTTGATACAAAGTGATTGATGTGATTATTCACTTGCCTATATCTATCACCGAAGTATGTTGAGTCGACTTTCAGTCTTCCTCCGAATCGGAAGAATATTTCGTACACAGAATTCCGAAATTCGTTTCCTTCGACTCATTCGACGCGTTCACTTTGGATAAGTGTGCAATTACCTAATAACAGCTTTGAAGCAAATCTGGCAAAGAACGAAAGGTTTTTGTAAATGGCCTAATAAGACATAACAGCTACATATATTATTCCCCAAATATCCATACCACACAAACTCACTATAGTCAGGAATACTGTATATTCATCACCATTTCCTCTTACCTTAATCAACATGCATTAGAAGTATGTTATTTCTGCCTACCCCCAAGGGAAAGAGGCGTGACGTTGTATGTATGTATGTAAGTATTTAAACGTATTTGTGTTATTTTCAGGCGAACGAGATCCCTGAACGCGCCCTCGCCGATACAGCAGTTTGGACCATGCGGCAGGATAATGAAGAACTCCGCCATGGTTATGTGAGTATCCTAATAATATTCAATTCTTTTATAGTTTTATCTTTCCCTAAAATGTTTTTGGAATATTTGGACAACGAGTTTCACGTTAGGAAATACTTGCGGATTGTGTATGATAGACGTAGAGAAGGCAAAAATCTAAGGGATACTTAAGTCAAAATTAAAGTCACTCATTATTCCATAACTGGGAATTGCCAGCGGACCCCAAGTAAAATGGGTTAAAGTCAAGAGGATGACCTTAACCCATTTTACTTGGGGTCGGCGCAACACATTTTTTTCTTCCATTCTTCCCTATCAGTAGGTCCCCTATCTTCCCGTCATAGTATCATTTACTCCTTTTTCGTTTATATAATTCCTTAAACAATCCATCCAACTTTTCTTTGATCTTCCGTTTTTAGTGTGTCATACCACTAAAAGAAAAAATCAAATCCCTATTAGATTGATTCGATGTTCATCTGTTTTTTATACCTTTTTGCTCTACTACGTAAAGTGGGTGTTAGTTACCTTATTAGCTTGTCTTCCATTACTAAGTAGCAATGGGGTATGGCGTATGGTTAGAATTGTCACTAATTGAGATTTAAATAAATTCATTTAATACATGGTAAAAATTACTTCAACCAATTTATAGAGGCGTAGAAAATATAAATGGTCAATAGTTTTGCTCATCCATATATACAATAATTATCGTATATTTCGTAAACGTTGTGGTTTTCAATGAAAAACCAATAGTTTGTAATGTTGATGTCATGCATGACATGTAACAAAACAATTAGTTTTATTTGTTCGCTCGTAACATCTTACATATACTTGACCTTTGTATATAAACGCTACCTCTAATTATACCTATATTATTATTTTTACTTCATTCCTTACTTATACCTGTAGATACAAGTGTTCACAAGCAAGAATGATTTATTATTATAAAATCCTAATGCCATTCTCGAATTAAACAAAGTGTATTTTTTGTGGTTAAAATTGAATAACATTGCTACACACGCTTATATTCTTTCATTTAATCATTTGTAATGAAGTAACGTGTAAAAACCTGTTAAATTAAAACGACTCGTACAATATTGTTAGTAATTTTTCATTTGCTTTGGTTGGAAAATTCAATCTTTACTGCATCCTGCATCGACGGGCCTATTGATCTATACTCCATTTGTTTAGGTAGTTAACTAAATGTAAACAATCTTGGCGTTACTTTTTAACCAAAATAATAATTTTTAATTTGGATATTACTGCTTATAAATCAATTAACTATAGTTTTAGAAAATCTGAATGTATTTCATGTTGTAAAACGTATTTTACATTTTTAAAGATCACATTTTGTTTAAAAGACATACCAAAATTGTTTACATTTAGTTAATTACCTAAACAAATGGAGTATAGGGGTTAGTGGCAGTTGTCCTCCGGCACAGCAGTCCTATGCCTGAGGATAATTAGCGAAATTACCTTCCGTGTCTATTTGACTCTAAATTCCACTTGAAAATAACAAATACAAACAGCACGACACTTAAGAATGGCATTATATTAAATACCCCTTTCTCTTTCTTAACCAATCTCTTTAACCGATAAGCTATTCACTACTTCCATTCCTCAACATTCACAAGTAAACTCTTAACAAAACTCCTCTAAAATTGCAGGCAAATCCAGGACCCGGCGTCGCAGCGTCTGACGTGGTACAAGCCGCCGCTGACGGTGCTCGTCATCAAGAAGGTGCACGACGCCACCATCCTGGCGCCCTTCGTGCAGCTCGTGCACTGGCTGGTTCATGTGAGTACACATATCTAATCTGGAGAAGTCCTTATAAGGGGACAGGGGGGGGGGCAATCTTCAACAATCTTGGTCCTTATGCGGTTATAAGGGAACAGGGGGTGGGGATCTTTAATCTTCGTTCTGACGTGGTAGACGTCGATAGGAAGTCGGTCGACTTCTACCGCGTTAGGACAAAGTTTTGACATTACTTTATATTGATACAACAATTGCTTGGACTCTTTCGTTATAATAACTTTTGTGAGACGGATTAAGAATTATATTTTACCCGTCTCTCATCTCATACTCATACTCATACTTATTTATCGAGATACCCCGACTAGTTTCGAACCCAACTGGATTCCTTAATCTTGAGCTGGAGTGAGTCGAACACCCAGGCTTTATCGCTTAGGATCATGCATAAGCCATACCGCGACTCTGGCAAATGCAAGGGTGTTTTTAGTCATTGCGAGTGTGATATATTCGTGGCTTAGGTCAAAGTCTTTAGCTTTTAACCCCATAACAAAAATAAAAGTTAAAACATTATTATCAATGGATATACAAAGTTGACCTACAGATCAAACCATTAAAGAAATTGCACATAATTATGAAATAGTTTCAAAGTCTGAAGAATATATCTGCCTTTAGCCTTATCTACCAACGCATGGGTTCAGCGTGATCACTCACTTGATACTCGTTATCTAGACTCTAGTTATAGTCGCAGATTGGTACTCGATAGCGTAGGAGATATATCATGTTTATACAGTAAATATGTGTACGTGCAAGAGTGCAACAATCTAGATAGGTGGTAGATAGTCTTTAATCTTAATACAGAAATACAGAGAGCAAAGTTTAGAGGTGTGTAAGTTGATTCATGTAAGAAGACTTACCCATTTATAATGTCGTTGAAGGCGCGTGATTTTACTGAATTACTACACGTCATTGGTTTGCAAGATGTTATTTTATCTTATAATTGCTAATTATTATATATTAAGCCGTGTGCGAGTGTTTCCCTTTTATTAATGGCTCGAAGTTATTTTTTATGTGTGCCTGTTTGTTTCTGAAATATGTAAAACGAATAATTCTAGAGTTTTTTTGTGTCACAAAAGATACGTAAACATATGACGCAAAATTTAAATACTACTAGGTAGGTACTTTTTACTTTACTAAATCAATGTTTATGTATACATAAACATTGATTTAGTAAAGTAAAAAGAAAGATATTCCGACTGCTCCAAGTTACCGTAGAGAGAATATTAAGTTACTGATATTGGTATTTAAATACAAAGAGAGAGGTCAATGAACTGGCATAGTGATTAGTCTTCCTAATTCCTATATCGCTGTTTCTGATAACGGATTTTAAGACTAGAAAAAAAAGGATTTTCGGTTACCAGTAACTTGACCTCGCTATTTATAGAAATTCCATATTCGCATTGTAATTAATGCGGCTACAGGTCAATCACATTAATTAAACACGTGACAAAATATGTTTCGTGCGTTTCTCTTGTAAGTAAAAAATAATATGTTAAGTTTTATTCGAAATGGTAACACAGGTTGGATTTGTCGTCCAATTCCACTTCCATTTCACTTTTACACCAATTAATAATTGTTTATTTCTAAAAGGGTAACTAATGAAGTTTATTTTCGGTTCTTTCCATAGAAATGATAGTTTAGAATCGCGCAACTATAGTCATTAATTTGAACGTTACGAATATGCCTGAAAAAGTCTTTTTGAAATAAAAACTTTGATTCTTTTAGCCGTACGGGTCCCCTTATTTGTTTATTTAATAAGTTATGTGCTCATAAATTATACTCATAAGCTTCCTTGTGTACGATCAACCCGTACGCATCTGTCAGTTGTTTGTAACTAGCCTTCAGTTCCATTGAAAGTTAAAACAGTGGAAAAGCGTTAACTTCCAGTTTTTCTTATTAGTTTCATCTCATGAATCGCCCGTCACGCCATTTATCCTCACGCAAACAGCGGAACTCTAACGACGATGTCATTTCAGATTATTACATTTACATTCTTTATACGCAATAATCTACGTTTCTCTGGTTGGCTAAGAACAATTTAGCCCGCGATTTTTTTTACCTTTACAGTTTACTAGAATTTAATAAATCATTGTCATTACATGTTTGGAAGGTTGAGGGAGTTTAGTCTGCTAGCCCAGGGTCTAAAAATCAAAGTTTTTTTATGCTCAATTGCAGAGCGCACACCGGCACAGCGTAAAGCAATTTTAGACAACGATTAATATTTAATTTAAACCTTACTACCTTGAAAGACGGTCAGCATAAGTTTTTTTTATCAACAACTCCTACACTAAAGAATTTAATCCTTGTATCGCAGGGGGTTTCAAAGACATTCAATTCACACGCACAGAGACACCTAGACTCAGAATAAGCATTTGTGAAACGCACAAATTCTTGTCCTAAGCGCACTGTGGTAATTGGCGTGATGGCTTCTATCATTCGGCTATCCGTGCAGTCAAGAATTAATTCAGTATAAGTATAAGCACCGCATGCGATTTATTCCCTTCATAGTCTGGTGAAACAGTCAAACTCGTACGAAATACTTAATTGCATTTAAAAATAAATGTCAATACTTATGGAAAAATATGTGATCACGATTAAAAAGAATAAAAAGTGACGTAATTTTCTTATTATTTTATAGAATACAATAGAACAAATGCCAGTCGTAAAAACATAATCCGCAGTTTTATTGATCTAACTTATGCAATTTTAATTATCGTAATAACAATAAAGTTACATGAATAGCTCTCATTACACAATTTCAAAACACGTGTAAACGTGATTAAAATATACGTATCGAGAAAAAAAATCTAAAGTATTCAAGATGAATACAATAAAATCCTAACCGATTTCGGCCACGGCAGCTTGTGTTGTCACACAGCTACGCGGGACATAGGACATCACCAAAAGAGATTAAGCACGGAACCCACATTTAACGTGCATTTCGAAACATGGAAGCTAAATATTACATTTAATTCTAAAACGCACACCACAATAGAAAACTCGATGCGCGCCTGAGAATCCATTGACTTAGCAGTCCTGCAGTCTTACCACTAAGCCATCACAGCTTCAAATATAATTTGAGTTAAAGAAATTCAAGATTAATATAAAATGTTGTAAAGAGCTCTACTAAACCGTTTATGTCTATATAATTACAAAACTACACAATACAAAGTGATGACATTAAATGAAGTATTACCTAACACCATAGATGTTAATGCGCTAATTAGCAATAAGAACAATGCGATAGAACCTCATTAATATCACAATAAATTCCGTCCAATGAATTATGTATCTTCAAGGATCTTCGGAATTTGGTCGGCCGCCAACTCTCCTACGTAAATCATTTTAATTCATAAATACATTGTCGTTCGGATTACTAATGTATACTATACAAAGTATATTTATTTTGAGGTGATTGTATTGCGTTCAAAGATTTATGTAATTGTGTTTACTATTGGACTTACTTATTTGATTGGATTTACTTATCGGAACAATATGACAGTTTACTTCGTTGTCACAATTCCCTAAACCTTGTCCTTAAGTCTTCGTTTCCATTCCGAATATCTAATTCCTCATTGGTTCTTATTTAGTCATAGTTTAAAACTTATTTATTCAAAAAAGTCTAACTATATAGCACCATCTGAACATCAAGAATACAATGAACAGCATCTCAATTTCCCCCTCTCCTCTCTTTTCGTACCGTCGCCATATTTCCTGAACCCAGATGATTCTTAATTAAAGACAACATATTAACAACTTCCACCACACTAATTTGGTGATTTACAATACAGGGTTCAACCTACTTCAGACACCAGCTCCTCACAAATACTGCACTGTATAACTTAATTAGAAATCAATGAATGTTATAAGCGTAGTGTTGTGTGAGGAGAGATAAACGACCCGTCCAAAAGTCTTACTACAACACCAGCCTAACTTTCTCCTTCTTCTATTCCAGGACAAAAGCATGGTAGTATTCGTGGAATCAGCAGTACTTGACGACAGGCTGCTGGCCGAGTACGGAGACTTCACGTCCGTCAAGGAGAAGCTGATGACCTTCAGAGCGGGCACTGATGACCTCACTGATAAAATTGACTTCATTATTTGTCTCGGTGGCGATGGCACGCTGCTGCATGCCAGCTCGCTCTTCCAGGTAAGGATGAGAAAGGATGGAGGATTTTTTTTTGGCTAAAATACGTGAATAGCGTGTATATATCCCATTGTTGGTCGAAAACTTATATCCTGGTCTAAGAGAAAGATTGAGCACAAGGAGCACCACTCATGAATTATTCCTATTTTTTGGTTTTATACTGTTTCTGAGAACTTAATAATAAAAATATTGAGAGTACATGAGAATATTGAGAACATACAGTACATAAGAAACGCGAGTATACCAGACTATTTCCTTTATTACTTATCTGTCTTACTACACAATATGTAATTTCCAGCAATCCGTACCTCCCGTGATGGCGTTCCACTTGGGATCGCTCGGGTTCCTCACGCCCTTCGAGTTCAATAACTTCCAGGATCAAGTTATGAACGTTTTAGAAGGTAAGACCTAGAGGACATTTGATGTTATTTCAGCCTGAACTATCCCAATACATAATTAAGCCTACCTTTTTACAAATTCCCAAAAAAAACCCCACTTTATTACTAGTCTATGATAATCCCATTGCTGATGAAAGGTCACCCTTTTGGCCCGCCATAGGTACGGCCATAGGTACACTAAAATAGGTCTTGCTGATTATAAACAGACAAACTACTTAATTTTAATAGCGTTACATTACATAGGGATGAAGCGTATAATCCACACCAACAGTATGGGAATCTTCAATCTTTCGAAGCCAATACACTCTTTAACAAAATTAAAAACGTATTTCTTAATACGATTTCCAGGGCACGCAGCTTTAACGCTCCGATCTCGTCTCCAATGCGTGGTGCTCCGCAAGAGCCGCGACGACGCGGACGGCAAGGAGAAGAAGAAGCCCACCACCATACTGGTGCTGAATGAGGTGGTGGTAGACCGCGGGCCCTCGCCATACCTCTCCAACATCGACCTATTCCTGGATGGAAAGCATATCACCTCCGTGCAAGGAGACGGTGAGGGACATTGATTATAAGCTCAAGAGAAGATATCTTCTCTGGAAGATTATATTAAAAGTGCAACCTGTATTCGTTATTAAAGCGAGACAAGGCACTACACTGCACGTAGCTGTGTCTCGCTTCCATTCATTCTGTTTAAAAGTACTTCGATCAGTGCACAAGTATATGCACGGTTTGACAGCCTATTTTTCTCTTAAAAAATCTAAAATTAATAATTATTCGTAAACAGCTGATTATTTTGCCACGCAAAAGAAAGGACTCAATAAGCAATGCTTCCTTTTGCGGATCGGAAAAGCATAGTGAACGGAAAATAAAGAAAAATACCTTTATAACGCAATTGAATACAATTAACCTAATGAAAAAATTCAAAACTCAGACAGGACCTCAACCTGCAAGTCCAGTCTCTTTCCCAACTAAGTTACCGCTTAGGTCAATGTACGAGAGTTAAAATTTGTTCATTGTATCGTGTCACGTCTTTATATATCCTGTGTAACCATACCATCCCTCACACAGGTCTAATAGTATCAACGCCGACTGGCAGTACAGCATACGCAGTTGCGGCCGGAGCTAGTATGATCCACCCGTCGGTTCCCGCCATAATGGTGACCCCCATCTGTCCCCACTCGTTATCCTTCAGGCCTATTGTTGTGCCTGCAGGGGTTGAGCTCAAGGTACGGTACATTACACATATATGAAATTATGAACACCCTATAGTTCCAAGAGTTTCCTCAGTATAAAAACGAGAACAGTTTTTGAAAGGCTGATAAAAATAATAATCGTCTGGGTTTAAGTGCCGTGATTGGTTATCAGTAATATGAGTTAACATTATTAAATATTTCATTTTTAACAATTGATTTATGAACAGCCTTTCGGAAACTATTTCTTAGTACTTTTTGTAAGATGAATCTAAAACACTTTTCTCCAATATTATAATAATTAGTATTGTATTTGTAAACATCACAAATAATATTAGATTGTATTATAGTTTGTAAACCTCTTTTTTGACACAAAAGTAGCAGTAAATACAGTTTGTGTGTACAAACACCGTTTTCCCACATTTTTAGGTACTCATAGAAATTTGACAGATATGTAACAATTTTACTTTATTTGTTAATGACACGCTTTCGTTAGTCTAGATTTAGACCTTTGCCTATTTAAAATATTACCTATGAATCTAATTATTTTATTTTAAAAGATTGTTTTAAACAGTACATTTTTTATATTACAACCTCAAAGTGATTGATGAGAACAATGCGCACACTTTTAAAAATAATTTTATATTTCGAAAGGCTGAATGAAAGCGTGTCATCCAAAAATAGTGATGTAACACACACCACAGATATAAAAAACCGCTAAATTCTAGATCGCACTGTCCCCGGAAGCGCGGAACGCTATGTGGGTATCGTTCGACGGCCGCAACCGGCAGGCGTTGCAACATGGAGATAGGTACAACCTACGTACAACGTAGTACTGCTTGCACTACAGTACGCTGCGCACGCCCGCTACAACCAAACGGTTTCTGAAAGGCTTAACAAAAAAAACAATGGTGATTAATTTCCAAATGCTATAATTATATTTTAATTAAATACAAATCGATACAGAACTCGAAAATATGACCTTTATTTCAAGGCACCAATGGCTTTATCAATTAAATTATCGAGGTTTCTGACCTAGAGTTTAATCTGCAATAATTGTAATGGAGACATTTGTACTCTCGGTCAATGACCTCAGTAGCTTAGCTGGTAAAGTGATGAACCAGAAGTCACAAGTTCGGGTGTCTAAGATTAAAAATAATGATACTATTTGTATTTAATTATATCTATCAAAATTGAAATCAAGAGTTGTCGACATTTGTCGGTAGATTTGATTCAAGTCTTCAGAAACCGTTGGTTAGTATTTCGCATGTTGAGAAGGATCTAATATTTAATTGATGTTGTTAACCTGTGTATTTATTAACTTAGTTTAAAATTGTTGTATTGAGTGTAAAATGTAGGGTTTTTTAAGTTGTAGTTCTGTTATATCTAAAAGGGAATTCGAACTCAAACCAAAATAGAAAACGAAGAAGTTAACATTAAATGAATCTACTTCTATTTAGGTTAAATATTCTAGAGGTAACACACACATGAGAAGAAAACGGATCTTGAAACTACACACTCTTTCCCTCCCCTTGCCGAGTAGAGACTAAGTCTCTTATTACTCATAGTCCCCTCCCCTCTCCTCCAAATAAGAAGAGGTTGGTTTAGTATGAGCGCCAGGCAGCTGAGGTCTGGGCTTGTTTCAGATAACGCCCACGCTAGAGGGGCGGAGCGCGGCCAGTGTGTCGTTCGACGGCCGCTCGCAGCGCACGCTCGGCCCCGGCGATAGGTAACCACAGTAGACTGGTTCACGGCACACGATACATCAATGTTTCTAAAACTTTCGCGACTTGTACACATATTTTAGACGACAAACGGGTCTTATTCGCGATTTAATTCGATATTAAATAAGACCCGTTTGTCGTCTAAAATACACGATACATCGCCATCCAATCCATGTAGTCCGGTGAAGCTGTCAAATCCTGCCTAGTTCTGTTCAAACATCTCCATAGATTCTTGTCCAAGGTTTCGCTTTAAGTCTTAGATCTGTCCAACTACCAAAGGTTTTGTGACTTCGTGAATACCCACCTCACTTCAGAGCTTATTCTTTGAGTGCATTCCATTGTCCATACATATCCATTTTCATATGCACAAAAAAACTTTCAAATGCTGCTTTGTACGAATAAAAGTGAAACAGTCATTCGCAGTATAATAAAATACTTGTATAATAATATGCTACTTAAATTGTTTAGGAGGGTTAACAGGTCTCATACTGATGCATACATATTCCACTGGGTTGATTTCGCGGTTTTTGGTGAAGGTTTGAAATACTCAAGTTTGGTTAGAGTTCATAGTAAAGTAGTTCTTATTCTATTGTTATATCTGTACTCGCTTACTGCTTCTGCTTTGCACGTACTTATTCAATTAATCATTAATATAGTTGTAGTTGGTTATGCATGTCTGTATGGTTAATCATATTTCTAAGTAAGGTATGGGATTTGTGTGACTTCCATTGGTTAAAATCTAGTTAAATATGGGGTTCTGTATTTGATAGTTATAACAATATTAAATTCAATTTTGTTATCCTATATTTTTGAAGGAACATTCTTAAATTTGTAACTTAAAATTCTTGAATGTTTTGGGTTGTACAAAAAAAAAATCATTTTATATTGTCTTTATCACTACATTAGTTAAATAAACATTATCATTACAGTCTCTACGTGACGACATCAGTGTACCCCGTCCCGTCGATATGCGCGCAGGACCAAATCTCGGACTGGTTCGACTCCCTCGCCGAGTGCCTGCACTGGAACGTTCGCAAGAAACAAAAGCAGATCGACGAGTTGAGTGACCTCACGCACTCCTCCAGCGACCCTCTGGAGGACCTCGACAACAACCACCACGACGAGCGCCCCGCCGACACATGACCGGGGCAATGACCGACAGTAGAAAGTACTCCAGCACCCTGATACTGCAGTACTCGTGAACAAACGTGACACTATAGACTTTAATAGAAAATTCTTGCTATGTAAGCGAAATGCCAATGTTTTGTAAAGTGTAACCTCCTTAAAGGTTCTATTTGAGTGATATGTAAGATTTTTAGGTTATGTACCGCCTAATATCAGGCGTATATGTAAGTGCTCTAAGGATGTGTAATCAAGTGATGGATATTCGCTAGGTATGTCCTAGGAAGACATGATCTAAAGTTCGTAATGAAACAACGAAATGAATTCTAAATGATGAGAGTGTTAAATTTCGTATGTAAAGGTGTTTCGATACGCTTGAGATGTTTTTTGCCTGTCTGCTAGCTGTATGTGATAATAATTTCGATTTATGTTGTTTTTGACATTCCCTTGGACAATAAAAAGCAACGTGTTATGTCTTTCTCGGGTTTGATCGGTTATCTATGTTCTGACTTTTCTAATTTATCACGTCAAAAAATCTATTTTCGATCCTAAACATTTTTAACGAAAAACAATCTCATACATTTAAAAGTTATGCGAATAACTTGAAAGGTGCTAACCGAAATAACACAGTGCCAATGATATAAAAAGTAAGCAAATAAAAATAGCACATTTTTAGATGTAATCCCTTGTCAGTAACAATAAGTTTCTTGACTCAAAACGGCTAGTTTTACTACAAAGCGTTGTTACTCAATCTTTTCCTGGTATTTTGTACCAGAAACTTGTTTGATGTATTTTAAAATATTGTGGAAAAATATTCTACGATTATACATTTACGCTATTCTCTAAATATATTTCTCGTGTCACTAAAATAAGTCGTACATTTAGAAAGGTTGAGTACCTCTGCCTAAGTATACCACTAGTGTTCAATAGTGAGCACAAACTGTAGATATAATAGCTTTTTTTACTCGCATCTGTTCTTAATATTGTAAGAGTATATATGCAAATTAAATACTAGTGTACAAAATAAATTGCGCGGTTTTTTTTGTAACGTCATAGTCCTGAGCTGCTAATTAAATTTATGTTGCCAGCGTTGATTCAAAATGTTGAGTATTTTTAACTAAATTTGTGTTTGCGATGAATCAGATTTTAGCAATAACATTTATGTGCTTATAATGAGTTTATTGTAAATTAATTATAAGTTTTGTCACAACTGTAACATTAGCTTGATTGTTAGATTTGTATAATTAAATAATAAAATAATAAACTTGACATAAAATCTGTATTAATTGAAAAACATGTCTTATAAAATGTATATTATAATTCTATACATTTTAAAATACATTTATCTTATAACTGTAAAGTTACTGATTTATTATTCATTCGGTAATGGCAATTTATTACTATGCAAAAATCTTAATATTTTGTTATTATCTGGATGTACTTGTATCGGTGTTCCATGAATATAATAGATAATTATTATGATTATAGGATTACTATAAATTATATGAATGCGAATTTAAACCTGGTTTTATTTACTTTCATCCAATTTCAGATTCAGAAAAGGATCACTGGTCCAAGATATCATAACTTATCCACATAAGTGAGCTATTCCACATTATTTGGAATAATTAAAACACATAACTGTGTCAATATTAATTTAAAAAAAATATTGATCTGCAAAATAGTCGGCGTCTAGCCATCTAGCCATTCTTGTTTGTGAGCTAAAGCTAAAGCTAAAGGATACGTTACAACTAGAACCGAATCTTTGCCATGACTGTTCAGGTTAACCGATGTTGACCAAAGTATTACAATATAGTCCCTGAGGTGGCATCTTTCTTAAGAGGTACTCAGCGCATGTGTTCATTTAAATCGAGATTCCATTTGTATTTTACGAAGACATAATGAAACACCGTAAATGATAATAGACTAGTTTGCGGTTTTCCCAACCTTGTCGTTTTAATAATCTGTCCACAAATGACATTTCTGGATGACAGAAAAACATAACCTAAAAATATTTTCCGAAAATCATAGAAAAGTAAAAATAAAAAGACAACAATGTCTAAGATATCTAATTTAATAAACTTCGTTTCGAGAAGAAGTATTTCCGTGTCATCTCCAAGAGAAGGCAAGAGAAACTTCAGAAAAATGGTGATTGCTAACAAGAGAGGCTCTCGTTTACATCGTCAACAACAGATGACTGAAAATAGGGAGCTGGACGTTGATAAGCGAGGTGTACGTGATGTTGGATACTACCTGAACGGCCGCTTCGTGTCTGTGCCAGAGATGATACCAGAAATAATAGTCCCGGTCTTGAAAGACTTCGATCTCAAACCTTACGTATCATACCAAGCTGCGGATGTCATACAAAGTGAATTTACTGCCCAGCAGCTGTTCGACGCTGTTTATAGTAAGAAAATTGTCGCGGATTACAAGGAGGGCAAGTTAGACGAAGAAGGAAACCCTCTAGAGCCTTCGGAGGAGGAGAAATTGAACCCGGAGGAGGCAGTCAACAGAGCAAAGAGAACTGGCTCTGATATATTTTAATGTGTTACTTTCTGTTGTAGTTTAGTTGTATATAGATAAGATTATTAAATAAATGTTTATAATAATGAGGTTTTGAACTATTTTAAACCATTTTATATCTATAACTTAAGTTTTCCTCACCTATTATTCAGAGTATGTTCCTTTCACTGCAAATATCGATCTTATTGTTTCATGTTAATTACTTTTTGTAGACTTCTGTACTAAATTGAAAACTACATGAATATGAATTGACATTTGTTACAGTGCTAACAATATTAGCATTGTTTCTTTTAATGACTGTGTGACAGTGCAATAAGCAAAGCAAAGCAAATGTTAAATTCACAGCGGGCATATAGATATTTGATATTATTTAGTATTTCAAGGTTGTTTCCAATTGTTTTAACTTAACATACAACACACATAAGAGCTCTGTGGCGTACCTTGAGAGAGGCCTTTGTCCAGAAGTAGACTGCAACGGGCTGATAATGATGATGATACAACACACTATTAATAAACAACTCATTAAATTGCAGTAATTATAATGGTTCCTATTTAATTACTAATTCCGTGTGGTGTCCAGATATAAAGAATAGCACCACCCCATATCCTCCACTGGGTGTCGTAAAAGGCGACTAATGGACCTTAAGACCCAGTGCACTGTACCAAGCACCTTGGGTCACCCGAATGGTGGCGGGTAAACAACCAACAATCGCATTCCCAAAGAGGGTTAGTGTCAGGCAGGCGGCCGACTATAAAACCATAGCCAAATCTTTAAGCAACATGTCTAGAAGACGTGTTGCGCCGACCCCAAGTGAAATGGGATAAGGGCAGGAAGATGATGATAATGGTTCCTATTTATAGACAGTAGTTTGCGTTGCCGTTAGTACACTTACACATATCCACACCTGCATTAATATTACTTTTATATGTGGTTGTAGAATTTACAATAACCGACCCCAAATAAATAAAATGGGATAAGGGCAGAGGAATGATGATAAGGTCCTCTGGTACCATTTTCTGGTAACGAGAATACTATCGAAAACGTTTAAATAAAAAAAATATACGGGCGTTATGCGGAGACACTTTTCTTTTTCTACGGGAGATGGCGGTAGGCCCTAGGTTCTCTAAAAGGGGTTTAGTTGAAGTTCGTCGATTTCCCATAGATAAAGAGGATTGGCTAAATAGTCCCAAAGAGTATTCGATGCTTACAGTGGCTTAAACTCCTTACAAAAACGTGTAGGTGCACACTAAGGGAACGTGAATCCTGAAATTTTGGATCTGATACCGCAACTTGTGACTCAGCTAGCGACTATGACCTAACCTGAATTTGAGTCTGTGTCTGATTATTGCCAACTTTCCCCAGGGTGAAATGTGCTGACAGGGCCCCGGTGGCTTATCTTACTCCGGAGTCCTCCGATTGAACGCTTGTTTTTATGATTGCATTGTGTTTGCGGTGCCCATTTAAAATTTAAAAAGTACAGGACCTGCAATTCGGAGCCTACCAATCGCCGATAAACTATTTGACTAGACTAACCCTGAATTTTACTACTATTAAATTAATAGAATGAGGTTCTTATCTGTACACCCACGGATGTGAAAGTATGAGTCGACTGTGAGTTCAGAGATCGAGAAAAGTGACTTTAATGTTTTGTATTCCACACGTCTAGTCTAGAAACGTTTATCACCTTACACATGGAGTTAATTAGCTGTTTATCAGTTTCGAAGTAAACAAACGTTACTAAGTGTAAGCCGGACACTGTTACCTATTGACTGATATTAAATAATGCATGCATAACAAATCCATAGAGCAGCGATAACAATAAAACAAGATTAGCATAACATGAGATAAGACTAGAATTTTTGTATTAGAAACTCATTAGACTCAATAATTAAGTCAAATGATCGAATATGCGTTAACTTTCAACAGATTTGAAAACGAGGAAGTTCTGGATTCGGAAGTTTTGATTCAAACTGGTAAATTGATCAACCAGAGCATAATAAGCGTAATAACAGTTCTTTTGTTATCTCCACACCACCCTACGGTTGACTGCTAAAGAATGCTTCTGGCATTAAGTCCGCCATTGTAGTAGGTACATTCGTGTATAAAAATCAATTTACTAATGATTCAGTAGTGATTTGTATTTTGGACAGTTTCTATCATTCATCATCATCACCACCCGTTGCAGTCCACTGCTAGACATAGGCCATTCATTTCTATCAATGATTCCTACATATTTATTTACCTAAATAGATTCTATGCATTTATAGTTCCAGCACTTCTACCACTTGGATCAAAGGCTGTTGGTTATCCACCTTTATTGTGGAAAATTTATGTAAATAAATTTATACGTCGCCGCATCGGTGAGTAATAATTTACAAACAGTTTTATGAGAGTAATAGGTACGTTAAGAAAGGTGTTAGGTAATCTTAATCCATACCAAAAATATATTTCGCGTTAAGTGTTATAAAGTTGATAAGAAATATCACAACATCGATGAGTGTTTTCGTAGCGGGGGTAGATATAGTATTTTTTGTAATCAAATGACTGGTCCGTGGACATTAAAAGTTAAATAAATGTGAGACACCGTCTTTCGTGGCACTAGTGACCCGTACTTTATCTAAATAATTGTACATCTCGCAAGTTAACAAGTCGAACAACATTTTATCATTTAAACGATAGATATCATTTCGCGCGGTTGTGGAGCGCCTGCGCAGTGCGTACCGGTTTGACAAATAAGCGACTGTATAGCTATAATGGGAGGTAACTATTCAGCTATGGACCCGATGGAGGTTCCCGTGCCTGACATAGCGGTATTATTCGAACGCGACGGGTATTTGAAGCCGTATGAACGGGAAATACGTCGCAGGTGAGCCCTAATTGTCCCTTTTATAGTTTACATGAAAGTTTAAGTGAGTTTACCAACAATAACAGTGACTTTAAGTGATATTTAACTTTTATTTTAGGTTAAGTGAGCTGTGTTTACGAATTGTTGTCCGTAAAGCGGTATAGCGCTTTATTCGGCTCAGCGTCTAAATACGTTACAAATGAAACCTCGTTTACATTGATACCTAACTTATGAGAGAATAAATATTTATTTATATGTAGACGGATCTTATCTGCATAAGAATAAATTAAAATTTTCCGTAACGACTGTGGTAACGATATTTGTTATGTCTGTCAAAGTGTTATTAGCCCGTGCAGCGCTTCACTCGCTGTATATTGCTGTGACATTCCCAATGTCAAATGTAAGGTCAATTGATAGTACAAATTGCACTCGAAACAGAAGTTTCGTTACGCTTATAAAAGTATTATTAGATGCGTTTATTCTGTTATAATAATACTAACTATGAGATAATCTGTTGCCGCTAGTTATAGACTTATAACACTAGCTATGTTTATCTTAGTTATTATTTTATCGCAATTTATAAAGGCACGTATTATGCAGCCCTGGCTAAGTATATCAAAACAATATTATAATGTAAATAAGTAGTAAGGTCTTAGATAATATAATACCTACTCTCAGATTCCTAGTAACCTACTGCGCATTTATCATCGTTAATTAACTAGGCGATTCTGCTGGTCAGTTATTTTCATTTTCGTTTATCTAAGTCGGTTCATAGCAATGGATTTTACAGGGCTAAAAATGATAATAATAGACTTTTTAAAGTTGACTAACTTTTTTTTGCTATTAAAGTAAATGAATAAGGCGCGTGTCAACATTTTTTTTTTAATTTACGCTTGTAACTAAAATAAACTTTGTAGGTACTCAGGAATTTGGGTTCAAACTTGTTTTCGATCTAGACATTCATTAACCCTGTTAATCTCTCATGAAATTCCTCCGCTCTGAGGAAGGTTGCTATGACGTCGGACTTCTGCAGGCTAAAACCAATGAGATACTTTTGACTTCTGTCTTTCTTCCCTTAAACCAAGAATCTTTTGAAAACGCACTGAATACTGCCGTGATCCCCCGCAATGTTATTTGTCAAATGTCATGTAGGATTAATGTAACTCTCGACAGTTCACAGTTGACGCTAAATCTTATTATGATCGACCTACGCCAACGCCGCATATGCCTGATATTCTTTCCGCGCTAATATTCTATTCTGACCAAAAGTACCTGGATTACTCGATTACTGCTGTATTTTGTAATTACAATTTTGTACCATGTAACTTTTACGTTTTTTCAAATCTGTTTCTCATATGGTGTGCAATAAAGAATATTCTATCTATCTATCTATAGAATAGAATACTCTTTATTGTACACCGTAGTTACAGGTGTGAAAAAGTAAATTACATACAGTAAGGGTACAATGGCGGTCTTATCGGTAATAGCGATAGGTATCTATTTTGAAACCAAAATTATATTAAAGGGATGTTTCATCATAATTTCAGATATGGTTGCTATAAAGACCTATGGGAGAGGATAGAGTCGTGGGAGGGAGGTGTGGATGGCTTCACTAAGGGCTATAAGTACTTCGGGCCGCAGTACAACTCAAACGGTTCCGTGACCTGGAGAGAATGGGCGCCTGGAGCACATAGCTTACATCTGCAGGGCGAATTCAGTAAGACTATTAATATTTGAACATTTTAGTGATATAATGTATTTTACACGCACGAATCAGATTTTTGTTCCTAATTAAATATAAATAATAATTTCGTTTAGTATAGTTTCTTTCACACATTTACTAAAATAGAATACTTTGGTCTGGATTCGAACACGCGACTTCTGGTTGGACGCACCAGTCTTTTTACTAACCAAGCTACCGATATCTCTGAGTTGGTTATGAAATATCTATCCTAGAAAGAAAACCGTTTTAAAATGGCACCTGTAGATTTTTAGTTAAATATCAAAATTTCAGCTTTATAGCTATCACGGTTAATGAGATACAGCCTGGAGACAGACAGACAGCGGAGGCTTAGTAATAGGGTTCCGTTTTACCCTTTGGGTACGGAACCCTAAAAAGTAACTATATTTAACTTGTACTTCATTTAAATACTAACGTGAATATTAACATATAATCCTTATTTCAGATGGCTGGAATTCAAAGAGTCATCCATTCACAAAGCTAGAGTACGGCAAGTGGGAGCTCACGATCCCCGCCAACCCGGACGGCTCGTGTCCATTGAAACACGACAGCCGAGTGCAGCTCATAGTTAACGACCACTTGTACAGACTGTCTCCTTGGGCCAGTTATGTCAAACCATTTGAGGGATTCACATACCAACAGTTTATTTATAAGCCTGATCATGTAAGTACGAGTATTACTGCATTTTTTTTTCTATGTTTTTAGGATTCGTTTTTGGATTAAAAAGTTTTTATACCTACTCTGATTTCTACCGAAATACCCTCCGACTTCTTAGCTTAGAAAAAAATCCCGATTCACTTCTTTTCGTTTTTTTATCATTACATGCGTATAATTTAGCTACTTCTAACCTAACTTAGTTGATTTTATCTTATGGCCATTGCCATATCCCGAACAGCTCCAACCATCCCGGTTTTAGGCGGCACACTCCCATTCGCTGCCAACCATTTTCTTTAGCTGTTAATCGTCTTAAACAATAATAATATTCCACGACTTTCACACAATGCCATGTTGTATCAAACGAAGCAGAGCTTGTATTATGAGTACTAGACAACTGATAAATATACTAATATACTTCTAATTACATACATATTATAAATCACACCCAGACACAGACCAACAGAAGAAATGCTCGTGCTCATCACACAAACATTTGTCCTGGGTGGAAATCGCACCTTGGTATACGACCTCTGGTATCGCAGTCAAGGTTACTAACTACTAGACCAACAGGCCAGTCAAATATGATTACTTTGTTCTAAACTCCTTGTATAATTTCAGCCATACCAGTTCAAGCACCAGAAAGTAGCGAAACCAAAGTCTCCCCGCATCTACGAGTGCCACGTCGGTATAGCCACGCCGGAGGGGAAGGTCGGCACTTACAATGAGTTCAGAGAGAATGTTCTGCCGAGGATCAAAAATCAAGGTAGGTTTTGTAAAGATTTTTGCGTATTTTTTCCCCCCTAGCCTATAGTGTCCCACTGCTGGGCAAAGGCCTCCTCCAAGTCCTTATTTAATATGGCAAAACTTTTAATCATCATTTGTTTGTCACAAGTAATATAAGAATAATGTCTGCACCGATTTTGGCCACGGCGGCAAATGTTATTTTGACACCAGCCAGTTACGCGGGACATATTATAGTGCACAAGCGTGTGCGCAAACACAGGTGCACTCTCTGTTCTTTTACTGTCATAGCCCGATGGGACGGTAATCTGACACGACCGGAGATCAAGCGCGGAACCCACATTTTTACGTGCCTTCCGAAACGGTTGTACCTATAATGAAGTTTTTAGAATAGATGAAAACAATGTGAGAAATGCTAATTTATAAGTATCCACCTGTCTTTACAAGTTGCCAAATAATTATGGACCAACTCACTATATGATTGCCAATTAAGCCATAAATGGTTGTTCTGTGTCTAGATATTTCTGTGCATGTGATTTAAATGTTTGTAAATCCCTTGTGGATCAAGGATCAATCTCCATCGTTAATTATCGCTGGGGGTTTCACAGACTTTCAATTCACATGCACAAAGACACCCAGACTAAGAACAAGCCTTTGTGGATCGCACAAATTCTTGTTCTACGCAGAGATCGAAGCGACACGTCGCGTACAGTGGTAATTGGCGTGGTGACCTACGAGTATACCACTCGAATATCGGTGCAGTCGAAATTCTTAAGCTACTTTTACATTTCAGGTTACAACGCCATTCAGCTGATGGCTATTATGGAGCACGCATACTACGCATCTTTCGGATATCAAGTCACAAGTTTCTTTGCTGCTAGCAGGTTAGTTATCTCATGATGATGCCGTCCTTCTAACCCCCAATCAGGGACAGGGCTAACAGAAGATTCTTGCACTCCTCCCGTCAAAAAATATTCTTGGATCCTTTGACATTTTGATAATATGCACCCATAAAAAGGTTCAAAGAGTTCATGACCTATATGCCTAAGAGACCTCGTAAGCCAAAATAAGCCTAGGCCATGAAAATAGTCCCCATCATATTTAATTTATTTGAATCATCGATATGAATGATGCTGCATTCATATTTTTAGTTTTGCATAATGCAATTTGCATCAAGCAACAGAACACAACAAATAGCAACATCCAGTGGGCAAGATCAGAAGGAGTCACGATCCTCATCAGAGAGGGATGCAACTAAGAAGAAGAGAGAATACAATTTTACGAATTGTCCTAAAAAGACGCTAAAATAATTCAAATCTCTTCCCAGTCGCTACGGCACCCCGTGTGAGCTCAAGCAGCTGATCGACCGCGCGCACGAGCTGGGCCTGTACGTGTTACTGGACGTGGTGCACTCGCACGCCTCCAAGAACACGCTGGACGGCCTCAACGAGTTCGATGGCACCAACTCCTGCTACTTCCACGACGGGGCCAGGGGCACGCACTCGCTGTGGGACAGCAGGCTGTTTAACTATTCAGAGTAAGTTCAACATGGAGAGATTAGCTGCCAGTTAGGCTGGACGGCCTCAACGAGTTCGACGGCACCAACTCCTGCTACTTCCACGACGGGGCCAGGGGCACGCACTCGCTGTGGGACAGCAGGCTGTTTAACTATTCAGAGTAAGTTCAACATGGAGAGATTAGCTGCCAGTTAGGCTGGACGGCCTCAACGAGTTCGATGGCACCAACTCCTGCTACTTCCACGACGGGGCCAGGGGCACGCACTCGCTGTGGGACAGCAGGCTGTTTAACTATTCAGAGTAAGTTTAACATGGAGAGATTAGCTGCCAGTTAGGCTGGACGGCCTCAACGAGTTCGATGGCACCAACTCCTGCTACTTCCACGACGGGGCCAGGGGCACGCACTCGCTGTGGGACAGCAGGCTGTTTAACTATTCAGAGTAAGTTTAACATGGAGAGATTAGCTGCCAGTTAGGCTGGACGGCCTCAACGAGTTCGATGGCACCAACTCCTGCTACTTCCACGACGGGGCCAGGGGCACGCACTCGCTGTGGGACAGCAGGCTGTTTAACTATTCAGAGTAAGTTTAACATGGAGAGATTAGCTGCCAGTTAGGCTGGCAACGGCTGGCGGAACGGGAGAGGGAGATCTCGACTCCCTTCCCGGGCCGCAGAAAGCACCCGGGAAGCACCGGGCGCAAGGGAAGGGCGGGCAACGCCTTTTCCAGCCCCCCTGAATGGGTCCAGGGGCGCGGGACTTGGGGAAGTCCCCGCCCCCGTTTCGACGGACCCGAGACGGAGGCGCGGGTGGGTTGTCGCCACGCGCCTCTGAGACGATGCACGGGGTGGTTAACACCTCACCACCCCGTGCACGAGGCGAGGCCCGGCCGCACTACTGTTTTTAAATTCAAGAGAATGAAAAACTAAAGTGGAATTTAAATCGTCTTCAAAATTTAGATTGTCTTTCTAGTCATCATCTTAATTGAGTATTAGGATTTTCTCCATCATAACCAACATAAGTTACTACGAATACTATCTATCTAAATTGTAGATGTAATATTTTTGTCGTATTATTTTTTCCAGGACTGAAGTATTGAGATTCCTACTATCGAATCTGAGGTGGTACCAAGAAGAATACCAGTTTGATGGATTCAGGTATGTAGAAAAACCTTTTATTTTTAAAAGAAAAAAAAATGTTATCTGGCAAAATGACTACAAAAGCCTGTTCTTAATTAAATTAATGACAAAGATGATAAAAATTGCCAAAGAGACTTGAATTCTTTAAATGAACGCCTCAAAACACTACGGTAACAATTTTTTGAAAGGAGCTAACTTATCCCTCAGCTAAATAAAATTGCCATAGGAAAGAATACGTACTTTAAATAAACGCTTTTTTTTTACCCCGGGAGAAACCCAACTTACTGGCGCCCCGCCGGGCTGGTCGCGGCCGCCGGCGGGGGAGTGTGGGGCTTGGGCCGAACCCACTAAAACCCCCGGGTTTTCGGTGTGCGCCACCATGGAGGGGTCACGGGAAACGAAGACGATTACTTCCGCGACCCCTCCGGCGCCTACCTTAAATAAACCCTATAGTAACCTTTTTTTTGGCAAAACTATAACTTACTAGTAAAATCTTACCAAATTTTCCTTCCCAGGTTCGACGGCGTGACGTCCATGCTGTACCACAGCCGCGGCATCGGCGAGGGCTTCTCCGGCAGCTACGACGAGTACTACGGACTGAACGTCGACACTGAGGCGCTGGTCTACCTCATGCTGGCCAACGAGATGGTGCACAAGATAGATGCCAGGGCTATCACTATTGCCGAGGTACGGGAGTAAGGAATTTGCTCTGTATACGGTTACAGGTCTTAGTATCCTGTGACCCTATACAGAGTAAGTAGTGATATTTTAACTTGTGCAAGAAGTATTCACTGTTTCCCATTGCTATTATAATGCGATGGGAAACATGTTAGAAATCCCACAGCGTTATCATTCATTGTAAAAATCTTTCACTCAACATGTTACGTTTCAATTTAGTATTTAGGTAGTTTTTTAGTTTAGGCAAATTACTTCCTCATATAAAAGTTTTAAAACCTCTTTGAACAGCATCCCCTTAAATCAGCATTGCGGGCCATACCTATGTTCAACGTAACAAAAGAAACAACAAAGGTGAAACACACACTTATCCGAGCCAAACGCGTGGAACAAAACGAATTTAAAAAATTATAGAAAACTTATGAAACCACATTTACCCAAGAAGAAGACAGGCTGCACCGACTCCAACTAATAATTGGGATAAGGGAAGGGGAATGATAATGATGCACACTTCCCCGCGTCGATTCGTCCGAATCCAAAGAAATTAATACATACAGAATTTTAGAACTAGTTTTGTTTGACGCGTTATCTCCGGATATAAATGCGCGTTCACATAAAAAGTCCGAAGAAGTATTCAAAACCCGCCATCAGGCATTTACCAAATGCTTTCTTTTTTATCGGTACCCTATTACCAAAACATACTTTTTATTCCAGGACGTGTCCGGCATGCCCGCGTCCTGCCGGCCAGTCACCGAGGGCGGCACGGGCTTCGACTACCGCCTGGGCATGGCCATCCCCGACATGTGGATCAAGCTGCTCAAGGAGGAGAAGGACGAGGACTGGAAGATGGGCCACATCGTCCACACGCTCACCAACAGGCGCTGGATGGAGGGCACTGTGGCCTACGCTGAGAGCCACGACCAGGTATGTAGCTACTAAGTAACGTGTTTAGCCTGTCATATGTTCCCCGACATGTGGATCAAGCTGCTCAAGGAGGAGAAGGACGAGGACTGGAAGATGGGCCACATCGTCCACACGCTCACCAACAGGCGCTGGATGGAGGGCACTGTGGCCTACGCTGAGAGCCACGACCAGGTATGTAGCTACTAAGTAACGTGTTTAGCCTGTCATATGTTCCCCGACATGTGGATCAAGCTGCTCAAGGAGGAGAAGGACGAGGACTGGAAGATGGGCCACATCGTCCACACGCTCACCAACAGGCGCTGGATGGAGGGCACTGTGGCCTACGCTGAGAGCCACGACCAGGTATGTAGCTACTAAGTAACGTGTTTAGCCTGTCATATGTTCCCCGACATGTGGATCAAGCTGCTCCAGGAGGAGAAGGACGAGGACTGGAAGATGGGCCACATCGTCCACACGCTCACCAACAGGCGCTGGATGGAGGGCACTGTGGCCTACGCTGAGAGCCACGACCAGGTATGTAGCTACTAAGTAACGTGTTTAGCCTGTCATATGTTCCCCGACATGTGGATCAAGCTGCTCAAGGAGGAGAAGGACGAGGACTGGAAGATGGGCCACATCGTCCACACGCTCACCAACAGGCGCTGGATGGAGGGCACTGTGGCCTACGCTGAGAGCCACGACCAGGTATGTAGCTACTAAGTAACGTGTTTAGCCTGTCATATGTTCCCCGACATGTGGATCAAGCTGCTCAAGGAGGAGAAGGACGAGGACTGGAAGATGGGCCACATCGTCCACACGCTCACCAACAGGCGCTGGATGGAGGGCACTGTGGCCTACGCTGAGAGCCACGACCAGGTATGTAGCTACTAAGTAACGTGTTTAGCCTGTCATATGTTCCCCGACATGTGGATCAAGCTGCTCAAGGAGGAGAAGGACGAGGACTGGAAGATGGGCCACATCGTCCACACGCTCACCAACAGGCGCTGGATGGAGGGCACTGTGGCCTACGCTGAGAGCCACGACCAGGTATGTAGCTAGCTACTAACTAACGTGTTTTGCCGGTCATATATTTTTCCGTAATCTACAGTCTAGCACTGAGAAAATAACACTAAGTAAAATGGCATGAATGTGTACCAGACTAGTACTATTCTGCTCCATAAAATGTCACCGAAACAAGGATTTTTGTATTTAAAATTAATTGACTCTTCGCAAACCAAGAATTAATGAAGGTTTTGATACGTCTAGTTAACGGGTATTTTTTTCAATTTGCTCTAATTTCCCCTGTTCTGAATCAAGCGTTAAGACTAGAACTTCTCAGGTATGATGATGAAGAATAGAAATTTCTTAGTACCTACTCTTCAGCATCATGTCATCCTGAAATCGCCCACTGCTGGAAATAGGCCTGCATCCTTCCCTATACTTACCAATACCATACCTTAGTATGTAATAATTAGAATTACTTAAATTGTGTGTTTGTGATATTTTTTTATCACCATCAGTAGCCTCCAACATCTATGACAGATGATTGAAATTGCAGCCGTATTATATTTTTTTATGTCCCCCTATAAATTCAACACTTCTGGCTCCTGCAGGCACTGGTAGGCGACAAGATCATAGTGTTTTTTATGTCCTCCTATAAATTCAACACTTCTGGCTCCTACAGGCCCTAGTAGGCGACAAGACCATAGCGTTCTGGTTGATGGACGCGGCGATGTACACGCACATGTCCACGCTGAGCGAACCCAGCGCGGTGGTGGAGCGCGGCCTGGCGCTACACTGCATGATACGCCTCGTCACACACGCACTGGCTGGGGAGGCTTACCTCAACTTTATAGGTGAGAATATACGGTTTTGAGGCTTATTTTAAAGTTAATTCAACATAAAAACCTTATAAAACGGTAACCTACCGCGAACTCTTAAAATGAGATAGTATAGTAGCAAAATGATACGGAGAGGCTTTCACAACTGCAACAAACTTTAAAAGTTGGTGTCTTCTTTGGTCTTGACGTGCCGTTCATTTACAAAAGTGCCTTCAAAGGTCCATTAACTTATCATTATCGCTTCACTGGTGATTATATTGTAATTGAAGGGATTGCTTTCCTATAAGCTAATGCTTAAAGATACCCAATCGTCCCCGTTAATACGTGACCTTACTTAATGAAAAAACTGAAAAAACCTCCCTAAAAAGCACTTGTAACTAAAGAACCTTAAAAGCAAAAGCGTGTAGGTACCACAATTTCTCATCAAAGCTTTATGAGGGCTTCTCTATACCAATTCGAAGCTGTGATAGCCTAGTGGTAAGACCGTAGGACTGCCAAGTCAAAGGTCTCGAGTTCGGTCCCCACGGCACGCACCGACTTTTCGGTTTTTGTGCACTATAATATGTCCCGCGTAGCTGGCTGGTGTCATAGTAACACTAGCCGCCGTGGCCGAAATCGTTCCGGACATTATTATTATATTATACCAATTAAATATTCTCTCTTCCGTCAGGCAATGAGTTCGGCCACCCCGAGTGGCTGGACTTCCCGCGCGCCGGCAACAACTCCTCGTACCACTACGCGCGGCGCCAGTGGAACCTCGTGGACGATCAGCTGCTCAAGTACAAGTTCCTCAACCAGTTCGACAAGGATATGAATGAGTTAGAGGAGAAATATGGCTGGCTGAGCTCTGCACCGGTAAGACCATACAATAATGATATTTTATAGAATACTTGCTGTTGCCCGCGGCTTCGTATGCCAAAAATAGATGTTGGCCGATTCTCAGACCTACATACATACATCCTAAACGTCACGCCTCTTTCCCTTGGGGGTAGGCAGAGATCACATCTTTCCATTTGCTACGATCCTGGCATACCCCTTTAGCTTCATCCACACTCATCAATCGCTTCATACACGCCCGTCGGTTTAGGATCATTCTCAGACCTACTGAATGCATACACAAAATTTCAAGAGAATCGGTCCAACCGTTTCGGAGGAGTATGGCAACGAAAACTGTGACACGAGAATTTTATATATTAGATAGAATATTTTTTCTGCATCCCCTAGTTGTTGATTACCAGAAAACATGATGATAACTTAAATGGTACAACGGTTTACTCACGCGTATTCATCGGGATAGCCCGACTAGTTTCGGACCCAACCAGAGTCCTTAATCAAGTCGAACTCACAAACCAATCACAGAGACAACACAGTTCAAACAAACATGATGATTGACAAATTATTTTCGAAATTTTGAAATAGATTATTTTTGATCCCCTATCCAAAAATAAGTGCTATAAGCTAGACTAGTCTGTCTGCAGCACAGTAGTCCAAGGGATAATACGAAATTCTTCATCAATATTAAATCCAGCCATTGAGTATACTATACTATACATTACCAAAACATTATCGTCCGAGGGAAGTTTGATATTTATTATTATTACTATCCTGAGATGTCCCACTGCTGGGCGAAGGCCTCCCTACTCCCTTCCACTTGAAGGGAAGTTTATCATATTTAAAACACCCTAAAAATTATAGGTTCACTTCTGATCTGTCATCTACTAAAATCTCACCTTTACCTACAGGGTTACGTATCATGCAAGCACGAGGGCGACAAGCTGATCGCGTTCGAGCGCGCCGGCTTGCTGTTCGTGTTCAACTTCCACCCCTACCAGAGCTTCACGGAGTACAGGGTCGGTGTCAACGAGCCCGGTAACTACAAGGTAAGCGTACATAGCCTTCACATACAGAATTATATATAAGTTACTCTATGGCCTTCACATTCTAGCAAGCCCTTCTGATTGTTGGGACATTATTGAAAAAATACGACTATTTAAATGATTATTCTGAAGAAATTTGTAAATCAGTATGGTTACTTTAGGTGCGCCTAGCAAGTATTGAATAGCCTATGGCATCAGCTGGCTAAATAAGAAACCTTCCTAACCTATTTGATCATGAAGAGGTACATTAAAAAATCATTCGCCTTTATTAAGTATTCTTTGCTTTACATTCGCAGGCAGTACTGTGTTCAGATAGCAAGAAGTATGGCGGCTTCGGTCGCATCGAGCCGGACGGCGAGTTCCACAGCACGCAGGGCGTCCCGTGGGGCAACAGGAACGACTCAGTCCAGGTAATAATACAACAACATTTTATTTAATTTAAAACATTTATTTCACGACTAGTAACATATAAAACATCAATATGATTGCAGTAGGTATAGCACTTGTATAGACACCGACTTTACGACAAAAGACTAATATAGATAGAATATTGTGGATTAAATACGTACAGACACGTCCAAAAAGATGTGAATTCCGAAAATTGTTACTCCAAAAGGTATCAAGGATATTTTTTATAAAATTGTTCAGTACCAGTGATCACTTACACTTATTCAGTATAATATACATTGTATTAAAACTTTTCACTACGAGTATACATCTTTTTAGACGACTGTTTATCAAGAAGACATCAATTACTTTAAAAACTGTTCCAATAATGATTATAGACACGGATTAATTATTAAAAACTATTTCTGACAAAGTTGATTACATTATATTATTTCTATTCGCTGATTATTGTATTTGTTTGCAGTTGTATATCCCATGCCGCACAGCGATTGTCTACGCGAGAGTTAATTAGACAACAATAAGAATAAAATATGTTAGCTACTAAGTACATCAATTTATAGACAATAAGATTGTTTAAAAATCCTTTAAATATTGTTTAATCAGTATGAAATGCATGTTATATTTTAAATGCCTATTTTTGGAAAGATTTTATTTGGGAAGGTTAAGATTGAGCTATTGTGATAGTACAAGTTCTATATTTTAAAAAATTGTTATTACAATAAATGATCTGTTACGAAATTGTTTGTCTTTAAATCGGGACGCCTAACATTAAATTATTCTTAGCTGTGCAAGAGAGAGGTTTTAGATAAGTTAGGGTGACTTTGTAGCCAGCTTCCTCGGCGAAGCGGAGCCTGTCCGAGTCGATGACAGCCATGCACCTGGCGGCCCTCTCGGAACAGGGCTCATCCTTGTGAGTCTGGTCGGCGGCGTGAGCAATACGCAAGTACTGCTCTATTGGCACATTACTAAACTTCTGACTTCTTGGATAAGGAATTCTGTTTGAAGGACGTAGGGAGCAATAACAGCATGGGCTTATCACAAACTTTGCTTTGGCTTTCAGACATTTGTCTAGAACTATGTCGCCAGCTACTCCACATGCATGCAAACCAATCCCGATTTGGAACTTTCCATGAAAGAAGTCCAGGTTGCACTGGTAGAATAAAACATTCTTTAAGTTGAGTTGAAAGACCTTCGCCCTGGCTCTGTCTAGACATTGTTCTTTGTTCTCCAACAAAATAACAGTGCATTGTGGCAGGAGATATGCGAGCAGTATTGCAAGATGTCCACTTCCGCAGTAAAAGTCTACAATTGTATCTCGTGTCTTAGCTATTTTAATTACTGTGTTAGCTAAGTTTTCCAACTGCTCAGTCTTTCTTGTCACTCTTTCACTGGGCATGTGGCCGGCGGTGGGATTTGCTTGATTGGGGATAGATTCCCAATTAAATGTAGGCTTCAACTCATTCTCGGTCATAGGGTACACCATATCATCAGTAATGGAGTTCAGAGCTTTTTCTATGTCTTCGTCTGTAGTGTACACCCTCTTTCGGGGATTACTTCGTTTAGGATCACCCCTGTATAGACTTACTTCATCAGCTGGTACTATAACGTCATCGAATGTTACAGATTTGACAACTTGCTTGTTCATCAAGTCTAAAACCACATCTACCTCTGGCACAGTTTTAACTGTTCTAAACCATTTTGCTGTGTGCGGCAAATATGTTTCAAACATGAAATCGCCAAATGCTTGGTGTATTAAATAATATGAGGGCAGCAACACAACATCAGCTATTGTGAAGAATGGGCCTTCAGCAAACTGATGAATTATCTGAAGGTTTTTAAGTTCGATTTTCCGGTGCTTTTTGTTCTTAGACTTTTGCCTTTGATTAAACATTCTTGATGTGCTCGGTGTATCAATAGGTTCCGAGAGTTCTTCATCATCGTCGAGGAACGATGTGTTTGGCGTATAGCCTGAGCCAGATGCAATTGCTTCTCCAAAATACTCGTTAGATGTACTTGCACCTACATTAACTGCACTAGTCGCACATGCGCCATCACCTACGGCACAAGCATTACCTTGACCAGAAGTACCGGCTTCTTCATAAACTTGAATGGCACTTGCACCTTCTGTGTCACTGACCTTATTTGCATGGCCATTGCTAGGTTCATTAGCTACACCAGAAGATTCACTTACTTGGTCTACTATCATGGAACCATGTCCATTCAGATCACTTTTGCTTGGTTTAGCCTCGTGTATTTCCGCTTTGGTGATGTTATTTGGATTGCCATTACTAGACCCACTTGTATGTATTTGTACCGTTGTGATTAGCATTTCAATATCTTCAATTGGGCTTGATAAGTGAATGTCTGCTATAGTTGTATGCTGAAGTGAATTACGAAACTCTGATTTAGGTATAGAAATTGGTTGTTCTTCAGGGCTTGAATCATTTGAGTAATCAGCATCTTGAGATGTTTCTTCATCATCTTCGTCATTTGTTACTGCAGCTCTTAGCATCTCTTCTCTCTTCATATCTCGAGCTACTTTATACATGGTATGAATGTGAACAGGTTTTTTCAAGTGATTCTCATATCTCACCAAATTAATTGGTATCTCTTTAACATGTACAGCAGATAGTATTTCATTGACTGCATTTATGAGATCAATTTCACAGAACTGTGTCCATATGGAGACCTCATGAGAGGCCTGAAGGCAATTGTGACGGAAGCCAAGAATGCCATGATCGTGTTCATGCAGTGCGGCTTCAGAATGTTTGAACAGGCATATGTGCCGGGCCACAGCGCACAGGCCAGTCACAATGACATCTGCGCACATGGCTGCAGGATACTTACAAGCCGCCACTTGCCAAGGAACATCTTCCTTATATATAAATACAAGGTTCTCATCATATATAGACAAGGCCGGTGTTCTCATCTCAACTGGCCTCTCTAGAGGCACAAATTTGAGTTGCAAGAGATGTGGAGCACAGAACTTGTATATGCAATAAAGTGTTAAGGTCTCCAAGGGGACTTTCATTTCATGTGTATTTTTGTAGTCCTCCTGAGAAGAATATGATTCTAAAAATATAATATTAACGGGTTTCTTTTTAAAATTTATTCCCACCATATTGTAGCCTCCCTGCCTCAGGAGGCTCTGATAAAAGTAGTTCAGAATTTTGGCTTCTTTTCACTCTCCTTTATTCAGAAATTTAGTTTCTGTGTTTTAGTTTTTTTCGTATTTTATCACACACTTAACACAGAATTTTTGAAATACAATAATATTTCGCTTTATTTTTTTAGAACGACCCTGACCTTACATTTGAGCTTATTCATTCAGTCTAACATATTATGTTATCTTTTTCAGTATTTAATACTGTTATATTAAAGTAAGTATGCTCAAAGCTGAGACAAATTTAAATTAAAATCATTATCAGGCTCACAGAGTTCACTCAGTATCACAAATTGTCAGACCCGGACGAGCCCCAGTGTTGCCGCCGAGAACACTAAATGTACCATGTGGGAAAATTAACATGGTTTTGCTAAAAGTGTAAAGCATATAAATATCTTGAAAAATACGCTCCATATTTATTTAGATTCAAAAAGTTTTATTTTAATAGCTTGATTTTGACATCATAACCGATATTATTTTATAACAGCATTAATAAAAAAAAGTTTTTTATTCAAGTTTTCGGATTTTATTTGATGTTCTCAGGCATTTAAAAGGGAAAAATATAATTGAAAATAAAAATTTTATTAAAGAAAAGTTTTAATTACAACCTATTTCTTAAATTAATAACTCTTTATTTTCAAATACCGATAGCGATGAGTTACCTGTACCTAACGACTTACCGTGAATTGTGGTAATAGTCGTAACAATAACAACATCGGTCATGTGGAGGTGGCTGGAACTCCTGGCGCAGATCAATACTCTGCGGATCCTGCTAACTATTAGTCCTATACACATCTCTATCGATGTAGTACAGAACTGCTTTTATCAAGGTAGTGTACGTGGTATGGGTTTCGAAACTAGATTAAGAACATACGTGGTCTCATAAAAGATTCGCTCTGCTATCTCCACATTAACTACCTATTAGTTTAATACATTAATTAATAGTAAACATAATAAACCTCTTTATCTTTAGTCTTCATCATTGTTCATTTATTTTATTCGCGAGACTTTTAATGTAGGTGCATCCTGTATCTATAAGTAAACGTATCAATATTTAAAGTACACCAATGTGTTTAATACCTTCAAATTTGTATTTGTCAATGTTATGAGGTTAAATCTTTCTTCCTACTAAAATAATAAAGATAAGTCATGTTTATTACTACTTCACGCCCAAACGACTAGATCAAAATTAAAGTAGCTGACACCCTAGGCGCGTTTTTTGATTTTTTGGGTGAAACGCTAATGACTTTAACCCACGCCGAGAGCACGGCGTGGGGATATGTCGGACTCTCATCGAGTAAAATCCCTCCGAGCCCCTTCTACTACCCAAGCCAGAGTCATGGGATCTCTCGCGCATGCTCTGCGTTACTCTGGCTGGCTTCTGTCTGATAGGACTTTTTCTCGAGGGGAAGGTCTAAAGAGCCCACCCCTCACTTCTCATAAGGATTGCTTAGGACGACGCTGTCGTCTCCTCTTGGTCTGCTAGTGTCAGTCTACTTTAGGTCAACACCCTAGGCTCCAGATGAACATGTACTTTTTACCTGACTACAAAAAAGAAGTTAATGTTTTTGCTGCTATAACCGACTTTGACGTGGTAAGATGCTACTAAGTAATTAAAATAACTTAATTTTTTCTACAACAGTTCTGTTGTACGAGTAAAAGCTTATTTTCTAACCTATGGTGTCCCACCAGGTGGGCAAAGGCTACTTTCAACTTTCAAAAAATGGTAATTCTAAAGTTCTAACAGTTTGAACCTTAAAACTGTTTCGAAAAAAATGTGTTATGGAAGCGGATGACTCGTTCTATCTTTTACAGCAGATTTGTAAGTTTACGGATAGCCACACTGATTGTTTTCAATTGTCAAACGAAATGTCATACTTACATTGATGACATTTGCTTTATTTAAAATCTGAGACGCGATTTTACAATTTACTATTTAATTTATGCACATTTTGTAATTGTTGAATACCAAAGAAACGGAGTGAACTTGAAATTACAACTTGCAATAATTTTAATAGACATAATGTTAGAGGTTATAAATGGATTTCTCTTGGTGTATTTTGTTGTTTTGTGTTCACTCAGTGTTCTAGTTCCGCACTTAGTAAAGCCCGTAAGTAAAACACATATCTGTAATTTACTATTGCAACAATTATATAGAACGCCTTAAACTTATAAACTCGTTTATATATTGTAGATAGCAGCATGTTTTGGTAGGCCGTCGCATGAAGAGCGGTCGGTGTGGGACGAGGTTGTGAAACTGAAAGCTGAACAGAAAGGCATATCAATGAAAGATGAATTTGCAGCGTACTCAAAGTTGCAGCGAAAGATAAACAAACTTGAAAATCAACTCAAAGATAATTCGCAAACACGTATCGGGAAGAATTTAGCTGTGAAAAGTACTATTTCGTTGGTTCTTCAAGTTGTCGTGGGTTTAATGACTGTGGTTTCTGTAATTTGGTTCAGGCGAGAACCTATAGTAGCTCTCAAGGGAGATCTGTTCCCCCTGACCACTATGCTGAGGTACCCCAGCGACATGCCCAATGCTATCTCAACCCACATGTGGGTGTTAATATCAAATGTGTCTATTAGAACTCTTTTAAAACCTATTTTATCATAATGTATGATATCAGAGTAATTTGTTTAGGTAATTTATGTGTTGTGTTTGGAATAAATTATTTGCAATTTTTTAATAGGTATAAATTTTAATTTTGAAAATAATTGGGTATTTGTAACAATTCAAAATGTTTTGAAGGGCAGTAAGAGATAAGAAGGGTGTGTTTGAATCTGGCTCAA
This sequence comes from Chrysodeixis includens, assembly GCA_941860345.1. Taxonomy (NCBI): domain Eukaryota; kingdom Metazoa; phylum Arthropoda; class Insecta; order Lepidoptera; family Noctuidae; genus Chrysodeixis; species Chrysodeixis includens. The sequence goes on along the minus strand of OW796107.1, from coordinate 3,367,319 downwards.
ATAATTAAAACAAGATTAATATTTTGATTTAAATATTTTATTTATTAAACAAATAATAGTACTTTATACTCAGTCCGACAAAAGTCCAAATGTGTCCTCTAAATTTTAACATAACCAACAAAGATCTACATGTCTATGTCTGGAAACATTATTATGCTTAATTTATAAATCACTCTTATTAACTTTGATATATTTATAATATTTAACAATCTTCTCAAAACATTCAGTGTTTCCAGACCGGATAAACTTCTATATAAAAACTTGCACAATACTAAATTGATGGTCTATTTACATTTATAACTTTATTGCACAGGTTACACAAAAATAGGAAATATTGCAAGACTTACATAAACAGATAATAGTTGCAGAAAGACATGGTATAAAAACAGTGTAACACTAGTAATAAAAAATCAACAATAATTGTTAGGAAAGTCATAGCAAAGACAACTACTAAAGTAAGAAGTACAAATAGACCACAAATTTAGATGATGTGCAATAAACAATGTGTGACAGTAATTTCCTTTCCGTAATTATTATTTAGAAGCTCTATATCACAGCTTATGTTTACTGTTTGTGCTGAATATAAAAGAATTTAATAAAAAATACTCTTGTGCATAACACTTTGTGGTAGCAATGATTTCAAGGACGTAATCTTTAGGAAAGTAATATTGGACGATGACTGACTAGTCCATAATCATAATGTACGATACAAATACAAACTACACTTGCTATTGTAAAAAAGCGTTTTTTTTATTACCTACACAGATACATAAAACAATATTTCTAAATGATGTTCCCGAAATATTCTAGTTGGCACAAATTATATATATTTTACCAGCAATTAATTTATCAGCTGATGCTACTTGAATTAGAAAATAAGGTTAAACACTTAACAAGACTAGAAACTAATGACTAATTTAATTCAGGTTGCTGGCGGGCAAATTATTCACAAACACATACTCTTCAAAATATTTTTCATCTATTTAGTATATTATACAATATTTTTCATGAAAATATAAAATTTTTGTTCAACATTTCTCTAAACAGAGATACATATTGTACTGGTATTAGTGAGAACTTGAGTAATCTCAACAACTCTGTAACATTTGAGAATATTTCAGTTGTACCCACATTATACAATACTAAATATTTTGTTTTATACACATTACCAAGTAAATTGCACCAACATATTAAAAGCTAGCTCTTTGCGCGATTAGATCGTTGCTTTGTAAGCATACACGATCCATTTAATTTTATTATTTGGACAGAAGATGGAATTCTAGAATGGCAACATTGGGCCAGGTCCAAAGGTTAGGAGAAAATTTACGGAAAAATATTTTATCTTATCTGCATAAGTAGTATCACCTTGTAAGTACATTCCAAATCCCTTACACGTTTTTTTACAATTTTATTATGATCTACAAAGCTGACCAATCAATGGCTAAATAGTTAGTTTAAAGATCTTCGTAATGTTTATCTACTTCTTAAAATAGTAACTTTAAAAGTAATCAACCAGTTTCTTAAATTTACAAACAGCCAAAATAACACCAGCCTGCTAGAAGCGTTTTTGAAATGTGTTTGTTATTCTTATTGAAAACAAGAAGCATGGTGTTTAAATTTTTACCAAATTCGGGCTGGGTTTTGGGTTCGTTTCGTAACATCTCAGCCGCAACAACTACACAATGTCTCATCTACTCGGACATTCGGGACGTTGTCATCTAAGGATGGCCTACGAAACTACTGGCGTGGCGCTGGACGCGGCTCGGACACGACTAACATCTCTCCCAGTCAGCTAGGTGTTCTCGTAGAAGGAACTGTTGAAGTGTGTGGTGAGGAGGTACACCACGGCCTCGTACGTCGACATCATGATCGCCGTGTTCGGTATCTGACGCACCAGCTGTGTGCCCAGTCCCCTGTAATGATACAATGTTATTAATAAAAGTTGGCACAGTTATCAAAGTGTTGACTTTTGATAAGAATGCAGTACTTACCTATAGACTCCCCGGTATCCCTCCTCCTTTAGCACGGTGTGAAGCGTTTGCCAGAATTTACGGTATTTGTCGCCTTCCTCTCTAAGACGCGTTCTTGCCACCTCTGAAAATTAATTTGATTTCATTAATGAAAATGTTCCACTGACTTTCCTTGTGATCTGATGCAACATTGTATCTCATTTATTGTTTTACTGTATATGTTTAGTAAAGACATCTCTACAAATTATTTTCTTTCCTTCTTTCTTATATCTTTAATTATTTTGCGAGTTTTTACGCATTGCAGGTATTTAACAACCATTGTTTGTCATTCTTAGATTTTAATTCACAACTTATGGTCAGACTTAATTAAAACTAGGCAACAATAGGTCATTAAAAATCATGTACTGAACAGGTCAATATAAACTACAGATTCTCATTATCAGTCAAACGGAAAATGTCCTAGATAAGGTGCCTTTACTGGGTTTGCTCACATATCTATATTAATAACGTTGTTGATTGATTATCTCCAGTAATCTCGAATTACAACCGATGACATCAGACAATTTTGTTTCCATGGAAAGCCAGACAAGTGCTTGATTGCGTTGCCATCGACGACCTTATCTTACTAGTGGTCATAGCTAGATTTTGAATGATTTGTTCTTACCGTGTGGATAAGCAATACACGAAGCGACCGTCTTCGAGAAGGCGCCGGCTCCCATAAACTCGAGGAAGTCTCTCGGGGAGCGATGGTCGCTGGGCACACCGTCCACACTCCTGGCTGCCATCAGCCGAGCCTTCACGCCCTCGTACAGAACGAAGTGCACCACAGTCTCACTGATACCCATATACGAAGCCGTTATGCCTTTATAGAACCCCCTTATACCCTGCAAACAACCAATATGCTTAATCATTTGGAAAACTTCGAACAAAAAAACAGATAAAACTATTTGTGTTTCTAGATCGTCAGACGGACGCGTCTACTCTCACTATCTCTATCTAAAAATATAAACTTCAAGTACCATTTTAGCATATATCCTCTTTATACACTGTAGTGCTGTCACATTTTGCCCATCCAACTGCAATCGTGTCTTAACAAACCAAATAGGATTCGTCATCGTACAAGACACAAACCCTGAAACATTATGTTACTTCATATCATAATTAAACTGAACAGAGAGCTAAACAAACGTAATTAAATGAACGGGAGCGGGAGAGAAAGACAATGTGATAACATAATGTTTATTGTAGCGAACATTTCCATGTCTCATAGTCAAACAAGTTTTGATGACATAGGAACTTAAGTAAACATTTTGGGTAAATGTCGTGAACAGCGTAATGTGTTACCTGCAGCACTGGCTGCGGATAGGTGCACGATCGGTGTATCCGGCGATATGTTTTGATTCAATATCGCCTTTGCTTGTGAATATGTGCAGAAGTATATGGCCCTGGACGGCGCCACGCCCACTATGTTGGGTCCTAATCCTTTAAATAGCGCTTTAGGGCCTTCAGTCTGTACTATGTGTCTGGAAAAAATAAACTCTTGTCAGTAAATCACCTTTGCACCGAAGTCGGCGATAATTATCGTTTATGACGTAAATGGATATCTCATCCACTGAGATAAAATTTAAATGTCAACATACGGGCTATAAATACCGATTCCAGTTGAGGTCGAAGCATAACCTCATGAAAGTTAAATGAATCAGCATTTGTCGCTTAGGGGGTGGCAGTTGATCCTGAGATAATTTCTAAGTTTAGAGGCGCACCAATGTGCGAGCCACTGGTGTTTGCGACCGGCAGCTAATCTGCAAACACCAAGCGCTCACCAACACGGTTGCGATCGCAAATCCAGCGCACGTTCAGCTCTCGTGACACTTGGTCATCACTTCTTATCTATTAACATACGCTCGATAACTGGCTGGTTGTAAGCGGTTCGAACTTCTTCTGTTTGCGGGGGCTTGATTATTTAAATACACAGCAAATTGATATTTGTATCTTAATTTTGATAATTGATCGTGTTTTTCCACTAACGCTGCACAGAACATTGTCTGTCGTTACATCATCAGATCATCACGAGTGTTACGCTAGACAACACCATCACGGCGCCCTGCACTTAGCAGCGTAGTAGCCCGGTCACAGACACAGAATGGCTTCAAGCCAAAACGACATGCACACTAAACAACACAAACAGTAAACACTTAACACTCAATTATAACGTACATGTGTCGGAAATAAAGTTTATACATCCAATAATAGATGCTCACAAGCGCATTATGTGGGAAGAAAATTGTTATACGTTGAATGATCTTATTAAGATAATGGAGCATAGTCTATGGAACGATATAAATAACCGCGACGCAATGAATACAGATAATGCACAAGCGTATAATAAAGCATGTTCTTACCTAATGCACTGTATAAGGCTCATCCTGGACGGGGGCCGGGCTTGTCCCGCCCGCGCGCACTGCTGTACCTGACAATTGTACGACATCAGCATACGATCTGCTTGCTTGCTGTATGCGAACATCGCGCCCATCGTACGTCTGTAGCCCCATTTGGCCTCCTGCATTACACGGCCAATATTACGATAACCATCGCTTGTGTCAAGCATACATGCGGACAGGGATCATAAGGTTGTTATAAACTTAGTCTCGAATGGGAAGCATGTGGGTAATTAACAATAGTATTAAACACATAGGAGTTTCTCTAAATCGCTCTATCGGGGGACATATCAACGAACAGCTGACGTCAGATGTGTGTGAGTGACCTTTCAGCGGCGCAAATATTCTCGTCCTTGAGTGAAAACATAAAATGTATACAATGTACGACACTGCTCACTATTCTATAAACATATAAATGAGAAGCGAAAAATTAATGCGCTTTACACAAGTGATGGAAACAATGGGACCTACGCAAATGTTAGGGCCAAATGTTTCCATACCGCCAGCTCTCAAGTTACAATAAAATCCTAAACTTGCATACCACAAATATAATGTAGTAATTTATTAGCAGCATCAAAAGCTTCACAGACATGCTATTTTTCTATCTTTTTCATTTCAGATACCGTTCCTGAGCGGAGTGTGTTCAATAAATTTGTCTAAATTCACATAAACGTGCGAAATCCTTTTAAACACTTAACACTAGTAAATTTTGACCTAAATATACGAGTATAATCGCTTTATTAATAAAAGCAGTTAAACTCAAGACCAAAAACATTGAATAACCTTAAAAAAACAGGAAATGTCCTTTAACATCGTTATTGTATAAAGCTAGCGCCATATATTTTGTTTTTAAAACCAGTAAAAAAAATATTTTTTTAAATAACGGTTTGACTTTTGCCACCTACTTAATCAAAAACCTGTTTTGATGAATTACGGATCTTAACCTCTCGTTGTTGTCTTAAGACCAGTTATTATGATAAACTCTTATCAAAAACTTGCTAAAAATAGTGCAAAAATATATTTGAGGCGTTTATAGGTACTTTACGTCCTAGTTACATCAATCAAACTATGGAAAATAACAGAGTAATCATCTGAGAAGCCTTGCCAGTTGATTCATTACGTCTAGGCGACAGGCGCTTGCTTTTCATGATTTTATCCGTACACAATACCTTATTACTTGGGTTTCAATTTTAGTGAGATAAGAAAACGTCCCCTGAATTATCTTTATAATTCCAAAGACGGTAGTACATATTATTTATAGTCATGTAGTACTTAAATCTTACGAGAGTGGAAACTGTAGGGTAGATAGTATAGACGATATCATATCGCGTGGTGTCATGAAAGCAGACCGACATCAATTCAAACGAAAATGAGAAAGTCATAATACCTCTTGATTGATGAAGGACGAAAAAAAAATCATTTAAAAAGAAATGTATATGAAGCGATGTCTAAGAATTCAGATCATACGATGAAGCTATCCAATTGTGTATACTCAAAATTATCACGTTGTAAATCTTAATATAGGTGTACCTTTGTTTGTGAAAGTGCATGGATAAGGTATGCACGGCGAAGCCAATGCATGTGAATTGTAATTCCAACTTGGTATGCATAATTCTACTTTTAGAACAGCCTTGAGTTCCGTCACTTCAGTATGTCTAATGACATTGTACAAGGTCATTATGAATTAACACTACGTAACATTTCAAGTCTTACACACTATCGATCGTTTTGCTAACAAGTCATTTGAGCGCTGCAGTTAATTAGACCGATTAAAACAAACATCCACCAATTTGCTCCATTTGCCGCCGCATAAAGAAAACAGGAAGACTTAAGCCAAGAAAATGTATGGCCCGGTTTATTTTAGAATGCTGCTACAACCTGGGAAACTAATGAATCGTGACAAATAGCTTTAACGACTGACGTTTTACTATCAGTATTGTTCTAAACGATCTACGAACGTCAAAGATATTGCGAAGAGCAAATACCAGTCACTGCACTTGGACATGTGTATTTATAAACATCCTTGGTATATTTTGCGTAAATAAATTGATGCGGCGTGGCGTGGCAAACTGATTTAAACATTTCTGAAGGCGTGTTATCTGGATCGATTTTGAAAGAAATCGAAGAACGTAAAATTCTTTATTACTTGTAATAGTTTACTTGATGGTATTGGAGACCTATGTATTAGGTACGGAAGTTATTAGTATTGGAAATGGAGTCGAAACTGTTTGCCTGCCGCAGACTCTGTCGTAAAGTGGAACTGTGGAAGGGAGTACCTATGTATTGTTGTTTTGTTTGGACTAATGCCAATACCAGGTCACTAGCTCAATAATTTCACTCTGATTTTTCACTGGGAACAAAGCGATACATCTTTTGCTCACTTGTTCATCAGCGGTGGTTATTATTACAACTAATCCATTACACTTCACAACAGATTAGTTTACTGGCGCTACAGCGAGAACAGAGTAATTAATTTTGGCAGACAAGTAAACCATGCCTACATTCGTTGAGATACTTAAACACGAGTATATTTGGCAATACGCGAGTAATATTTCTTCTATTATATTTTGTTATCTCGTGTCAGCCTTGGCATTGATGAGAATATCGAAACCGATTAAACATCATGTGTAGGTATCGTGGACCGGTTTACTGTTGATGTGCAAAAAATTCGACACACTGATACGTAAGTGCGTAGTTTGTGTACATTAGCAACAAAATATGCAAGATATATTGTGGCGGGTATTCGTAGCGAGTAAGCTATCGTGTTGTCTGTCGGTGCGTCATTCAGAGATAGTAGCTAGGAATGGTAAACAAATTCATCTACGTTGATTGTCAATCGAGCAGCGCTACCGGTGGCTGCCCTGTCCTAAGTGTGTCAGGGTGTTCTATAAACAACTCATAGGTACTCGATTCGCCGGCTTGTTATGACTTATCGGTTTATAAGGATAAATGTGCACCCATAGAATTAAGTCCTACAAAACAAAACCCAAAAGCACTACTATTTAAAACTAAGACCGTTATCATTACGTAACCAAGTAAAATAAAAGATTCTGTTAATTGTTGTACAATTAGCTGTATTGTTTTAATTGTTGGCAGAATTTGGTGTGTTTACTTCGTTGTATCCTGTGTTCGTACTTGTTCATATGGAACATTATCTCAACCGCCATAAGTTGCACACGAGAGGTGAAATCAATAGAGATGATCAAAACTGTATTTATGGCTTGTTTGTCACATTCTAGTGCAAGTAAACGAGTGATGGCTCCATATCAGTACTCGGATATAAGTCTGCATCATACAGGCATGCCGTTGACTCGTGTGCAACAAACTTTACGATAAAATAAATGTGCAAACATTATTTTCTCTAGATTAAATTCTATATTTAGAGAATGGTTGTAACATATTACATAAACATTTGAACACATAACATGCCGTAGGTATCTCGGGGCATAAATAATGCGCAGTTATTCAATGTTTATTAATACGTTTTATCGTTTTGAAAGTGATTATTGTCGTATTAATTAGCTTAGATATAACGTGTGGCCTGAGAAATGCAGATACCGGTAGATAATTTAGTATCGAAAGGTAGAATTTACGTTTTAAGATTTGGAACGTCTGGAAAGTGAGACCGTTGCTTTAGATTAAGAGTGACTATGCTTCTTACACGATAATTGAAATTCCTCGCCTAATCCTGGTAAAATGGATCTCTCCACAGCTTATCGAGAGTAGAACTTAGCCACTTTAACCTAACCTATAAGGTCTTCACCATGGCATACCCAATTAGCCCACGACTATCTTCGCGAGTTCAAACAGTCTCTCTGTCTCAAAAATCTCAGACATAGTTTTCAGACAGAGAAATTGTTCCCTAGGTTCAACCGCGCGCAGTGACACGATTCCAAGATCGATTCGAAACACGTGACGAACTATTTCTATAGTGTAATGTTTTGGCGGCACGTGTTGTTTCTAAAAACAAATAATGGACTTTCATATAATTAATTATACATTTAATTGTATAAATTATAGTAACAGTCAATAGTATGTCTAAGTTTACTTCTGTACATAAACATCGCATTTACAAGAAAGCAATGAGCTTACATTTTTCATATTAAATGTTGTTGTTATTTGTAACATGCAGTCATTATAGTCATACGTACCAGCCTGCTAGGTTTACTACAAATTTTACGACAACGGAAAGAACTGCAGGATACAGCTATCCCTTTCTTACCCACAGTCAACTAGTACTTGCATCTCGCTCAAATTATCTAGCAGTACCTATTTGATAGTAACTTGGTAACCGATTAAATTTCTACACAGATTTGAGAATCGATCCTTTTACCAAGAATCGTAAATCTCAGATTCCTGATGATTTTGGAGTCAAACAACGAGTCTAAAAATAGAAAAATGGCGATCGCAGACTGAAGACAGTTCGAGTACCGAAGGTTTCATTTTACCTTGAATAAGTCGAATTGTTTAGAGTCAAGAGTAAGATGGTGTTTACGCTCTAAGATTTTTGCGACGCCAATCACAAGGCCGTCATAATAAATGCCATTGGACATTGAATCGCATTTATAAGTATTTAAAACATTACAATACTACAAACATTGGATTTTGTATTTATTGAATTTAAATATGCTTATTCATTGTTAGTGTAAGATTAAGTATTCACGAGTAGCATTTAATTTAACATTTAAGCATTATTTTTCGGCAAGTCCAATACTATAAAGTTACGTGCATTACAATTTATAATCTTATCAATTATCAGTAAAGATATATGCGTAGTAGAAGATTTTTAAATTTCGACCTTTTTTAACTAAATATCGAATGAAGATGATACGCAGGTGTATTCTCAATTAAGCAGATTAAAAAGAATTGGGCATTATTTACATTTAAAACTCATATTATTATTTTTTTTTAATTACGTGTGCCTGATACTATGACTGTCTTTTTGTTATCGCCATTGCATAATTTGTAAAGAGGTCTGATAAACAGGCCGATATCGACTGATAACAGAGATTATTTGGCAAGTTTGTTATTGGAAGTTTAACTGTATTTTTATCGAATACCGTAGAAGGTTTCAAAAGAATTGCAATTTCGGTATTTTTCTTTGCAAATAAAAGGCTAATACAATACAATTCTGTGATATTTTTACACTCTTTTAGTCATTAAAGTCTGACTAATCGGACAAAAGGTTTACTGAATATAAAAGCCTTTTTAAAATACAATACTATTCTTATATTAAATGCTAATGTTTAATTGCAATTATTTGATTCCACTATGAAGTACAGTAGCATGCTCCCAAAAGATAATTTAATTGAAAAGAAAAAAAAAACTCACTACAATAACAAGCAAAGGCACTCACATAAGCTGCAAGTGTCATTCAAAAATATATAAAGGAAAAAAATGCTTATCTTTCTCTTAGGAAAACATCAGTTAATAATAGTTTTCTTACCCGATTCAAGAGTCTATGGGAAATCTATAGTAAACAATGCCGTGTAGTTGTAATGCCATAATTTATAGGTAGATGCAGTGACTTGTGACTAAGATTTTTTAATTGTTATAAATGATCAATAGTTGTTTATTTGAAACGACTTGTTTACCTACTATTACTTTATTCATCGTAGCTTGAAGAGGGGTAAACAAAAAGTGCCGCCATATCAGAAAATTGCATTGTTATAATATGTGAAATGTATAAAATATTATAGAAATAACTTCACGGAAAGAGTCTGTTAACGTGATTGATAGAATATTCGAGATTAGATAAAATTTGCTGTTACCCCCACAGCAGTCCGCGGGGGTGTTAAAGATAGCTAAAGGGATAACTGATAATGAAAAATGTGAAATTGCTTTCAAATTGCTAATTTGTATAACGCTATAGCCATACGTTGCAGATACCTACAGTTATTTTGTCAGCAATTATTGCGCGAATTTTGCTAATTCTTTTTGGTCTTGCATCATACCTAATACTGATATCCTCGGTCGGTCACATGTGCGAAAGTTTACACATGTTATGCGTGTTGCCGTCACATTCTGTCGTAAACGCATCTTATGCGACCGAGACCGCTTGCAGCACGTTTGCAACCTTCACATAATCGTTTTAAACATCATTCCACACTTGCGAGTTCAGGTATTCGCGTAAATGTCAGTAACCGGCACAAAAACAATTTCACCGCATTCGCAGTGCAAAAAATGAACGAATCGTTGCCAATTATCAAACGTCGATCGTTGATCTACACGTTCGTCCTAAACAAACTTAATGCGGAGCCTAGATTATCGATTATTAGTTGTTGAACAACATTCCGAGTAAACTCGATAAACTTTGATCGAATTTACGTTGCATGATCAACATAATTTATGAAGCTAAAACAAACAACTGTTTTATCGGTTCGATTGCAGTTGACTTTGTAAACATACTAAATATGAATGATGCTATAATGGCCTGCACATCATGGTGCTGCCCAACGGCTCTTAAAGACTGTTGCGGTGGTGAAAGAGAGACACCGCTCTACAACGAGTAATGCGCTATCTCACTTCCACATAGTCTTACAGCTTACTTTGGGAGGTGGTAGTCACTCAGTACACTTTTTCATTAACAGCACCTCTATTCTTATGAGAATAAAGTTCATTTTTGTTACTTTGTTGCCTCACTTCGGCTTGAACTCTGAATGATGCATAGGTCATCGATCGAGGCAATCGTTATTTATTTTAGTCTGTACTAGCAAATTTTATTGATCAATAAAGGGTCATGTGCGGAATTTGAATAGCGTAATAATAGCCAGGTGCCTGTCACTTGATATAATTGCGATTTTTTAATTAACTTGTTTACTTGCTTGTTAGACCGCATTAATTTGTCAGTTACGTTAGACGTCTTATTATTAAATGGCGCGAAATGTGTATGCGCCATTTTGCGGAACGGTTTAATCGAGTGAGATAGCACAGGCTAACAAATAAAATTTAAACTATCTTATATTAAACCACAAGACAATACATTTTTTAATTTTCCCAGGATAATAACATTTATCATAGCATGATTTTTTAATTTGTAGTATCAGATTGTACTATAGAGGTTATTGTTTATACTCCTTTATTGTATATGATTATGATCAGAGATAAGATTGTTGGAGTTTTGTCACCAAGCAAACTAATTGTAATTTACTGCACTTGTATAATTAAATTTATATTTTTTCTACATAAAAATTACAGCTTCTGAGATTACTGTTATTAATGTAAATTATTGTTAATTTCCATAGTTACTTATAAAATTGATTTTACATAAACTAAAAACGGCCTTTCATACATCATTGATATTGATATCAAGGCAAGAACAACTATTGTAATTATATTAATACCAATGTGTAATTGAAAGAGAAAGTTTCTACTTAAATATAACCTAAATAGATAACTAAACTTTTCTAGTATTAATATCTGTAGTCATTTATTATTGTTTCCATTGCTTATACCTATTTTATAAAAAAAAATCAATTTAAAAGAAACGAAAAGAATTTCTTAAGACATACCTGATGTTTAGGTATCTTAGAGCAGATCTTCCTTGCATTGCTAGCGCTGTCTGACGGAGGTGGTTGGGACGGAGGGGATATTCCTACTCCCTTTGACGACTGGAGACGGGTCTTTACTACTTCTAATGGACATGTCACAACTGCACCAGCAGTACCAGCGACTCTGTGAACAAGTTATATACTATTGTTGTAAGGAGAATTTTATTTACATGTATTTTAGGAATAGGCTTATATTATGATTTATGTTTTTCATCAAGTTTTTGATAGTAACATTAAGCATATTAAATAACATTTAAAATGAGGTACTCAAATGATAAACCGCCTAGGACTAATTTGGTTTTTGTTAAATTTTGGTCTTTCTATTTTCATTTGTATATCAATAATGTTTCTAATAGAAAAATCGTCTAAAATTGACCCTTTTAATAAATGATTGTCTTAAGACATCTACTACAAAAAATATGATATTGGTAAAAAATAATAAATCAATTCATGTAAGAATTAAAATAGTTCTTGAGAACAGGATGATGATTAACATAGAAATTAAAAAAAAATAAAATAGAATTACATATTTTGGGTCATCAAAATTTACTTTTTTCTATTGAAAGAGTATTTGGAGCATGAATATAAAAGCCATTTTGTATTTTTTTAGTATTGTTTTGATTGATTTATAACCTCTTTAGAACCAATTGTTTACTTTCTGATGAAAGATTGAGTAATTTCAAATACTTAATGGTAATAGAAATATCTTATTCTATTATGAAATAGGTATTACAAAGAATAATAGGCATCATGAATTTAAAGAATCATCGTCATTTTCTTGCTATTCTTTAGAAGGCCTTGGAAAAATTAGATTCTATTCATGCTATTATTCAATAGCCCCATAACATTGTATTAACTATTCTCAAGGTAGTTCATCATGTGCATTTATGTAACAAACACATTGACTCTGAAAGCTAACATAATCATGTTGTTTACACAAGTTCAGCTCTGAAATATCAAAGGAACTGAAGTAGTGAATTATTCATGTGCAACAAGGCTATACAAATTGAAATAACGATATGTAAGATGTAGTCTAGATGTGTGCCACGCGTAGGTACATTGAAAACGCTGGCGTAAACAACGTCTCGCCACATGTGCCAATACTTCTGTAGCTGTAGGCATCGAGATTATGATAAAGATTTATGTCATGATAACGCATAACATTACTAGCATTCAGTACACACTTCCCGCCGACCAATACTTACCCTCCGGCGACCAAATGTATCGCTGTATCCTTCTGAGACATTTTAGCGCCACAGGAATAATTACATGACTGCAAATTGCGACTGTCTATAAATAAACAAATGCACTGCTTATTATAGCTATGTCCACACTATACTACAACACTCCGTTAAAGTATTGTTATTCAACTATACAACTAGTTAGGTAAATAAAGGTTTTATTTAGACGCAAAAGACCGTAGAAATTCTTGTAATCACAATTAAATATCGGCGAAAACTTCACAGCACAACACTGTCGTACGTTCGTCGTCGTAACAATATGCACACGAACACACTGGCGGGCTCACGTGCACACGGCTCGAATACACACACTAGTGAAAAAAGCGAAGACTACGTGACGTCCCGACTGTCGGCAACTTCGTTGGGTGTCTCCTACTAAGCCGGTATTGGTGGTTTGTATTTGGTGGCAAACTTGAAACTTGCTGAAGGCCGTTGGAGGAACGGTGAAACGCAATCTGATAACTGAGAAGTAATGTTTTCGAGTTCAGAGTAGAATTCTTGTATAATTAAGTGAGTAAATAATAATTGAATGAATTAAAATTTAGGTTGTTGTTGATATAAATGGTATTACAATACAAAGTTAGAAATTAAAAGAAATGAATAACTGAATGGTCAATGAAGTGGCGAGAATGTCAGTACAAAATATTATGTCCCGTCAAAAATCCAGTTTCACATGAAGAGAGATAAACATTATTATATAAAGATAAATCTTCATCGTTTCGATTTCCATTGACTAATATTGAAGATACATTAAAATACAATTGTTTTTTAAATCTGGGAAGTGACGTTTTATTCTGTGTTATTACAGCGTATTATCTGTATTTATGATTTGATGACATTTGTGACAGAACTGACAGAAGATTTGCGATTTGTTGCATAATTCCGCTTTTCGATAATTTTATCAGGCAATTGTTTGCCGGTACATACCTTATAAAATTTTTCCATAACATTTGTGTATTGATTATTTTCCAAAATGTTTGCTACACGCAGGATTGGAGCTGTTATGTAAGTAAATCATTAAATAATTGTTCAAATTACAAGAAAACCGAATGAAACTTGTAATTTTTTCACGTGATTATTGAATCACATTGAAATATGTCCCATTGCCATTTTGTTCGATTGATCTTTGGAATATAAGAAGACAAGATGAAGGTACGAAATGACCTCGTTAAGTGTTGGACATTGACCTGTACTGCAGTATGCGCATTATTGATTTGGCCTATTGCATCTATGCGTTTCCAGTGTGGGTGCCGCGCGTCAGAAGCACACTCTGCCAGAGCTGCCTTATGAGTACAGTGCCTTGGAGCCCGTGGTGAGCCGGGAGATCATGAGCTTGCACCACAGCAAGCATCATGCCACATACATCAACAACTTGAATGCTGCTGAAGAGAAACTGGCACAGGCTCAGTCTAAAGGTATTTATTCAATGTGATTTTTTTTATTTTATTTTCATGTACAATAATTTACCTATAATTTTATTAAAACTTGACAGCAGACGATACGACAACGATACTGAGTCTGCTGAGTATTATTAAGTTTAATGGTGGTGGTCATGTGAACCATTCCATTCTTTGGCAGAACTTGACCCCTTGCAAATCAAAGCCTACCAGTGCATTGACTGCAGCTATTAATAAGTAAAACTGTTTCTTTTTTACTATGTATTTTTAGAATTATTTTTGTACTTAATAAATAATTTGAGATTAGTTGTCTTGAAGTAAAAATTGTTCAAGTAGTTGTTAAAGTAATTTGTTATTTTGTAATTTATGTAATTTTGTTCAAGTAAATTTATTATCTAATCATATCTGACAAGGTCTTTAGTAATAAAATGCAATATAATCCTGCATACATGACATAACACTTGACTATTAAATTTACTCAAAAAACTTAACACAAATTATTCTAGAAAAGAATAAAATTATTCACATTAAAATATGAATAAAACTATGTTCATAATAAGACATTATTACAAAAAAAAAACTGCTCAAAAAATATTTAAAGTCAAACAATAATTTAAATAAACATATGAATCATCTTTAACAATTCTACTATACAATAAAACACACTTATTTTAATAAATCATCATGACATTTAATCTAAAGTCTTAACTTCATAAATTAAATACAACAAAATGACCAAATATCTAATTTTCCCGTCTATATCTCCAGGTGACATCAGCACAATCATCAGTCTGGCACCAGGCCTCAGGTTCAATGGCGGTGGTCACATCAACCACACCATTTTCTGGCAGAACCTCTCACCAAACGGTGGGAAACCATCTGCCAAACTCACCCAGGCTGTTGAAAAGTAATTTTATCTATGGTTCTATTTGCATGCCTTCCAAATTTGATTTGTTTGTGCCGATGACCACATCCCTTTAAAAAAAAAATACTTTAACCCCTAAATCCCCTTTTTTCGTCGTTATTTTTTTTTCTTATTTTACATTTTATGTCCTTTTTACTTCTTAAGTAATACTATCATATTTTTAACCAGTTATATTATGAAGTAATGGTGTATTCTTTTTGTATTACTATGAGTATCATATTGTTATCTTGAGTGTAGTATTATAGTACAATACATAAATCGATTTGTAATATTAACTGTAATATGTTTGAGTTGTTGCTTTATTTTGCTATAAAAGTTATCGTAAAGTTTAAGATTTAATCAGTAGTATTAAATTAGTGCATTGTTTTGATGTTTTGTTAGTGATTCCAGTTTTACGTCAATGGAGACTGATAACCTGTGCAGAGAGGCCAGGTTAATGGTTATTGTTCTGATAATATTGGATATATTTGGATTTAATGATATTTTTGTTGATAATTATATTTTAATAGGTAGAATTAAGACTATGAAACATAAATTAACTAACCAAATAAGAAAGATACCATGGCAACACTACTTTTGGAATCTGTCCGTCTCTTACTTTGTGTTTTCACTTCAAAGGCAGTTATAAATGAATAGAGTTAGAAGCTAGCTAGTAGCCAATGCCCAATTTTCAAAAATAAGGGTGGTTCTCATAGAAGAAAAATATAAATTTCTTAAATGTGTTAAATTATACTTAGGTAGATAAGAAAATTCCTCTACTGGCTGTAAATCTTCAAAAAATGACCTTTCAATCTTACTATATACAAATTTCCACTTTCTAGGGACTTTGGTTCATGGGAAAACATGAAGAATCAGTTGGCGGCGTCGTCAGTAGCCGTGCAGGGCTCCGGCTGGGGCTGGCTCGGTTACAACAAACAGACTAAGAAGCTGCAGATTGCCACCTGTCAGAACCAGGACCCTCTGCAGGCTACCACAGGTATGTAACATAAGTCATTGGTGATGTCAAAATACATTTTAGATTATTATATAACTTTTTTAATTCACTTACTAACATTAAGGAAAGAAACCCAGTTCTTTTTAAAGGCTTACATGGGGACACAGGTCCAACATGCGAAGGCCTTGTTGAGAACTTCAATCTAAAATGTGATGGGGCACCTACATTATTATTATATTAACATTTGGCGGGGTCCTCAAGGGCCAGAGCCTGCCGGGGCTGCAGGATGTTCGTGAGAGTTTCCGCGACCCCGGCACCCAAATGTCTCCAGAAGGAACATAGTGGGTTTTAGTCAGTTAGTTAAAGTCCGACACTCCCTCCTGCTGCACCGCGGGCGGGGTCATTTGATGACTTCGCACGAAAAAAAGTGAGTGATATAGTTTTATTAAAAAAAAAACTATATTATGAAACTGATATTGTTTTATTGTATAAGGCGATAATAGCGATAGGGGTTAAATAGTTAATTAAACACAACTAATTCCGGCTGTTTTAGAAACATGTCGTCAAAGAATAACGTGAAGAAGTAAAACTTTTTTTTTTATGTAGCCTGTTTGAGCAAAGGCCTCCCCCAAGTAAAACTTGTAAATTTATATTACATCATTGAGATTTTAGACGACAAACGAGTCTTATTCGCGATATAATTCGATATTTCTTTTCTCCTGACGTTTCGGCTGAGTTACACAGACCGTGGTCACGGGTAGACTGAATTATATTGCGAATAAAACCGTCGTCCACGTCGTCCACCAATAAAATTATATGTCGATGTCGTCTAAAATATGCGTACAAGTCGCAAAAGCTTAAAAACATTAATCATTGAGATTAACTCTTTATATTGCCCTTTACAGGTCTGATTCCCCTGTTCGGTATTGACGTCTGGGAGCATGCTTACTACCTGCAATACAAGAACGTACGAGCTGACTACGTAAAGGCCATCTTCGACGTCGCCAACTGGAACGACGTCTCCACACGATACGAGCAAGCACTGTAGAGTGTACAACGAATATCTGATTTTCTGGCTGAGGTCATATAGATGTAAAGCTTTAAATTATGTTCTCACGTGGTGAAACCCTGCATTGTTAGATTTATGTAATGCTAAAATAAGTTTTAAAAATATTTTCCAAACTATGATGTTGTTTCTTTTTAATCCTTTGATTAATTGACTATGAGTTATATACGCAGTAGTGGGTTTTAAACTGACACTCATACCTAATTAAGCCGCTTACGCTAATAACACGTTTGTACCATGTTACCTGGTTGCAGATTATAATTGGTAGGCACTAGAGCATTGAATAGCTAATGCCGTTGATTATACTTTAAAGACATGAGTATAGAATAATAAATTTATAAAATACGTCGCTGTCTTGATTTTTGAATATGAAATAAAACTGGCAGATAAAACTTTGATGATTAAAAATTTTGACACGATAATGACGAAAAACCATAAATGGAACGTATAACTATGGCAACGTGTAACGGGACGCACATGTCAAACTTCTGTCAAATCAGATGATTGTCACTCTGCTTTGTTGCAAGTTGTGGTGAAAAATAAATAAATATAAATACAATTCTGAATTATTTACGATAATTCGCTTTAATATCGAGTGCTTGAAACTCTTATCTTCAGTTCTGTGAAGAGGTAAGTTCTAGAAACGTTTTTATTATGTCGAAGTTTCTAAAAGAAAGCAAGCTTGTAAGCTTGTGGCAGTGTTATTGATTTTTCAGGCTGTAGACGTTACCTACTTACTTTATGTCTTAAACTTCACACAGTGTCTAGAAAGTGTTTGATGTATAGTTTGTTTGTGAAATCTTCGCTTCTGAAATCACATCACGGGTAAATCTTACACTGATTTATTTATAATAGTGCAATTTTACTTGAAGGTCGATGTTTCAGTGTTTTGAAATCGACCAGCAGTTATGCTTTATGCATATCTAGGTTCTGCACTTATCTGCAGCATCTACCGTTGTCGGAATGGCTCTCGTTCGTGGTTCTTATTCATTTATATGACTTGATACATAGTAATTAATTAATTAGTGTGCATGAAATTAAAACAGTAAATATTTTTATCTGTATTTATGTTTTTAATTTCTCTTTGATTGGGTGTTGGTTCTTAATGTTGTTATATTAATGAGATACATTTCGTAGTATTTTTATAGATAACTGTGCACTTATACTTTCACCTATCTTTTTAATTGGTTTGAAACAACATTACTAATATTTTTCAACTTTCACCACATTTCTTTGTTCTTACGCACAAATGTTATTATTAATTACCATTTAGTTTTCCTATTTATTTTATTATATCATTTGCAACATCCATTTCTAATATAAAAAAATATAGTTTCATCATAAAACATCAAATAATAAATAAATCTCAATGTTTAATCAAACCATATTAATATGCACATACATGAATAATAATTAAAATAGTTCATCCTATTTGGATTATGACTCATTAAAACTATTAACGGCACAGACGCTTGCTTAGCAAGTGGTTAGGATATGATTCACATTAATTAGTCTCAAAGTGAAGTTGCGGATACTGATGTTATTTTAAATATTCTGCTAAAACCTCTACATTGTTGATGGTTACCTAAAATATATATAGTTAGATAGTTTATTTAATATTTCCTTTTTATTTTTATGTAAGTGGCTTATTGTCTTAATGAGAATAAATGATTTAAACTGTTCCTGCTTAAGTGATTTCTATAGAATACTTGATAATTGAGACATTGTCTATTATTGTTTGTATGAGAGTGTTAGTGATAAAACTCGTACAATGAACAATGCATCAATAACAGAATTAAAATGAAAATAAATTAGTTATGTTAATTTCATTGGTGTATAATTTTAAAAGTAGATTCTAGTTAGAAAACTGATGTTGCAAACAGTTAAGAATGTAATCTTTTAAAAAAAATCTTTACCTTAATCTAGTTATCATGGAATTACCATAATGATTTTAATAGTGTGTCATGATTCCTAAACTCCATCTTGTGCTAGTTTTTAACCCACTTTAAAAAGGAACTTTTGTTTGCGGATAACATCATCGTTTTTTAAAACATATCAATACATATTTTTGTTGAATGTCACTTATAAGCAGAAATAAACATTTGTTATTACATTGATAAATACCTATAGTAAATCAATGTTTATCGCATGTAATACAACAGGAAATCAACCAGTATTTCAGTCATATAAATTCAGGAACAACAATTACAGTAGGTATAAATACAAAACCAGGACCTGCCTTAATATGTAAATTGCAGTGCATGAATATAATTATGCACAGGAAGGGAGAGGGCTGTTATTGCAAGAAACGCCAGGTATAGAGATAGGTCATGCATTGGGGTAGGGTGGCCATGGGAGCTGAATTAAGTGGTACCTACTCAGGGTTTGAAGACTACTTACATAAGAATGTAGCATGAATATTTGTTGGGGTTGAGGGGTGATTTGTTGTGTAAATTGTGAAATGTTGACAAGTAATTTAAACATTATGAGAAGTTTGTTCTCATATGTCCTTTTTTCGTGTGTATATAAATCTGAATCTAAATATGCTGTTAGTCTTTTAGTCGATTTAGTATTTTTATTGGTACCTATTCATCTTGTCCACTATGTGATATACCTAAAATATTTTGGCACAAAAAAGAGAATGAATGTGATACAGTTTTTTGGTTTAAAAACAAGCGATTGCTTTATCTTTCGTCATCTCCTGTGAATTGGGAAATTCAGGCTGATCGACAACTATTATAGCTAAGCCTACGCCTTATTAACGTAGGCACACAATACACCATCACGTAATCCAGCAATTTATTGGTTAATTCATATTTTTTTGCATACAACTGCACTGTCTTTAAAACTTATAGGAGGTTTATGGGGCGCCTACCGCAGCGATGGTTTATCGCGGACGGCGCCACACGCGATCGCCCGGTGAATGTACTCCCACCGAGTCCCACTGGTGGGGGTTAAGGGGGGGGTATAGGGGTTATCCATAATTGAGCCCCAAGGCCTTTTGTCTTGTATTACATTGTTTTCAGATACTCATGTCCTGTAAGCCTTTAGGAATTGTTGAATTCCCTATTCCCTGTGCATATTAAACTGTACGAACAGTATGGCTTGGTTAGTTTTCGTGAAAGGGTTTTAGTGCTTAGTGCTTGTTTTTTTTTTTAAATTAGTAAGTAAGTTGTTCAGCTACTTAGGTGTGTGTGATCACCGGTATAGCAGTCAGGGCCACTGCCCACTAACCACTAGACCTTCTTTTCTATTTCTGTGCACTAGACCAACAGGCCCGTCATTCAGTAAAGATTCTAGATTGTTTTTTTCTATAATAGGAAATGAAGCCTCTTTGGTCTGTTATCGTGAGCATTGATCCGGTAATCCTAAGAGACAAGAGACTGATATGATTTTGTTACCAGACGGGCGCCGGTGAACGACCTCGGCGAATTTCCTAGACCTCCGTCGATGGACATTGACGTTTCTTTGTAGCTTCCTAGTCCTTTATCCTTTGTCTTTGTAAACGTAGATTTTGCACTAGATTCTATTTGGTTGGTAGAAGTGAGCTAGTGAAAAATTGAAGTGATTTTGTTTTTGGTGCTGAATTTTCTGATTTTTTTGCTGCCATTTTAAGTGTTTAAGGTTTACACTCTATTAGTGATGCCTATAGGGGTTCGAATAGTTTAAACCTTCTTTATGTTTACACTAGCTGCTGCCCGCGACTTTGCTCCCGCGGATGTCGGTTATAGCTACAAAAACAATGTTAATCCAGGGTGTCAGATAACTTAAACCCTAATTGAGCCAGCCATACTTACCTTACATCCATACTTACAAACTTTCACGTTTATAATATTGGTAAGATGATATCAAATCAATAACCTATTCTTACGCAGAAAATATCACATCCGCGTTGTATTCACACGTTTCCTCACAATACGTATCTATTCTTACCTTCACTTTAAGCAACTCAGTTGCATTTTATCTTTTTTTCTACAATATCTAAGTAGTTCAGTGTCGGCAACCTCAACAAAAACTATATGTACCGTTCTCACACAACACATTACATACCTGCCTACTTATTACTTTAATTTTTTTGTGGTGTTATCTGAAATAGTTTAGGTTCTATGATCATTGTATTGCGTAGTTTAGGTATTATTACTATACTGTTGGCATTATTTGATATTATATTCAAACTATGGGTCTAGTCCCTTTTAGGCATCTTTTTGTTAATTCAATCGATTACGCAATGTTATTAAACCTTAAAATGCTTAAGAAATAACACTGTAACAACAGTTTTAAGGTACTTAAAGCATTCGTAATAGTTTGAGGCATAAAACTAGCTAGGTTTAAAGCTGTGATGCAAATACACATCCTCTATAGATACCTGAAATGATTTTAATAAGAGTTCTTTATCCGAAAGCCAAATTCCAACCGCCGGAAGTAAGCTCTAAGATCCACGAATGAAATGCAAAGAATGGTTGTCCGATTTTGCACAGATATTATGCAGTTTGTCTGAGCGCAGGTTTTGACTGCTTCACCGGATTATAAGAAAGACAGTCCGAGCGAGCTCAAGTGGGCCCTTTCTCTGCCATTACTAACCTGATTCATGTAACATTGGTTCACAAATAGATGCTTACTTGCTAGATGGTACTTATTAAGATAAGTAGGGTTTTCCATTTCCGAATTGGTAGGACTTTAAATCTTGTTAGTGCGTAGTTCTTTATAATGCCAATACTTACAAAGTTTACCCTAAATAGGGACTATAGGGGTTGAAACGACAAAACTTCGTGCATTACGTGCCTAATAACAACTTAGCAGCCGATAAAACGGGCTTTTAACAATTTTGACAGTTTATGGCTATCACAACTCCGTCTTACAAGTATTTTGTGATTATTTGTAAAGAAAATTTCTGCTTTTTTGTGTATTTCTGTGCAGAATTGTTGTATTGTTAAGTATAAAATTTGCTTAATGTTGAAAATAACTAAGAGCTTTTAAGATAAGAAGAAATTTTAACATAAAAACTACAATAAATTGAGTTCAAAATCAAAAGATTTTTATTTTGAGTAGGCCTTTTAAAACGTTAGTGCCTCTAGATGCGCTGTTCTAAAATATGGAGATATCTTATAGAGAAGAACTTTCAGTTCTAACTTAATAAATGTAGGTATATCCAGACTTTTAACACGAATGTCTACAGTTAGGTAACACGTTACCCATGTCCGTTAACATCAATTACATTAATATCACAAACGCATTGCAGATTGATACACACACAAGTCAGTGCAAACCTCAGGTAATCTAATCTTAACGTCAACATTCCCAAGAGCCTCATGGTATTGGTTAACTATTATTTGGTACTGCATACATCGAGAATCTCGAAACCAATGCTTGTTTGAGTGGTGATTAATTAGCCTGTGTGTCTTAGGCCGCATATACATGGACTTCTATAGTGGTTATCTATCCATCTGCCTTGCCTTTTCCCCTATTATGTTGGGGTCGGATTTCAGACCAGTCAGTTGCAGTAAAGTACCAGAGCTGTATTTTTTTTTAAAGCGACTCCCGCATTAAATAATTTAATCCTTGTATCGCGGGGAGTTTCACAGACGTTCAATTCACATGCACAGAGACTCAAACTCAGAACAAGCATTCGTAGAATACACAAATTCTTGCGGGAATGGAACCTGTGGTAATTGGCGTAGTTACCTACTTATATCACTCGGCTATCTGTACAGTCAATTGCATGGAACGACTGCCTATGTGCCCTCTAGCAGTTAACCAATGGTCAATATAAACAGACAGGTTGCTCAAGCTTGTCATACTCCGATGAGGCCAGACTGACTGCATAGATCTGTTCAAAAATACTCTCATGCGTCGCGTGCACCACCCGCCCGATCGCTTTATGTTTTGTCTAGCGCTTCACGCAGTCGTATTGCTTCAAGATGTCCGTTAATACGCTCTGATATCTTGGTAGTTTTATGGTAAACTATAAACTGGACGAACATAGTTCGACTGGTCATAGCGACGCTCTCTTAAGCTTTCATTCTGCGTAATTCATTCCCACTGCTTTATTGCGATAATCAATACTCACGCGGTCGCCTAGTCGGAGCCGCGGATAAAGCAACGCGGATTAAAATAACGTAATAGATAGGTACAGAAACAAAATCAATACTTATTAATCTTCAGTGAACGTACATTGTCTATACGAGTTTGTATTTTTACTGTCACAATAAAGAGTTATAATACCGCTATTGTAAAATGGGATGCTTTGTCGCGAGTCTTCATCCAGCTTTTCAGTAAATAAATGAGTTTTCTCTCATATCCTATTATGTTACGTCGGCGGCGTCGTATCGCGTGACAATACATTCATATATGTGGAGAATATTTTCATACCTAGTTATACTAGGTAGGTATGAACAGCACACAGCACAATAATGTATACAGTATGAAGTCTTCATATAAACGGGCGCAACGCGAGTTTTGCCTACGCTATCGGATCGTGGCATGATACAGTCGCGAGCGTGTTGCAGTGACGTACGGACCGTGTGTTGTGGATGTAATTAAAATACTGTAACTGAGCAGCTCTATCGCTGTTACGTACCACGCGGCTGTAGGCGATTATATTTTAGAAACGGCCGTGTTAAACTACTGTATGTGTTTACACAGTGGTATGAGGTACCTAAGTTGTAAGACGTAATAACGGTAGCTCACATTTATGGCGAATTAAAATAATTTACTTTATGTTAGCACATGAAACTGATATAGTTTTAGTGTAGTGTGGGTGAAAGTTAAGTATACTGGTATGGGACTTTAAGTATATTTCTTTGAAAAGTTGTACTAGAGTTTAAGGTATATTTAGTCTGCTAAGAGGAATGTACTATGAATGACCACTAGGTCTGGGGAAACTTGATATAACAAAATGAAGACTAACTTTTTTATTTTGTAATTTTAATTCGTTATAATAATAAAATTCGTTAGTTTGTTCGATATAATGATAAAAATTGTCTTATGTTAGTTTCGAAGAAATAAGGTACCTTTGCGAAAGGCTCTTTCTTGAAGTACAAGTCAGCAGGGCCTTGAATCAGGAAAAAAGTATTTCCAGGTTTATAATCACTAGATATTTCGCTATAAATATAACCAGCGCTATCTATAAATTTACCGATGAATGCAATATCCATTAGTACGCCCCTTTGAGTCATAATAAATGCTATTATTAGTTATAAAACTATGCTTGCTTCTGAACAGACAAATTTGAACCTTGCTCCATCGATTTAAGAGTCTTAAATATCAAATAGCCAAAATCGAAAATCAAAATCATTTTTTTTATTTCGAGTAGGCCTTTTCAGGCACTTTCAAAACGTTACTGACTATTAGTGACTATTGCACGGTTCTAAAACGTTTTCTTATGGAGTTTACGTTTTCTTATCGTTTTCTTTCGCATTATTATGGTGAAGAACCGGCAAGAAACTCCATAAGTTACTCTTTTAAAAACAGACCAAACCATTTATTGTTTTAAGCAATTTGATATCACGACATTAGTCTACATTTCCTCACGTTGCCATAGTCTTCGCTACAAAAATGTCTTATTTAACCTTATAGAAATTCCATTAACTGTGCGAAAATATTAATTGAATCCTGTAAACGGTAATAAAACATTACTGAAGCACCGTGGCATCGAAGCACCGAAGCACCAAGGCACCTAGTCGGACGGTGCACTCGTAAACCGGCCGGTGCACCGGTGCTTAAACGGCAAGCACTCTGTAACTACATTCCTCATGAATTATTTGAACACTGACGTACAAACTACGAAGTGAAATATTCCCGACTATTTGTTACAAACAACGTACGGTCCGAGTAAAAGTCGATGAAAGGCTAGGAACTGCAATTCAATACATAGTGTAAAACAAAATCGTTTCGCGTTGTCTCGTCTCTATGTATGCTTAAATCTTTAAAACTAAGTAACGGATTTTGAGGCGGTTTTTTGATAAATAGGTTTACTAGTATATTTAACACTATACGGTATTGAACCCGTGTAAAGCCAGGTCTATGGAAATGTTTAAAACTTCTATGATATTGGTGTTCAGCATGTTTCACATGTCATTTTACCGTTTAAGCTACGTCCCAGTCTCAAAATGTTTTTATTTCAATTAAGCTTAGTATTCTAACAGCGTTCTAGTCGGACAATAAATAGTTGACAATATTTAGAAGCCTCGTAAATCTGATACTGTGTTTAAAGGCTTTTGTTGCTGACTGTACGTAGGTAGTATGCACTTGGTTAGCTTTTTGAGACCGTTTTCCAGTTCTTTATATGAAAAAGCCTTTTTTTGTATTTTCGACGTCGTGTTCGAGTATTTCGTTTCGATAAATGGTTTTTAGTTTTTACTAAAGCTTTCGATCTTCATTCGAAAGTTCTAAAAGGTTCCGTGTGAAATGTAGTTTCTGTATTTTTAGGACGTTGTTATTTTTATTTTGCTTTTCTAATAGGTATAGGAACTGTGAAAAACATTTGAACTGAAATCATGGTTAAAAAAAAGATAATATTAACTAAACTTGAAGTTGGTTCTTGTAAAATCTGTACAAAATTAGTGTATTTTCCAAAGAAACGAGACGTGAACCTTTCATCATCATTTTCCTGCCTTTAACCCATTTTACTTGGGGTCAGCGCAACACCTTTTTATCTTCTAATCTCTTCTATCAGACGTCACAGTACCATTTACTCCTTTTTCATTCATATCATTCCTTAGAAAATCCATCCATCTTTTCTTTGGTCTTCCCTTTCCTCTCCATCTATCAACACTCACACTCATCACCCTCTTAGTCACATGAGTCTTATCCCTCCTCATCATATGTCCATACCAAGACAGGCGATTTTCTTATGTTTTTTCAGTAACAGCTGCTACTTTGTTAGACGTAAACCTTTAAATACCTAAATAGTTTCTACTAATTACATTTTATCAGTCCAATACAAACCTAATTAATTCGAACCTTCACAAAATAAATAATGTGTATTTCTTAGTATTTGTACCGCGTTCAATATTCAGGATCAGTAATCTGTGGGCGGGTCTTTGTTTCTCTTTGTAATCCTATTTTCTCGTCCGCGGTTCTATTGAGAATTTAATAAGATTATAGGAATTATATCTTTAAGAATTCTGAGGATTTTGTTTTAGGTTATATTATTTACGCTGTGTAATTACTTAAAGGACTGGCCTGTTGGTCTAGTGGTTATTGGCTCTGACTGCTGTACTAGAGGTCGTTGGTTCGATTCCCACCCAAGACAAATGTTTGTGTTGAGCACGATCTCCTTTGTAAAATCTTGTTTAAATCATAAAATGATCTAATATAACAGAACATTAAACTAACATCGTTTTGAGTTTTCTATTATATTTCTCTTCGAAAACAAACCTATCTATTAATAAATTAAAATACAATAATAATATTTACATTATTCGAGTGGTACTCAAATCATATTGCTCTATTTATTCATAACCATAAGTAAATCCCACACAATTCGTTGCGTAGGCAACCAATAATAATATAGTATTTGTTAAACAATATAATTTAATACTTATTATATAAACAATAAAGTTCAATATCTATTGTTTTTTTAATCCATTTACATTTCTCCAAGAATTCCTAAGTATTTCTAAATATATTTACTTAGTGGAGCTTTTAACTATAAAACGTGGGCTAAAGAGTAAGCAAAGTCAATGTAATGTAAGCTGTATTGATTTCAGTATTTAGGTTATTGGTATTCGTGAAATTCAGAGTACTCGGTATTTCGGAGAATATAAATGTAGGTATGTGAGGTCAGTGACATAATACCGGCCTGAAAATGTCCTATCATACCATGTAGAATGATTACCGCATACTGCTGAAAGTTGGCTTTCCATAAAGAGAGCCAACAGAAATGTCCTATTACTGGGCAATTGGGCAAAATGACCCTATATTATTATTTATCGAATCAAAAGACAACATGGACCAATTAAAAATTATAACAAATAAGCATAAATAAAATACAGTTCCAAAATACAAATACATTTGAAATAATATTTTCATATGGAGATGTAACGATAATTGATAATGAGGTACCCGCTTGCAGATTTCCGATTCCTATTGGACTCTGAGATTCCTCACTCTATTTTCCATCACTGATTTTTTGTGCTGTCCTTGTATCGCGGGGGGTTTTACAGACATTAAATTCACATGCACAAGTTTTCGTACATGTAATGTTATGTGTTTTTCATGCATATACCAAGCTTTTTATCTTGTACATAATCCGGTCTCTACTAATTACAAAATAGGACAAGTAACTTTGTAGAAATAACTTGCGATGTTTAATGAAACTCAGGTAGAACTTGCAAACACGTTTATAAGGTTTTATTACCCCGCTATCCCAGCATAAATGCTCTAGTAACCTTAACTGGGTCATATAGTATTCCTTGATAATCTTTGAGCAGAATCCACAATGAGACATCTACATATTCAGTGTCCAAAGTGCACAAAGTTGCGCGTCGCTTGCAGTGTTTCCAAGTCATTTTCTTTTCATAAATAATTCATAATGCCAATGTTTTTATTCTATTTTCAGCAGAGATTTTTCTCATCTTTGACCGTGGGTGTTAACGGCTAAAGTATTGTTTAAAGCCATATTTTGATGTCAGTTTACCAGCCACAAATAGACAGTTTTTTTACAAAGCTTGGCTATGTCAGCGTACGATCAATAATGTAGTCATTAAAATAGCCAGCAAGTTATAAATGATTCAAAACCGCTGTCAAACAAAGTGCATTTATTTACATCACTTCAAAAAGTACTTAAGTGTGGTGTCGCTTAGTGTTCGCTTCTCATTCCATTTAAAAGTTCTTTTTTTTTCGCACGTCTTGATAAAAACATTGAACAAGGGTAGTAAGCGAGCTCACTTCATTATCTCAGCCATTAGACACTCGTGACAAGCCGGTGGTCGGCAGTGTCGGGAGCCGGCGGCGGTGGCGACACTTGATGCAAATTTAATTACCCAACCGACGTTAAAGCTTAATTGAAGCAAGCATGTTCGTGTTTATACAATCTTGTGTTCACACAAATATTATGTTGTTAAAATGTTTCGGGAGACTTCTCTCTGGTTATATCTATATTCTACGTCCTGTATAAATGCTGCACCTAGGTCGCGAATGCCATTAGCATGTTTAGTTAGGCGACAATTTGCAAGCGCCACCCGCCTCTCACGTCTTTGTTTAAAACAGACTTAATAAAGGCTCACTCCATTAAACCGGGAATCGAGGTTACCCGAAAGAAGGTTATATTACTTGTATTGGACAAAGTTCGTTTTAATTCTCTTCGCTCTCTTAATATTATTTATGGTCGAGAAAATCGCCTGAAACTCGCCCCAGAATATCATGTCTTCTTTCGTCGTTTATGTAAAATATTGCAGCTCTAAGTATGATATTAAAACTAAGCGGATTGTTGCGGGATTATGAGATTATTTAATTAATTAGTTCCCGGTTTTTTGCTCAAGGTCTGCCGTCGTGTTGCGTCATGTTGTTTAGGCGAGGGTAAGTAGGTCACAGTGCTCACCGCGCGCCGTGCGTGGAACATGATTTTTCTAAGATTATTGTTCTGATTTCATTCGACTGTACGATTGGATTTCGTACGATCCTATTTCGATCTGATTACCATTTACCTCGAAATGTTTATGCGATGCGAGAGTTCTCGAACTGGAAAATCGTCATATTTAACGGAGCTGAAAATTTCTTCGCCCTTGTCGTAAATAATTAGGGAGTAAGCAGGTTACATATTAATGTTACTTAACAGAAGACGGTCGATTCTTGTATTTGATCATCATATCATTTGTATTCACGGCGCGTGAGGCCGCGGCGCGGGCTAGGCATGTAATTCCTCTCGACACGTGTTATCATATTTCTATTACCTGTACCTCACCTAATATTCGACCTCCGTCGTCTTCTCTTAAAAACTTTACTGGACGTGCGGTTCTGTTTTTGTATTTATTACTGAGAGGTGTCCTATAAGTTGTAATTTCGACTGTATTCCTGTAAGGTAAGGTTTGTTTTAACTTGAAGGTGTGTTCGGAAGTCTGAGGTGTCGTTTTGGGAGCTTACTCGGGTCGTGTTATTAGAGTCTTGTCCTTCTTTATTGGAATATACGAGGGGCTCGATCCCCCCCCCCTCTCCCCCGCTCTCTCATAGAGGCGGCAGGTTCTCTGTGTTTAGGCTGCGTCTGGCGGTCTGAGGCGCAAACGATGCGTTTGGACCACAAATTCGATTAAGTAATTGCTCGCTCGCGGTGACATGAATTAATCAATGACAGCCTCTAATAACGTTACCGAACATTATTTGGTTAGCTAACACGTTTTAATTATAGTGTGACTCAGTCCCCAGTGTTCGTAATTTATAGATGTGTATTTATATTCAGTCTACTTGATATGTATTAAAGTGTCAAGTGCCATCGAATTTGCATTTAAAGTAAATATCTATTGTTTAATAAAATGTAAGTGATGTTTCAGTATTTTTATTAGACAAATTTCACATAAACTTTTTTATTTTTACATCTTATTAGATAATTTATTTTTCAAATCAAATCAACTTTTATTTGTTAAACATAGGTTTTGTAAACAAAGATGGTCATAGATAAATAAGGTACACTATGTTTTGCCATTTAGACATACAAATTTGGAAGTACAAAACATCATTAATCATTTATTTATTAGAACTGTTATTGCTATTTTTTTGACATAATGTAAAGTTCTATTTTATTATTATATTTTCTTCGTATTCAATATAGCTTTATATTGTTTTCAACCATAGAGATATTTTTAAATAACAATTCGTTTCACGTAGCGGCTCATGCGAAAAGCTGTCGTAGCGTCTACTTATGCTCGTCGTAGCGGCTACGAGCCCTACGAGGCTACGCCTGCGGCGTTCGCTGCTTTGTTTCACACGATGTAAATATATCATGAGATGGAATTTAATGAAAGAAATACAACTGAAAAAGTTATGTTACATGGTTATGTTATAAGATAACAGAGCCTCTCTCATGCCTATTAATATTTTCAGATGAAAT
The DNA here is from genome assembly GCA_941860345.1 of Chrysodeixis includens. Taxonomy (NCBI): domain Eukaryota; kingdom Metazoa; phylum Arthropoda; class Insecta; order Lepidoptera; family Noctuidae; genus Chrysodeixis; species Chrysodeixis includens. The sequence continues at coordinate 3,336,753 of OW796107.1, read as the reverse complement.
AATGTTTATACAAGTCGCTGTGGGCTTTTTCAGTATCTCTTTTTGCAGAATAATAAAACTAAAATTATGATAGAGAATGTTTCTTAAAAATAAATGATGAAAATTTATTTTGCTTGAACATCTACTTCAGAGAAAATCTGGGACCTTTTAAATGTCAGCTTTAAAAAATATTCAAAGTAAATAAATGCCCATGTAACTACTCGTACATTAATTTCGTTACCAGCACATAATGTAAGGAACCGTAACGTTGTTATCTTCGAACATTAAATTACGTATATTTCCATTAAGTAAGTGGCAGGTCACGTTCGCGGGGCGTGTTGCAGCAACGCGTTACAATGCGCTCTCCTGTTACCGCATTATTCACACTCCTCTTCTCTATCGGTATCAAATGGCTGTTAACAAGCAATTGATGTGAATTTCAAATGTATTTTATAAAATGGGACTATCGATACAATACTAATTCGTTATTTTTTGGACCTCTAGTTTTTTTTTTACCGTCAATCAATTTAGGAATAATGTTTGTCTTCTTCTCTCCTTCACATTTCCAATTACTATTTATATTGTCTGTTGTTCTCTTTTTAATATAATCAGTTTTTAATCTTTTGTACTGCTTTAATCCTTTTCTGAATAAATTTCATCTCTTGTTCTTATATTCTTTTATAATACCCAGCTACATCTTCTTGCTAGACAACTAGTTTCGACGACCGTGGTTCTACCCTGATTATTTCTTTAAATACTCTATTTTTTGCATTGCAAGACAACAACTTTCTTCTCACATCCGGAGTCTCCGCAAACACGTCCATATCTACGTTATCCGTCTTAGATTACGTCCACCAAACGCTATGTTACAGCAACGTGTTACAAAGTGCGCCGTCACAGCGTTAATGACTGTTGGACGTTGCAACGTTGTTGCGCTCGAGTCTCGACAAACAAATTATTTTTCTCATTACATTTTATGTTGTTTGCTGAACTGGAATCGATTTGCTTCACTCACTTGTTTTAGGTACTGTTTTATTTTTAATAGTGCGTCTTTTATTTATGTATTGTTTTTCTTTTGTTTCAGATGAGAGCAGTTTATTGAGGGGAGTTCTACACTAAGGTACGTTAGAATAACAAAGGAAGCTAGAAATAGGTGAATATTTCACCTATTTCAAGCGGACTTTTTTGTAGTTATTCAAAGTTTTGTCGTCATTTACGGAGTCCGGGACGTCGGAGTTACATTAATCATAGGTATGACTTGGATACTACCATTTTTAACCATTAAATGAAACAGTACTCTGGTGAAAGCTGAGTCACATTAGTATAAGCCATTTTTTTGCGAATCGATTCATGACAAACAAAACAAAAACAATACATATAGAGTTATACGTTTCTACTAAGTGCTCTGTCTCTATAGTATTATAGATTATTTAAAAGGGAGTCTGAGAACAGAGTCTGTGGTATTATACTGAACTTTTGTATGAACCTCTACGGTTGCTGCAATTTTGACACTTACCCAAAGTAGATGTCTCCACCAAAAAGCTACCAAAACTGAACTAGTATTCCAACAGTTCTAGCTGGTTCTGACAGTGTTTCGTTTCAAGAGCGCTAAATCCATTCGGGCCATACTTTACAGTTACTGCGAGCTTATTCCTTCTCCTATTAACTTGATTAATGTTTCATTATTTTGAGTGAAGCGCCAGCTTGTATGATAATTCCGATGCTTTACTGTCTCATTTGTGGGCCCATTTACGTGGCGTTTTATGAGAGACCGGTAATTTTCTGATAAGGATGCTTTTAGATATCTTTGTTCACAATCGTTTTATTGTTCCTGTGACCTTGTGAAGCGCGTACTGTTGTTGCATGCTCCGTAATCGATGGTATTATGTATAGTCTGAGTTACATGTATACGAAGGTTGAATGTTTTCTTGTAATTTCTAAGTGGAAGGTTTTACATTCTTTCAGTTTTCACTCTTTATAGCGCAATTATTTTACGATATGAATTACCTCAATTGCTTGACATAGAAACATTTATATGTTGAATTTTGCCGTATAAAAACTCTTGTAGTCTTATTTTTCAAGTTACATATAAAACCTCTTTTCTCAAAGTGACTATAGAATTATCAGTCGGTGATATCTATGTCAGCAGTGCTATATCTCCTGCACATTCCACAAATCAAATCCTGATAGATGTGTATGCGTTATGACAGCCCCTGGATGTCATATGTCAATGTATTTATTACACGTGTCACGTAAGTTGCTAAGCTCAGGTAATACAAGGTAATGGATTGGTTAATGCGTGACGTGTGACGTCCCATATTTCATACATTTAATAATAATATTAGTACAAATCTGTGCGTTTCCTTAAAGGAGAGGAAGACTGACAATTTCGCCAGAATTTTATTTATGTACTACTAGCTGTTGCCCGCGAACTCGCGCTCATTAGTAATAGTCCCGCAAAAAAAAAACAAAAAAGGAAATAGTTGATGAAAAATTGATGTTCGTAAATGCCGATTCTCAGACCTACCCGATATGCTCACAAAATTTCATAAAAATCGGTCGAGCCTTTTATGAGGAGTACGGCCAGCTTTCTAGCTATCACGGCTTATGAGATACAGCCTGGAGACAGACAGACAGCGGAGGTTTAGTAATAGGGTTCCGTTTTTCTCTTTGAGTACGGAATCCTAAAAAAAGGAGTGGTAGGATTGTTTGTTAGTTCCCTTTTCCGCTCTAAATAACTACAATAAAGTTCCCAAATTCCTATTTTACGACTAATAGTGAAGTCTAGGCATGTACTTAATTAAATCTCGCCTCAACAGGGGTTATTGTTCAGTGAGTGTACCAGCCATTGTACGAACACGTCGTTTCGCTCATTACCGCCGTTATTACATTACCGCGATTGTTCCAATCACAATGAGACTAACTACTGTTTGCTTACATTTGTATAGATGATAATTAACTCGCTTTTAATTAAGTTATGGAGAGATTTTGGAGCTGTTGGTTTTGTCTACGGTTTTGACTATGTAAAGGTTAGATTTTTTTTGTGATTAAAATAGTCTTTTAGTGGTACAATTAGTAGTCTTGAAAAAAATATTATGAGTTACTTAAACTTCAGGAAAGGTTATAACTTTTTTTTATAATCAGTTAGGTGAACATAAAAACGAAAAAGTCAACTCATAATCGCATTGATTGGAATATTTTCATAGTTTCAGTTTCAGACGCGTTTTTTAGTACGCGTGCTTTTCAAGAGTTTTTGAAATGCGGTCCGTTTTACGCAGTTAAATTATGTTAGTTCAAATCCTACTCTGAGTGTACGTATTATATAAAGCTATTCAGTGAATATTCCACATAGACGGCTTCTCTAAGCGCTGGTAAAGCAGTATTTGTACAAAATAGCGCAACTTCCAGCAACGGTGCATTCTAATCGCGGGTTAAACGATCGAGTTCACGTTAACGAGATAGGTAAGCAAGCTATGATCACGTAACTATACATATATGTATATGTCAGCTTTACATACGAGTAGCATCTCTTTATGTTTGAATAACATCGATTTTGAACCCTACTGGTACGCTTTCTGATTATATATTTGATTGTCCCCTATTCATGCCTAAACCAGCCTTTAGTGTGTTGTGAAACTACGTGTATATGATGGTCTATTATAAAATGTATCTAGGTTTTCTGAAACAAAAAACCTTACAATGTGCAAAAATGTTGTTACCCAGTATAGTATTGTAAAACAAGCAGCTAGTTACTAGAGTTAAATATTGATGTATAGAGCTGTTTTAAAATAAAATGCTTTGCATAGTATATCAAAGATACGTTACACAAAGCTTTTATTGAATCCTCATAGTTACAGAAAATTCTATCATTAATTAGATATTCATAATAGATTCATCTTGTACGTTATTCTTTAAAAACTGAATCATCTTAACATTGAGTCACTAATACACTCATAAAAAAGCAATCAGTAACTTTCAAAGTTTTTAAAGAACAATACTACCAGTTCCCATTATTGTCCATATAAGTTGAGACCTCTGCATTACTATTGTAGTAGCGTTTTATATCGAGCCGGCACCTGGGAGGGACCTTCTGGAACTAGGTCAAGGAGTCCTGATACCGTTGTCCTGGCTCTGTATGTAGGCCGCGATGCAACTGTGTGTGTGACTTGGAGACGAATGGCCTTTAAGTTTCTACATATTAATGGAACTTTGTAGTTTGGATGTTATGATGGGATAGATAAACGTGTGGCATATCATATTATTTGAATAAAGCCTTCAGTTTATTTTTAATTGTTTAATTTAATCGTTGAATTATAGAATAGAATAGAATAGGTACTCTTTATTGTAGATGCTACAGTTATGAAACATGTACTTTATTGTACATACATGCTACAGTACATAGTTACAGCTATGAAAAGAAAATTATATTCAGTAAGGATACAATGGCGGTCTTATCGCTAATAGCGATATCTTCCTACATTAATTATGTCTTTTTCCTATTTTTTTATTGTTGATTGATACCGTTTAAATGGCTACGATCTAGAGCGAAGTATATAAAAATGTATAATAACGTCTGAACTAAACAAGTTTACTTTTAATTTTGATTTATGAACAGAAGATTAAAGTAACAAGGTTTTATTTCAACGCTTATTTTAATTCAGCAAGAAATCATGTAATATGCCACTTTTTACACATAAATATTGCTAAAATTTTCTCTCGCTTTGTACACACTGCGAAGTAGGTATCTTGAAGTGTACTGATACCATCTCAAAAAAAGTCCACCATCTACAGACATATCACAATGTTACTAAGACACATAAACATAGTATATATTATATGTATCAGACACTTCTTGGCACTCGAACGGTGCAGAAGTCTGGGTTAAGATAACGTGTCGTGTACGCGGCTTTATGCAAGCTCCTATAACATTTAACGAGCGTCTCTGTTTTGTATGTAAAGGGAACTTCTAGATATGTTGCAGTTTTTAGTTGGTCTAGTCTTGTTCAAGTATAACTTTAGTTGTGTGATCCGAGCTTCGAAAGGTTTAAAAAATGTGGGTGCGTTTGACCTCTCTCCTGTCGTGTCGGATTGCCGTCCCAGCGGGGTATGAGAGTAAAGGAATAGAGAGCGCATCTGTGTTTGTGCACTGTAATATACCTATCCCGCGTAGCTGGCTGGTGTCATAATGGTCCAACCAATCATACTCGTGATCAGCACAGCAGATTCAAGTTTCAAGTCAGCACAAAGTTGAAGACTGGCTGGCAAACTCGTGACGTACAATGATCCTAAGTTGATTATCCTAAAGTTGGAGACTGACGGCTCGTGACGCATAAAGAGTTTTATTTGATTATCCACCAATCGTATTGCAAATATTATTCTTTCCATCCTCAAAAGATGAAAAATCCTTATAATTTGTTCCATCATATTGAATGGAAAAGGTTGTATTATTTGAGTACATCCGCCCACGGAATGTCAAAAGTTCACACGTGGGCGTTAGGCTCAGTTTTACATAAAGCCTTATTATCCATAGCTGTTCAAATAATCCTTGGATGAAGAACGAATTATTCGGGAACATCAATATTGTATGATTGACCGCGATTTTAATAAAGTGTTGTGATGGCCAACTGTATAACATTTGTTGTAACTATTGGAGCAATTTAAGCAGATTTATATGGATTTCGTTACATAAGAGTAGCAAAAAAGTATAAAAAAAATCATGGATGATGTATGATGAGTAAAAGGTGCAACATTGACAATAAAAAATTGAGAAATAAGGAACTCATACGCTACTGTATTGCAATGTAAGGAAAAACAAATCAGAGTTAGATGACTTATCAAAACGAATGTCACTTCCATATAATTGAACGATACATTGTAAGTGCTTGTAGACATGTCCATGCCTAATGATTTTTAGGAATATAGCTCCATGTTAAATAAAAACTTGATTTAAAGAAGTTAATTTCATAGTAAAATCTCCGTTGCTTGATATTTAAGTACCTACCTAGAGTCAACCAAGAAGTTTAAGCCCCAGTCAAATGTAAATGAAATCTTGACATTTTGAAAGCTTACAATATCAGGAATATTCCATAACTGTTTCAGAGACATAAGAAATCTACTGCAGCTGTTTGGTCGTATCTCTCCGTCTGATTTGACCGTAATCTCTGCACGATAATATAATTTATTGTGACACGTTAATTAGCGTTTACTGTCGCCTGCTAATTGGGTTCGCATTACCTATAGCGCCGTAAGATGGCGCCTCACCTGCGCTCCGAATTGTGCTTGTTTGTGTACGTAACAACGGATTTTGTTTGTCTAACGAAGTGACACATTTTAAGGGGATTCTTGATAATGTTTGTGATTTAGGGTTTGTTTTGAAGGGAATGTTGGTTTAAATATTATTATTTTGTTCAATTACACGTATGTCGACGCTGGAGAATTTTGTTACAAAAATTAATAAATAGTTGTTCAAATTCAGTTTAAATTGACACTTACGTAAAAAATCTTGGATACATACAGCGAAAGGACACGCACTAACCAGCATACAGAGTTCCTATGTTTGCCTCACCCTAAGATTGCCCAGTAGATAATACCATTAAGTTCTCCTATGTTCCCTATTATGCATAAAGTATTCAATAAATACAAATAATAAATTCAACGATCACAATCCTATCAAAACGATTGCCTTAATCACACTACAACAAACATTAACTATAACAACCAAAAACTATACCAATTGAGTAGACCTTATTAATTGTATTTACCGTCTGCGTGCCGTCCGGTTACTTTACGACCGGACCGGCAGCCTCCCGGGACGTGACTTACGGCGGCGGTGCTCGCCCGGCTGAGTTACGGCACGCCTTTCCGAACGTACCGGTAAAACATACGATACTTGATACTTGGCTAGTAAAATTAGGAAGTAAATATCTTGTGTATTTATTCTTGACTGTGGTCTCTTAAAAACTTTTTTGTACGACTTCCGTCCTAAGGAATGTAATCCTTGTATCGTAGGGGGGTTTCACAGACACAAATTCACATGCACGAATACATTCTGGCTCAGAACAAGCCTTTGTTAATCGCAGAAAAGTAACTTATGGAGTTTCTTGCCGGTTCTTTTGAAAATCTCAATGACATTTTGGAACCGCGCAACTAGAGTCAATAACGTTTCGAAAGTGCCTGAGAAGGCCTACTCGAAATGAAAACCTTTTGATTTTGATGTTGTCTTAGAATAAAGCAATATTCATAAGAAATCTATTCATAACATTTGGCTAGAGACTGTGATAGCAAGCGATTGATTTGACCTCTCGTGGGTTGGGCAACGACCCGTATTTTTATTACAGTAATTCGATAAAGATAATGCTAGTACAATGTAACTTGAATTTGTCCAAAATATTTATTTGAATGTTGTCATTTACATTTTTGAATAGCTGCAAATATGTAAATTATTAGGGATCAAATCTCCTGCGACACGTCTACATGAATAACATACTCAGCCATAGTAAATATTTTTCCAAAGAAAATTCAGTTGTAGTAAAAAGCAATTCGAAAGTTTTGCGTCGGTGACCAACAAAATAAAACAATCACATTTTATTTATTTAATATTATTTTTTATTAACCTAATTTAACGTACACCGCCAGGACTGGTTCGAAGCAGCGCAAGATAGAGATTCGTGGAAGGACTAGGGGGAGGCCTTTGCCCAGCAGTTGGACACTATAGGCTAGTAAAAAAAATTAAACTCTTATATTAAATTTCTCCCAGCTCTCTCCCAGCAGTATTATTCAAACAAACATCAAGTTTCACAAGTTATAGAAAACAAAGTTTCCTTTTAAAGTGAAAAGTCATTCGAAATTGACTTAAAACATCATAATGCGGTGCGGATATTGCAATCATGTTGTGCGCGGCTGTCTGGATGAATATCCTGTGCAGACAATTAGATTCACTCAGACAGGAAGCTGGTTCAAGTAAAGTTAACTAAAGTTCAACATCTACGAGTATTAATAACGTTATTGAATCATAATTGAAGTTGCTATTTGATCAAATTTGTCTAATTGATGAGGAAACAAACCATAACTTGTCAAGAAATCAATATTAAAAGGTCGTGAATTTTTTTTTGTGTATGAATGGAGTGTAGTAGTTATGTAAACGTGTATTATGTATATCTTACTATAAGACTGACTATACTTTTATGAGCAAATGGTTTACGATTGTAAAAAGATAATTTCTTTTAGCTTTAACTAAATTAATAGGGATGATGTCAGATTAAAGTATAAATCTAATTAGTCCGTCGGTAGACAATTAAAAATTACTAGAGACGTTGGCGTTTATCTGAACAGTAAATAGTGTCAAAGATAATTTGCTTTAAGGGTTTAGAAGAAGGGGTTGTGACGTGACGCATTCGTAGAATTTTCACAAAAAAGTGACGTCATAAAAGTTTTATTCACTGTGCTGTATTTTGGCCAATTTGTGTTTGCGTTTTTATTTGTGGTCCAAAGAAACAAATAAGTATCGAATATTATTTATTTAAACTACATGGCCGGACATAAAAAAATGTCGTAATCCCTATTTTAAATGATTGATAATGAAATTAATTATTAATTCGTCTTCCCTCCTTATCGTATAATCCTTTTAATACTAGTTATAAATTATTCCCACTTACATATAAACCGACTTATTATATACTAAACTACTAAGCTATTCATTAAGAACGCCAGCCCGCCTACTTCGTGCGATAGTTTCGCGGAATTCATATTGCATTTGTAGAAGTATGACGCAAACTTACAAGCGCGGTAATACCACAACTTTTCCCGCGTTCCGTGTAATCTTGTTCACGGTTTGATAATGAGAGAGTAAGTAATGTAATATGATGTACATTTATAGTGTTAATTGCTTATAAGAATAATGTGGGTTTAAAAAAATAAAGGGTGCTAGCTAACTCTCTACCGAATTTCATTAAAATTAATCCGGCCGTTTGAGCATGAAAGAGTAACAAACAATCATTCATCTATCCATAATATACTTACAAATTTTCGCGTTTATTATATTAGTCAGATTATAAAAGAGAAAAATAGTTTTTATTTGACGTACAACTTTGTTATTACATCTAACTAGCGTTTGCTCTCTGATACACCCTCATAGGTGTCAGTTATCGTTTGTCAATAGAAAGTATCATACGAGCATGTCCATCATACTTAGTTCTCAACGTTTCCTCGTAACAAACTTCACCAAAATTAGCTCAACAGTTTAGCCATGAAAATGTACGAAACAAAGTCACCTTCACCATGATATTGTTTAAGGTAGCAATAATAAATGTTATTTATTATCGGACCTAGAATTTTCTGCCAAAATTATGATTTGTAAACTATTGTTTATTTTTATAAAGACAAATATGTGTTGCGCGATTTGTAAAATATACCAAATTTTGGCTAATGTTTGCAAGTAATATAAGATGATGATAATAATATAAGTTTGGAAAACCAATGTGCAATGTTCTGATATGTATTTGATTGCAGTTTCGAATCACGTGTTAGATGGGATTGAAAACAATTTATCTTCAGCCATAGGATATAAAATATAGATGATTGATCGTTTGAGTGGGAGCTAGTGCTTCAACCCACGTGAATTCAGTAGATCAAATTTTGTTTTACGGTAGTGACTTAAGTTTACAGCAATTGCAAAGTCTTTAGTGATAACCTGTAACATTGTCATATCTTTTGTTAACCTATATTTTGCACATTAATTTATTGAATTAGGCTTCATGTCTAGATCCAAATCCATAGATAATCTGTATTTTGCCTTTATATCATGTTAGTTAGATTGGCTTTATAGCTCTGTCTTATACCATAGATGAAAAGTTATCATTAAGCATCGTTAAGGTAACGTATTTCTTTTTTTTTATTTCTACATTCATATAGTGATACATACATAACACTTTTGAGACACTTGTACTCAAACAATATGGAAAACCTGATGCCAGTTATTGTAAGTGCACCATGTCAGCTTAAGTGCAAAATTTTATAGCTCTCTCATATTTTGGTCTGCACTTTCAACCTTTCCTGTCCTATGAATCAGTTATGACTCATACCCGTTTGCATTCCTACCTATTGTCTGCTAGCAAATCTAGAAAAACTGAAACGCTACATTTCTGTTTCGTCATTTTCCATTCCCATTCACCCTTTCTCCGAGCTTTCCACACACGTGTTAAGGTGACTTTTCTTTTGTAAATAAACATTGGATATAGTTTAGTTAGTCTTCTAGACGTTGGGTACTTGGGTTATCTTTTTAATCTGCGGGGTGCGTCACCGTCGCGCCGGCTGGGCGCCACACTGCGTAGACCAAGCCAACTCGCCTCGAACCTTGCGCCTCTCGGCTACCCAAGTGGGTGCATGCTCCACTTACAACGATTATTCGTGACCCTTTTATGACACGTCTATAATTATAATTATTAGGGATTGTTGATTTATATTATAAGATTTATTTATAGTTATGACGTCATTCCTAAGTCTGAAGGTCTGGAGTTTGCGTAATCGCAATCTCAGATAGCTGAAACACGTCAGATATGTTATTCTGTACGTAGTTAGACGATGAGACTTGAAATTAAATATAATTAGACAACACAGTCATAACAAGACAATATTAAATAAATTGACGCGTCCTTTCTGCCCTTTTGAGACTTCTTTACAATTCCTTAGAAAAGTTTCTAAAGGTCGCTTAACTTTTACCAAATGATTTGTAAGACAAAAATGGTATTGCTAATGCATCATTAATAGATATAACCTTATTATTACCAAATTTTAAATCTATTTGGGTTAATCCTTTGTCATATATGATAAATAAATAAACCAGCCTATATACGTCCCACTGCTGGGCACAGGCCTCTTCCCATATCACCATGCTAGCTCATTGCGGATTGGCGATTTCAGATTCCAATATTTGAAATCCAGGTTTCCTCACGGTGTTTTTCTTCACCGTTTGTCAGTAGTATCTTAGAATAAATAGAACTGCGGGGTCACCACAACATATAATATTACTAGCTTTCCGCTCGCGGCTTCACCCACGTGTAATTTGGGATTGTGGCGTTTTTTAATGATCTCGACAGGACTTTCTTTCATAGGCTAAAAAATTGTTAGAATTTGAATTATATTATACAGCTTGAGTTACTCAGGGATGATGTAGCTTTCTAATGGTGAATATTTGAAAACGATAAGTAGTTTTGGAGTTTGTCGATTACATTATGTAACAAAAAGTAAAGCGAGACAAAAACATCGTCTAGAAAAATTAAAAGTATCAGTTGATTTTCTCTCCCCCCCCCCCCCCCGCCCGCTACCGAAGGGCTTACTACTCCAAAAATCCCTTCTTAGTGGTTAATTGTGTTACTAAATGAAGCCTTGTTCAAAATATCAGACTTCTATACCGAGAGGTTTCGGCTGTGCGTTAATCAATCAGTCACCAAATCACGATTGGAGGGTAGTTGGGAAAAACTTACATTACCAAACTTATTTACTTGTCTATGTACGTTTTTGGGCCAATTTTCAAGTTTATAAGGAATAACATTTTTCATCGAGCGTTTTTACCCCTTTTCGCCCCCTTGGGGGTACAATTTCCAAAAATCTTTTTTTAATGCTCACTCCCGTCAGTAAAGAGAGCTTTGTTATTAGCAGCAAAATATTAGACTCCTACACCGAGCGGTTATGGCTGCACGAAAGTCAATCAGTCACCCAATCGCAACCCCCTAAATCACTATTGGAGGGTAGTTTGGAAAAAAATATAATGCCAAACTTATTTACGTGACCATATACGCGTTTGTGCTAAGTTTCAAGTTTATAAACCCAAGGAATAAGATTTTTCATAGAAACGTTATGACCCCTTTTTACCCCCTTAGGGGTTGAATTTCCAAAAATCCTTTCTTAGTGCACCCCTACATATCTCAAGGAACCTACATGCCAAATTTCAGCTTTCTACGACCAGTAGTTTCGGCTGTGCGTTGTCTGTCAGTCAGTCAGTCAGTCAGTCAGTCAGTCAGTCAGTAACGGAAGAGTTTTATATATATAGATAACTCTGTTATAGTTGTCTGTATAATTAATCTGTGGGTAAATAGTCCATGGTCGTGTCGGGTAGTCATATATAGAATTTACAACGTCTCTGTCCTTCGTGCAGTTAGCATTGACTTCGTTAGCAGTCCCTCGAGATATTTGCCGTTAGTATGCGAGCAAAGAGATTTTAATAGCTTTCAGGAAAGACATAGTGTTGTGTCCAGTTTTAAGTTATTACGTTTAAAGGTTGGGATATAATGTTCTACGGGTTTTCGATTTGGATACGTTTGATTTTGGAGTTTATTGGTATTGTACATATGACTATTGTAAAGTATGGTAATGGTGTTCAATAGTCTGGAGAAGCCTATGTCCAGCAGTGGTCTGCGATAAGCTGATGATGATGATAATGATTCAAATGTCTGGCTCTCATTCAATAGTGAGATGAACATACGTCACTGATTTCAAGTATTAATCATAGTAATAGACCGAACAAAGCTTTGGTTATTTTATTTTGAAAACCTTAATTTCGATCCGGTATTGAAGAAAATGTAATCGAATTTAAGCTTCCCCAATATGGGCCAATTAAGACTTCTGAATTTAAAGTCTTAATTAAGTTTAGGAGATAAGTATAGACCATAAAATCAACACATCGAAACGTAAAAACAATAGGTGACTATAAAAATACATAAAAACACAACAATCGTTTTTCATTAAAACCATACTAATCAAATAAATGCACAGCGCGCTGACATAAAAGGGAAGTTAATTAAAATATTAATGAGATATGTAATAATTAACTTGTCCTGACTTTTATCAAAGGAAAATGTAATTACGCTAATGATTAATGAACTGTTCATATTCATACGTTTTTATTATGCGTTGACAACAGCTGTTTGACGTATGATATATTTCTGTGTTCTTTGGTAGGATTTTTTATTTGTGGATTTATAGTTCGTTGGATTTGTGTAGGTTGCTTATTGCTGAAGATACAATTTATACATTTAGTTTACAGAAATTATGTTATAGGTATTCTTTTCTCTTCGAAAATAGTTTAATTATGAAATAAGACGAACAATTCTTTTGTTTTTTCTGAATTTGGAATAACGGCTGCAAATTTTAAACGCCTGAGTTTCAAAAGGTACATAATATGTATCGTAAGGTCACTGCTGGGAAAAGGCCTAACCGCTTTTCATCACACCACTTTCGCTGCGGACTTCTAGCAACAAAACATTTTGGGCAAAGGCCTCCCGAATATCCTTAAAAAAGTAATTAATTTAATTAAATATTCCATTTTATTGTTTATACATTTTTTTATTAATTCCAGCAATGGGTGCAGTTACTGTACCTAGTTCCACAATAACTGCATTAGCCGTAGGTTTTCTTTGAAATAGCTTTGCGTGCTATGCGGGGGTTGGGGCCAATTGTTTGTGCTGATTGCCAGTGTTGGCGACACTGTGGCGCCGCGTAATGCTCTAAAACAATTGAAATATTTTCCTCTTAATTTTAAATTTTTGGTCTTTGTTTGACAAACGTTGGCGTTAATATGACCAAATCGTGTCCAAATTTGTATATCGAGGTCAATAGTTTTATGACGAAGATATATTTAGCTTTTATCACTTGCATAATTTGTAGATCCCAAAATGCCTCTTTAAAATCGTGACTAAAAGAAGCTTCCAACCTTCTTCAATAATTGGAAAATTAATTACATGTCTATTTAATAAAAAATCGGAGTTAAAACGTTTGAACTGTCATAATATGTATACTGTATAGGTACTACTGTACTGTATAGGTCCAAAAGTCAGTCAGCCAATGATCACTTTTCCGCTAGATAAATCAATACAAAATCATGAAAGTACTAACGTGTAAACACAACAAATACTATTCGCATTTATAATATCATGCCATAAACAATAGCAGCGTGAAGTGCTCTCAAAAGTTTGCACAGTTCACAATAAAGGTACTCGTGCCAGTTGAATCATAAATAAGCCAATTACGATCAAACACAGCTGTGGGAAACATTAATTAATGCATTAAATAAGAGCTTACGACTAAATGAAGCCTATGTTACGTAAAAGGCTTTATACAAAATCTAGAACTGCCTCGCGGTTGTGCCTAAGATCCCGTTTTCGTGCGATACCTACAAGACCGTAGACGCATTTTATTGTTACAGTTTTTCACTAATGCTTACGCTTTTGAATTGCTCAAATGTATTAAACTGAGTATATGCTGAGTGAAGCATAGCCACGTCACTTGTCTATGAGGAATGACTTTCCCATAAATTAGTTTTTTTTTGGTATATTGCGATGGAACATGGTCTATGTTCTCACGAACAGAAAGTGGCCTATGTTACTCAATAATGTAGCTTTACATTATGAAATAATTTTGAAAATCGGCAATTAAGGCCCGAAAATGTGATACACGAACTTACATTCGCATTTAACATATTCCTTAACATTTCCACAACGCCACCTAGTGTCAAATTAAGTATACGAGAGTAACTCGTGTTGAGTACTAGACAACTGATATACATAATTATATATTTTTTAGATAATTTGACATTAACAAATGATCGTTCTCCTCACACGAACATTTGTCCTGGGTGGGAATCGAATCCACGACCTTCGGTATACCAGTCATTTGTAATATCAGTTAGGTTTATTGAGCTATGAATGTACTAAGTTATGGTACGTATTTAGTATTCCGTGCTGAGTCGCTTTCAAGGTGACTTGATTCTAGTAGGCGGCGCTTTCAGACATGGTTTTTCGGCCTTTTTTGTACCAAAGAAACAACCTATTACTTACTTTTTACGTAATATTTTATAATGCTTAGTAAAACTCGCGAACTGTCACTTACATTCCAAAAATAGGCAAGAGAATGTCTACTTACTTTAGTTTTCTTGAGATTCAAAGAACTTGTCATGTTCAGTTTCTCTTAGAAGTTTTCGTTAAAATTATTTTTTGCCTGTGTTTTATTGGCATGTAAAGAAATTAATTTGTTTTAAAGCATTTTTTTTGTTCAGGCCTTATATCATATTTTGTACTTAAATACATGTTTTATGTTTTTTCCTTCTTATAAATTACTTAGCTAATCAACTAATGTATATTTTTAAGGAAAATAACAAAGTTTGGGGCCTCTTTTTCTTTTAATTTCTTTGCAAAACTCCTGCTGAAAGCTGTAAAAGTTGCTTGACTTCACACAGGCTAACGATTCCTCTCTGTAAGGAAGTTTTGAGTACAAGTTGTGTATAACTGTTGGTATATTATAATGCCCGCACTAAAACATATGTAAATATTGTTCTCATGTGATTTAGATGATTATGTTATAGAAAGTGCATTATCAACTTTTCAACCGACTTCAAAAAGGAGGAGGTTCTCAATTCTCTTTGAATAAGCTAAACGAATTACAAATATACTTACAAATAATCAGCTTTGAACTTGAATCATAGTTCGAATCATGAATTTTTTTTGCATTTGCATATTCTTCCAAAAATTTTGACGCACGTATTTACACCAATTGATGCAGACATTTCGTTTAGCTAGAACAGTTCCTTATTCCCGAATTCACGACATACACCAACTGCAATATTTCATTTAACATTTAAGTGTTCAAAAACTCGGCACATCAGTATTCAGTGGTCGTGCGACCTATTTTTGAGACTGAAAGCCGACCTAACTTATACAGTGTCGTCTGGAACTTTCTAGAAACTTCTAGAAGTTTAAATTGTCGCTATATTCTACGTAAACACATTGAATGTAAAGATCTTGGGATAAATAGAGGTATGTAGGCGGGGGATAGGCTTTTATCAACTGAGTCGTGCGTGGAAAAATGTTGCTGTGAATTGTGTAACCGTATAGACTTGGTAGGTTTAAATTCTATGCTACCTTTCTTTAAGTGGGTAATACAAGGTCTTTCTTAGTACATTGAAATACTAATGTTCCTTTAGAGCTAGTCCGGTTACTGTAAATAACGGTATGAATCTACGTCTGGGTTTCAGCGTAGTTATTTTCTAAGCTATATTTGGGGTGGTCTTAAAAGATTTGGGTTTGGAAGATTTTTTCGTAGTTTTGAGTTTAACTTTTTATACTAGTTTTCAAAATTGTAAAGTTTAATCGATTGCCAAGTCGAGACGTCATCTTGTATCGGCTTAACGTGCTTTGTAACACGTCTCAATCATTTATTGCATCCCATATGTTACAGAGATGAAAAAAATATATATATACGTATGTGTTATTTATGTTCAAAATATTTTATATTGTTTAAAAATAGGTAATTATAACGTACGTGCGTAATTATCCGTGTACGGATTATATTTCAAATAATAAGTGATCTCCCACCTCTTCATAGAATCTTCGAGAGCCCTCTTAATAAGGTTCTAAAAAATTCTCCTCTTGTTAGCCATTATCTCCTTACCAATCACACTTCATCATTCTAACTCCTGGAAATAAGAACTTAATGATGAATTTTTAATAAGTAATAATTATGCGCTCATCTTTATTCATATTAAACGTCAGATTTCCGTAGTTAATGCCATGAATATGCATTGTAGGGTGCAAAAATAGCCATGGTGTTTTCGAATAGCTACTCAACTGTCCCGTACTAAGTAGTAATGAACTTTTGGTATCTCAAATAGTTCGAAGGATATTTTAGAAGGGAATGTGCTCGGAAAGTTCGGTTGTAAAAGTTTAAGTGGGATATTGTGTAAGGTAGTGGTTGTTTTCAAGATGTGTTTACGTGGATAGAGTTTTGGTATTTCCATAGTATAGCATATAGGTATGTATTGATATGACGGTAATGTTCGATGAAAGAAGTTTGACGTAAGACATTTTATTGTGGAATTTTGTAACTATAATCTATTCAGTTTGGTAGATTATAGTTCAATTTTATTTATTTATATTTGAACCAGTTATTTTTTTTTATTCAATCGTCATGTTTTTGTAAATCGAAATTTAAGTTATGACTTATCATGCTTAATGATGTCACAGTTTCCTAATAAAGTAACACACTTAACCTTTAATTCAGCGAAATAAAGAATTGAGTAGAAAAGTCATTTTCCCTGCAGTTGTATAAAGTGATCTCGTCAAAAACCCATGAAATTATATTTTTCTTCTCAAGACTGAACGAATGTCTTCTCAGTGAACTGCGAGGGGAGAAAGGCTCGTTAAAATAATTGTCACATCGTTCTTGCATTTTACGGTTTGTTATTACGATAGCTGACGTTCCTGCTAAGTTCAATTTGATTTTTAAAGCATAAAAGTGAAGGAATGGTTTTGTTTTTAAAGTTTTATGCGTCTGAACATTGTAATGTATTCTGGTTGCAAAGGCGTTGTTTGTCGATATATGAGTACTGAATTTAGAATTTTGTATGAAAACTATGATTTTAATAGCATATGACAATTTATATTTTAAATACGGTGAAGCAGTAAAAATATGTATATCTTAAGGTTAATTATGTTAAACCCTTTGAAAATGAGTTAAATTAATTAAGAAGTATTATGTTGATGTTACCTACTGTATGTTGATGTGATTGCCTAAGCACAAAAAAGCAAGGAGTCAAACTGGTCCTGTACCCAATGCTCCAGCAAAACTTCAAAAAAACAGCGGCAAAAAAAGCTTGAAAATAATTTAAATGACAAAAGATATCACTATTTCACTTAATAAGGTGGTGGGTGGAGTCAGTCATTACCTAGGTGATACGATGACCCTATCAAACAAAAAAGATTTTTGCAAATCAATCCATGCGTCTTTGAGTAATCGGTGAACATACATAAAAAATAAAACATAAACATTGACGACGAATTGACAACCTCCTTCTTTTTGAAGTCTAGTCGGTTAAAAATAACAATAAAGATTAACTTTTTCACATTGCATTTTAAGTACCTACTCGAGTACACAAAGCTATTGAACTCCATATACATTGTGGAGTTAACGGTGCATCTAGGTTGCGTCGTATGTAAGAATATTTCCAATAAAAGTACAAAGGATTCCACTTGAATGTTTCTTTGCAATCTGATGCGAATCTTGCATATTTTCTGTCTTCGCAACGATATTGCCTTACTGCTATTCTTGACTGTATTATTTCTGATAGGAGTAAGTTTGTGTTTAGTTTAAGTATCTTGTGTATCATTTGGTGTTGACTGCTTTAAGTACTTTAAGTTTGTACTTTGTAGGTATTTAATCTTTAGCTGTTGTAGCGTAACTTTCGTGCTGGAAAATATACTTACTTTTTTTAAATGGGTCTATATTTACTTGATTAATAAGTTTTACTAACAGCTTAACAGCTTCTGCGTACAATAAATCATGAGTATAGGACTATAGGTACGGCATGGATCTACGCAGTCGCCAATTATAGATTTACAAGTGATTCCGTAAATCAGTGAAAACTAAATTAAACTTAACGGGTACAAGATCACAGAAAAAAAAAAACATTTCATAATTACATACTTTATAAAACCTCACAATAATAACTAACCGGTCGACATTAAAATCGATATTCCTATACATTTAAAGCTCACAAACAAATTCTCCCATCTCCGTTATACCTATCCCAGTTATGAAAGCTGCAAGATGTTATAACCAATAAGAAATGCAACAGCGCAGAGTTTCCGTTGATTGTGCCGAGACCTCTTGCTTTATTTATATCTGGGCCCCGAGAGAGAAGCGCGGGTACGGTCAGTAGCAAAAGATAATGAACATATAGGAGAGCCCGCCTGCTTTTTAACCGACTTCAAAAAAGACGAGGTTCTCAATTCCATGGTGTTTTTGTTACGCGATAACTCCGCTAATTGTGGACTAATTTTCAAAATTATTTTTTTGTTTGAAAGGAAATACTTTCGCAGTGGTCCCATAATCATTAAGTTAGGATCTAATGATTGGATCCTGGAGAAATCAAGGGCAACCCAAAGACGAATTTTATGAGAGAATGTTATTTCACTTGTGAGAGAGAGAGACGCCGCTCTACTCCATGTAGTGCGCTGGCACGTTTTCACAACTGAAATTATATTACTTTAAGATGAGGCGGTAGGTCCCCAGAATTGGAATCTAGCTGTGTTTCAGAAAAATATGGTAAACTAGTTGTTGCCCACGACTTCGTTTGCGAAAAATAAAAATAGGGATGAAAAATAGATAGTAGCCAATTTTCAGACCTGAATGCATATATACAAATGTCAAGAGAATCCGTGCAACCGTTTTAGAGGACATAACTAACATTGTGACACGGGAATTTCATTTATAAGATTATCTTTAGTGCATTTTCCCACACTCTTTTTTGTCACCTAATCCTTATTCGATCGAAGATGTAAATGACACTGTAAGCACCACGAAGTACTATTACCTAATAGCACAATAGCTTATGTTATAAGTTCGTTGCTAACGCTACCTACCTACAGACCGACACGAGTCATGTGTTCTATGGATGTATGTAGCGATGCTGTAGGGTGTACAGTTGTTGAATGAACACACGAAGTCATCTTTTGTTTACAGTGTGAGGAAAGCCACCTCTTTGTATTGATCTAACGTGCAATATTTACTGCAGACATAACCGGGGTTAATAAATAGTAGAGAGATATTAAATAAATTCTTTAGATCTTTAAAAGTGGATGAGATGCGATGAAAACACTACAAAGAGAGAAGGTTCTGTAGATCTGTAGCAACCACTCAACCAGTTATAATAATAATAATGTCCGGCCCGTTTTTGGCCATGGCGGCTAGTGTTACTCTGACACCAGCCAACTACGCGGGGCATATATTAGTGCTCAAGTGTGTGCGAAAACACAGGCGCACTTTTTGTTCCTTTACTCTCACAGTCCGATGGGACGGCAATCCGACACGACCGGAGAGAGCGCCTTTCGAAACACGAAATTAATATTGTTAGGATCAATAGTACTGAAAGGTACAGGATAGGTACTGTAGGTAGTTGCTAGTATACTCCTTAAGGGCAAGTTTTGACCGGTAACGTGTATGACTACCTTACATTTATGTTAATTGTAGGACCTACATTAGCCAAAATACGTCGCCTAACTTAAACAAAATCATTAAAATACGTAACAACATTGCGCCATTATATTTGAAAACCTCGTTCTTTCCACAGTTTATATACGAGAACAATTAATATTGTTGTGATTGGCTAAAACAATTTCTTGGAGTTGTGAAACTGCCCCGTGGGCGTCAACGTGAAGTTTTCGTAATTTATATTTTGTTGCTCGAGAACCAGATTTCGCAATACTTATAAATTTCCGAATGTTGTGTTTGTAATTGTTTTCTTAACATCAAATGAAGTCGTTTAAGAACCCTTTTTTGACATTTGAATATTTGTTAGAAGCTAAAGGATAAAAAAATAGGGGCATGTTACTGAAACAAATGACTTGCTTCTAAAATAGAAATATTTGATATTTCTGAACGAAGAAGTCAAATAGGCGCTATTTATTTGATTGTATTCGTTCATGTTAGATAGATATTGTAAAACTACGTGCCTACATTTTATATTTCGGATCTCTTACATATTTTTCAAGTCCTTTTTATTTTGATAAATACACAGTCGCACGCAAAAAAAAACTTTTCAACGCTTATGTCTCAAAAGAATTTGTCATATCACGTATCATATCAGATATGAACAAATGAACATCGCGTCTTCATAATAGTTATTGAGAAAATAGAAAAATAATACACAATTAATTTTCGACTTCAACACTTAGAAACTTAGGTACAATTTTGCACAAACCCATGATTCGTAACCATGTATAGTGCGTTTCACTAAAGAGTTCCCTTCGCCGTTTTGTTGGTACTACCGACTGTCACTACTGTCAAGTACATCAAACGCTTTAACTCATCAGTGTTTTTTAATTGTTTTACGGTGTTAATCATGCCGAAGACCCTTAAAAGGGGTGAAAGAGAGTTGGTGTTGAAAGTAAAATCATTTTGTGAAAGAGAAAAACGTAACAAGGAACCAATAATTCCATTAGAACGTGTGAGACTCCTCGTCGCTAACATGACAGGTTTGTAATATAGGGTTACCAGAACTTTATGCTCTCTATTCCCCATTGCTATCCCGTTGGTATGTCGTGATATTGTATGTGCACATTTTTATATTATGAAGTATACATTCTTCAATTTGTTGCATACAACCAGAAACGATACTTTAATGAAATAAATACTATGTTGACTGTATTTGTTAATTGATTTCATTAATTTATACATTTATTATTTATTGCTCATTATTAAAGTTAATTAAATTTTAAAAGAGTTATACATATCACAAAAAAGATGTCGAAATGTTTAATATACCAGGTATCTAACAGCTATGTTCTATGATATCCTTCAATAATTCTAATTTCGTTAAAAAGACTTTTAACTCACTATTATGTAATAATTTTGTTTGTTTTAGATATATCTGAAAAAACTGTTTCAAAAATTACCAAAGAAGGTGAGGTTGCTGCCAGTACAGCAACCAAAATTTCAACTCCAGGAAAGCATTGTCCTAGGGAAAAAAATCATGAATTGTATGTTGTAAAGAAAGAGCTGCCAACTCTTACTAAACTGTTTCATGAAATGAAAAATAAAATCGATACAAAAATGACACTTCTGACTATAGTGACACTGGAGATAGTGATAGCAGTATTATATCCGGTGTTGGGCATTTACACGAGCATAGTTATTCGAAAAAGTAATATTGTTGTTGCAAATAAACAATTATTACAGTTAAATAACATGAGTTTTATTTGTATAAATATGTTATACACCCCATTTATAATGTTAGTTAATTATTGTTAATATAAAAAATATGTATACAAATATATAATCTATTACATAACTACATCAAAATATTAGGTCGGGGAAAAAGTATTTTCGCATTATAGTATGTATGAACTTGTAATAAAATATCTTTGGCTATAGTATTTGTATCTAACTGGTTGGTATAATTAAAAGTTATTTAAAAAATAATAATTATAAAGAACATAATTCCAAATTCTAATTTTATTAGAGAGAGATAGATTTTATTACAAGTTCATACATACTGTAATGCGAAAAGACTTTCCCCGATTATTAGGTAATATAATAATCATTACCTGGCCACACTCAATTATGCTCTACCAACATAACGGCGAAGGGAACTCTTTAGTGAAACGCACTATAGTTCCAAATAATCTATGAAACCTCCTTTCAATCAAGCATACATCAGCAGAACATTTGCATGTGACGCATAAACATACCCAGTGGGGTTAAACGTGTACTTCACACGGAAAAATACAGTCTGGAAATTTGAAGTAATTCACGATTCGTGCGTGGAATATGTAGTACTGGGTGCGAGAGTTTTGCCCGTTTTATGGGCGCTATCCCGCGAATTTGTGACTCTTCTACACTTTTCTTCAGGACAACATTGTCAGTTGTCTTGGTTATACTGTTGAGAATTGGGTAGGGATGTTTTGTTTAATTTGTGTCACCTATATTGATGATGTTATTGGTCGTTTTTAGAATGTGATAGTGATTAATTACTGTATAATGACAGCTGTCGAAATTCTATTTTTTTGTTGTCTCGTTTTGCATCTAATTTGGTATGATGTTTTTACTAATCTTAGGTATAGCAATTGTAAAAACTGCGTTTTTTTTCAATAAAATAACTAACCAATATAACACCTCTACATACATTGTAAAGAGCAATGTCAGGGTACCAGCCACAAAATTGTAGTTGATAGCTAGATAGGGTATATCAGTCATGTACGGGCACATGCACGCCAGTAGAGAGTCGAAGCGGTCGCCTTTACCGAAATCGGTGTGGAGGATTATTATTATCTCTTTATTTAAATATTTACATATAAATTATATTTTTAAATATACATAAAAACAAAAAAGAAAATATACATTTAAAAATATAAAAAATAGTTTCCAACCGGCATCGGGAACAGGGTCCAAGCTGCCGGTGGTCAGGGCTCCAGAGAGAGGAACCTTCTCACTGTACGCGCCGTATCGAGAAGTACTGCCTTCTGGATCAAGCTCTTGACCCAGACGCCTAACGAGAGCCTCCGGAGGTGTTGGTCGAGGCTCTTGGCTATTAAGCCATTGGCAGTAACGACTATCGGCACAATGATTGCTGAGTCCACCTCCCACATGTCAACAACCTCGTGAGCTAAGTCCAAATATTTTATTTGTTTTTCCTTTTCTGCTTTCACGAGGTTCTCATCATGCGGGACAGTGATATCAACAATCATTGCCCGACGCTCTGATCGATCTATCACCATTATATCAGGCTTATTGGCAACAATAGTCCTGTCAGTGATGATAGATCGATCCCAGTACAGTGTGATAGGACCATCTTCGAGAACTGGGTCGGGGACATACCTATAGTACGGCACCTCAGATTCCACAAGTTTGTACTTTAAAGCAAGCTGCTGGTGGATAATCCTGGCCACTTGGTTATGTCTGTGCAAGTATTCGCCGTTAGCAAGACGAGAACAACCTGAAACTATATGTCTCAAGGACTCACCTGGACAGTGACATGCCCGACATATGTCAACTGTACCATCCTTAATTATATATTTTCGGTAGTTATTCGTCATGACAACTTCGTCCATAATTGCACATACAAACCCTTCGGTTTCTCCAAAGAGATCACCGAAGCGTAGCCAGGCCACGGACGCTAAAAAATCGACATCAGCTCCGTGAAGAGCTCGATAATAGCGCCCGTGTAGCTCCTTGCTTTTCCATACATCCATACGGTCTTTGACGCTATTATTATTATTATTATGTAAAAAGCAAACAAAGTATTCTGTATAAAAACAAACACTATAGCAAATTATAATTTTCTAACGATATAATCCCGTGGCAGAATTATGAAATAGTATGCATGTGTATTTTTTAAGGTATTCAATTACACGTGCTTGTTAGATTTTGCCTCCTTAGTATATTTTTAAGCCATAACTTATTTGATCATATAGTTAAGTTAATGATATACAAGTAGGTACAGTCACGTACAGTCAACACACAAGTTAGAAGGAATGTGTTAATATTTAGTGTTCTCGGATTAGTTTTATTTGTTTTCCCGCCATTTGTTTTGGCGGGTTTGTTGAAGCTATTATGTCGCGTTTTGGGGTATTTTCCTTACCAGTAACTGGTGTCTAATATACCAGTAACTTGTTGTGTTTATTAGGGACTTTATTTGTTATAATGCGATCCGATGAATGCTAGACAATTAAAATTAAATCTTAAAACTGAATTTGCTTCAGTAAAAAAAGGTGATTAAAGAGTAGAACCTTTTCAGTCAGATTAATAACAGGTGAATTAATAAATTTTACTGTTGGCTAACAATTTTGCCAGTTCCACAACTATTTTAGTAACAAAAAGCCTATCATTATCACCATCAGCCCATCGCAGTTCACTGCTGGACGTAGGCCTCTCCAATAGCACGCCACTGAGATCAGTTTTCAGCCACAAAAAAACAAAACTGTTTCAAAAAGCCTATCATCATAACAAAATATAATAATGTCAAAATAAGGGTAGATCCGGATAATTTTGGTGGAAGCCGACACCGGCTGCTAGGGTCAGACGAGTGGATTTTCATAACGCCACATTATAGTATCGTGTATCAAAGTAACGATCAAAGTATCATTAAATTAAACCATGATTACCAAGAATCTGATTTTTGAGGCATCTTACGAAACATGTATAATATGTATGTATTTAGAAGTATATAAGTATGTTTATCAGGTGTCTAGTACTCAGTACTCATAACAGAAGTTACTCTTGTATACTTCATTTGAAACTAGATGGCGTTGTGTGAATGTTGAGGAATATTTATCTATCATTTATGTATTTAGTGTAAATTTAGCTTGTAAGTCTGTTTGTGTGATTTCCAGGCTGTTGATTTTGGCTTAACTTAAATATTTCATTGGAGTAGGATGATAAAATAAATTGTCTTAAAAATAAACTAAATCTAGATGCATTACAAGATCACTTCCCTTTCAAATTATAGGTAGGTATGTATTCTCTTACCGTACATTATTGAACATTAACGATCTAGAGACATGTTAACAGAATCCAAGTATTAAACCTCTTTACTTTTAAAGACAAAAACAAACACTAGATCCAGCCAGTATGAAAACTAAACAAATCCTGAACGGACTGGTATCCATAAACCTATTACCTCGAGCACATAAACAGAGCTTGGATTCACCGCCGCGGTAAAACTTTCACAAGTGGACAAACATCTTGAAAACCTTTTTGTACACTGAATTGAAAGGTTAGGAAACCTCAAGAAGACCTCTTCTGATTTAGTTGTGAGAATTTTTTGCCAAGTTCCAGCCCCTGAAAAAGACCGCTGATTGTAGAGGTAGTTTTGAGATTTTTTGCCAAGAGTATTGTTAAGAAACGATGTTTGAGTATATCAGTAAGTTCAGTGCTTGGAATAAGACCGCTGATTATAAAGGTAGTTTTGAGTTTTTTTTTGCCAAAAGTATTGTTAAGAAACGATGTTTGACTATAACAGTAAGTTTAGTGCTCGGAATCTCTTCGAACAGTTTTAAAAAGGTTCTAGTCCGGTCATCTAGAAAATACACATAAATAAACTGTCTAAGCAGAAACGAGCTTATAAAAATGATTTACAAATACACGCTTTATTATTTAGGTGCATTCGACTTTGAAAACAAATAAATATCTTAAACATAAAATCAAAAGGTTTTTATTTCGGGTAGGCCTTTTCAGGCACTTTCAAAACGTTACTGACTCCAGTTGCACGCTTCCATAATGTCATTCTTATGGAGAAGAACTGGCAAGAAACTCCATAAATAGAACATAAAATTGCCAGGAAAACCAATAGCTTTAGACGGCAAAACCAAACGATTGGGCAGCCTCCTATTACCCTAATAGATTACCATCGGCCGTCAGTTCACGAATAATTCGTTAATTAAAATTCCCAAAGATCATCCGACTGGAGATCAACGCGGGCTTCATTTACATTCGAGTGCCATCAGGTTGATCTACCCTTGAATATACTCCTATACCTCTACCATGAAACTCTGCAAACAAAACTTTGGTCGCTGTAGAAAAGGGACACTGCTAGCCCATTGTAGAGCGCTGTCTCGCTTTTACAGTAACGACAGTTTTGTTTCCAGAGTTTCGTAGTAGAAGTTCTGGACATTTCCCATTGTTGTTGGTATTACGGTATTACTGATGTATGGTCTATTGTTTCGTGTTGAGCCTGGATTAGCGAGGGCCGGTGATTAAGTGTCGCGACAATAACTCGGGAATACTCGGGATTATCACTTGTCGGGGCTCAAATGGATGTTTGATGGTTATTTTGAGCGTGGGTTTGGTTCGAGAAGGTCAAACTATGTAACATGTAACTGGCTTTTGCTCAGTTTCAAAGGCAAATGTCATAGCATATATGTATGTATAAACTCACAAACACACTTTCGCGTTTGTGTGTGTTAAATAGAAAATAAGTTTTTGTACGGATGGATGAATGGATGTTTGTTACTCTTTCAGTCTTAAATGACTTAACCAATAAGTTAGCTGACACCCAGGATTAACACATAGGCTACTTTTTACCCGGTTGCGTCAAAAGAGGTTCATGTTTTGCAGCTATAACTTATATCCACACGGGTGAAAACGCGGAAAAAACTGGTCTTAAAATAATTAACTTAAATGTAAGACAGAGAATCGTGGAAGGACTTGGGGGAGGCCTTTGCCTAGCAGTGGGACACTATAGGCTAGGAAAAAAAATGTAACACAACATTTTCAGAACATGTTTCTGAGGTACATTATTAAATTTAATCTACACCTCCATCTAAGTACACGTTCCATAGAAAGTCTGCTTTAAAATTATATGATTAAATGATTGACCTTTCAACGCTTAGTAAGAAATCTCATAACTCAGAACATACAAATATACAACTTATTATATCTAAGAAATTAACAAGCAAGCCAACTAACTTAATACAACACGTGCCTATTTCACGTGCAGAAATCAGATTAATATAATATGCAGGCAATACTGTTAATAATATACGGTTTCTTGCTTTCTTGCATATGTTCGATGTGACGCAGTTATCTTTTAGATATGTCTGACATCCAGTCTGACTCTACCCTTGCCCTTGGGACTTCAAGAATCGATCACCCGTGCCTTACTTATGGGAGAAAGTTTCCTATGTCGGAAGATATGATATTTCTGTCTTGGGTACCACCTTCTTGCTATATTGTTTAGTCGTTTAAGTTAGCACTTTGAGGGATGCGAGAGGTAAATTTGTTCTATTTTTCTCGTCCCCTTTCAACTTTGTAAAGCTATTTTTCAAATTAAAAATAACTCGAAAGAATCCAATCAAATTGCGAACAACTAACTATAATTTCAAAAGTTATGCGCGTTCTAAAATTCACTTGAATTCATTTCGTACGTCAATCCGTCGACAGGTCTGTCGACCAATCGCGTGCGAGCGCTCGCTGTTGACGCATGCGCGCCCGTGGGCGGCGGATCGATACCGCCCGTGACGTCACGAGCGTTGACCAATGGCGCCGAGTCGTCGCACGTCAATCGATGTGAACGATTCCGCTATTTCCTTCCTTCGGTTCTGTTCTTACATTGTATACTTAAATGCGTCTTTGTTTTGTTTTTTTTTTCACGGCCAGCGATCCGTTGATTCATTGGTTTTGGTTTTGGAGTATTTGTTTCATTGATTACAGCAATGTATGCTATTTTGAAAGTTTATCGGGCGCACAATGCTTGTAAAGTTACATGTAGGTACATCTTCAATTTTCAATAACATTAAAATACTTCGAATGCAAGCCATCGTTCATAATTAAAAACCTTTTACTATTACATCAAAAGCATATATTGCTATAAATAATAGCTCTATACTCGGCAACATCAATTCAAATTAAATTCTACGGTGGACTGACGTTAGTTCGCTTTGGAATTACGGTATCTTGCTGACGTAGTATTCCCAAAATATATTTGCTATTTCATCGAAGACTTAAATTTGCAGTTTCGTATTTGGAAATTCAATATGATGCTCTAAAAGTAGAGTTTCATAGTAAACTTTTTCTGGAATATTTGGGATGTTTTCCCACAGTGCAGATGTATGGGTTTATCTCATGAATTGTAATGTCTCGTATAATAACGTTGACTGAGGGGTGCCCTAAAGCCTTCCCAGATATTGTCCAGGAAAACCCTTTTGCTGACGGAAACATTAAATAAAATCACTATTTAGACGGATAACGGGAAAAATGGGATAGGATAACAACACAAATGGGCAGTGGGGCTACAACATTGCCTATTCTTGCCTCTTTTTTTGAAGGGTTAGTATGTGAGAAGTTTTCATTTACAAAGCCTTATTTTCCCTTCCCGTCTTGTGAAATATCTACTTGGATTATTTTCCCTTTGGACGTAGTCGAAGTTTCTCGAAGATGGCCTGGAAAGAAATTTTAATTTAAGAAAAAAAGGGCGATTCTGTAGAACTTCAAGGCACGCATACCGGTAGTTTGATAAGAGAATAAGGATGAATTTTCTTGGAATCAAAGTATAGAATATTTTTTTCTCATAAGTGATACTAGGAAGGTCTGTCAAAGGCAATTTGTTCCTTATCATCTAATATAAATTTCCATAAGAAAATTCTCTGTATCTGGCGAAAACTCTTAAAGGTCTTCATTTTTAATCAAGAACACGGGGATTCCAAGTAGCACTTTACCTCTTTTGCTTACACGGAAGTCGCTGAAGATAATGGAATATTCCATATTATGATTTTCTATGATCATGGAAATTATTAAAAGGATGAGGTGGGAGTTGATTCCCAGAAGCTAATAAACTGAATAAGACTATAAAGGGCAGACAAGAATAACCTCGACGATTGTTAATTTTGGAAATTGTTTCATCTATTATTTCAAAAACCTAAACTAACAGTTTTAACATCGCTTTCGTTTAAAATTGAAACAATTCAAGCAGAGCTAAAGCTTCGTACAAATCCAGTTAAAGTTCTAGGCGGACGCAAAATTACAAAGTTGTGGGAGGCAGTATTGATTTACGGGGCAAGTGCAGCCTTTTGATAGCGATGCTCGACGCACTCGACTCCACAGGGAACTGCACGAACAGTTGAAACTGTACAACGGGTTGAGTGGGTGTGTGGAAATCCCTCTTTTTTTTTTGTCAGATAACTTTTTTAAAACGTTTTGTTGCTGGCATTTCAGTAAATAGGTTTTATGTGTGTCAGTCTTGGCACTTCGTCAGGTCTTCTTTTTCTTTTTTTGAAAGTCTATTCCAGAATATCGTTCTGCTTTTGTTTTGCGAAATAATTTACGTTATTTTTTTTTCTTTAATTGTTAATGGCTTCTTCTCAATTAAGAATCTCAGTATGTTGATAAATCTATAATATTACAAGTTTGTTTTTGGTTAAACAAAGTTTACGAATACCAGTTAACGAAGTAACTTAAATCAACAGAAATCTAAAGGTCTCGTATCACTAATTAAACTTTATCGAATTGCTCGATCCCTAATGGGAAATTTAATTAACTCAGAACAATTTGGATAATATTGAAGCAGATATTTTTAATTTACAATCAGCCTATAAATTTGGGCATGGCGTTCATGAAAAAGTAATTATTGACGGAATAATTAAGCTTTCATCTCAATCAATGGAGCCAACAGAGCAATGAACTGTGGCTTGATTTATTTATTACTGTATTGATTTCATTGTGAGACACTTAATTAAAATGATACAGAAAACATACATTTTATACCTTCTTTTTACATCTAGGGTATAAATCTGTTGAAGTATATGGAAAAGCAATTTAATGTCCCTAAATAATCTGTTAAGTCTCTTTACTCTAATATCGTCTTGTGTTTGGTAATAGGCAGTTAAAAGAGTACAAATAATTTTACCTATCGCCATAAACTATTCATAATACGAGCTCTGCTTAGTTTGAGACTAGATGGCGTTGTGTGAAAGTCGTAGATTTGGCTATTTGGTCTATTGGCTTCGATCAGGATACATCAGAGACAACAAAAAAAAAAACTGTTGTATCTTTATCAAAGTCAGAATCTCACAAACGTACAATGTGCGACAGTGAAGGATGATCGATAAGAGCCCTCACTACCACTATGGCAGTAATTTGTCACTCTGTTTCCGTATAAAATGAGATTTATATCATTTAGTCTCGCCTTGGACTCATTTCCTAACGAAAATGGCTTGCATACACACAAAAAAACAAATGGGTTGAATTTTCCGGCCGGTGATGCAGACTGATTGCAATTTGATGGAATAATTTTTACATCAACGGCTCGTTGGACGTTCGTCGTATTTTTTGGTGAAACCTTGTTTCCCATACATACTGTTACTTCTATATTACCAAATATTGGTTCAAAATATTAACAATGAATTAATAATTACTGCACAGTGACATATATGCATACTTTTTTTATTTTTCGTTAGATCATTGTTAAAGTTTACTTTAGTCTCTATTTATATTATTTTGATGTTGCAATAAAGGAAATTTCAGTTCATAAAAAGAGTTTTCAGACTGTCAAATTTTATGAAGACGATGACCCATTACGAAAATCGCTAACAACAGTATCAAATCATGCGTTATACAAAATTAAACACGTCACGAAACAAAAATCCCTTGAAACATCCTTAATCACTTTATCATTTACCTCTTATCAAGATGGCAGTGCATTTACCTTGGTCATCCAATGCCGCTGTCACGGCCGGCTCAGCCTGTCAGTGGGATTAGCTCGCGTTATTGTGTTCCCGTTAATGTTGGCTGAGTTCTCACTGACCTTTGCCTGTTCACAGTAACCTTAAGTGTGTGGCCAATGTTCATTACGGTCGATGGAAGATGGATGGCATTGAACTTTACGAGAATGTAATTGGTCTTTTCTTGTTGTCGTTATTAGTATATTTGTGCTGTTATGTTAGCCTGGTTTTTGGACAATGGAAGGTATAGTCTTGTTTCTATTAGTGATCGAAATTAGAAGAATTCAGAATTTGGTTTATCGATTTTCGCTTATTAAGAAATTGGACTGGACTTTTTTTGTAGTTTTATCGTCACTTACATTGCCTCAGTAATACAAGTTTAACTAGAAACTTGACAGTCAAAATGGGTGTCCCTTTAAAATCGCTTTGATTAACATTTCATTGTTTATCTCGTACTTCTTTATCAGAACTCTTTACTCCAATATAACTGCAAACTTGTCCATCTGGCTTTGACGTATGGACGGCAGCTGTAAGAGCGATCGGTTGTGAAACTTCTTGACCATTAGGTTTCAGCACGTATAGGCTCTATTACTTTACTTACAACTGTTATTAGTTTACTACTGTTGTTCTATAAGTTGTAGATTTTGAGGGTGAATATTTTGAAAGATTTGTTTTGCTATCATCTCCAATTGGCATTCATTTGTTCTGTATCTTTTTTTAATTTGCTTCCATGATAACGTTTGTTTAAGTATTTCATTTACACAAGTCGTATATATTCAGATTCTGGATGTATTTATTTATTGCTGTTAGTTCTATAATTTTAAAGATGAGCTTGTAATAAAGATGTGTGTAGGTGTAAAAGCTGTGAGTAAGACTAGAGAAATATGAAATACAAATCTCATTTCTTTAAAGCTTTATTAAGTGCTTTACAAAATTAAAATTCTAAAAATAAATCCTATGTAAGTGCTTACAAAGATCAAATTAATTACTATAAATGTAATAACTTACATAACTGTCCCATTAAGATTCCTAAGCACATCTTGAATGTTTACAGCGTCGTATGTTTTAGAAAAGGCTTTTAATCACCAAGTTTAAAATTCTAGACTGTCATTAACCTGAGAGAGACCTTTAGCACCTATTTTATATATAGCTATAGAATCAGATTGAAAGCGGGGTATGCAAATAATATAAATTCTTCCCAGCTTTTTAGGTTTTTAATATTCACAATGGAATTTCTTAGGCTGAAGCGTCCATTAAGATTCATGGACTAGTTTCGGTCAAATTCGACTGGGTTTTATATTCAATGAATTATTGTTGGATTTAATATTCATATTCTTCTGTAAATTAAGGTACCTAGTTACCTATTGAGCTGTCTTTGGTGACTTGAAAAGAGAGTTGAGAACATTGGTTTTAACGCTTCGTTTTTGATAGCGTGATAGCTAAAATGCTATAGGATAGCGTAAAAAAACTTTTGGGAAGCCATTTTATGTTTCACTTGTTCTAAAAACAGAAAGTGTTATTTAAATAAAACAAGAGGTGATAGATGCTCTTTTTCTTTGTCTTTTGCTTCAGAACACAATTACTGGTTGAAAATCAATTGCTATTCCTTTACACTTATTTATAATTAAATTACTAAAATATATTTTAGATATGTACTAGACTCTAGGTTAGTAAGGCATTTATCCTATCGATGTGGTTATGTGATATCGACAGCGCCTACATGACACACTACTTGGGAAGTTTTATAGCGCCCCAGATTCAACTCGCGTTATGTGCCCAATGCATTACGTACGTACTCTTAATTTTTATATATTTGCCCTCTTTTGCTAAAGTCTCTATGGCTTGGTCTAATTCTGCTAAGTGTGGTATTAAGAGTTATCGTGACTTTTAATGTTGGTAAATATCAATTGTGTTTATTTAGGTTGAGTATGGTTTTGTTGTCGTTAATTAAAATATTCAATGGTATAAACTCGACAGAAGGAGATGGAATGACTGAGGAGAGGCTTTAGTCTTGCAATAGGACAGAAAAAAAGCTATTTATTTAATTATATTATGTGTTTAAGGAATGTGTTATTAAAAAGAAGGGGGGTAATTGTAGTTTTTCCATTTAAATGTTGGTTTTATCTCGTTATTTCAAGTATCGCAGGTTCTATTAATAAGTAAACGATATATAGTAATCGCTAAAACATTTCTTATTTAAATTTTACTCTTTTTCTTTTATTCTAGAATTTTTTTGTGTCGAATGAAACTGTCACGAAGGCGACATGAATTGTTAATATTAATACTAGCTTGTGTACTCCATTACAAGCATCATCTAGATTACCAGTATTTGGTATTACCTATTGTTCTTGAAATCACTTATAATAGGAATTGCGACCTGATTCAACAGTGCTCTGTGCTATAGAAGCCTATGTATTGAGAACCCATTGGGAAGCTCGCCCACGCGCTCGTAACGTTCGAGTTAGCTCAGATATAACTACCGCCTATTGCTAGACACGCGCTGCTAGCTTTTAAAATCTGTTTTAACGGTATAATAGTTTTCTACATTTACTGATATATGGGCGCCAGATTTTGGGGGAATTGGTTTGCTTTATCGAAGCGGAAAAAGATAGAGGTTATTTCGAAACTACGGTTGTTTAAAGTGACACAATCGTACTAATATTATAAACGCGAAAGTTTGTAGGAATGTAATGTACATTATGTATGTTTGTTACTCTTTCTCGTTCAAACGACTGAAACAATTTTGATGAATTTGGTATGGAGTTAATTGCCACCCTGGATTACTACATATAGACTACTTTTTAACCGCCAGCGTCAGACAGGGGTGACGTTTTTACAGCTATAACCGACATTTGCACAGGCGAAGTCGCGGGAAACGGCTTGTTTTATAATACTTTAAAACTTAATGATGTAAACACACAAAAATATCAGAATCGATCTATAAAACAACTTTTAGTATACAAACAAGCACTAAATACACCAAAACATCAACATATCAGCTATATAACTCCTTCAACATAAAATCGCAGGATCTATTTAACGATTGCTCATGCATCTATAAATCTTTACAGCGTTGTAAAGTGCTTCATACTTAAGTGAACTACAGTTTCAATTCACTGCCTTATTGCTTTACGTGCCTTCAAAGCACGGATGCTGGGAATCGAGAGATTGATACAAAGAGAATAATGTCTCTTCCGAACAAGTTGTAGCTTTTGTAAGAATGTTTTGGAGTCACTTGTTCGAGATTTAAGTATTGAAGTGAACTAGCTTGATTTATGTAAAGGTATTCGGTAGAGACTCTTGAATAGAAAATACTATAGTACATTATAGATACCTGTTGATAATGACTTCTGCAAAGGCAGATGGCAGTTCAAAGATGAATTTGGCTCGTGAGCCTGCCGCGTCAGCTCATGATTAAGGACTCTAGTTTTGTCTGAAACTAGTCGGTCTTTCCCGATAAATACGCGAGTAAACCTTCTAATTTAACAATTCTACTAAGGCGCTGAATAATCAGAAACCTTGAAAAGACATAGGTAAGTATTTATTCAATGATTATTCTATCCTCATAAGTAATCATATTTAATGACGGCTGAACTAAAAAGAGGATCAGGTAAATATTTTTGTGCCTCAACTAAAATTATTCATACATTCGAACTTCGTAATAACTAACTTTCGCAAAGAAAGTATTTTCGGAAAAATGGCGTATGTTTGGACGCCCACACAATATTCTGACGCCCACCGGTTTCAGTAATTAACATTGTTCTCAGGTTTGGGATTCAGAGTACCTGGATATTGTATACCTAATGTATATTCGGGATATTGGGCTTGTAAGCTAGTATCGGTAATAAGGGTTGAAGAAGGGTTGGAATTGTAGATTAAGTTAAATAGGATATTAGGGTCGAGTACAAAGTAATCAAACGGTCAGCATATCTATACTTACTTACTTATATTATAAACGTGAAAGTTTGTAAGTATGGATGTATGGATGTTTGTTACTCTTTCACGCTCAAACGGCTAAATCAATTTTGATGAAATTTGGTATGAAGTTAACTGGCGCCGTGGAATAACACATAGGCTACTTTTTAACCGACTGCGTCAGAGAGGGTTATGCTTTTGCCACTAAATCTGATATTTGCGCGAGCGAAGTCGCGGGCAACAGCTAGTTGTACATATAATGTAATTACTAACTTTAAAAACTGATTGTATTGAAAAGTTTGTAAATTAATTTATGGATTTTTGTTGCTAACTGTACCGGGGGTAAGACCCCGTGCCAACCCTTGGTCATAGTCAAATGTGAACTCTCCAGCGGTTTTAACCATCATAGTCCATCACGCCACCCTCCTATCCACCCTCCCACGAAGGATAGTTCGATAGATTTTCACTGGAATACCAAAAGAGGGGTAAATATTAGTTCAGATCATATTATTATGTCACTCATTCTGAAGTTTAGCATGCATTTAGAAACAGTAGATTATGAAAATTTAAATTTATTTGATATCAAGTAGTCAATCCCAAACTTATGCATTCCTGACATATTTTTCCACTGTATCACTACGAGTATGTTGTAGTAACTAGTAAAAAGGTTTTAGGTTAATTAATTACGTAAGCGTAGCTATGCCAATTAATTGCGTAAGGCCCGTTTTGCAAGTGATGTAGTGATGACGCATCACGGGGACATACCGATGTCGTCAGTATATTCACTTTAAAATCGATTTTGTTTTGTACTATAATACTAATGTTCGGGCCGATTTCGGCCACGGCGGCTAGTGTTACTATGACACCAGCCAGCTATGCGGGACATATTATAGTGCACAAGCGTGTGCGCAAATACAGGTGCACTCTTTACTTCTTTAATCACAGTCTGATGGGACGGATATCCGATGCAACCGGAGAGAGATCAGACGCAGGACCCACATTCATCAAATCGCGCTCATATTCATATAATCACATTATCAAACCATTAAAAAAAAAGACTTAGAATCTATATTGGACAGGTTCCTTTACACAAATGCATATTATGTAGGTATTACGATGCATTATAATATCAAAACTATAGGGAAAAAGAGCAAGCGTTTGTTTTATATGACATGTTTTAACTTACTTTATATTTACACCACTCGAAACATTACTACCACGGCTAGCACACACAAATATACACACATACATACATTCATTGGGAATTCCGGTCGCCACACGAGTCGCCTGTAATGGCTGAAAGCTGTTACGTATCGCTTCAGTGCCTCCGAACTAGGTTCCTTTTGCTGAAAGAACTGCTGCGCTTGGAGTATTCGATTAGTCTAAACTCTAACCTATATCTAAAGAATCTGTGTTAGATGGTACATACGTTTTGAAGTTATCTAATATGGGCAGAGTCTTGTAATACTGATGTTGAATGCTAAGCCAATTATCCCTTTCTGCTTAGTCTTGGGGCTGTTTAAGAATAGCTTCGTGAAGTAGGATATTAGATTTGGTCCTTAGGTACAGAACTGAATAAACGAATGAACAGAACTACATACGTAGTTATTATTTTGAAATAGATTACTATAAAACACTGGTCATAAAATAAATGTACAAAATGACAACCATTATAAAATTAAAATGCAACAAACAGAAAAATCTACACCGATCCAAAAACTACAGTACTAAAAAAGCTTCACAGTGAATAGCAGTAAAAGAACCACAAATATACACATTAAGTAACCCGTAACGCGTAGTTACGTATATTTATTGTTCTCATTTAAACCTTAAAAGTAATTAAGGCTTTAAAAACGGATGTCGTTTCACCGGCTGGCTTACCGTACCGCTCTCAGAACTGTCATCACTTCAAAGCGTCTACTAGGCCCAGTAATATACTAAAAGCTAGACTTGCCGGTGTGAAAGCGAGATGGCGCTATGTACAGTGTAATGCGCTGTCTCGTTCTCACAGCGGCGATATACCTGCTTTAAGCGTTTGTAGTAAGGGTCCAGTTCACCGCAAACGCCTCGCTGAAAGGCTAATGTACGTCACCTAATATATTACCGTTGAGGCAACTTTAACCTATCATTATTTTGATATGTCGACGCTCACCTTCAGTTTACTTATATTCTCGCTGTTTATTTTGTCTATGTAACTATTTATGTACATACAAACGTTGTGGTTAGATAATGTTGATTTATGAAAGACCTTAGAATGATAAGAACCGGTTAAAATGTCGTTTCAGGGTTGATAGAAAATAATTTCTGTTACGATGTCCAGTTTTCTTTTCATCAAATTATCTTCACCGGTCTTTTGGTACATTTACTGCCTCCTGACTAGTCGCATTTATCCTGCCCCTGCAATTGAATTCCCAAAGTCTTTATTTACGAAGACACATGTAAGCAGTTAAACCTTTGGGCGATAAATTGGTCCTTTTGTCCGCGTAAATCGCGCACCGGATAAAAGCGTAGCAACACCCACGTCACAAATATCGCTATAAAATTCTACTTTTGGTGTTGTTACCTGGTTTAAAAGGACCGTTACGTCGTGTTTGATTTGCGAGAAGGTTCCATAGCTTCTCTTTGTAAAGCTTCGCTCCGAGCTCTGGATATTGTGAAATGTCAGAGTTCATCTGACGCTCCTCAATGAACCAATATATGACGTCACAGATTTATTTCCATTCGCACACTTACGTAAGGTTTATTATATTTGATGGCTATGTTTACTCGCATGATTTATTTCGGCGGAGAATTTAATTTAACTTCTTCGAGAAAGTCGATGCGAAAGGTTTTGTGTGTTGCCTGAACGAAGTTTGATGAACACATATGGTGTTAAATTGTTTTGTTGTGTAATGTGATTTATAGGCCTTAAAAGGTTCTCGTGAAGTCCTATTTTTGGTGCAAAACGTATCTCATAATGTATCTCTATTTTACTTTTGAATGTGCCTTATTTTTGTAATCGATATTGTATAATAATATTTTTTAATTATATTTTCTTTTTAAACTTACCTACTCTAGGGCAAAGTAAAACCTTTATACCAACCTATTACAAAGTTGTAACGGTCTCAACAATGGCCTAGAATGAAAGTTAGCCCCTTCTATAAAAATGTGGGTTATAGTTCGCTAATACATTTTCCCCCCGCCCACGCACGTCTGGCGCTCATTGAGTTTTATTTGAAAACTTAATAAACTGAACAATCTTGCGTTAATACCGATGACGCAATACGCCGCGCCTCAACGGCGTAGCACTGTGCTACGTTCTACGTAGGTGCGCTACGAATGTGTAGCGAGCGTAGACGCTTGAAAATTGGAAAGTAATTTGTCAGGCAGATTTAAATATTCACAAATCCCTTCAGTGATCGTACATAATATTATTGCGTGTTGTGGGATTATTCCCAATACGTAAAAGGTTCGAATACTAATATACCAATTTATAAAATCGTGTTTGAACAAACCCTTGTAATCGGAAAGTACTTGGGCCCATCTTGTGGCGAGATGATTTCATCCCGTCCCATCGCGGGTGGGAACGATGGGTCGTATCGATTGCGATGCTGTGACCTTTGTCCCACGTTTGCCGCGCACTACTCTTGTATAACCCAATTACATTGTGTTTACAGCTATGTACCCGTACCTATCGCCTAGATAAACTTATGTAACGTAAATTTTAATTAATGTAAAGCCCTTTTAGGCTTACTGAAAGTGATATTCCCAAATGTTTCGAGTTTCTCTGACGGATTATTTTGCCCATACATTCGTTGCGTAAATAATTTACTCGTGTCGGGCTTTCGAGAATTGTACAATATATTTTTGGAATAAATATTAGAATCTTAAATAATTTAGAAATTGCTTTCGTTTTTTTCGTTTATAAAACTACATTGAAATTAAAGTTGTTCTTATTTTATCTTATGAGCTTTTTTATACATATATTGGTTAGAGAATAAAATATGGCATTGAAAGAGTCTATTTTATTAATTTAGTTTGAAATAACTTCGTAAAGAGGATACTCGTGTCCTCTACATGTCTGACACGAGTACCCTAGTTTACTTTTGATTTTCCTTTTAACAAAGATTCTTATTTCAAACATTTTTAACATAACTCTATTTACGAGTCTCGACACAAAGAGATTTTATAGTTGAAAGTATGTTTATCTAAGTGCTATCATAGCTTTAAACTTTTGTTTTTAAGTCCTTGATTCTTTTTAAAGTTAAGACTCTTCGTAATATGTGAACTTACTCTCATGACTCAAGAAATCTATTCAGTCGTATTAATGTTATCAACTCCTTCGGCATACAATTTTGTCTGTATATTTTTAAATGACACACAAGCTGTAGAAATGCGTCAATATATTAATATGTTTTACATATTTTTGCCCGCGACATAAACGTCAACATTTTCGGTTAATTGACGGGCCTGTTGGTCTGGTGGTTAGTGGCCCTAACTGCTATGCCGAAGGTCGTGGGTTCGGTTCCCATCTAGGGCAAATATTTGTGTGAAGAGAACGATCATTTGTTCTGTGGCTGGGCATAATTTATCTGTAATACGAATCTAGAATTATCAGACACAAATACTCATGACACTTCTTACTCTCGTATTCTTAATTTGAGAGATGACGTTATGCGAATGTTGAGGAATATTATTATTTATTTGAATATATTTTTTACGTGCGGTAGAAACAGTTAGTATGACAGCATGCACTACCTGCTACATTTTTAGTGTTAACAATTTACCATAAACCTAATTATACCTCTTCTTTATGTCCTTTGTCTCCCAGCAATACGAATTGCTAAGACAAACTAATCGAGGGTATCGCCGTCACATCAAACGAGATCGTTAAACGTCTGTGGGACATGCCAATGCCCTCAGTACAACGATCCCCGAAAAGGGGACTGACTTCTACGAACGTCTTGGAAACTGGATACTGATATCTCGTATTAAAAACTATACAGAATATGTAAATATTTGCAAACAATTACACTTAAATTTGATGAGGCTTTGTATGTTAAAATTTTGGTCCTTTTGTTATCACTCGTATCGAAGGACCAAACTATAAAACAATATTTTTAATGAACAAAGCCTCCTGTTTCTTCTTTTGTTTGTGTAATGTAAGCGCCTTTCTTTATAGGCCTTTAACTACGTAATTATAAATTTGTACTAAAGGACCGAACATTAAAAATGATCCTTAATAGCGTCGTTAATATTTTTAAAGGTCAATGTTATAAGTAGCGCACATTGTGGCTGAGAGTAAACCAATGAATTTAAATGTAATAAAATAATGATATTTACAAAGCCAGAAGGTTTTATTTTACTTAGGCTATTAAGGGGCTCTTACGAAAATTATTTTCGATTAATTTTGTGGCTCGGCTTTGTGAGCATAACGCCAAGTCAGGTGCTTGACCTCCCTTGTACAATGTTTTGAGGTGACTGGTGCTTTTTGAGTTCATTTGAGTATACAAACTGGTGCAGTGAGCTCTATAGCTTTAAATATACAGTTTAATGGTGTTACCGTCTATGGTATAATATGAAAAGTGTTTTTGAATGACCTCGACATCAGTAAATGTAATCAGCCACTGTCTCGTAAAAGTTTCACAATATTTAATTCAAAGACACACACATGTCGATTACATAAATTCTTGTCCTATGTTGATATTGAACGTGCAACGACGCGCTCAGTGCCTATACCGATCATTGGCAAATATAAAATTGTTAATCGTGATAAACTAAAAAAAAAGAATTCTTATTGTTACAAAGCCTTGTATATAACGTTTCAACACGAAAATTTCTACGAAAAATCTGTACTGTTTTACCTGACATGCCCAAATCGCTCACTGCCGCTAGCCATATTAGTACAAACATTTTCAACAAATAAAGGCCTTTCAGTACAGAACAAGTTCTAACAAGGCTTATACCTTCGGGGGTATCAGAACAATACGAAGTTCACTTGTTAAGCACAGTTCTGAAGGTCAAGGAACTGCCTTTGCCTCATTATTTCCAACTTAGTGAATAGAGGTTGATTCACAATGAGGTGTTGGCTCGATGCCGTTATTGAGGAAGGTTTTGCTTCTATGTATTGAATAGCAAAAATATTTTTTTGCTCTAGTGCAAGGCAAGCTCCCAATCTTGTTTAAATGCACTGGGTCCTGTGATGGACTTGAAAATTCACTGTCGTCCCCATTTTTCAAAAGGAGTATTGTTCCACTGCTGGGCAAAGGCATCCTTCAAACCTTTCTATTTCTCTGTTTCGGAGGCAAATGTAGCCCATTCCTTCATGAAGCAGTCAATGTCTCCATTATTTGTTCCCATAATATTGTTAATATTCCCGACGAAGTATTTTGAAGTAATTGATCTCCATCCAGTGACTGACTTATATTGAAATATGATTTGAAAATATTTAGGGTACTGTCAGCACTTAATATTTATTTCGTATCATCGCTGTTTGGGTGAAGGAACTCGGTAATCCATCTTGATTATATCCCGGTATAAGCCCGAGTAATTCTTTACGACGTCGCGTCTCAAAGTTGTGTGAACCCCGCGGTCGTTGAACCCTGTTCCGGTGTCGAATTAAACTGTAAATAAAGACATGACCGTAAAGGTTAGATCTATTTTGAGAGAACTTCAACTTGAAGGGCGTCTTACTTTTCCACTTTTATTAGATTCTAGATATCTCAACGTCTGATAAAGATTAATGGATCGGGGTTGCGGAAAAGGTGTGACGAATTGCGTACAGAAGGACCGAGGGTTAGCTCAACTTGATGGAGTCCTACGTCCAGTTGTGGTCCGATAAAAACTGCGCTGATTGATTGACATAAAAGTACTTATACCTAAAGCTCGTGACCGTGATGGGTCGGGCCTTCTAGCAGTAATCATAATCTCGAGCTATTTTTGGTCACAAAGCGATATTTTCGGACCAAAACATCCAGTGTAATTCAAAACGGATTTAGAAATACGCTGTGAATAGTGAGAGTCCCTTTGTCAACAAAATTGAGTAAGTTTGTTTTTGCGTTCAATATAACGTTTTTGTAACAGAAATTGTGCTTGTTTTGTCCTCGTCACGTTGTAACAGTTGTTGTTAGTTTTTATGCTTTAAATTGAGTGCATGATTCAGCAGATTTTGTGAACGAAGTTGATTATAGTTGTTTAGATTTAAAAGATATTGTTGTTCATTCATGTGGTTAACCCGATTTTCGTAGCTTGTTATTATATTAATTTTGAGCATGAGTTTCGCTTGTTTTTAGGGATCATTTGTTTTAGTTTCCGGAATTTTGATACAAGTTTCTAAACTATTGCCTAGTTACCATTACCTAGTTTAAAATATAAAGCTGATACCTAATTCAAAATATTCAGTGTAAATTATGCAGGGTTAGCAGAGGCGTTAATTTTATACAAAGACGG
The DNA here is from genome assembly GCA_941860345.1 of Chrysodeixis includens. Lineage (NCBI taxonomy): Eukaryota > Metazoa > Arthropoda > Insecta > Lepidoptera > Noctuidae > Chrysodeixis > Chrysodeixis includens. The sequence goes on along the minus strand of OW796107.1, from coordinate 3,294,736 downwards.
GTTAGAAAAACAAAGAAAATTTTGTATTTCACATTTTTGTACAACCTTTCTTGACTAAGTCTAGCTCTGGATTTATCTTCCCGACCTCTTAAAGAAAATAGACTTGAAATAATCATCAAGAGCTTACTTTCTAGGTCACGAAAATTAAGGGCCAAGGCTCGAGTAATTAGAATTTTAAATTCGTTAAGTTTAGTCATTCGTTATGTTCGTGTCTCATTTGCGAGAGTTTGTTTTGACGGGACCTATTAAGATGTTTTATTGTTAATTTGTAAAGTAATGCAGACTGTTTTTTGTACTGATAAATAAGATTTACTTTACAAATAGTTAATAGTCTTTTTACAATTTTACTTAAATACTTTTTATTCCTTTAACTTATTTTTTCCTGGTCATCTGTGGCTCTTGAGAGAGACAAGTGGAAGAAGAGTAGGGAGACCTCTACCCAGCAGTGGGACATATCAGGCTAGTAATAATAATAATTATTATTTTATCCTAGCCTTTTGTATCCCACTGCTGAGCAAAGGCTTCCCCCAAATTCTTACACGTCTTTTTGTCTTGCGCCACCTCGAACCAATCCTCCTCCTAATAATTTACCTATTTTTTATAATAATCATCTATATTACTCCTTTCATAAAATTCCATCAATATTCTTACGTTCATGACAAAAAGTCCTTTATCAATATAAAATTCGATACATTAAAGGACCAGCTAGTATCTGACGTCATCACCATCCTTTGATGTGTAGTGTATCAAACAGGCGACCCGAAAAGAGTCCCTTTGACACCATCGCGTCGGTGCTAAATATTAAAATATTCATGAGGTGAACTCGAGACGTCTTCGTTGAAGACATCCACGTCACAGTAAACACGCTAAAAATATGGCCTGTTATTAGATACATAGGATACCACCTACCAAAAGTTAAAGAAAGATTTTTGTTCTCGTGGAAACGAGACGTTGCTCTACGCGTCTTATAGCAGTATCTCCCTTCCACAATAAACCACTAACACATTTTAATGCTGCAATAATATTACTTTAAGCTGTGGTAATAGACCATCGACGGACCTGATAGTCTTGTGGTTAGTGGCCCTGACTGCTATACAGAAGGTCGTGGGTTCGATCCCCACCTAAGACAAAGGTATGTGTGATGAGCACGATTATTTGGTCTGTCTGAGTGTAATTTATCTATAATTTGTATATGTTTAGAAGTATATTATAAGTATATTTATCAGTTGTCTAGTACTCATAATACAAGCTCTGCTTAGTGTGAGACTAGATTGGCGTTGTGTGAAAGTTGTCGAATATTTATCTATTATTAGATACTTACGTCACAGCCTACCACCAACTGTTAAAGTAAAATGGTCGTTGTGCAAAAGAGACAGCGCTCTACATGATGTAGAGTTTTGTCTCACTTTCATAAGTCCTTCGGTATTACGTTTAGAGGTGTTGGTAGCTTCGAGTGTTACTAGGTTTTAAGAATTCAGAACTTCGTTACCACTGTTAATACATTTGGGAGTTGACTTGCCCTTGCTCTACGTTTCGTACAACTTGATCTAATAAAACTCTTAAAGGCACCTTTATTTTTATACTGGCCAATTCTTTTTTAGTGGAAGGTTTTATTTATGCCACAGCTAAAGTGTTAATATTAATTAAACTCGAATAATATTTTTAATTTCAATCATGTTATTTTCACACCCGGTTTTTGAAATCTGATTCATTTAGTGCTTAGAAACCCGGGCTATGATTCGTTGACCAAAAGACTAACATGTTTATCAATCGATCAGAAACCGGAGATAGCTTATTTGTTGCAAAACTCGCTTTTAACAACGAACGACTGGAAAATTAATTTTGCACTTAACAACCTTTTACCCTTTCATAACAGCACTCTATTCTATAAAATTATTACTAAGCAGACTTACTTACCCAACCGTCTACTACGATACAATCTCATTTGTATCGTGTCTCAATATTCGTATCGTGGTACAGGTAAACAGAGATGTACCTAAAGATGGACGCAGGACGTAAATGGTCCTATAACTCCTTATAACGTGGTAATTGTAAGTACAGCTCTATAAATATATCCTGACAGTTACAAACATCTCCGGGTAAATAAACTTAATCGCTCGGGAGCGTGGAAACAACAAAATTAGTACTTAATTGAGACACAGTCGTTTGTTTAATTAAGGCTGTGTACAAGACATTGTTCGGAGGGTTTTAGCCGACTGTGGAAGAAAGAGGGTTATGTATAACATCAGGTTTAAGGTGTACTATTGTGTTAGGTTATAAAGTCGCAATACAATTTGTCTGCGTCAGAGTGATGAAAAAAAATGATAGATAAAGGTTTAGGTCTTGAAATTAAGTATTCACAAATAATGGATTTGTTTTAGGTCGGTTTTATTTCTAATGTTTGCTAAAATTATAGTTGTGTCTAATTTTTGATAATCAGTTAAATAGTTGATATCAATTCGATATTAATTCAGTACAACATACTGGCAATAAAGTAGAAATAATATAAATGTAGAGCTATAAATATTTTACAAATATTCCTGTAAACGCTGGTTAACTCCAAAATCTCTTGTGTTCAACTCGTGTCTTTGATCTAAACTTCAAACATAGTAAAAAGGTTATAAAAATAAGACTTACGTACAAGAAAACAGCTGTTTAACGACTTACATCTCACAGGTAGAAATAGTATTTACTTTACAAGGAAACTAAAACCACAAACAAGGTAAAGTTTTCGGGAACAAACTGCATTCGAGGAAAACACCTCGACTCCCTAAAGATAGGCAACTTTTCAACGAAGTGCAGACGATGGTGGATTAGATCTAGTCTTTATAGTTTGGGAACAACTTGATAGTTTAATTAGATTATCTTAGATATACGAGTAAAATCTGTATTTGGTCAGTTGCAGTGTAGTTGTAGTTTTACCGACATATTTACAACACTTTTAATGCAAATAGCGTGATGTTACAAAGTGCTGCCACAAAGTCACTATGTATTATAAAAAATGTCCTCCGCCGTGTCTGTCTGTCTGTTCACGATAAACTCAAAAACTACTGCACCAATGTGCATGCTGTTGTCACCAATGTAAAAGGTAGTTCCCGAGGAAGGTTTTAGTATACAATTTGTTAGCTAGTTGCAGTATATAATAACAGCAAGTCTGCAATAACGACAGTTGGCCTAGTGGCATTCTAAATTGTCTCTCACACTTGACATTGTAGAAGACGTCATCTTCAACCAGAGCTTTAAAATGAGGTTTTTCTCTTAAGAACTAAGTTCTTATTGATGGAGCTATATCCAGACTTCCACAAAAGGTACCTAAACAGTAAAAAACAAAGAAAAGCTTGCTCGAAAACACAAAGAAAAGAAAAAATATCTTAAAGAGCTGCACGTTAATAATAAATACTGGGAATCGTGGGTGGATGTAGGTTATATCACTATGACGTCAGAGTGCCGTCCACTCGTGTAGCCCACGTCCCACTGCTGGGGAACTGACATTTACTTAATTAAGCTTTAGTTGCATAACGCTTGTGAAGCTTCGGAAGTAGCTCAAATGAAGGTCTTACGTCTGAAATGTTTGACTTAATGTCACATCATCTTTCATTTACTATGTAAACTCATGTAATAATGTAGAGCCTCGTATAAACGATACGACAAATATCGTACAATGTCCAGTACGTTGTGGTGTTGCACACCTATGCTATTGAGACTAGCTGTGGTACGTTTTTTCGCTCACGTGAATATCGGTAATAGCTGCAAAACCATAGCTTCTAACGTAGTCGATTAAAAAGTAGCCTATATGTTAGTCCGGGGTATTAGCATAGCACAAAACTTCATCAAAATTGCATCAGCCGTTTGCACGTGAAAGAGTAACAACCATCCATCTATTGATCATCCGTTCATCCATACTTACTAATTTTTACGTATATCATATTAGTTGGATTTTCCATTGACAGCAATGCGCCGCAATTGCAAGAAATTCCTCATGTAATCAAAATCAGGCACAATATTAAAAGGTTTTATTCCACAAGCCATATGTTTACCGTTCGAGATTAACGGATGTTGTAATCGCACCAATTATTACGCCAATATATTTTTCTTTGAGCTTTGCCCAGAGAGAATGTAAAGGAAAGGGCTTTAATAGACTTTAGTCTAGGCTATATCTTTATCTAGCCTGGAAATAAGGTAGCTACTAATAGCTACTTGGGTCATCTCTAAAGTCGATAAACATCGAAATCTACTAAATCACAGTTCACCGTTTATCAACGAAGCAACAAATTAGGTGAATGGGCACTGTTGCAATGACTATTCATTGTTATTTTTGACCGTTAACTGGACCTATTAAATTCTCATACGGCACCGAAGTTTAAATTTCAGTTTACTAGTGATCGTTTGAATTGACAATAAAAATATCTAGTAGACCTTCTTCGCCATGAAACTCTTTAGTCTTTTCTCTTATATAAATAGTCTCTCTAACTCTACATTATTGTTAGATGAATGTACACTATTACGTCGGCCGTTGTTTTAATTGCGTTCCCTTAGAAATTGACTCTTGACACGCGAAGGCGTGACTTACAATTTTAATTGCATTTTTGTTTTATTGTTCTTTAAATTTAGCTTTGTAAACAAAAGCCGCGAATTGTTTTAAGGCTAATAGTGTTTTAGAAACGTTTTTAATTATTATTTGTACAGCGTAATTGATTTTTTGAAGAATTAATATGAAGTAAATGTTATGTTCTTGTTTAATGAATGCGTTTATGAGTTCTGTTTGTTGAATTTTGATTTAATTTCAGAAGTTTTGTAGACCTCTTTACTAACCAGGATTTAAGTGGAATTCATATTAGTTTTCGCTAAAAATCAAAACAGCACGTAGTATTTTTTATGTGTTTACTTATTAGAACCATCGTAAAACAAATATTTAAACATCCAAGTGCCTCAAAGTAAACGTTTTACGTTTCTATTTCCCTAAAACATGAAAATGTTCCGTATTCATAGCTTTCAATCCCATCGAGAATTGAAAGGCGAGGGGTCTGCGTCATACAGTCCACCACACGCCACGCAACAACAAATCACTAAAACTCGACCTTATCCCGTTGGCTTAAGGACCATTTGAAGTTCGTTGAAAGGGTAAGTTGTGAGGTGGGTTGTACCTCAATTTCATAGCAATATTTGTTACAGAACCTCTCAGAATGGTGCAACGACGCAATCAGAGATCGGAATCTGATCTTCTATTGATGTTGAATACGAGATGATTCTGAACAATTGTGCTTTGAATTTGTTCTCTTAAATTACGCTTGTGATGAGCTACCTAGGTGAACGTACCATGAGGGCAGCAATGATTAGGTATTTATTTATTTAAGGTAACACTTAGCTTACAGTAAATAACACATATAATATATCTGGGTATTACGCCAATGATTGCACTATTAATTATAATTTCTATTAACAGTTGCCCTGTATTGTTTTTAATATATGTTTATTAAGGGGCTTGTATCAGAAATATGTCAGCCCTATCGTACCTTACCGCTATATCGTGATTGGTTAAAAATTACCGTGATAAAAAATAATTAACTGTTTAATTGCTTTGAGAAAAAGAGAAAGATATGTAACGTTATTCTTTCAATTGTTTAATGCATAGTCAAATAGTGTATTAAAAAACAATTAGCCGTATTAGAAAATGACGCACAGAAAAATGCTGTTATTATGTGTTATTCTGTCGTTGTTAGAATAACAATAACTTGAGAGCAATGCTTATTCGCAACACAGATCAAATCGTCCCAATTCTTTTATATCGAACACAATTATTATAACATTTCAACAGAAATATCTTTTCAACAACTATCGTTATATTTTATTTAAAATATAAAAAATCTTAACAAATGATACGCTAAAACCTTCCTCGAGAACCACTTCATACATTGGAGAAAACAACATGAAAATTTGTACAGTAGTTTTTGAGTTTATCGCGGACAGACATACAGACAGACATGGCCGAGTACCTACTTTGTTTTATAATACGTAGTGATAGTGAAGCAATACATGCTGTATATCGCGGTTATTGGAAAAAGCTTCATCTTGTTCAAGTTCCCGTTATGTACGAGGTCAGAGGGCCACGGATAGACTTGATACGCATAACAATCGACTTACATTTTATTAATGTTGTAGGCGGTAGAACCGTTTATCAACGCCTAACCGGGCTTAAATACCCCTGTTATATGTAACTTTTTATGAGGAAGTTGGTTGGGATGCGTTTATGCGTCAAAGATAATTATGTGTATTTTAAGATGAAAAATATCAGCTCCTATGTCAGTATTTCTGAGAAAACTAAGAGTATACAACCAAGAGACATTACTGTTTGGGCGCTGGGACAGTTATTACTTAGCGACTTAGTGTTCGATGTGTGCAGAGGTGCAATGATCTAGGTCATTTTAAGGGGTTTTCCTGGATTTACCATTACTTGCTCTGGTTTGATGCTTTACGCTCATGTATAGGACAAAAATCTTGCACATTAAGTTCATACCTATGAAACTCAATTGCATCTGCCATTCTTTATTTTATGACTTACCTCATGTGGTATAAGAAAGAAGGTCAAATATCGTAAAATATTCGAGCAGCTACAGCAGACGTGTCTCACGACTCCTTATTTTCATCTGACGGTACTAATGAAACATTTATAGTACTATTGTTTAATTTTCCATAATAGTAACATAAACTCGTAAAATATTTTTATTTGGTAACCAAATTCAAATGCTCTGTCGTTCAGTCAGAATAAAACGTATGTTCGTATATAATATTTGGAACTATTCGAGATTTCCCACCATATAATCAACGCTAGCAAAACGGTACTTGAAAGTTTTTCCACTATTATCCAAATATTTTCCACAAGTTTTCGCAAAATTACAGACAAAATAAACGCAATTTCGTTAGCACAACTTAATCATCGTCTAGAAAGCAGTTTATAGGGTGTAATGAATATTTACGATGACTTTAACTAACCATTATAATAATATTTATGTCTCACATAGCAGCACTTATCATAACCCTTTTCTCTTTAAAAACAAATTATAATAATTTTTAATTTCAACTGTAGTCCTTCGAGACTGACTTTTACCTTTAAAAGTATTTGGTCCTTTGGTCCTACGGTCCTTTGGCTCTATTTAATTTATTTAACTACCGAAGGACCGCTATCTAGTTTGGTACAAGTGTTTTCATTTGCACGCTATAGTTTGTACACAGTATAATAATAATATACAGTATGAAGTCTTCATATAGACGGGCTCAACGTCAGTTATTTCACGCTATCAAATCGTAGCACGACCGTGGCATGACTAGTGATGCAGTGTGGAATGTATGATGCGTTGTTGACGTCATTAAAATACTGTAGGTGGGCAACCCGACGCCCTCACATACCGCGCGGCTCTAAGCAATTATTTTTTTCAGAAACGGCAGTGTTAATCTACTGTATGTATTTATACTGTGTTTAGTATAATATTGTTCGGTAAATAGGTCTCGCGTGATAAAACAGCTTGGCCTGCGTCAGATTAAGATTGAAGGTTCCCGTTAACCCCATTCACGAGCCACACATCTTTGGCTCGCTCTAGAACCTTGTTATAATTCGACGTCGGGTTAAGTTGATTTTTCTTCGTCTTTATTACATTTATCCAGTGGTTTAGATACTTGGAGTTACTGTTTTGTGTCTAATCCATTTTGTAACTATTAACCATACACACCATACAACTCTGCTTCCTATAATACAACTTTTAAATTTATTTTATTTTTATCCATCATCCAAAATCTTGTTTTAAGTAATAAAGTGAAATCCACTCGAAGTATCAGTAAAATACAACTTTTACATTTACGTCAGAACTGAACCAATAAATTCATATAACATACTGAATACTTACAAACAACTTGATGACAGGCTTGTTACGAAACAAAATTTATCAAAGCTTCGTGAACTTGGTCCTAAGAGACGCACATACAAAGCAAAATGTATTCGAATGTCACGACACCCGTGAATAGAGCCTAATACGACATGAATAGCAGCTAACTGACTCTTTAGTCAATTAATACATACATACATAAACGTCACGCCTCTTTCCTTTGGGGGTAGGCAGAGATCACATCTTTCCATTTGCTACGATCCTGGCATACCACTTTAGCTTCATCCACACTCATCAATCGCTTCATACACGCCCGTCGGTTTAGGGTAGTCAATTAAGGTTACATAAAAGTGGATTATTTTCCTCGTGACATTGAAAAGCCGTGGCGGTTGGAATTTGAAGGTCTGTTTGATGTTCTCGTAAAATACTCTCACGCATTGTGGACCCCACGCGGTCGGATTCAACGGACCCTTACTGAAAGGTGACCGTGAAATTGTTGGGGTTTGTTTCGTATTAATATTTGAAATACCTTTTTTAGGGGCTCCTTTACTGAATTGTGTGGTCGGATGTGTTGGTCCATGTATTTATATTTAGACTTATGAAAGGAGTAAAGTAATGCTGGTAAGAGAAAAAAAACAACGGCATGAAAAAATATATGGTCAGAATTAGGTTGTTTAAGGCTGAAAATAAATTTCCATAAACATTTAAAATTGACTGAATTACGTTATGTGATGAAATTTTATGTTCGTGACTAGTTCACAATATAAATTGGTCTCAACTTACTCCATACCCAGGAAAATAATTCTGGCTAGGTCGTAATGAAGGAATCTACCAAAACGATGCGAAATAAAACCAATAACATGGAAAATATAAAAGGTCTTCGGAAGGTGACCCGTACCGTTTGGGGTCCCATCATAAACATATTTTATAGCTGCGTTACGTTGTAATGCGCGCCCAGAAGGACATTCTCCCTGATGTGAAAGCAGTAATGTTAATCGAAGATGTTTGTTAATTGTATGAGATCTGAAATTTTAAGTCTTTAATATTAATTTATTTTACTATTATTTTTTTCTTTTGAATACGCCAGTCAGCATGTGAGCTAACATGATGATGAATATTCGAGAAAGTCTGTGCTGATCAGAAGAAGAAATTGTAGGCTAGTGTTTTATATTAAATCTTGTACAACTTCATTCGTTATTAGAATTTGCTAGTAAATTCTAGTTCGGCTTTCCTTCGCAAAGTATTGTAATCTTTCTTCAGCCTTCTCATAGTTCTGCGATTACAAAAAAGGTTTATTGAGCTTTCCAAAGATTGATTTACTATCGTCTAAGTAACTGGCATGTCACCAGTCTATATCGGTGCAGGTCCAGATATCGGCTCGTCCCAATCGATACGTTTCAATTGCGTCACCGCTCGTTCAGAGTCACGGTAAGTGCGTAGTTCGTCTGGTCCTTTGACCCAAGATTCGCTAAATCTGTGATTGATCACGGCTATTGTCGACAGTTAACTGTTTTCAGAAGCTATTGCCTTGAGCGTTATGTATGGAGTTGGTTTAGATTCACTATACTTCTTGACTTGGTATTTTTGTTGGAGTTCTAGAGACTTATTTTCAACATCATAAACCTTTCAGTCAAAAGCTACCTTCTCCATATTTGTACTTAAGGAAATTGATTTTAAAATATTTCAGTTGGTTTAGAAATATGAATCCAGTTTTATTGCCGAAATCAAAATTCAAAACAGGTCACTGATCAAGTTGATCTAGAGTGCTGGAATCAAAGCGCACGTGCCTCGAATGTCCGTCGCGGCACTCAGTTTAGATTCGTCCAATCCTTTCCTCTTGTTTGCATTTTCAATTAGACACCTACTAACCCATTATGTACCTTAAGCAAAATGTTTATTTAGAGCCGGTGACAGCGACGTATAGTTCGCTATAATTTATCACGCCCTAAGCTTTTGAGCAAATAAATTCATATGTGGGAGTGTACGGGAGGCGGAGACTGCGACGATCGCTAATACGAATGCGACGCAAAAAGAACCTTTCGATGGCGAGTCTCTCCCTACGTTGATGAAACAGCGATATCATATCAAGAGAAGGTTTGTAAATATAATTAGTGTTAATTGTAACACAGTTGGTCAGTTATCGGGTTGTTAAAATGGTCAGGTTAGTGAGGATAGTGTTATTAGCGGTGTGGGGTGCGCGGCGGCGGCCCCGCGCAGCGCGGAGTTAGATCGAAGGCTGTGGGGAGCGCGGCGCGCATGCTCGGCGCGATCCGGCGCGGCGGCCGGCGCGGCGCCCGGCGGCCGCAGTCGCACCGCGGAACCGCACGCGACGCGCCATGTCGGCCGGCGCTGCTACCTGACCGAGCAACCAGCTCTTTGAAAAACAAACCAAGTGAAAACGCGATTCGGATCGTCATCGTCGGTCGCGACCTCACGGGGATTCGGGTAAGTTCGTAGCGGACCCGCCCAGGCCTCGCCTGGCCGCGCAGAGTGCAGTGCCCAAGGTTAAAGGCTTCCGATGTGCTTTTCCCGGATACCGATCTGCGATCTCGGGGGTTGTAGGTGGCGCTAGTGCGCGCGGTGAGTCATCTCTGCGACACGTTTTTTCATGGCCGCCCCTTCGATCTCGCGTCGGCTGCCAGGCTAGCTGGAGTTGTGAAGATGTCGGTTGCACTGGATGTTACGTAAGTGCGTTGCTAGTGCAGTGGCCGTGGTGGCCGACGCTTTCGATACGCTCGGTGCGCACTCGACCGCGGCCAATTACCGCACGCGAGGATCGTTTTCAGGAAAACATTCACCATTTTATGGCCGTCGCTCGCGGGACCGACTGTGAGTTTAGTGATCAACGTCATGCCTCCGTACGTTACTGTGCCTGCTGTTACCGTTACTCCGCCGGGACATTTCAGTGATATCGTTTTATTGTGCAAGTGAATTGGTTGCCTCTATATAATATTGTTTGTGCTGCGTATAGTTATTACATAATCGGAGACACCAAATAAGTAGGTATCGGTTTTATTTATTTACTAAATTGTTTTATGACATTGCAAGTCATTGCACAGTTCTGTAGTAATGTATTGATTCTTGAAAAACGTTTTCTTTGTGTTAGATTCTTAATAGTTTATTGTGAAGTAATTAAACGCTACGAGGACTAATTATTGTACTGCATATAATGCAATACGCTTTATTGCGTCATTGACGTTAGTTATTTTTCAATCGTTTATATTTATTTAGATTAACCAACAAACTTTCAAATACTAATAACACTAATGAATAATAAGTTTTCAAATTATTACAACATCAAAAAGAAAAATATTTTTTTGTTTCTTTTCTAGATGTACTGAAAACAAACATGATTATAAATGATAATAAAGTCCTTGACGACTCCGGAATGGAGTTGTAATCGCTAATACATCATACTAGCACAATGCCCTACATAATTTAGTATTGTGCATAAAAACGAATCAGCTGTAGTCGCACGCGCACCGCACGCCGCGCATGCGCGTGCCGTAACGGTATCATTAAACTGCAGTTAGATTTGATACTGTAGATAGAATTTATACTGTAATTTGAAAGATATACTGCTAATGTATTGAGGTACTAGTAAAAGTAACTATGTAAACGCAATATTTATGCAGTTTACGTTTATAATACTAATGGAAAGCTCTACATAAGTCTGGATAGATACCCTCGGTATAAATTGTGATAGAGTAACGTTAGTCATAGGTAATTTTACTTTTATAACGACTTGTAAAGAGTTCATTTCTAAATTCTGATTGTATAAAAATATATGCGAAAAGGAATTCTGATTGTATAAAAATATATGCGCTATAATACAGCGATATGAAATAAATAATACAATATGAAATTGTATAGTCTCCTCTCTCATACTTTGCTTGATAGGGTTCACCATTTATTGTAATATTTACAAGAACACAGTAATACTTCTAAATACACTTTTACGTAGCCGTAGTCCTAACTTGTAACGAGAATTTCATACGAGTTATATTGTATTTTATTACAATAGAAATCGATAACGTAACATCCATTTTTGTACTAATTTTTCGGAAATATAGTGCGATTAAGCTTTTTCTACTTGTAAATACACATAGACAGATTAATTGATAAGATACAAAATATGCAATTACAAAATAAAACTAAAACAACTCCAGTTAATTCTTCGACGATCACAAAAACTCTTACTAATTATAATCTCAAACTGTTCTACTCCGTAAAACACTGTAAAACCATCAAACCATCAAGCGGCACTGACGTCAGTAAAACATTAGCAGTCATTCCACAGCGTTGGATAATTATAATTGTTATGACCAGTCAAATAGCTTGAGGACTTAGCATTTGGCTTCAACGGCCCTTCCACGCGACAACCGCATTAAGACAAGACTTTTATTCCTTGCAATGTCTTTAAACTTCTTTTTATTTTGTTTTTAAGGCTTTCTAATCGCTCTAGAGCGTATTTTGTGTATAGTTTTTGAATTTCTGTGGTATTTTTCAACGTTCTTAAAGTATTGATAGAGCTTGATAGGGGTTTTGGCCTAGCTTTCTTAAATTATTGTACCATCGTTATGATTTGTATTTTTCAATTTTGAAAACCTTCAGTTCTTACAATTCTTTGTTTCATTTTCTGATGTTTAGGATTTGTTTATTGATATTCTTATTCGTCATTCACTTAGGTATAATCTGATGAATCAATTAGTAGATAATTGAAATCTAGTAGGTATAAATAGCGGTTAAATAGTAGTTAAGGTCTAGTGCTAAATTGTAGATAAAATATTAACAAGTTTATTATATCTTGTGAGTTGTAGTAGTTCACTTTAGAAATAAATTGTTTGTTTTGTCAAAAGTTCTGAATCTTTTCCACCGCCGAATATTGTATTTTTCTTTAAAGTATATCTTGTCGTTCTTCCCGTTTCTTTCTAAATAATTTCACTTAATTAAATACTGCTCTCATACTTTAGACGAAGAACAAGTGATTTATTTGTGTAACTACACAAGTTAATATATTTACCTGCTGTACTGTTATTTGATTAATGTGACAGCTGTTTTGATTAGTTGGTTCAATATTAAATGTTGTGTTTTGATTGTATTTTCGAATATTTAAGCTAAACAATGAGGTTAAAGGGGTTTTATCTTAGTGGATTCGTTCTTAGAAATTTTCAAATTAAATACTTATAATAAATATACGCTAAGGAATTTAATCCTGGTTTCGCGAGGGGTTTCACAGACATTCAATTTACGTGCACAATTACACCCAGACTCATAACAAGGCTTTGTGAAACGCACAAATTCTTGTCCTACGCTGGAATCAATCTCGTCGCGTACAGTACTAATTGGCGTGGTGACCTATACCACTCGGCTTTCTGTGCAGTCATCTTCCAAGTTATAAGGTTGATGATGTCCGATGGTTATAAATAGTTATTTACAACAAGATTAATCTAATTATTAAAATAATAAAACAATAGTTACGAGAAAGGATTCGACCGCAATTCTGCACATCTACGTTTTAGTAGAAGGCATCAGAATAGAAATAAACACTATAAAAACAAGAATTTAAAATTCATGTTGGCCAATCTCTACCAAGCAAATTATTTTGCGTCTCTTAAAACCTAGTCCTTCTTTGTTCTTGCGGTATACTAGAGTTATACACACAATTTTAACACGCAATTCTGTACCTATTCATATAATAATAATACGAGCACATAACTGTCATAGAAGATATTCAGCATCGATGACCAATTTCGCTCACCGCGTATTAGGCGATTCCAGATACCATTTGTAATCCAAGTTTCTTAATTATATTTTTCTTTATCGTTTGTCTATGTTGTCTTAGTGTACCAGATGACATATAACTTTGAAAAAGCCACATATGTTTAAGCCTGCACTTGGGATCAACCTGCAATCTCGCGCATACAAATCCGTTGATACTACTTCGAAGATATTGTCTGTTATTATTTTCTATATTAATGTAGTATTGTTTGTTTCAGTTGTAAATCCGGCCCCGTACCGATGCTCTAGTGGTTGCGCAGCGATCTACAGCAACCATGTCGTCGGTAAAGGTGGCCGTCAGGGTCCGCCCCTTCAACTCGCGGGAGATAGCCCGGGACTGCAAATGCATCATCGAGATGTCCGGGAATACTACAGGTAAGATTGTTGTTGAACTGAGATTTAGAAGTAATCTGAGTAACTGTATAACGTGAAGTGTTGGATAATAAACCTTTTAAGATTTTCTAAGAACAGAAATACAGAGATCTGTTATTGTATGAAATTATGGTCCATTCGTTTACTTGGAGACGCATGACTTGAAAAGATGGATGGATTGTGGAAGGAACGATATGAATGAAAAAGGAGTAAATGATACTGGATAAGGGAGAATGAAAGAAAAAAATGTGTTGCGCCGACCCCAAATAAAATGGGATAAGGGCAGAAAGATGATGATGATGACTTAGAGACGCATGACTTGTAGATCTTTTAGGATCGTACTATTGTGGTAACAGGACGTTTCTTAATGACTGCGTAAAATTCAATTCATGCTGTAATTTGTTTCTGGACTGGCAAACCAATTAGAAATTACACAATAATCGGTATAGATTTGACAACAAACATAAACGGAAATTCATGATACCCTGATGAATCCACACACAGAGACACAAATAAATACCAGTAAATTTAATAACTTCATTCAAATCTCTCATGAATAAAGAAGGTTTAATATAAGCCAGCTACTGAATATTGCACACCAGGACACACGCGTCGGGACACCATTACTCATACGTTTTGTTGTGTCTCGCCGTGTGGATATCACCGCTTTGCTCCCACGGTACCGCTATAAAATCCATGAATAATAAACTGACAGCCACTGGCCACTGCCCACTTTAGGGTGTTGGTAGAGTCCGTGTAAATGACCCTTAATGATAGGTAGGACTTAATGTGGAAGTTTGTATAGATTTTATAGGTAGGAATATTGTGTATGTGTTATGGACCAAGTGATTAATGCGGGCATTATTTATAATGCTCGGGCATTATGAATAATGTCTAGCATTATCGGGCTAAGTGATTAATTACTATCTTAACTTCATTTTCATCATATCGCTCGGTCATTATTATATTGCTAAATGATAGTTGGGCAATTTGATACTAATGCTATATTTAAGTTATATCAAGCGCTAAATAAACCATGGCTGCAATTGGGGACACCGTAAGAGTTCGAGTTTCGATGTTGCGGTCGTAATGATGGAAGAAATAAAAAAAAAACCTAACTTAACCTAAATTAGGTGAGGTTAGGTTTTTTTTTTTATTTGTCAAAATCTATCTTTATTGAGGTGAAAATATCATCTTATGTTATTTTAATTGTTAAAATAATCTTTATGATATGTACGCTTAAGGCAAATTAAAATACAAATTTATTCTGAAACGAATATCTACTTGTTTTATTACTTTATCTAATTCTTCGAAGATATTATACATAATAGCTAAACAGTATCTATAATATCCAGATTGATCACTATGGCTGTAACATTTGTATTACTTTGCCCAAAAGGTGATAGGCCATATGTATAGTGCCCGGTCAATTTGATTATTTGAATAATTATTATCAAAGTGCACTCTCATATTGGGCATTTTTCATAGTACCCGGGCATTATGTATACTGCCCAATTTATCACTTGGTCCATAACATATGTATTTAGTTGGGTATTGATATGGCAATGCAAAATGTTTCTTAGCTTCTGATGAAAGATTGTTCGTGGTTTACAATAACTATTTAAGTTCTGCAGCGAGTAATATTATTTTATTATGGGTAGGTATTCGTTTTTTCGATAAATATACTACATTTACACAGGTACTTTGAACAATATCAACTCCGACACGTACGTGTTATTATAATTCAGTTCAATAAAAATACATGCTCTGAATAGGTCTTACATTTTTTTAAAACGACTCCCGCACTATAGTATTTTATCCTTGTATCGCGAGGGGTTTCACAGACATTTAATTCACGTGCACAAAGACACCCAGACTTAGAACAAGCATCTGTCGGTCGCACAAATACTTGTCCTAAGCGGGGATCGAACTCGCAGCACGTCGCGCACAGTGGTAATTGGCTTGATGACCTATACCACTCGGCTATCCGTGCAGTCAATTAAACGCAGCAATAACAAAAATAATATTATCTGGTCATATATTCAGTAGATAATTATGATAAAAATCTGCTTCTTATACACAAGATAGAGATTGTAATTAAAGCAATGCATAGTTTACTATCAAACGTAAACATAATTGTAATACAATGGCATTCCTAGCGTAACATATACTCGTGTCTATTTACAAAACATTGTTCAATAAGAAAACGTATGTATTTAAACAATGTATATGTTGTTATAATATGCGTTTTATTGTAGATCAAATAATAATAAACACTACTATTATAAGAAAGTACTCTAGTACAATTCAATCATACGAGGTTGTTTAATTGATGATGACAATCTGTCATAGTAAAATTGAATGTATATTGCATAGTATGGTGTTACACAGAAAAGAAATTGTGGAATTCAGTTTAGCAGTCGGCTACTGTAAGTAAAGTACCAACTAATTTAGCTGAAATCCAGTAATAATGTCCACGACTAACCACAATATAATTTCGTTTTTTTTTATATAACTATAATTAAAGTCGTAACCGAGTTCCATAGTTCTGCTTAAGACTCTTTGTGGTCAATTTGAAGCTTATATT
Source organism: Chrysodeixis includens (assembly GCA_941860345.1). NCBI lineage: Eukaryota > Metazoa > Arthropoda > Insecta > Lepidoptera > Noctuidae > Chrysodeixis > Chrysodeixis includens. The sequence continues at coordinate 3,278,119 of OW796107.1, read as the reverse complement.
TGTAAATAATTGTACAGTAATACCGTCCTGTAAACATCTCACACCAAACCAAGTCTATACAGTCTATTACATCTAAAATAGACATATTTTCATTTTATATCTAGTCAGGCCTTTCATTAATTACATAACTAATCTTAACCAACTTCAGTTACCTTTTGACCTTTAGCAGGCAATCCTCTTTAATCTTCTAGTGGTTGTATAATCTTGTACCAGGTTACCTTGAAAGCCCTTTCAAATTAGCAGCCGTCCCTACAGTCCTTAGATAACGAAGATTGACTTTTACATTGCCGTAAAACCCCGCCCTTTGCCCTTAGTTACGTATCAAGCGGTAAATATAAAACGCTATGGAAATGGCTGCGGTAAAATGTATATTGATATGCTTTGTATGGTGGTAGATGCAGAAGTTTTCTAGAGATTTAAAATTAAGGGCTAAGTTATTGATAATGGGGGTTTTTCTTTTGTTTTATACTACAAATGATCTTATTCCTGATGTAATTCGATAGTTCTTTTTTCCCGACGTTTCGGTCGAATTGCACCGACCGTGGTCTGTAGGGAGAAAATAATTATCGAGTTACATCATGAATAAGATCCGTTTTGTTGTCTAAAATATGTGTAGAAGTCACTAAAGTTTTAAAAAAACATTAATTACAAACCGCTACGGGGTTTTTAATTGTTTTCTTGAAGGTTTCTTGTTATAAGTTGGTACTGTCAAACACACTTCGTCTTCTTTTCGCGTGGTTGATGTACAATTTGGTGGCAGTTTGACGGCTATATCACTCTGCTATTACTTGTAAAATACACGCTTAACTCACGCGTAAGTGGTTTAAACGAGTTAAAATTGTTACTGTAATATGTCTAGACAAAAAAAATGCTAGATAATGTTTAAATGCGCCTCCAGTAATAACAAAATATCATAAATGCCTAAAATGTTGATTCAACCATTCTTCAAAGTTGTGTAAATGACCATCTGTGCGCCGACTCATTTTACATTGTTAAAATTAATGTTTAGACATAAAACAGTTGAATAGCTATAATATTTTAACTTTATTCAATTTACTACTCTATTACTTTTATAGCCTAATATATCAAATCTATCTTTCTTTAGTAACAAACGATCAGAATCCCTATTCAGTAAAGAAAGACTTTATAAATCTGAAATACAGTGGTTTTTTGTCCTTTTATTGTGAAACTTTTTCAAAGAGAGTTTTTGTTTTGAAAGGCAACTGTTTTCTTAATTAAATAAACACGGTTTGTTTAGAATTCGGTGTTTCAACTGCGCAGTACAGAACGCGGTGGAAGGTCGCGAACGAAACCTTACAAGACGACAATGTCAGCAGAAATCAATTGAGCTGTTTACTAATACTGATCCTATATGAGAATTTATTGTAAAATCGACCGTATGACGTTAGAATAAGAGCTAGCAGTGTCGATTGTGTAACATAAAAAAGGCTAGCCGAAAGATTAATTGAAATTCCTTTTTGTAGTTCAGTTCAGGTTGATATGCTTCCATGGAATCTTTAATTTTCTCCTTTCAAAGCCTAAATTGTTCTAACATTTTACTTTTAATTTGTTGAATCGTTTTTTTTTAGTCGAGTATGTTCTTTGTAACAAGAATATAATTTCAAGGGTTCTAGAAACATCTCGAGGGAGAGTCGACGTCATGTGGAGTAAAGCACTTGATGTTGGCTACACAAATTTATTACCCTGGCCTTACACAATTTAATATGTTCCACTCGTTGGAAACACGACTTTAAATATTAAACGCTAGAACATATTTCCCTTTGAGAAATTCACGCTGCTGTTAATTATTTACGCTGTACAATTTTGTTGGTCTCAGTGAAATGTTAGTTGGGTATACAAACAATTGTTTTATGTTCGTAAATTAAGTAAACATGTATTGTTAGGTTGGTAACATCAAGACTTGCGACTAGTGTCTAATTTGCTTTAACCTCAAATTCCATTTATCTAAAAAATTCAGTTGAATTTTGCCTGTGAATTTCTTGGTAAGCCGTTGACGTCGACGTCGGTACCAATTAAGTCTATGAACAGTTCAGCAAGTGAATTAAACTGAGTCGTCACAGTCGAGGTAGCTCCCATTTCTGTACTCTAACGAGAGCACCTCGTTAGCTAACTGGTACGTTACGTACGTCTCCAACGCTCATGTTATTCCAAGCGTCGAGTTGCATTTCATGACTTTGAAAAGTATCTTTATGTTAACCCGTTCTGATATCATTTATTTTTATAACGTCATGTTTTGCTTCAACATCTTCATGTACACAAACCGTTTCGGTTTTCAAGTTGAAATCTTTATCAGTTTCATTAGGTTTAGGATCAAATTTGTCTTCAACCAAGACAATTTTATCAAGTCATATGTTGACTTTAAGAATAGTTACGTTAACAGTAATTCCATATTATCTTCATTCAAGTTCATTGTCACGTCTACTCGACATGGGGCGTTCTTGCGGCGCCTCGGAAAGGGCAAGGCGTGACGTCAACACTTGCGTCATATCACAGTATTTTGCTCTGATACCATTAATATGCATTAGCGTCGACATCGTTAAAGCTTTTACTCGTCTATTGATGCTGTTTAGAGTTATTTTTAACAGTTTATTATATATTAGCATATTTTCCATGTATTATATTAACCACTAGCTGAAATCGAGTATATGAACTTTAATGTAAATTCGAGGAACAAAGGTTTCGTTCTAAGTTTACTTTGAAAACCCTGAGTCATTTACTTTGATTATTAAGCTAGTCATTCCGAACCCTTCCATGCCCTTCATTCTGTGGTCAGGTGTTCAAAATCTGTTGGAACGTATTGCGGCTCTCCCTTGTATTATGTTTCAATGGGCTATAAACCCTGTAATGCGCAATAAACCGCGTCCATGGGCCGCTCCATGGCTCTCGTAAATTCCCCGCAGTTTCGCTTCCCACTTTTAACTGATTCGCGTGGTTTCATTTCATTTAATACTGAATGGATTGTTTTTGGCTTACTTAAACTTTCAATAGGTTTTGCTCAAAGAAATTTAACTTTACATCTAAGTACGATTCGTTTTATCGATTTTGTCGGTTTTAAAATTAAAACTTTCTCGTGTTTTGTCTTGAATTTGTCGACTGAACTCCTTACATATATTCCCAAACTCCCTGTTCGGATGTCTTCACTATTTATTCTACCGTACGTGTAGAATTTTGATGGCACGTTCGCAAACAGTCCATGAAGTCACATAAACTTTTATTAAGTTACCGTTCTCTATGAGTTATGTCTGAAACGTGTTTGAGCACCGGCGCGGACCTGCTCGTTAAAATTGTTAATAAAATATTTCTTCTACCCTCACTTGGATGTTGAGTGGAAATGTACTGGAAACTTCTGTGGTTTTGTCGTATTCAATGTATTTGTACAACGTATGTTTTATAGGTATCCAATTTATTTCTTTGTTAGTTTTTGTGCTAGACAAATCAAATCTCGACAAAAAATTAACACTCTAAGCTACATTGAAAAATGGACTCTACGTTCTAAGCTATACAATCTAAAATCCTATAATTCTTCTAAATTTCTTGTAAGAATTTAATTAAAAGAATTTGAATCAATATAAAGTGGGTATAAATAACGTTTGGTACAGTTTTCAGTACATAACATGTTATGTTAAGCGCGCGGTCACACGCAACCCTGTTCTTGCTTACAATTTATGAACAATGAACATTTAGGTTGAATATTGATCAAGGTCGTATATTATATATCGTGATAGGCGTTCCGATTGCTCATCTTGGGATATTTTAACTAGTTCATAATAAAAAATCTTAGATGTAAGACTAAATTTAAAATGTATGTAAAGTTTCTCAGTGTATTAATTTGTGTGATTCGGGAAAGTTTGAAATTAAAACGTGATACCATTTTTAGGTATCTAGTTGATTGTCTCTGGAAAACTCTATGTAAGTTTCTACGGATAAAATTATATTTCCCTTTTTAATATCTTCTCTATATGAGAAGAGGCCGAACTCAATAGTGGGACATGTAAAGACTAGTATTATAAGTATTATTTAGAACACATTTACAATAGTAAATCAACGCAAAATAAAAACAATATTTTTAAACAAAACATTCTCTTTTAACAACAGTTAAGTGACTTACAAGACATTAACGAAAAATCTAATTACATTGAATCGTTTAGAATATCTTTACATAAAAAGTTAACGGTCTTATTTTGGAACATTCTGGCCCTTAGGCTGTTAAGGCATCAAAGCAATTAGTCATCGTTAATTACATTTCATCTCAAATTCTTTGGAGCGAGCCTTCATTTGTGAAATGAACCTTTTTGATGGATTGGATGAAAGCTTGCAAAATATTTTTTCGAGGGATAAACCTTGTGCTTTTGTAACTTTTTAACGTTAAACAAAGTGCTTTTATACGGTTTGTGAGTTTGTGTGATCGAAGTAGACGTACTAAAATGACAGTAGAGTAATTTTTAGGATCATTACGTGAAGTGTAACTTCACGATTTGGTGCTGGTGCATTGCTAAACGATACTTGCGCATTGTATGGGACAAACGTTTTTACGATATACAGCAAAATTTAAAGATTGCACGAATGCGTCTACTGTATGTGTCTGCATATTATTTATGACGTTACTCAAACCTTCCGTTTTTCTCCACGTTCCTAAATAACTTTACGATCTTCCAAAATATCTTATGCAATATGTCACTGAACCACGTAGCAATTTGTGCAATCCATTACCATTTACCATTTTTGCCAAATATACTTACACTAAGGTCAAAGGTTTTGTCACCAAACAAACCCCAGAATTTTCCGCTACATCACTTCGCGATCAGAAGCCTTATTGGTGAGTCACGTGGTACTGACCCTGCTCGCCTCATTCCCTTTCAACGGCATTTTTCACAAAGGCGCATTGAAACGAACCCATTGTTTGCACATAAACCCGTAAAATAAAATGGTACAGCCAATTATTGAGCATTTTGTGAAATTTAGCTTACATTTAAAAGGTTCATTGGCTCACTTTATGGTGAAAAGCGTTTAAATAGAATTATTATGAGAATTTATGCAGCGTTACGTTTTTAAGGATTTTAAAATACTGTATCTACCCTCTTGACGCTTAACGCATGTTTTTTCAATACTAATTGGGTGTATTTAGTTTTGGGTGTATGTGGATGGAATAACATAGCATTGGTGTGTGTGAAATGAAATAAGTGGTTTGTAAAATTGCGGATACACTATTAACACGAAACTAGGTAGCTTTACTATTGATTTCTTATATTTTGTTAATCAGTTTATGTGATTGATAGTTTCACAATAGTCTTCTGTCTTGTAAGAGAAGCAAGACCTCTAGCTTTAAACTAAAGGCTCAGTAAATTAACAGTACTACAAAGGGATCGATAATAAATTTGGAACACCGTTCTCAATATAAACTACGACACTTCAATAGCTTTTCTTCGGTTTACAACCATTATTTAAGAAAATCATTTGCCTGGCCTGTTGTTCTAGTAGTTAGTGACCCTGACTGCTATACCAGAGGTCGTGGGTTCGATCTCCACCCAGGACAAATGTTTGTGTGATTTTTATTTAGTTATTTATCTGTAAAACTTGTCTAGTACCCATAATACAAACTCTGCTTAGTTTGAGACTAGATGGCGGTGTGTGAAAGTTGTAAAAAAAGACATTGAAGTAAAAGGCACTTAAGTACCATACTGTCCTTATCATTATCAAGACAAATGCAGAGAAAAATAGACACAAGCTACGTTAGCTTAAGACTTAAACTTGAATACGGTCACCTACACTTTTAAGAAAAGATACAAGCAAGGACAGATTATGACAATCTTACTCAGCAGTTTCCTATTTGACCTCTCACAGTTTGACTCCGGTCTCAACATTCAACCGACCTTGAGGACCAAGGCCTTTCGACACGGAAGCGATCGATTTCTTACCAAATGTCCGACAGATTATATTTCCTCATTATATTCCTAATTTGGTAATAGTAGAAGAATGTCTAATGTAATTGCGGGAGCGGGGAGTTGATATCACTTTGTGTCTTTTTTTTATTGAAAACAATTATAGTAAATTAATTTATTGATATGGGTAATTACAATTACCTACGCTAGTAAGAACTTTTTGTAGGTTTTAGTGTCTTTTCCTAAGTGAAATAACAATACTCTATGTCTGACAGAATTAATTTAACTAAAATAGATAATAAGTAATAATAATAAAAAAATGTGCTTCAAAGGTGGCGTTACTATCCATTAACTAGATTTTTGACTCTTTTGTTAAATCTTTGGGCAGAAATGAAATCTATTCGTTGTCCAGAATTTTGATATTAACCTAATCAATTAAGCACGTTCTAATTGAAAATAAAGTCAGTATTTCATCATAAGAAAAATTACAATCCCATTTTTCCAAATCAATATCCTGTCTAAAATAAACACCTGCATATATTCCAAGTATAAACATCTTGTATGAATATTCATCTCTTTGTTTATTGAGCCTTGCACCAGATATACCTACCTATCTATCTATATGGGTTGTTTCCGATTGAGGAAGCCTCACCTCTTCCGATCGCGTCGATTTGTCCTCGACTATAAAACAAATGCTATCGGTGTTTACTTATATCTCTCTTAAATATATCCGAATAAAACTTCTTGAAAATACACTTGAAGTACTATAATATAATTTTATTTGCATCAGTGCTATTAGTAGCTTCTTGATCTTACGGCACGATTTCTTCTCATACTAAGCTCGAACAAGCATTTAAAATTTCATTTTATATCAAGTTTCAACGAAAATTTATGATTTAGTCCCACTCTAGCAGACTGAAGTTTAACTGTTGACTAAACATATCGAAATGTGCTATTTTATAGCTTAACGTGTAAAATCCGGTAGCATAAACCAGAAAATTATCTACTAGGGGGTTTAAAACGACCTCTTAAACCGTTGTGGAAACGGCAATACTAGCCTAGTACTCTGTCTGGCACCAACAATAGCAAGACTTCTCTATTAAGAGCTTATAGTACAAGCACTGATAATAACTATAAAACTACATCCAGAGACATTGGCTATATAGTTTCGTGTTTGATAGTTCATCCCGCGTCGTAGATGCAGTAAAACACCAGTTATTTCCTTGCTGCAGCTCAGTGCAACATACCTGGGCCATAAAGCTAAGCTAGACGTAAAACACTCATCATAAAACCAGTCCTAGAAGTAGTAAATCACGGGAATAAAGTATGAGGTAGTGGGATTTTAATCAGCTTGGTTCAGTTTAGTTCTGGGTAAACTGTTAAAAGCCTCTTTCTGTTAGTAAAGGAAATAATAGTCTACCACTGACTAAATCCAACAATCATTCATCAACACATGAACGTAAAATGAACATGGAAATAAAATTTAAGTAACTGATATTTATTAAAAAAACTCATTAAATAAAGAAAATGGTGGAGGCCTTGGTCCAGCAGTGGGATCTTAAACAGGCTTCATAAAATAATGACTTCTTTTCGTAATGATATAACGCAAGACCGATTTGGCTGGCTTTTGAGCTTTTTCTTCTAAATAACTAACATTAATCGTCTACTTAATCGCCGTTTTCAGACGAAAATAATCAAAGATGCCGTAAATTCCTTCAACACAAACAGTAATATCGATATATATCGCTGCAACTATATAAATCGACTCATTCATTTTTTTATGTAGCTTTGTGAGATCCCACTGCTGGGCAAAGGCCTTCCCCATTTTCTTCCAAACCTTGCTTTCTTTGGCTATTTCTGGCCACGAGCGTTCCACAAATCTGACTAGATATAGTACAAAAAAGCTCGTCTCATGTAAACCCGAGTACAGACAAGTGAATACACGCTGTTGACTCACACCACACACACACATGTAATTTTTAATCCAAATAAAATGTATCTGCAGTCTAGGCGACACAGTTCATTCACCCCGGGGACTTGGGGTTGTAAACACGGATGTATTCCCGTGCAGTGTGCATGTCTGGTTGCGATGTTTGACTCATGCATGAGTGAGCGCCGACGGCTGAATCATATTTATACCGAAATTGATATCCTGTGCTATATGGGCTCAGGATAGGATTAAAGGATATTGGCACCTGGATTACTACGTAGTATAAAACATAGTCGCTTTCTGCTGTATCTGTCCGTATTTATGTATCTTTAAAACTACGCAATTAATTTTTTTTTAATGATAGAATGTTTCAATAGAAAGATTTATGTGTTTAATACGGCAGTGTTGCAAGCCAGACGGATCGGTTGTAATAAAAAATGGCTAAAATAGATACATCATTCAATTTTAAGAGACGTTAAGTCTTATGCTCTTTTGTGCTTTAGCGTTAAGTAGCAATGAAGAATATAAAAACCTTTAAGATTCATGAATGTTGCAAAACATCCCTTTAGTCCTTTAAAATAATGAAAATCCAATTTTCATACTTTCTACAGAGTTTCGACAATGCTGTACATGTTGTTAAGAATAGAAATTTAATCTCATATTTCGTAGGGAATGTTATTCGCTAGGGAGAACAAAGAGTAATAACATTGCTCTCTATTTGATTGTTTGCTCGCTCCGGAATGTAAGCACCATCCTTGCTGTAGATGCAACGTTGACTGTGTTTTACAAAGGAAATACATTTGACGAAAGATAACATTATTTTGATTTGTCTTTTTTGTTTTGTTCCACTGTTTTCTTTAAACAAACCGTATAATAAATAGTTATATGTTGCGTATTTGAAACACAATAAAGTTATTACTATAACATATTATTATGTACGTTTAAAAGAGTACCCTTTGTGCACACCAAATGGTTAGCCAAATTCTCGCATATTCTGAATCACATACTTGAGAGTACCATTTTCATTTAATTAAATTCATAACCTACTATACATTGTATACTACAAGAAAAGCAGGAACTATAGCTATAGAAGCTCGAGCCAAGAGTAATACGTCTGTACATTTTGGCACAGTATGACGTTGCAGCTGGGAGTCATTTTAAGCTGAGTGCAGGAGAGCGATAAACCCACGCGTTTACTCATACATTATTAAATTGTGTGAATCAAGTTTATGAATGGAGGACTTCATTGAATTACGGTTTTTGGATGGGGTCAGTTAATACCCCTAAACATCTTTATCTAATATATACAATAAGATGATTGTACGAGTCAATAAATTACAAACAAAATTAATTACTGAAATCTCACCAAATCCCAAAGCAATTCTAAGTTTGACAAAGTTAATAGATAAGTGGTATTAAGTCTAAGAAGCACTTAAGAGTTTGGAACTAGCTTTTCAATCTGTTTCTTGTAAACTTAAATGTTTAAGTCAAAGTTTAATATCTATTCTTGCGTTAAATTATCAAGTTCCTTCAAAGAAATTGAGATGTCTCGTCTAAATTTAGAATTATAACCTTGACAGCGAAATCCTGTTTAAGAAATTTTACCGTGAAAATTAAGTTAATTTTAGATTGAAAACCCTCACAACTTTTTTAATAAGACAATTTTACAAATCTTTTTTAAAACTATTGATGCTTGTAAATGTATCTCATGATATAAATATATTTTTAAATAGTAGAGAAAGATCTTATAAATAAAGTTCTCGTGTTACAATGTTAGTTACCGTACTCCCCCGAAACGGCTTCACTGATTTTTACCAAATTTTATATGCGTATTCAGTAGGTATGAAAATCAGCTACTATCTTTTTTTTTAATTCGCGACCGAAGTCGCAGCCAACAGCTAATAGTATATATATCGTGCACATAAGCATCTAATTTACAACTGTTCTCAGCAAGACACAAACAAAAACTACATCAACGTCATCACGCAATTAACGCGCACCTATTGAAACATGAAAAGTCAAAAGCGTTATTACTGCGCTTGTGTATACTCGTCTTTAGAATGCAGGCAAGCGGCGCCGTGAGTCGTGGCGCCGCGATCGATGCGTCGCGACGCCACCTACTCACGTTTGAAAAGTGATGGTTTATGAGTAGTGTGAGTAGTGTGAACTGTGGCTTATGGCTGGCTAATGAGGGACTTGGGTTAAGGAATTAAGCATTCATTTGATGGTGAATGGAAACAGATCTCAGTGGCGTGCACTTGGAGAGGCCTATGTCTAGCAGTGGACTGCGATAGGTAGATGATTGATTGGTTGATTATGGACTTGGTTAGGTTAGTGGATAGTCTGAGCTTAATGATTTGTCTGGGTGCTTTGAATCAGAGAATACGTGAATGAGGTAGATGAGTATGGCTCTTTCGTTCCTTAATTTCATAGTAATATTTTGACCTAGAATGTATTTTGAAAGAAAACGTTTAATATGATTAAGGTGATTAAGCTATAGTGAAGAATGAGTTAGGTACCTTTTAAGACAAATGATGTTTTGTAAGCATAACACATACACATTTTCTCTTATATCTGATCATTGAGAACCACTAAAGCGCTGTCTAAATGTGATAAAGATGCGAATAATTTCAATTTATATTTTAAATTATATTAAACTTTGTTGGTAACTAACAGGACTGTTAGAGATAAGGCTCCACGACACAGGGAATCTTAGTGTGAGGTCTAGGGCTCATCACTGGAAAAAATTATCTTTCTGGAACAGTAAAGTTATTTTTATTACTAATTTTTTAATTAATCAAAGTGTTTCTTTTGTTACAGTGATAGTAAACCCGAAGGCACCCCCCGGCAGCAAGGATGGCGCAAAAAGCTTCAATTTTGATTTCTCATACTGGTCCCATGATGTGAGTACCTATACCTAACATAACTATAAGGATAGATAATAGAATTACAGCAGTGAAATTAATGACGTATACCTAGACACGAGCAAAAACATGTATGCAAGACCAAACAGTTGCAAAAAATTGTTATGCGAAATTTCGAAAGCTTTAAAGAAATATATCTGATATTGTAAACTAAACAATAAAAAAATAATTTGAAAGAAAATTTTCACGATTTCATAAATCATTTGATTAGGACTCTGTTAGACTACTGTTTGGTCGTGTGGACATGTATTTGCTCGTGACTGTTCAGTAAGGGTACAATAACGGTCTTATCCCTTTTAAATAAACGTTTATTTTGAGTATAGCTGTCATATCACGTAGTTATGAGATATATTTAAATGTATACAAAGTCGTCCGAAGTTATTGTAGTTAGTTTTACTATGCAAATGGGACTAGAAAGTTAAAACTAACTAAGATAAGAAAATATACATACATTAAACGTTTTAAAATTAATAAATGTCTCTGTTAAAAACATGGATTACTGAAAAATTGTTTATTTAACTACTGGGATAGGCAAGAAAACAACATTTGTAATTAGCTATCAACTACGAGTATTTACTATCAGCGTACTGTAAATATTTTACTTTGAAAGCGCCGTCAAAATAATCATTCGTTGATCTTGTGAGTTATACTGTATATTTTTATTATTAAATACAGATATCTAAATCTCATAGAGACTAGATATCATAAAGATATTTATACAACTTCTATCGATAGTCTTTGTAACTTAAGCCCACTGATAAAACAACATACACCCACGCCGGCACTGTATTAAGCAGAGATCGTCGATCAATACTCGGTAGATTGGTTCTTGTAGGTATGTACCTACTCGGGTTTCATGGCGATGGTACACGACACGTAATCACTGCTCAATAGTTATTGGTTCTGTATTAACTGGGAGAATAAACTGATCCTGTGTTTGATAGGAAAGGTCTGGGTATGTGAGTTTGAGATCTTCTGCTTTGCTGTTTATGCATGATGGTTTTTATGTTGGCAATGTTTAAAACTGGACTCTTGGGTATTTTTGACTGAGTTATGTTTTACACTAAAATTAACGACCCACCCCAGCTTCAAATGAGTGCAGTACTGATGTATTATACATTTAAACCTTTCTCTTGAATCAATCCACCTATAAAAAAATACCGCTGCTAAATCCATTGGGTAGTTTGCAAAGATCTAAGCATTCATAGAGACAGACAGACAGCGGTAAAATACTTTGTTACGTAGTATGTAGTGATAGTAATAAATTAAACTGTTTTTACAAATTGGTCGAGACACAGTAAATAGTTTAAGCCTACAACAAATTGCCTTGGTTTTATCTTTAGAGAAATATTTATGACACTTAAGTTGTAAGATGACAACATACAAATAAAAATATTCAAATACATTGCAGTAAACATACCACTCGCTATACTACAATTCAACTATATTCTCTGTGTATAAGTTTAGTAACAAAGCCTCACATCTCTCTACCATCGTTACATATCAATCGATCAATTCCGCACGTGTGAAACACCCGCTATAACAAGATTCCCCACATTCTGCTCACCCCGTTTTGGACGGCAGCCATATTGGATGCAGGATGCAGGCTACATTGTTATCGGATTACTAAGCTTTAGTACTACTCTATAATAGTATGCCAAGCTGTTATTGAAATTGTAGGTAGGTAGATCTTAGTGTTTGATATGGAAATTAGGTATTTGAGGGTTAAGGGAATTTAGAACTATCTTTATCTATTTAAAATGTGACCAAATCTTTTAAAGAAACAGAACTGGTAATATTCTTATTCTACTAATATTATAAACGCGAAAGATTGTAGTGTGGATCGATGGATAGATGGGTTTTGTTTTTCTCTTACGTTAAAAGGCTAGATCAATTTTAAAGTGCTTTTGTATGGAGTTAGCTGACATCCTGGATTAACACATAGGCTTTCTTTAAACTGACTGCGTCATTGGTAATGTTTTTACTTTTTAGCAGCTGTAACCGAAATTCGCGCGGACAGCCGCGGGTAACAGCTAATATTTAAACATTGTCTTTACATGTAGCTACATATTTATCCCACTAAACATAAATCAACTTATTTACATAGGGACTTTCATCGATCTCAAATTACTGTAATCAGTGTTACATCGTACGTATAGGTATACCTAGTTATGTACTTTGTTCAAATAAACAGGCTGCATTAATTCCGTACATGATAAAATCATATTCAACTAATCATTCCCTTTACAAAGCATCAGGTGTACAAACAAATCGATAGCGCACTAACACCATGACATGTATTCGCAATCACCACTCGACCGCGACGCACATTCGAACGGAGATTGCGCTGTAATGATAAATGTACGATTGTGCGCGGTACCCCTCCCGCAACTACGGTTTGTGGTCACCATGAATAATGGGCATATTGGATAACGTGTGGTCCGCATTGTGATTATTGGGCAGTGACTGGAAATCAATTTGTAATCATCAATGTTTTTCGAATGAGTTTCATGAAATGGATTATAATAATTGTTATAAATTTACTTTCGTTTTCATAATTATCATTATCATCCGTTAGAAGTCCACTGCTAGGCATACTCGTAGGCCTTTCCCAAATGTTATGTCTCAGTCTCATGATTATAACGCAAAAGAGGATATATGTATAGGAATAAAGAAAAGCTATATAGGATAACGTTTCTGTATAAGATCTATGAAAGCAGTCAGTCAATAGTTATGGAACATCCCTTATATTTGTATCGACGGATTTTTTTTTTTTCTTTTTCCTATCCTATAGTGTCCCACTGCTGGGCAACGGCCTCCCCCAAGACGGATAAGAAAAGAAAATGTTTGGAAGCACATAGCACAACAATATGCGTTTACTTTTCTGGTATAAATAATTAAACCATTCTTTGTAGACCCCTAACAATACTTACACGTTAATGCAGATACTGTTATTCGGACTAACACAGCATAATTATTTACCAAAGCTAACGGTGAAGAATTTACTTAATTTGCAATTTCGTGCGCAATTCAGGGTTCAGAGTAATTATACTAATATTATACAAATGTATGCGTTGCTCTGCCCCACGACTGAGACACCAGATGTTTATTTAAATCAAATTTAATTACTTTTGACTTTTCAATTTAGTTTTTGATGGTTAAGGTTATAAAGTACCTATGTACTTATGTATGAGGGATTCTACGGCCATAGTTTAATTGTCCTAGAATTATTGTAAAAAAAATTGTTAATGTATTTTGTAAAAAAATACTTGGAACCCAATACAGAACATATGATTCTGAATTGTGTACATACATTCTGTGTAATAAATATCGGGAATTTTTCAATAGAACAAAAAATACTAATTATTCATCTAAAATTATTTTATCTCCTTCAAAGTAGACCCCATCGCTTGCAATACAACATCTCCAACGCTTCACCCAGTCTTCTATACATTTTTCATAGGCTATTTGCGGTATGGCCTTTTGCTCATTCAGCGAATTTTCTTTTATGCCTTTTTTTGGGTTTCGGATCGTTTTCGAGACACCATGCTAAAGACTGTTAGCTTGTTAGCGTGTCGTACTCATAAACCAATGTCTCATCGCCAGTTATTATACGTTTCATAAAGGTCGGAGCCGTAGAAGCTCGGGAAATCATGTCTTCAGCGACATGCTTTCGCTGCGCTTTTTGAACAAAATTGAGCTCTTTTGGAACTAGTCGAGCGGCAACGCGTTTCATGCTTAAAATGCCAATGAGAATATTGTGGACGGACTTAAACGATATGTTCACGTCACTAGCCAACTCTCTCAGACTCATACGTCGATTTTCGAGCGATTTTTCTTGATTCTGTCGATGTTTTCTTTGGTCGAAGCGGTTGAAAGTCTACCAGAACGAGTCATGTCTACTACTACTTCTCGGCCTTCTTTAAAAGCCTTATACCATTCATAAGCCCTTGTTTTCGATATACACGATTCGCCGTATGTATTTCGCAACATTTTCAGTGATTCACTACATGAAATATCATTCGAAACACAAAATTTAAGGCATACTCCTGGATCAACAATATTTTCCATTGTAAAAATCGCCGAGAACTCAAAACTATGACCAACAAAAAGTGTAGTTTATAACAAATTAAATGACAGATCCCGCTGAAACTTTGCGCGCTAAATCAGTACAGTGCTACCAACATGCAGTAAAAAAATTAGAACGACCACTTTTACGCGGGTCTTTTTATTGACATATTCCCGATACTTTTTACACAGAGTAGTATGTGTAATGAGTCATGCTTTTTATTACAAGATTCAAGTAGTTTCTACAAATTAAAATGCCTATGCAATATGCATGTAATTAAGAAACTAAAACCGAGAAAAGCACGAGAAACTTTTAATTACGGTTCAGTTAAAAGCATAATTAATATAAATAAACGACCCTTTACTCCCTAGACATCTCAAAAAACGCAGTCATGTGTAAGCGAGATATCACTCAGTGAGGTGAACAAATCGATCTGGTCAATAACCTTCAAAACCTTTACAACCTTTTTTTATTACATAACCTCCTTCAAAAACTTTTTTATGCTTCCGCTCAAAAAGAGTAAAACGGGACCCTATTGCTACGATTGGGCTATCTGCATAATTCCAAATTCATAGATAAATAACGACCCGTTTCAATTTCGCACGGGTTTATACGTATAAAATTTCTTCTTGAAACATCCTATCTATTAAAAAAACACATCAAAATTCGTTGCTTAGTAACGATCTAAGCATACATAGCACGGATAGATGCGAGAAACAACTTTGTTTTATACTATGTAATAATGTTGTCCTTCGTCCGCAAGTCTAACTCGTACTTGGCCGGTTTTATTAACAACCTTTTTTACGCACAACCCCAAGAACAAGAACAAGCTTCTTTATAACAATCTTTTTTATCCACAGCCCAACGATGCCCAATTCTCGGACCAAGTCATGGTGTACAAAGACATCGGCGAGGAGATGTTACAGCACGCCTTCGACGGTAATAACATACACTTTCCTTCCTCACTTTCACCGACTGCGTTACGATCTTACGAGTAATATGGCTACTTTCGTTTTTGCAAATTGTCCATATCTGTGCATCTGTGAGATTGGATGAAGTTAAAGATTTTTGTAATGTTATTATGTATTTATTAAAACAATGATATTTAATGATGTAGGCATAAAGCGCAGGTTATTCTTGTAGAGATTACTCATTTATAAAATTTTGATCCACAATGTTATGCGGCCTTACAATTAGGATATATACTTCTATGGAATTCGCTTACCTGAAGTTCTTCATATTTGACAATGGTCTAAACACAGTCAACGACAGTAGGTATATGATTAGATAAAGCAGTCAATTGTTTTCAACGACTTTTAAAATTTTATCTAAAATATTTTCCTACATTCTCTCTCCTAAATATTCTCTCAGAATACTTTAGTTTTATAATATGACGCAATTATTCATTCCCTTCTCACCTACAGGTTACAACATATGCATATTCGCGTACGGGCAAACCGGCGCGGGCAAGTCCTACACCATGATGGGACGCGGCGAGGACGGCCAGGAGGGCATCATCCCTCAGATCTGCAAAGACCTGTTCAGACGCATCAGGCAGACTACATCAGATGATCTCAAATACTCGGTCAGTATAGAGTAGTTACCGCAATGCTGGCAGAAACTAATGATAATGGTACTGACTAATCGAAAAGTCAATGAAAAAAGCATCTAGTGACGTTCCTTGTATTTACTTAGATTGTAAGGTTTTTGTGTTGTAATCTTTTTTTTGTTTCTTTAAATTAATGGTATTACTCGTACTTTGTAACACTTATGTTGAAATAACATTCTATTCTGATGATGGTCATGATCTCCAATCTATGGGGAACGACTTTGATGATGATAGTGTAGCAAGTGTATGTTAGCAAGGTTATTGGACATTTATGTGTCAAGTTAAATTAATGCGAGTTCTAGTGTGTAATCACATATAATGTAAACTTAGCTGAAGTGGATAACTCAAAAAAATATCAATACTGACAAAACGGTGGTATTGTCGCCTACGCAGGGTTATAAGTTCCGTTTGTTTGAATCTTTGGCAATTTCAATAGTAATGATATAATAGGTCAAAATATTTTGAGTCAACAAACCTACCTTTGAAAAGCAAAGATAAGTTTTTGACTTTGTTAAATTAAACAAAAACCATGTCTATATGGTAGACAAAGGTTTGATTGCTTTCCGCAATGATACCTCTGACTCAGAAAAGTAATTATTCAACCCCTAAATAAAAATTATAGCCTCCCAAAGAAATACGTATAAATTAAGCAACAGATGTTTGAATATTTCGGAGAATGCTCCTCTAAGCGGATCGAGTTCCACTTTCATGAATATTCAGATTACACCGTACCGCCGATTGTAGATCCCAATCTGCTTAATAATTCTTGACGTTGAAATTGAGGAAAATGTATTTTTGCGGACGAAAATAGCATTACTATTTTATGGTACTCGTACCTTCACTTAGAAGTGCCTAAAGACATCTGGGCATGTGAGATTTTTGTAGCCGTTAACGCTAATCGAATCTTTCAAATGTATGGAAAATATATAATTTGTATGGACTCCGGTTAAGTCCGAAACTAGTCGGGCTATCCCGATAAATACGCGTGAGTATGGGCCATACCGTATGGGCAATACTGTCAAGTCAAATAGTTTATTGTATAGAAATACTTTTCTTATACTTTCGAGCGTTTTTCTATCTTTAACGGTTGCAGTAAGGTTATTTGACTATGATGACATTTTTGGGGTCCAGAATACAGTTTCCCAGTATCTAGTTATTTTCACGACATTTTTTCTTCACTGATTGTCAGTAATGTCTCAGAATATCCTTGTACAAGTATGTTTGTACTTACCTGCGATCAAACTCAACAAAAGAGCATATATTTATATTTGTTCGTATTTTTTCACCTAAAGATGAAAACGGCAAATACTTTCTAAATATTCAAGCTCTTCTAAATAACCTTTGTTCTAATCATATTGAAACCAATCAATAACTCCAATCACTAATACAGGTGGAAGTATCTTACATGGAGATATACTGCGAGAGGGTTCGTGACCTTCTGAACCCTAAGAACAAGGGCAACCTGCGTGTCCGCGAGCACCCCGCCCTCGGACCCTACGTGGAGGACCTCAGCAAGCTCGCCGTGACCTCCTACCAGGACATCTACGACCTCATCGATGAGGGCAACAAGGCTAGGTAATTTGTTCATTCTGATAAAACGGATCGGGTAGTTAAGATTCGCTTTGTCTATTTAATTACAAAATAATTTAATAGGATTTCTTTCTTGTCATCTTGGGTTTTTTTATTTCATGACACAACGAAGAATTTAAATATTTTTGATAAAATATGAAACCTTCGATTTATACAATATAATTTAAATTCCTCAAAAAATAAAAAAACGTCCTTTTCTATCTCTTTGCTACATTTTCGGAATAAACCTAATTGATTTCTACCATAATCTTTCGAGATGCGGAAGTTTAAAACACATAATGATGGTTTTGTAAAAACACCCTTTTCCTTAAGGACTGTGGCAGCGACAAACATGAACGAGACCTCGTCCCGTTCCCACGCTGTCTTCACCATCTTCTTCACGCAACAGAGACACGACCAGACCACAAATCTTATGTCGGAGAAGGTAAAGCGAAACTTATTTATTTTGTACATAATATTTTGAATAAAAAAAACGTTTTTTCCAAGTAAACTGGGACAAAGGGTTGGGAAAAGATGATTATGATTTTGTTTATTTCCTAAATCAAATGCGTTTATCAAAATATTAATAAAACCACTTGCCTAGCTCTAGCTTAAGTCATGTGGAGAGTTGGGCGAAGCAAACAGTGAGCAAATGTTGAAGTTTCGATGCTTAGAAACTATTGGTTGAGCTTCGGAGCGTCGAATAATCGATATGGACTTTGTTCCCATAGGAATACAGCTTAATTTGCAATAACACGAATATTTAAACAACAGTAGGTACCTTGTACTTACATAAGTTGGGTATTCATTCGGGAGATACCATTTCTAGATTGATCCTGATCCTTGATCCTCTTACATAGTAAGAAGTACTTCAAGTAATATGATTATTTCATACAAATATACATTTTCCAGGTATCAAAAATCTCCCTGGTGGATTTAGCTGGGTCCGAACGAGCGGACTCCACGGGAGCTAAGGGTACTCGCCTGAAGGAAGGTGCTAACATCAATAAGTCCCTCACGACGCTGGGCAAAGTCATATCGGCCCTCGCTGAAATTGTGAGTATATAATAATATTTTTGTCAGGTAGTTATGGGTATGTAGGTAGTTAGGTATGTGTTATGTCAATTTGATTTTGAGGAGAATGTGTGATATAAATTTGATTTTAATGAGTCGGGATAAGTTATTGGAAAAGAAAGAATTTGTCAGAACAAAAATTTACACAATAAACTATAATGACTTCGGAACACAAAAATTGCAGAAAATATATTGTATTACTAGCAGTTGCCCGCGACTTCGCTCGCGCAAATATCAGATTTAGTGGCAAAAGCATAACCACTCTCTGACGCAGTCGGTTAAAAAGTAGCCTATGTGTTATTCCACGGCGCCAGTTAACTTCATATAAAATTTCATCAAAATTGATTTAGCCGTTTGAGCGTGAAAGAGTAACAAACATCCATACATACAAACTTTCACGTTTATAATATAAGTATAGATTTACTGAAATCGTCTCTTATTTTTCTAACGTAAGTTATAAAATATCTTTACAAATTGGGTGTTATTTAAAATTAAATTGACATAACGCAAATATACATTATAATATAATTGGTGTTAGTAGTGACTAGGAAGTAGGAAATATATTTAACTAAATGTATAATTATAACTACATTGTATTTGTCTAATTAAAATTTGAAAATCCGCCTCGAATGTCCCTAAATTTGAGGATGTTGTTTATACATTTTGTTAAATACTTAATGATTCAGACTAATTGTAATTGCCCGACTATTAATGCTAGAGTTATGTCGAGAAACAAAATTAAATAGCTATATTCCTTTATTGCAATATAAACCTTGACTCAGTGAAAATAAGTCACTTAATTGTATGAAACTATAAACACATAAAATGATTGACAATTCAATTGATATTTTTGTCAGTTTTTATGCAGACTGTACTTATATCAGTTGTAAGTACAGTTTACATAAAAAGTATTTGATAGGTGTCGTTGACTAGTCTCAGTGTGGATCGTAAGTTGTCTAGAATAACTGTTATTTTGTAATAACCTTCTCAGTATACATCTACTACTAATAACCAATATGTAAGTATGTAGTGTAAACGCCGAAATAGTAAAGCAGAAATATTTAAACTTAATATCGAATACAGAGCTACCAACTTTCAGAATAGACTGCTAAAAAAATATCTTCAAAATAAATATCGAATTAGAAAAATACTTTAAAATGATTTTATGAATATAGAAATATAATATTGAATAATTATTATAATTTTCTGATTTTCTATTTCGGCGCTATAGTATAAGCTAATTACTAACAAATGGTTCACGTTTGTTTTGCACCGTTTCCTCGGAATCTATATTATAGTCGGTAAGTCGGAGATTTTTAACGGAATGCTAGCAGTGTGTGGTATCTTAATATTATTAATTGACCCCTTCTATTGAATATGTGATACTAGAAACAAAATTCAGAGTAAAGATCATGTGTGTGAACATTGGAAAACAAAGGACTATCGTTGGGGCGATATAGAACTTTTGAATAAATACTTCGAAATAAACAAATGAATCTCCATGTTAAAGCGAGATTTCATTAGAAAGAGATGCAGCTACAGTGCCAAGACTTTCAATTGTTAAATTCTGCAAATTGTTATAAAAGTATTGAGGCCTCCTTAACATGATTTTTATTCAGAATTTCTTCTAATGTCACATACTTAATTCAATAAAATACCAAGAGCTTTGCTAAGAGCGGGTTCACTGCACCGTGAGTGACACTCACGACCCCTCGATTGCCTTAAAGCTTAAGAGTTCAGCTTAATTGCTTAAATTTTAAAAGATTTTAAAGTTTTTGGCTTTCTGCCTCATGGTTTGTCGATTTTTGTATTAATAGTAATTAATTTTCACATAATAGAAAAAAAAAATTCACAATAATACACAGTTCAGTAAAGTGCGTTTGTGCGGCACCGTTTGCAATACAGCTTGACGCTACGTTTGCCTGCTCTAAGTTATATCAAGTCTGTTACAGATATCACAAGGATGTGCACGAAAATGCACTCTATAGTGTTTAATATAAATTGCATTTTGCTTTAACAACATTTTTACACAATAGATGTGACTTCCAGTCTAACCAGATTGATTAAAACCACAGTATTTTGCATGGTAATATGTTGCCTATTTTCCTTTACATTCTCATAACCCCAAATATTTTATCTTTAAAATCCTTTGGTAAGACTGGTTGTCACAACCAACAGTAAAAAATAGTTCATCAAATTAGATTAGCTGATAATCAGATAGCAACGCCTTGCAATATCTGTCACACTAAAACTTAGAACAGGCACACCAAGCTGAGCTTATCACGAGGGTAATGCAGATAGCCCCCTCTGGCTTGTACCTTATCAATTCCTCTTCATCATTTGGATTTGTTTCTTAGGCGTCGAAGAGTAAGAAGTCAAAGAAGGCGGATTTCATCCCGTACCGTGACTCGGTGCTCACCTGGCTGCTGCGTGAGAATCTCGGAGGGAACTCCAAGACGGCTATGATAGCTGCTATCTCACCAGCTGATATTAACTTCGATGAAACTCTTAGTACACTCAGGTAACATAGAATTATAACCTCTTTTTCACTTCTTACAAAAACAATTTATTTTTACTACTTAAAATTCATCTCAAAATGGGAGATTTAATTAGAGCAGCTCCGTATTTTAATAATATTTTCTACTTTTGATGTGGAATTGTTACAATAAAGAACCACTCCATGGTTTAATAACGGACACAAAGCTTGCAAAAAAATAAAGGTCACCCATAATGTCAAATACTTGTTTTCGTTATAAAAAGTGCCTGTATCATCAGCAAAATGAGTAACCCACTTTTCTATAAAACTAATGATTTTATTCCCCTTTAATAATTCACTTAATTGACATAACTCATCAATAGTCTACTATTAATTCTACTTCTCTCACTAATTTAATCTTCCTCCAAAACTACAGATACGCCGACCGCGCCAAGCAGATCGTATGCAAGGCGGTTGTCAACGAGGACGCCAACGCTAAACTCATTCGAGAGCTCAAAGAGGAGATACTCAAACTGCGAGAGCTGCTCAAGGCTGAAGGCATCGACGTCGAAGAAGGTACGTTGGTGACGACAAGGGACGGCCTAGGTGCCTTTGTTGGTGGTCGGTAGATCAATTGATTTTGAACTTTGAAAGCAAGAGTATAGAGTATGTTTTGCTTTAATTGTATTTGTGGAATCGATACGGTGTGTGCATCAGAAAAGTATTGTTTCGATGCAAAAAAGTTCGTAGAATAAAAAATATTTGGGAGCTGTCATTCAAAATAATGGGATGTGAATGTATGACATGAAAAGAAAATTGTATATCAGTTAATCTACCGTCCTTAATGAAAGCTTATTCTAGGCCTTGTGTTTGAGTTAGGTTGTTTAGCCGTCATGTGACCGGATAGATCGTCCTGTGTGATTGTTTCATAGTGAACGAACAACGCTAGTTACGATATACGCCACAGTTAAACCCTTTGAATTAAGTTTACTATTCCTGATACTAAAACTTGATTCTGTTTCCAAAATCCACACGAACTAGGACCAGATGGTAGAGTCCTTTATGAAAAGAAAGAACAGCCTACCAGTAAGTAACACCGATAAAGAGGCTTGCGCATTTTTGCATCTGTACACCCCACCTGTACGCTTAGCCTCCATTTTATATCGGGGTTGCCAGACACAAAAACAAAATTTTGACAATATTTTTTTGGACTATAATCTGGCAACCTGTATTATCGAAAATGAAGCAATTTATTTTGCACCCTTGTCCAGAGCTTGTGGCGTTAGTAGGCATATAATATAGTATTATCACTTCACGAATATTTAAGAAAATTATATACAATATGGTGTGGGTCATGCCACCAGTATATAAATATATATTATAGTTATCTGATTGCGCTTCTATCACTATATATTGGTGTTGGTTTGGACACTCTTATTATATAAACATGGTTATACAGTTAGTGTATGTAGTAAGTACTTGGTGTGCTCTTATGTATTTTATTACATTTAAGCGTATATACAATATGTATTAATAGAATATTATATAATGCTCAGATCCGTATTATGAAAACAATCGATTTTGATTGACAAAACGTATTATTTTATTTGATCACGTAAACGCAGAACTATTTACTATTACCAACTAATATATTCATATTTTCTGCTTAGCAACAACTTGGGCCAATATTACAAACAACTGGCCAACATTTGATCCAAAGTTCGACTTACAATTTCAAAATCGATTGTATAGCGGGTCCATATCTGTCCGTTGGCGGCCATACGACAAACATTGGTGTATCTTTTAATTCGAAAATTCCCTTTGGTCGCAAACGGCTGTTATATGAATATTGCATTGCTACGACAAAAGCTTCCTAGCTTCAGAAGCCTTGCATGTTTTCCCATTATATTTTGTGTCAAAATAGAATAATTTTTGGTGTCAAATATTTATTTTGTGCGTAGATATAATCACATAACCAATATTTTTAAATATAATTGTTGTTTTACTTGTGCAATGTGATCTGTGTCGTGATGTGCACACAAATATGCTCCAACTGAGTATTTTCATTTACCTTTAAGGTGTCAATAGAAAATGTACTTTTTCTGATAGTAAAAGATACTGAGTGCAAACAAACTATTGATCGATGTTACTAGCACAAAGTAGAACAAAACAAAGAGACCTCAAACCTATTATAAGGCATATCGACCTTCGTGCACGACACAGCCACGATTCCACCACAATACTTAGACCTGAATCGACTCACGTCACGTCACTTGTCTACTTCTGCATTTATTTAAGTTAAAGAAAATAACTCGAACAGTTTTCAACTACTGTTTTAAAAGTGTAACCCCAAAAAAAAAAACAAAAAATCCCAAGTTTGCAACACCTGAAAATTACTTTCCAAAAGCCGTATTATGCATTCTCAAACCGAATTGATCTGGTGCTCCACGAATAGTTACACCTCTCTTTTGTTTTCGAAGCTATCTTGTTTCAAAAACGTTCGACAGTTTTCGTTTATAGTAATAAGTATGTAAGTGCTAATGTTGTGTGATATGACAGCAGAAGAAAACTCGCCTCAGCGCAAGAAGAGCGAGGCAGAGGTGCTGTCGCCGAAGCTGTCGCGAGCTGCCACCACTATTGCCGAGGAGGCCGTGGACCAACTGCAGGCGTCAGAGAAACTTATTGCTGGTATGTATGAGATTTCTATTAAGGAGAACTTAGGAAGTCATTTAGGAAGTGTAGTGTTCAAATTCAAATATTGTATAGTTAATGAATCATTAGATTCAGGTTGTTTGTAAGATTTTTGTAAAAGGCTCCAATAACAGTGTTAAGCTTCGAATTTTAGATGCATTAGGTAACGTTTGGTATAAAACGGTAGCGCAAAATCCCTCACTTGTGACAATTAATACTTGTTTGATGTTTTTAGTTTTTACTTAATTACATAAATAAAAAATTGTAAAAAGACGTGCTATCAAAGGTTCTCCTTAGCTATATTCATTGCACTACAGAATTCTTGTTACCAAAGAGTAATAATAAAGAGATATCTTAATTCATTATTTCCTCAACAGAACTAAACGAAACATGGGAAGAGAAGTTAAAACGCACCGAGCAGATCCGGGTGCAGCGCGAGGCTGTGTTCGCGGAGATGGGTCTCGCGGTGCGTGAGGGCGGCATCACAGTAGGGATATACTCACCCAAGAAGTCCCCGCATCTTGTCAACCTGAACGAAGACCCTAACCTGTCTGAGTGTCTCATCTATTATATTAAGAACGGTAAGTTGAATTGCGAATGCCTTCAGAACTGTAACTTCTGAGATTAATTGTTACGCGGCGAAGAAGTAGGACAGTATAATAAGTAACATCCTTACTTTGTGCATGGTAAATAGATTTAGGTCTATAGAAACATGATTTTGATTGCAATAGCAATACTATAGGAGATATGATTCGAAAATAACAAAAGTGACACACTTTGATATTTAAACATCGTCTACAGCATATAAAAAAAATGTATCAATTAAATTTACAAATGTAGATGAAGCCCTGAACTCCACACTAGGATTCCCTGTGTTGTGGAGTTCAGTATCTTCCAATCCATATTCACAAAGTATGAATAGTAACACGATGACAGTTGATGCTCAATAGTAGACTGATGTATCAACTACAAAGAATCAAATTGTCAATAACTTTGATCTAAATAACGAATTTATTATCATGACACTTTTTTGATCTACATTTATTTATTCGAAGGCGTGACCCGCGTCGGTACGTCCGAAGCTAACGTACCGCAAGACATCCAGCTGTCTGGCTCGCACATCCTGAGCGAGCATTGCATCTTCGAGAACACTGATGGTGTTATACTGCTTATCCCGCACCGGGATGCACTCATCTATGTTAATGGACGTGAGGTAAGCAATGGAATGAAATAATTATTCTGATAGTACAAAAACTGTAATAGTTTGGGTTGATTAAAATTATGTTTTAACTAGCTGTACCCGCGACTTCGCCCGAGCGAATATCGGCTATAGCTGCAAAAATATTGCCCGCCTCTGACGCAAATGGTTAAAAAGTAGCCACATAAGCTACTAATCCAGGGTGTCAGCTAAATCCGAATTCCATTCCCCCAGCCATTTGAGTGTGAAAGAGTAAAAAACATACATACGTCCTTACAAACTTTCGTATTTATAGTATTAGTAGGAAGTAGGATTATTAGGAATGCTTAAATCAGGATTATTGGTATTGTGAAAGCGGTATAGCTCACCATACTGCGTGTAGCAGTGACATGTTTCAACAAAGGACAAAAATCTTGCTTAAAGTGATCATAATAAGCACCTAGGGTACATAAATTAATCGAAAATTTTAAGTTCATTTTTAACCGACTTCAAAAAAAGGAGGAGGTTCTCAATACGACCGTATTTTTTTTGTACCTATGTTAATCCATATTTCCGGCAGTTATAGACTGATTTGAGAAATTCTTTTTTTACATAACAATACATAATTTCAACACCTTTTTGTCCACAGCTCACAGAACCAGTGATCCTGAAGTCAGGTTCTCGTGTGATCCTGGGCAAGAACCACGTGTTCCGCTTCGCTCACCCCGGACAGCCGCGTGAGGAACCTGTCAATAATAACAAGGAGCTCACTGACACTCCCGAGAATGCTGAGAATGATTGTAAGTTATATTATAAGCTGTAATAATATGTGCTAACAGAGGATGTCATTTTAATACGGAAAGGTTTAAGTTAGGTTTATATTGAATTTTGATAAACAGTAAGGTTTTCTGATAACATTCTTTCCTAAAAGACAAAAAAAGGTTATGTGCAAACAATATTACATTATCTGTAAAATAGGATTCGGATTTAAAAAAAATCCTACAATGATAAAATTCTGACGGTCAATATCACTAGCCTAAAACATTCGAGTACTTGACAAAGGAACTACTACTTTAACTTCTTTATCTTGTTATCGTCTGAGTCATAACTCATACAATAGGCCTATTTACCACTATTTACAATCTATTCTTTATTTTAAATTGAACGTCACACTAACAAAAGCCAGTTACACACAACAAAATACCTAAATGATTTCCAACTATTCGTCCACCCATAGCGGGCACAACAGACGCGGATGGTAAGAACGTGGACTGGGACTACGCTCAGTGCGAGCTGCTGGAGAAGCAGGGCATCGACCTCAAGGCTGAGATGCAGAAGCGGCTCTTAGCGCTCGAGGAACAGTTCCGCCGCGAGAAGGAACATGCTGATCAACAGTTTGAGGAACAGCGCAAGGTATACATACATACATATATAAACGTCACGCCTCTTTCCCTTAAGGGGAGGCAGAGATCACATCTTTCCATTTGCTACGACCCTGGCATACCACTTTAGCTTCATCCACACTCATCAATCGCTTCATACACGCCCGTCGGTTTAGGGTGTACTCTTGACTTGACCCTTTTTTAGGACTTTCCCTATTTGATCATGGAACGTCTGTCGTGGTCTTCCCCTTCCAACAACTCCATTTACTCCATCCACGCAAGGTAAAAAAATACTGTAGATTTTTGAGGTTAAAAATAGTAAATATAGCGATCGACCAATGTCGATCGCAGTTGTGTGTTTTTGCAAATGGATATTTTAGTTTGAATTATATCCTCTTATTTTCTTCCGCCCTACCCTGTTTGCAAATGTTGTCAGGATTTACTTCCAAGTTCTTTACAGCAAACTTGGATTAAGTTTGTTATGAAGAACTTATATTTATAATAAAGGTTTTCAAAATAATATTAGAGTAAATCTTTACAGCAGCCTCAAAATTTAAACATTAAAAGAATTTTAACATTCATGACATAACATGACACTAAAAGAATACTCTCAGTTTAATCAAATTAACTTTCTTCTAAAACGTTTACTAATCTGAACACTTATTCCTCTAGAACTACGAGGCCCGTATCGACGCGCTACAGCGACAGGTGGAGGAGCAGAGCGTCACCATGTCCATGTACAGCTCCTACACGCCCGAGGACTTCCATAATGATGAGGATATCTTTGGTAGGTTCTGATATGAACGAGATTGTTATTAATCTTTAGAAAACTAACAAAGATATCTGAAAGGTTTTATAAGTTACCTATTGTTTTTTTTTATTTTATGAAAGGATTGGTGGGAATATACATTTTATTTCTTATTGCATAATTAAATTTACTTTTGAGAAATTGTTTTTAAACCAGCTAAAAGAAGTTTTACAGTTAACAGTACCCAAGAGACAACAAAAGTTATTTAAAATTTGTTCTATCTGTTAGAGTTACGAAACCTTTTTTCTCTCTTTGGTTACAATTATTGACAGCTGTCATAAACTTAAGTTACATTTTCGTCAACAGTGAACCCACTATTCGAGACGGAGTGCTGGTCTGCCCGCGAGGTGGGCCTGGCCGCGTGGGCCTTCCGCAAGTGGAAGTACCATCAGTTCACATCGCTCCGAGACGACCTGTGGGGCAATGCTATCTTCCTCAAGGTTTGTAACACAACACATTTAGCATTAAGTTTAAATTGTCTAGAACAGGAGTCGTTGAAAATACTAAAATAATTTTAATCGCAAGCGATGTTATAAAGGTACTGCTCTTAATATTCGCAAGCGTCACGACAAAGTTAACATACTTAACTAGTATATAATGATGATTTCAAAAGTAACTTTACACAAGTCTCGCTATAGCGACCACTAGCATAACAAACCAGTCACTTTACCAACCGAGGTCATTGACCGAGAGTTCAAATTTATTCACCATACACTCAAACACACTCAAACTTTAAACTTACAATCTAATAAAACTTCCTTTTCATAGCTATTACTACAGTCTACAATAAAGAGTATTCTATTCATTTTACGACAAACAGGAAGCGAACGCGATATCAGTGGAGCTACGCAAGAAGGTCCAGTTCCAGTTCACTTTGCTTACCGACACGCCGTACTCGCCTCTTCCCGGGGAACTCGCTCCGCGCGACGACGCGGACGACGAGTACCGCCCCTCCGCGCCTACGGTCGTAGCCGTAGAGGTCACCGACACCAAGAACGGTGCTACGCATTATTGGACACTGGAGAAGTTGCGGTAAGTGGTTTTGAAAATGAAAAATGAGTAGGGAGGTATAAAGTCTTGGCAGGGTCAGATTAAAGAATATTGCTAGGGTTTTATTTTATTTTACAAACAAATAGATATAGTAGAAAATAAGAATATGTAATAAAGGTATTCTATTTTTCGTCAAGGATACGTTATGTTAGGATTATACGAATAACTAATTTGGTATTTTCAAGTATTACTTTGATATCATTTGAGACCTGCTTTAAGTTGTATCATTGTATGACAAGGTCCTGAAAGAGATCTAGCAATAAATATTTACTAGAACGAAAATAATGTCACTAAAAAAGTGAAGACAATTCTTGATTTTATGGTACTGCAAAATGATGTTTTCGTACCTCTTAGAATAACTAGATGATAGTCATATTGAGTCTTAACAAAACTAAATTATTTTAATTTGAGGTTTAATGTTTATTTAGGTTCCTATAAGTCATTTATGTATATTTAAACGTTTATTTTATTTATTTTTTGTTGATTCGTGACACTGTAACATATTTCCCGTATGACGTCACTCATGGTTTTGGTTCATTTGCATTTTTTTTTGGTCTTTTGGTACGTATAATTTATTTTTTATTTAACCCTTGAGAGATGGAAACAATCTCAGTTTGCTGGTGCCCTGACAATATAAATAATTATATATATACTCAATATATATTATGGTAGGTATATATTTGTATTATAGACATTGTAAATACATAAGGAGGTAAGTACACTTTCTTCTATTAGGTCTAAATGTATAGTTGCAATGTCTATTCCATATCCAATAGCGCTTGTTTAATTTGCTGCTTTATCCATTTTATTTCCCATTTTAAGCTATTTATATATAACTATGACTTCCCTCATTTTTATGGTGTAGAAGGCAAATGAAAAGAATTTTATTCTCAGCGTCAAATAGGAAATTTTCTGATCATTTGCTCGAGAAAATGAGAGGGCATGCCTGTATAGATGGTTAGAGGTGTTACATGTGAATAGAATTAGAGATATTTTATTTTTTATTAAAACTAGATTCGTGATTGTCTAGGTAACTTTAGGTTCTAGTTTTTTTTTTCACGACGTTGGATTGATATACGCATATCCAAAGGCAAGCAGAGGCATATTCTCTCATATCGAAGGTAGGACGGGTCAGGCTCGGTAGGGCGGCGGGGGGCTACATGGCATGTGTTGTCCGTAGCCACCGGCTGGAGCTCATGCGCCAGATATACAACATGAACGAGAGCGCATGCGCGGAGGACGAGGAGGCCCCGCCCCTGGTGCTGGCCCCGCCCCCTGCGGTCGCGGCGGCCACGCCCCCCGCAGACATACTGCACTGTATCTCTGCGTGCGCGCAGCAGACGCGCCTCTCGCTAGCCAACTTGCTGCCCTCGAGGTTTGTGGACGCAACGCCGAGCCGAGCTTAAGCCCCTGTCAGTATTGTTATACGATATGATGATTCAACTGTGGATGTTATATTACTATTAAGTGCAGTTATTACTTTACCGTATCCGTATTTTATCTGATGCCCAGACTGTTTTTGTCTTGTAATATAAAAACAATGTAGTTTAAAACTTAACCTGCATTATTGATCACAGAAGCCTAGTTTACAACTTTGAAAAATAACGTCAAATTTCTTATACATTTTGAACATTTTCTATCAGTATTAAAACAAATTACGTCACAGTTAAATCATCATAATATAATCGTTGTTGTGGGCTTTAAAGACAGACAAACCAGGGACACGGACACTACTTAGGGCCGGCTAGACTGCGCACGACGGTTGCTGTACCTAGCTGTGTGTCACCGAGACCATGCGCCTGTCATACGCACAATTAGCTTGCAATTTAGAAGCAATATCACAGCAATCAGTGGATAAGTTGTAAATTTCGCAAATGTGAAAAAAAATGCTTCTCAGTCACGTTTTTAGAGATTTTTTTGATGATTGATATGAATATTAATATGAATTTTCTTTAAAAACGTGGCTGCATAACCACATGAACAAATTTCTAATAGACAAGAGTAATAAATAAATAAGTTATATTGCACGCCATTTCTCATGAATGTATGTTACTGGAAAAAATATCAATGTTAATCATGCAAACCAAATGTGTTGTAGCATCTGCTTAAAAAAGCAAATCATTCGAATCAATTTGCCAATATATTGAAAATCACGCTTGTGTAGCTTCCGTTCCATTGTAAACAAGTTTGAAACCTATACAGTATGTGATTAAGTCCAGATTGCAATGACCCTCTGTAATTGTAGAAAATCATTGCCTACTTAGATTCATCGTTCGTATTTGTAAAATTTTAAATATGTATGTAAAGAACATTTTTAGCATCGATAAAGTTTAATGATTAAGAAAAATATATTTCTTTGTAGGTATACCATAATACTAATACTGTAAAAAGTGGAAAAATACTAAATCGATGCTAGAAATAGTGATTGATAAATTAAACAATCAAGCAAGTAACTATTTTCATTGGCATGTAATTTTAGTTATGTACTACTTCATAAATAAAGTCATAGTTACATAAATAAATTATCTAAGCTGCATAAAAATAACAGATAAACTTTATACCCTATTTAATTAACTACTTAATAAAATACCTATTCCTTGAGATAATTACCAAAGATACCTAAAATTTTTGCACAATCTATCCTGAGATGTTTTTATTATTTACAATAACTTTCAATTGTAAATGTCCTACCAGCTATTTTATTTTAAGCTTGCAATGTGCTGACGCCCCGTGTGCCTTTATTGTATTAATGTGATGCACGAAAACTATTTAAGAACGCTTAAATTTGTAATTGAACTTGTTACTAACCAATAAAATAAAAATATAGATTTTCTATACGACCAAATTTATCTACCTGAAACGTTGCATATTATTAATTATTTTAGGATTGATTATTAAACCTAAAATTTAAATATAAAATCAGATCAAATTATCAAAATTCTTCAATTGGACCGGATCTTTATTCCAATCACAATAAGGTTTAATTTTGCATGTGTAATCAGATTATCAGAATTCTTCCATTACACCTGACCTTTATTCCGATCGCAATAAGGTATATATTTGCGTGTTTCCACCAGACAACGGCTGGAGCTGATGCGTGAGATGTACCACAACGAAGCGGAGTTGTCCCCCACATCGCCGGACCACAACATCGAGTCCGTGACGGGCGGGGACCCCTTCTACGACAGATTCCCCTGGTTCCGTCTAGTTGGACGGTCAGTATACATACCTATTATGTTTTCGTGATTGTAGATTTACAGTATAGTTAGAAATTAGACTTTCATAAGCATATAGCAAAGAAGGAAGTAAACTTTTTCTGGTTCGTGACATCCTAAGTTATGTTGACGCTGGCTTTCCCGTTTTACCAAATTTCACAGAAAACATTTCTATTGAATATTGGACCCATGTACGTTTGCAAAAAATTAAGAGAACAGTCTCTTAATTTTTGGTAGACGTTACAATAAGAAAAGTGTCAATAATGTCGACATAATTTATTATTGTCTCTGTACTGGGCATAAACTCTTTCGGTTTTCAAATAAAAAAGTGTTCAAAAATTAAAAGTAATGAAAAATAACTGACAAACTATTAACTAACCTTTCTTTCTCCTATATTTCTTTCTACAAAATTCCGACAACCTTTATGAAAATAAACCAATGGATATCTTTTCCACAGGAGCTTCGTATACCTTTCGAACCTGCTGTACCCGGTTCCCCTCATTCACAAGGTCGCCATCGTGAATGAGAAAGGAGTCGTCAAGGGCTACCTGCGGGTAGCCGTGCAGGCTGTTATCGACGCCGAAAAGAGTGAGTAAACACTACTACTTATTAAAGTTTTAGGAGAGTTATGATGTATGGGACTTTAAGGTACTTGAAAGACTGGGTGAAATCTGCCTGAAACCTGAAAAGTGGGAGTCGAACCTACGACCTCCGGTATAGCAGTCAGGGCCACTACCACTAGACCGACAGGGCCCGTCAAATTTAAATTTGTTCTGACTTTAAGAAAACATAGATTTTAGCGCGCCCAAAAGACAAAACAGGACAATGAATACATAGTTTTTTTCTAAGCCGAATTATGAGTATGTTTTATCGCGCGTCTTTCTAAAGATTTCATAAAAAAATAGGTTTGCTCTATACTCTGTAGCTTTCAATGTCCTTTTGGTAGCTCATATAACCAAAAAAGTTGTAGTTTCTATTTATTGTTATGTGTATTAAAATAAACTGTATATTAAGAATCCAAGTACTCTAATCCCCTCCCACCTAGCTTTACTCCGATTCCTTTATACTTCTCATACTAAATCTTTACTATGTAACAACATTGTTAGATGTAACGTGTTTCTTTGAATCCCAATCATATTTCAAACATTGCTTCTGTGCATTATAATAAACCCCAAATATTCCCAAAAAATATTTGGTCCTCTAATACAAATTTTAATCAGCCAATGATAAACTTGTACTAAACAATCGGAATTGGCCGTTTTTAAAAACATTTTTTTTTTATTTAATATAATATTTAACTTTCTATAATTACGGTGTACAATAAGGAGTATACTATTCTATATCAGATTTCATGAAAGTTTTTAGTTTCTAACCACAGAAGCAGCATTTTCAATATAAGCAGTATCAATTTGAACACAATAAAAACTATCCCCCCCTTTTTTCATTCACAATCCTACCTTAGTATTGAACTTCCCAACATTTTGTAGACAACGCGGAATTCGCAGCGGGCGTCAAACAGTCGGCAAAGATATCGTTCGACGACGACGTGGCGCCGGCGCGGAGGAACAAGCTCTCTGCTGTTGATAAGAATAATGCTATCAACTTGGATGAACGTATTAACGAGGTGCCGGACTCCAATATTAAGATTGAAGGTGAGGAAATTTTGTGAAAGATAAAATTACCTTTTGAGTCTTAGGTTGGAGAACTTTGGAGAAATAAGACAAGGGGTGAGTAGCTGATTAGGAAGTCGGTGGTATTCCAACGACAGGTTGGTTTTTAAACCTCATGGTCCTTAATCATCATGTAATCAATGTCAATAAATGTGATATAGTATTTCCTATTTACTCTTTGTACCTATGTGTTATGTATCTACTGTTACCGTTTCCCTTCTTACTAAATTACTAAAAATAATAAATCAACAGTTCTACACGCCAAAATAATCGAATATTTTTTTAATTTTAATTAAAATCGGGTTAGTAAAAATTCATCAAAAAACTATAAGCCTCTACTATTTCTCAAAATATAAGTCCTAAGATTTGTAATATCAAATAGGTATAAGAATAACTTTATGATTTAAGAAATTCCAGTTACAATGCTATCCCTTTCCCACAGAGCTAGCTATGGGCGAGTGCGACGCGGACAGCGGTCGTGGCGACAGCTCCCTCGCTTCAGAACTCAAGGAGGAAGACTTACCTGAACACCTGAGTCTCGGCAAGGAGTTCACATTCCGCGTCACCGTGCTGCAGGCGCATAGCGTGTCTACTGACTACGCTGATGTGTTCTGCCAGTTCAAGTGAGTTCTATTCGTATTGAGATAAGGTTTAAATCAGACTGAATGTTTTGTGTAATAAGCCTAAATAAGCTTGACTGTTAGTTCAAGTGAGTTTTATTTTTATTGGAATAAGGTTTAGGTTAGATTGAACGTTTCGTGTATTAAGCTTAACTGTTTGTTAGTACAAGTGAGTTCTATTTGTATTGGGATAAGGTTTAAATTAGACTGAATGGTTCGTGGATTAAGTTTTTACAGTTTGTTAGTTAAAGTGAGTTCTATTTGTATTGACATAAGGTTTAAATTAGATTGAAGGTTTCGTAGGTAAAGCTTAACTGTTAGTTAGTCCAAGTGAATTCTATTTGAATGGAAGTAAGGTACAAGTTACTTTCAACTTTCTCTCGTTATTTTTGTTAAACAATAGTTTTGCAATCAAGTATTAAATAGTTTGATCTCTTCTTTTATATCAAGTTGGTTTCACGTATGTTTAATATCATGTGTTGTTTGATATACAGCTTCCTTCACCGCAATGAAGACGCATTCTCAACAGAGCCAGTCAAGAATTCCGGAAAGAACACACCACTCGGATTCTACCATGTGCAAAATGTAAGTCAGATCTTTCTTTGATAATATATAAATACTATTTATTTAACTTTGTGCAAATAGCGCTAATCACTGGGGCTAAAGGAACGTTTTTTTTTAATGGGTTGTTATCTTTCAGCGACGGAATAACCGAGAATGATGCTTTAAAGTTCCTTTTTTTTGGCAAAAATTTTAACAAACTAACTGGAACTATTTGAGTATTGAATACAAAAGTAAGCAATAATGTTGGCAATATTAGCCACTCTCTATTCTTTTACTCTCATAACCCGGACGGCAATCCGACACGACCGGAGAGAGAACAGGCTCAGGACCTACATTTTTACGTGCCTTCTGAAACACGGACTGTACATACTGATTAGTTTAATATTGTCCACAGATCACAGTACCAGTGACGAAATCGTTCGTGGAGTACATAAAGACGCAGCCGATCGTGTTCGAAGTGTTCGGCCACTACCAGCAGCACCCACTGCACAAGGTAAGCGCAATTGTACGTAAAGTTCTTCTCTTTTATTTACATTTACAGATACAACACGTACTTGACAAGTTACGAAATTATTTTCATAGGATAAGATAGACAAAACTCACTGAAATCTACATTTAATATACTGTAGAATCCCATATTCTTGAAGAGAAGTAAATTTTAAACAATATGAAGGTGGTCAAATGACAAGTGTTAGTCCACGATTTCAGGTGCTAATTTCTTTAGGACCTAAAACAGGACTGTACAGTTTTAGAACCTTAGCTGGCTTAGATTCGACTTCTTACTTAAGATACTGTGAATTACAGAAAGTAAATTGTTTGCGGTATACCATACCACTCCTTTGACGTTCAGAGGTTTATAACACGAGTGATTTTCCCTTATACTTACCTTTTACAAACTTACAAACGGGTTCCATTTAAATCCACGAGATTATTTTAAGCCGCGTACAGACATCGCGAGGCATGCGTCGCGAGTGGTTCGTCCCGCATGCCTCGCGCTGTGTGGACGTGCGTGCTCATAGTGAGCATTCGCGGCATTCGATCGTTGCGAACGCCGCCTCAGTTCGAGCCTTGCGCTCCGTGTGGACTGTGGACGGACAGATGTTGTTTACGATGAGCGCTCATGTGGCATGACGCATGAGTGATTCGGTATCGGCCTCCATTGAGGCATCACTGCGTGAACTGAAAATAACAGTGTTGTGGGACTCTAAACATTCTAATTATTACTATGTAAGACGAACACCGCGCGTGGTGGTTAGCATGCTCAGCTTGAGCATGTGTCGTTCGGGAGGCACGCATAAATATACCGTCGTACGCCTCAGATTCAGGCATGTCTAACGAACCATTCGCGACGCATGCCTCGCAATGTCTGTACGCGGCTTTACATATTTTTTTCGGAACTCTAGTCGTTCTAACACTCGCAGAGCAACTTGAAATACTTTTTTTAAGTCTATCTACAGTTACGTTTTTTTTAACCATTCATAATTCTTTAGGACGCGAAACAAGATGGCGGTGTGAACTCAGTTGCGGGTTGTGGGGGCCGCACGCCCCCGCGGCGCATGCTGCCGCCGTCCATCCCTATCTCAGCGCCCGTGCGCTCGCCCAAGTGGGGCGCCGCCGCCGTGGCCGCGCCCTGCTGCTCCTCGCACCTGCACTCCAAGCACGACCTGCTCGTCTGGTTCGAGATCTGCGAGCTCGCGCCCAGCGGCGAGTACGTGCCTGCCGTGAGTATTGCGCACTGTACTCTACATACACACCGATCTCCGCCCGGGTCCGCCAAGCAGTGCTAGCCAAGTTAAAAATTTCGGCTCTGATCCGGTCGCAAGTCAAGTCAAGATCCGGTTCAAATCTCGGCATGCACATGTATATTTTCAAATTTACGTTCAAAATAATATCACTTGTCAAAAACGGTGAAGAAGAAAATTATGAGGATTATCCAGCACACCTGAGAGAACTGTCCAGCTTGTATAAATCCACGTCTGACACCATATTGTACACCTTCCAAACAAAAAAGAGAGATAACAGACTCCCTCTTCACCCGGCAGGTGGTGGAGCACAGCGACGAGCTGCCGTGCCGCGGGCTGTTCCTCCTGCACCAGGGCATCCAGCGCCGCATCCGCATCACCATCCTGCACGAGCCCTCGCAGGACCTGCAGTGGACCGATGTCAGGGAACTTGTTGTTGGTAAGTTGACAAGAAATTATTGTATTCAGAATTACGGTCTTATCTAATTATTCTTTCAAAACTGTACAGTAAGGATGCTATTGAAATTTATGAATTTGTGTGGGAAATTGAAGTAGAACGTAGTATTTCTCTCTACATATTTATCTTTAGGGTACGATGAAGCTGATATATTATAGTCTTATTCGACTAAATGCCTTTTTATAAAAATAAAGAGAAAAATTATATTGTACACGCAAAATAAAATTGAAATACTGACATTTGAAAAGAAATTAGACAGAAATATACCTAATACGAGAATGTAACGAATTTTGCCTTGACGAATACATAAAATTGACTCATAATTTATTCAATTTCTTTTATCACATCCAATGTTTTCGCAGGCCGCATCCGCAATTCACCCGAAGCAAATGAAGACGCGTCAGATGGCGACGAAGACGGCGCCCTGTCTCTCGGACTATTCCCCGGCGAGAGGCCTACACTCGACGACAGGGCTGTGTTCAGGTAACACTACTTTCTTTATATTTGGTCCTTATGACAACAGCTGATATAAAGCTGGTCCTTATAGACTGGTCCCTACTTTACTATGTTTTTTTTCCTAGCTTATTGTATACCACTGCTGAGCAGAGGCCTTCCAAATTGTAAATAACGAAAAAAAAAACAGTAGGGGATTTTGTTGCGCCGTTTCTTCTCCCGTAGCGAAAGCACAGCAAGCGGTGAAGGGATGATGGGTGCTGTCTACTACAATTTTGACATTACAAAAATGCTACATTGTACTTTTGGTTTTGATTTTGACTAGTATAAAAATAAGACTAGATTTTTGTAGTTTTACGTGGAATTTTAATATTATTTTTATGTATCAGGTTTGAAGCAGCCTGGGACAGCAGTCTGCATGGCTCTCCACTGCTGAACAGAGTGAGCGCAAATGGAGAGGTGGTCTACATCACACTCAGCGCTTACCTAGAGGTCAGTGTAAACGTTTTAGGAGTACGAGTAAAGTAGTTTCTCGAAAATATGTATAGATGTTCCTTTTAGTTTTAGCACTTTAAATTTTTAACACTTTCAATTTAATAATCAATTTTATTTTTTGATTAGTTGATTCTACGTTAGACTATTGCATTCCAAAATTTCTGTCTTTTAACCAATTAAGCGTTTTCGAACGTATTATTATTTTTTAATTTTACTTAAATTAGTTTAGAATATTTCGCGGATATTGTTTAGCAGTATAACGGGCAAATTATATAGATAATGGTTTCGTATCATCATCATCATCATCTTCCTGCCCTTATCCCATTTTACTTGGGGTCGCCCGGTCGACGCAACACATACAACGTATAATTGTGTTTATTTTCTCTTTCTCGCCCACAGGTGGACAACTGCAGCCGTCCCGCTATCATCACGAAGGACCTGTCGCTGGTGGTGGTGGGGCGCGAGGCCCGCACGGGGCGCTCGCTGCGGCGCGCGCTGTTCGGCTCGCGAGCGGCTCGCGCTGATCACATCACTGGCGTCTACGAGCTTAGTCTGCATCGCGCGCTCGAGCCTGGTGAGTACTTTGTGAAGTTATAGCCTATAACTTCACACCAACACCCTATAACTTATAAGTTATAGGGTGTTTCAATAAATAGTGTGTGTACAGGGCGTAATAAGAAATACCAAATGTAACGGAGACGAAGCTTTTGTACACGTACTTCAAAAGCAACAAAACATTTAAAGTATTATTATACAAACTCACAGGTAAACGAAATTTGCACAGGGCATAATAACTGGTATATTGTAAAATTTAAAAATTCCCACAACGCCATCTAGTCTCAAACTAAGCCGAGCTTGTAAATTATGAGTACTACACAACTGATAAACATCCTTTTTTCTTATAAATACATACCTACATAAATTACACTCAGATACAAATCAAATGATCGTGCTCATCACAGAAATATTTGCTCTGGGTGGTAATCGAACCCACGACCTTTGGTATATCAGTCAGAGTTACTAACCACTAGACCAATAGGCCAGTCAATTGATTATAGACGAGTCTGCTCTTGGCATATTGCGGATTTGATCCCGGTAAAAGACAATCATTGATGATGATGATAATGACGATGTCGTCATATTATCCCTCATCAGGGACAGAACGCTCGCAAAAGATATTTCCACTCCTTTCGATCTTGAGCAGCAAGTTCGATGTCCTTCCAGACAATCATTTGTGTTCCAAAATTTCTTGTTCTTTGTGCACGTGATTTGAATGTGTGTGTAAGCCCATGTAATATCTGCCGGGGTTGCGGGATATTCATGAGAGTTACCGCGATCCTAACACTCAAAGGGCTGCAGGAGGAATATAGTGGGTTTTAGCCTCTGTAATACAAGGATTCAATTTCTCAGCACGGAAGTGGATGATTGTTAAGCTATGGATAATACTAAGCCTTTATATGATATGGTGCAGGTGTGCAGCGGCGGCAGCGTCGCGTGCTGGACACGAGCGGCACGTACGTGCGCGGGGAGGAGAACCTGCACGGCTGGCGCCCGCGCGGAGACTCGCTCATCTTCGACCACCAGGTACGTGAGCAGTGCAGTGATGATGGACCTTATGCTAATAGACTTAAGGGCGATTATATAATATCACGGCTTGAATGCCTAAGATTGACATTAGGTAAAAAGTCGAGTGAAGTGTTGTGTTGTGTTGTATTTGCAACTGTAAACGGAATGTAGGGACTCGAATTTCGAATGAGTAGAAACGAAAAAGAAACACGTCAAATAACGTTAATTCATAGGTTCGTCTTGTATAAAAGGCAATTTTGTTATCTGATACATGTAAATTACATTACATTTTTTTTCCTTACTTAGTGGGAGCTAGAGAAGATGACTCGGTTGGAGATGGTGGGCCGCACGCGGCACCTGCTGGCGCTGCGCGAGCGCCTGCGTCACGGACACGAACACACCGTCGCGCCCAACGACTTCTCCAAGACTGAGAAGGTAACTATAGAACCTTGATAGAAACCGGCAAAAATCTTCACAAATCTTCAAATACAATTCGAAGACGTCTTTAAAAATTGACGGATTTTAAACAGACATGTTAGAAAGTTAAAGATGCGACCAAGATATTTTTATAACCATAAATTAAATGAAATAAATTACACACAGACGACGAATTTGAGTTTTCAGTATTTTTACTCTTGGAAAGTGAATTTAAGTGACATCCAATTTTTAGTCAAATCCGTAATACAATTATTACGGTTTTGCCTAAAAATTTATGTAATAGAATAAATAATCTTACTTCAAAAAGTAAGATTACTTAATTACATACATTCGGTTAAACTTATATCATTTTATAAGCTTTATTACCACAAATAACTTAATATCCGTTGCAACAGGAGGTATGCAACATGGCAGCCAAGGCGGCGGCGGACAGCGCGCGCGACGAGTCGCTGTACGAGCCGTGGGAGATGACTGCGCGCGAGAAGGAACTTGCTACTAAATACATTAAACTTATACAAGGTAACCTTGTTATAAACATTCAGGAGAATTCAATTACGTTATGATTGACTGACGAATAGCCGAGTGTCGCGAGAACGATCCCCGCATAGGACAAGAATTTGTGCGACCAACAGATTTTTGTACCGAGTCTGGGTGTCTTTGTGCAAGTGAATTAAATGTCTGTGAAACCCCCTGCGACACAAGGATTAAATTCCTTACTACAGGAATCGTTACCTATAAATTAAGTTCCAATCAAAGTGTCAAAAATAAACTGATTAAATTAATATTTTTGAAATATTCTTGTTTTACATAATTCTGTTCTAAGTTAATTAAATATGTTTGTACGTTTGTAGGCAGGATAGGCTCTCCCAACAAAGAAGTGGAGGCGGCGGCCTCGCCGGCCACGCCCGTGGACGAGGGCGTGTCCGCTGATATCTCCACCCCCAGCCTGCTGTCCTCCATACACAGTGCTAGCAGCTTCGAGTGAGTTGGACTTTTATTATCTATATATATAAAAATGAAACCCGTTTTCCTTGGTCACGGCATCACGCGTGAATGGCTGGACCGATTTCACTAATTCTTTTTTTGTTGTATTTGTTATTATTAGGAGAAGGTTCTTACGGAAAAAAATATTAAGAAAAGACCTTGGTTTTTTTGTCCCTTTACCACGCGGGCGAAGCCGCGGGCAGAAGCTAGTTATGATATAAGTAGCAATCAATGTTTCAGGGACAGTAGTACCTTTAAAAGTGCCTTTGAAATATTTATTAATCGATGTTCCATTCAGGATTAGGTTGAGTTGATAGTTATTGTGATTGAAAACTCGCCCAATTTTAAATCATGCTAAAAGTACCGGATCATTTTAGCTGTTGAAAACTCTCTTTCCTTGACAAATGTTAAAATATACTAATAAATTGAAAAAAAAAATGCTTCTCGGCCTTTTGCCTAAGATTAAAGTGTACTGATTGTAAATAATAAATAAATAAATCCTAAATTCGCATAACTAAAATTCTCTCAATGTCAACCAGGCTATGTTCCCCTGAACGTGGTCTCCTCGAGAAGTCAATGTCGGGTTGGGCGGGGGTCGCACGGCGCGGGCCTCGGTTTGGGCGCGGGGGGCGCGCTGGGCGGGGGCGCGGCGCACGGGGGCGCGCTCTACGTGCCCGACTGCGAGGAGGTGCGCGTGTCCGCCGCTGTGGCGCGCCGCGGACATCTCAACGTGCTGCAACACGGCACGCATGGGTGGAAGAAGCGCTGGCTGGTATGTAGCTATGATATACCGACATATAGAACAGAGAAATCAACATGAAGTCGAAAAGTAACTGTTATAAAATCCTAGAAAGCTGACAAAAAAAGGTGTTGTGCCGACCCCAAATAAAATGGGATAAGGGCAAGAAGATGATGATGATGACAATCCTAAGAGGCTAACTTAACTTTGGTATAAAAAAAATATAGAATGTGGTTTTCTATGACTGCTTTCTCACTTATTTCCCAAGTCATTCTGCCACTTTGAGTGAAATGATTGATTTGTGTTCATAGATCAACAAATAGTATTTTGATTTTTTTGAGAAACAAAATATATGCAACATAATTATTTAAAAATTGAAAAATATTCTAACAAATCAGAGGTCAATGACTTTTAATGACAATTAACACCTTTAAACAGACCCCCAGTCACTAACTTCCTTACAATATCGCAGGTGGTCCGACGGCCGTACGTGTTCATCTACCGCGACGAGCGCGACCCGATCGAG
Source organism: Chrysodeixis includens (assembly GCA_941860345.1). Taxonomy (NCBI): domain Eukaryota; kingdom Metazoa; phylum Arthropoda; class Insecta; order Lepidoptera; family Noctuidae; genus Chrysodeixis; species Chrysodeixis includens. The sequence continues at coordinate 3,235,991 of OW796107.1, read as the reverse complement.
CGCGCGGTCATCAACCTCGCGAACGCGCACGTCGAGTACTCCGAGGATCAGGAGCAGATGGTCCGCATGCCCAACACCTTCAGGTATGATAAGATAACTAGAATAACAATAGAAGTGATTGTAGGTCACCGATGACCGCTTACAAATGTCGGTCATCGGTGACCGACCAGCAAGTCTTCGGTCACCAGTGACCGATGTGGGGTTGAATTGTAAAGATATGTTTTTACTTTGATAAGAAACGAAATCTAGCTTTTAATCTGGTATCAGCTCTATTTTCATGTAGTCTATCTGAGATCCCACTACTGGGCAAAGGCCTTCCCTTCTTTCTTCTAAATCTTTCTATATTTTGCTCTTTCTGGCTACGAGCGCCCCGCATATCTGACTAGATCGTCGCATCACATTCGCCGCGGACGACCTTAACAAAAAATAGTTTACTAAAAGAGTCCGTCATTGTACATTATTTTTATAAATAAATAGATAATGTTTTAACACCACTTATTTATTGTTTCAGCGTGGTAAGCAAGGAGCGCGGCTACTTGCTGCAGACGCTGGGCGACAAGGAGGTGCACGACTGGCTCTACGCCATCAACCCGCTGCTCGCCGGACAGATCAGGTGAGACCACGCGATATTATATACCCTACTCTTTGATCAAATTAGTAAGAATTAGTTGTCAGTAATTGTCCCTTTGTATATGTTGACGATGTTAAGTACAATTGCAATCGTATGCCAGTGAGCTTGGGTTCGATTCCTACTTTGCTAGATAAACAATCTTGTTTACTAAAAAAAGCTCTATTTAATTTAATACATAGTCATTATTTAGTACAATTTATGCAGCTAAAAAAACATTCAACAATGCTGTAACCTGCAATTACAGTCAATTTAACAATTTTGCAACCAAAATCAACCTACAAGTCCAATATAAATAGAATTTCATATCCCCCCTCCCATTAAAGAGCTTTTTAAAACCTCAACTGTCAAATCACCCTCTCAAGTCTTGTGTTATCAAGTCCAAATCAAATCCAAAGTCATTTATTCAAATTCGGCTACAATGTAGCACTTTTTGAACGTCAAAATTTAGTCCCTTAGCAATAAGTTAGTTATATAAGCGAGCTAGCCAGCTCGAGGCCGTCAATATACACGCGGTAAGGTGCGGGCCCGCAGGTCGCGCTCGGCGCGTCGCGGGGACAAGGCGGGCGCCGCGCCCTGAGGGAGCCTCACCATGGAGTCTGTCATCGTTCTTTAGGTGCGTGACCGACAACGCGCGGGCACATCGCGCGTTGCACAGGCATTGAAATAGCTCGGGGGACTTGGGGATGGAATTAAACTAGGAAAGATATCACAATTGTGATAGAAAGTGAAATAGTTATAAAACAATTCATGTTTTGTAGGTGTTTCGCGTTTAAATATCTAAGTCATAGTGAATTTAAAACAAGAAGTGTGTCTACAGTTTTAAAAATTCTGATTGATTTAATATCTTGTTAAATCTACTGATAAAAAGTGTGATTGTTTGACTAAGTGTCTAAAAAGCAAAGTGCTTGACATCAGCTTTTTTGAAATTGTGGTTAAGATTGAAAATATCAATGAAGATATCCAAAATAGGTAAAGATCTTTGAAATGTGTAAAGAATAATTCACTATGGCTTAGATAAGGACTGTTATTGGCCCATCTTCTTGCAAATTCGCTCTTCAAAGTCAAAATCCAGGCTGGCTACACTAGCGCCGTTAGCGTAGATCACTAAGTACTAATGTACTTTGAGACTGAGATTTTGACTAACATGTACCATCCGAAATGCACTGTGTATACAGTCGCACGAAATGTTCAAAAAATATACGATGGGCAAGAAGACTAGGGACTAACTTGTGTGGTGCGTTGTAAAGTTTAATTCCAAACACCAAGTGGTTTGATACTTGATTATATCACGAGGATAGATATCTGTGACTGGTTTGGTGGGGCATAGACAATCTAGAGTCACCGAGCGCTCAACATAGAGCTTTTATTTACTGTGGCCCAAAATTCATATTTAGTGGGATAGTTTACATCGTTTTAAAGTTGCCAAAATCGATCGACTGAATAGTGATGTAACCAAATCGATGAGCAGTTAGTCAACTAACTATAGTTGAAGTAAATATTTCGCATCACTATTGTGTAAGCGTAAATTTTGTACTTTTTTACGAGTTAAACTATTTCTGTAAATAATAATTTTGTTATCAACTTTGGGACCACAATAATATTGCAATGTCAGAGGACAAAGCAAGTGAATCAATTATTTTTGCATATCTAAGTTTATTATCAGTATTATATGAAGCAGCTGCATTTAATGCGATATACGATATATACGTAAATAGTTATATATTATGTATATTTTATTTACATTTGCTAATTGAATGAAATAACCAGTTATTGGCACACAAATTGGTTTCTAAATATTTTTAATTAATTAAATTTTGGAATCTCTTTAAAATAATCGTGTAGCTAATTAATTAATTATTTATTTACAATTTAATATCAACAAGAAGACTATAGTTAGAATTATTTTAATCGAAAATATTCAAGTGCCAAATATACGGTAACTGGTCTATTTGTTTATATGTATTTTGTAGTTTAATGCGTGTGTCGAATGAGACGGGACCAAACCGGTGCACTGATAAAGGGAAGGGTACATACAGATAAAATATACAAAAAAAATATACCACGAGCTGTTTCAATCTCTCAAAGAACCTTCACTTAAAGTAATACTCTTGTACTTGTGGAAAAGAGATAGCGCTCTATGTATAGTGCGGCGTCTCGCTCACACAACTGCATCAGTACTGCTTTATGCGAAGGCCTCCAGGACACATTTAACTCTTGATTGTATTACCTGTCTATATTGTAACCTCGCCGTTGGACCACGATACATAGCTCCATTAATCATTATTATAACGTTATAATAATCCTATAAACATAATACCAGCATTTATGTAACCTCATCGTGGCCCATCGGCCGACTTGTAGTTAATGTAACGCGCATGTCTTCGTTCAACTCCTGTGCAAATATTATTATCGCGCACAAACAACATCGGCGAAGTTTGATAGGCTCCATTTTGTATCATGACTATACATAAGAATTTAATGAAAATGAGAAACACTGTACTTTTTAAACAACAAATTACTGAACTATATAAATTTTCTTCTAATGTTGAATACATATTGATGTAATTAACTGTGTATATACGTATGACCAGACGGTAGTATAAAATTATATTTTGAGGCTCAAAAGGCCGTGGTGGCGGTAGTCGGGACTCGTATGACGTCATACGTAAACGTTTCACATTTTAGTATCGATTGTAAATACAATAAACTATTTGTAGTGAAATGTAGACTACGCATTACAAATCATTTACGCTACAATTAGGAGTTCGATAGTTTGTTTGAGATTATATTGTTTGTGTAACGATGTTTTCTTTGAAATTCTTTATATGGGATGTATAAAGTAGGTTAATGTGATGTTACTCAGGTATAACTCGATCATTTCTGATTACCGATGGTTCCGTTCGGTGCATTCCGTACGTCTAGTCAGCCTATACCGTGTACTGTGTAGGTACGCATGTGATAGAGTAGCCAAGCTGTGCTGCGAACAATCACAAAGTAGTGTGTTAATACGTGTTGCTGTGTTACGTTACCTCCCCTCCCCTCCCCTCGTCCCCCCTGTTCCCCGTCGCTGTCGTCTCACCAGTCCATATTGAGTACTACATAATATATTTATACAGATACGACATCGTAGTTAGATAATGAATGTGACTGTAGTTTTATATGGAAGTTGTTTGTGTTACTTCTGTTCTAACACTGTTGTAAGTCTGAGCAGTTGTTTATTCTCGTTGCCCGCTTCGATAAATGTGAAAATAAATAATATTATAATAATTGTCACTATACTATCGCTTCTAGGTGACTATTTTTCAATAAAAAATCGAGCATACATAGTTATGTAACAACTTGTAAGCTTAGGACTTGTTAGTCGTTGTAAATATTTTACTTCGTTTGGTACTTACATGGTTTACAGAAAATTATAAAAAAAAATAGCTTTCTCCTGTTAAAAGTCCAGTCACACCGGCTTACACACTCAAATGTAGACTAAATATTCGGCTAACACTAGAGGATATCCTGATAATAATTTAGCGTATAATGAATAACGTAGCTGTAAGAACAAAAAGTATTATCCCAAAATTTAGACATGCTGTGTGTTATAGGTAATGTTTCTTAAAATTGAAATTAATACAATTGTCGTCGAGATTATTAAATTATTATGTAACTAAGGTGTCGATGCGCGCAGCACAACGTCAAACGTTACAAAATTATTTTTCATTCGTGTACGGTTCTGTTTGACGGTGTTCTGGCTCACTGGACGCTTTACAACTATAAGGATCTTTAAACAGATTACTATGTCCAAGTATTTCTTCACCAAAATTAATATTTGTGTAACTTCTTCAATAGGTGTGTTTATTGTAAAGAATGAACGAGATCTCAAGATGAATGACATGTTTGTTAATACCTTTCTTTCTAGTCATTTTTTTTTTTGTATTTACATTCCAAAGTTTGTATATTACGTATTTTCCTTTTTTAATAAATAGGGTAATGTATTTTGCATAGCAAAATGGTGTTTACGTAGATGAATAGTAAGCAGGAATGAGTACCACGGGTGTGTCGGCGGCTGTAAAGATATTTTCTATAGCTTTTATTTCCTTTGACGTTTGATTTGCTGTTCGTGTTAAGTTATATTATTGTAATATGAAAACAAACATTTTAAATTAGAGATACAGCTGGCGCTGGATTATATTTTTTTATAGAGTATACTGTTTAAGCTATACTGCTATTTTTATAGACCTAGCTGTTCTATTATGTTTGTTAGTTTGTCTCGTAATTTATTTGGTATGCGTTGTTGTTCTGTGAGGCGCGCGGCCGGTGTTGCCAGCTCGCTGCGGCGCGGTGTTGCCAGCGCGCTCTTGTGATTATGATAGTGATTGTTGATTGTTGGGCGAGAATGGTAATGAAAACAAATTATATATTCTATAATTTATGAATTTCATTCAATTTATGAAAATAAGAACAATGTAATGATTGGTAATATTACTCATTGCTCTAAATGTACTATCAAAATATATTATACACAGTGTTAAAGGTCATAAATAAAATGCTTTGAAAATTTCCACATCGTTGTTTCCTTTATCTGTTTACCCCAATCCTACCCAATAGAGATACCAAACTAATAGAGTAAGTCTAGCAAGGTTAAAAGAGCCAAGAGACATATAAATCAACGCAGAGGTAGTTGTGGTATGATTGCAGGAAATAAATTATCTTTTATCAACCAATGTTAGATCAGTAGAAAAAGGAGTGATGAAAATGTGTAATTTTCATTCAGATACGCATTAGAACAATTTCAGAATAACTAATAAAAAAAAAAACAAATTGATATATGAGCAGGAAACTGAACTTTGCCAACTAAAGGGATAGGATAGCATACACATAAATAAAATAATTATTAAAATAAAAAAAAAAAACAAAAAAACCTAAATGCAAAAAATAAGAACTAAAAAAAACATACAAGCTCTATAATTTACTGTGAAGAGTATACAGTACACCGTACATTAAAATTAATGCAGGCGGGACAAACAAATTACTCAAATATTGACAGTAGTTTACTTAGATGTCTGCAAAATGGTTTAAATTAATGTTCGACTAATGCTTGAATTACGAATTGTACTGATTGTAGATTTCAGTCTTTTTAGTTTATTTTTTTTATAAATAAATGGCCCAGTTTAGAATGCTTAAAGTACCTGTCACAACTTGTAAATTTATTATATTTTATTTTCGTTAAACTTTATATCTTTTATTTGAAATTGTAACTACAAGTTACATATCTTTATGGAATTTGTAATTTAAAAAATATTTTAATTACTTCTAGGTGTAACTTTTTTTTGGCTTATCGAAAAAAAATAAGAAAAACATATGTTGAGGTACCAATGAGGTACTTAATTTTAATGAAACGACGAACTAGTTATAACACCTACAACTAGGTGAAGTTGACTTGGTCCAGCCATTCTGATGTCAGAATGGCTGGCCACTTTCCTCGTAATAGTTTTCCTTCTATAGCGAGGTACGAATTATTTGATGTCTGGTACCAAATAGGTACTAAAACTTGATATTGCTCAAACTTCAAAAATCTCTCTTGGTCCAGTCATCCTGACCCATACCTCGAGAAACACATCCTCCTTCTGGCGCAGTCGGGTAAAAAGAAGACTTTCGTAACTTATATTATACTTTTATTATCACATAATATAACCAAGATACAAAATGGATACAGCTTACAAAACAATACATGGTTTATATGTGTACCAATTTACACTACTTTACTTGACAAAGCGCATTTCATGAGGAATGTATATACATTATATTACTATACATTTTGACGTACATATACTTTTGATATTATCCATACATTTTTTAAACAATATAATGATTTTATGTTGACGTTTCTGGCGTTCCCGTCGAGTCAGCTTATTATTTAGGAATCCAGTTGGGTTTGAAATTAGGTTATCCCGATAAAAACGCGTGAGATAACCGTTAACATATAATCATGAATCTATCTCATGAAAGTTATAATAAAACAATAATATAAAATCAGACCTAGTTTAAATCATGTCTAGACCGTTGTTGATAAAAATAATTGATACTTGCAGTGCATTTTGAAATATTTCTGTATAATATATGCATGAGATTTTAAAATAAATTTGATTATACATAAGTGAAATAAAACTGTTATAATCCATACCAGTCTTTAGCGTTTCTTTCATTGCGTTTATGTTTATTTTAATAATTAACTAACGTATACAAGAAAATACAGAAAAGTAAGAATTATATCCTTGTCAAAAAAATCTGCTTTTATTTTTATTGCTAAATGTGCAAGACAAATACAGCAACGTGTTATATTCAAAATAAAAATTTCTTACACAAAATTATTTCAAATATAAATTCATTTCGGGATTACAATTGTCCAACTAATTATAAATTGTTCTCTGGTAAAAAAGAAGCTTTTTAAATCACTGCGAATCTGGAAATCGGAAAACAAGCAATAAAAAAAAGTTGATAACACCACTAGACTAGAAACTGTCACTGCGGAAACACAAAAGTCATTGAAGCTATACGTCTGTACATATATGGCATACAGTGAGCAATAGGACCACTATCGCGAATACAGGACCACAGGACCACTCCCGGGCCGTCGACAAGTACCGAAGGATCACAAGGACACTTCACGAGAACGGGTTATAGTTCTTATCATAATCATCGTCCTCGTTAAAAGGGTTAGTTGGTTCCGTTGCCTCTTCAGCAAAAGGGTTCTTCGTTTCATCATAATTGTCTTCCTCGAAAGGATTTTTACTCGTTCTGTTAGCTATAGCTGTGGATATATTTTGGACGACTGGTGAGACTCCTGTGCTTCTAGGCTTGTCTTCGAATCGTTTTTTAGCGGTGATAGGTGAGGAGAACGGGGATTTGTGTACTGGCTCCAGTTTGTTGAGGTTGGCTTCGAGACTGGAGCTGTAACGTTGTTGCTCTAGTAACCTCATTCTCCCCTCGCCAACAGGGACCACTGTGGTGCCTTTTGGTCCTACTTGTTTTGTTGTGTTTGAGGCGTACACTGCAATAAGCAAATTAAGGATATTATTATCAAGTTGAAAGTTGAATCGAATCTGAAGTTTTTATTGTAAGGCGAATAATGCCTCTACTTTTTATCAGGTTGTATGCATAATAAATATGCTGAACAGTGTTAATACATAATACTTTTAGGATTTTGACTTGATAGTGTCAGGTTGGCTTTTGGTGGCTCAGTGCTAAAGGTAAGACCAAAATTTTTTTTTGAAGTAAGATATAATTTGCATTTATTTTAAAAGAATGAGACTAAGGCAAAGGAATAAAACTCTTTAGAGCGAAACTAAAAACAGTAAAGGTCACTGAGGCAAAAAATATTAACGTTCGTTATCAACGATTCTTATACAAAAGATAAGATGTTATGAATAATGTTAAACCAGTTCAGTAATTGATATTCATAAAACAGTTCTCACGCGTTATTTTAGGATTTTTGCGCAGTTTTATTTTAAATTGTTATTTTATGTATCATGTGTTTGATCATATCTTTAAACCAAATTATAGAAACGTCTGGAACAAGTCAAAAATATAATTTTGCGCTACACATGGGAGGTTAGTATTCTATCCACTAAGCAACGAGACTTCTACAAAAAGTTGGAAACTGCAAAAAATGAAGAAGATTGAAGAAATTAAAAAAATCTTTCAGTTTCTGCCGGCTTACAATTGCTTATTACTTATTACACAGTTAACAGAACCGGAAAACTTATAAATTATGTTTTTGTCATAGAATGTTGAGCGTAGGTATCCTTACATTGCTTGCTCTGCCCCTCCGCCTGGCGCAGCTTGGCCTCCGCCCCCGGGCCGTAGGGCTGCGGCGCGGGCGCGGGCGGGGCCGCCGGCGGAGCGCTCGCCACCACCGGGGACTCCGCCCCGCCAGTCTCCGTCACTACCGTCAGCTTGTTAAACAGGCCGCGCCCGTAGTACTCCGACACCACCGCATAACTGGATAAAAGATGTAATTATAGGTAAGTATGGAAAGTAATAAATGATGTATGGAAATACAGAATCTCGTGATTATAGTAAGAATTTAATAATACCTACTTATTGAAGAGTACTGATTTTCAATTAAACCATGGTTACCTACCTAAGAAATATACGGAGACTTGGAAGATTAGTACAAGTTTTGTACCTCCTAGTATTTAGACAAGTTACAAATACAATTTCGTAAAAGCTGACTGAAAATTGTTTAAGATATAAAAGTTAAAAAAAATAAGGTACAAAATGAAAGCAGGAATGGTCTTTGCTTTGTAGTGGTACGACTATGGTCGTTAATATTGTTACACACAAATTTAATTAGATTAAAGAATGCAGTAATGGTATGTAAGACATTTTTTGCATAGTTTTATGTAATGCTGTCAAGTAACATAATTTAAAATCAAGTTACTTTCAAGGTGGTTAACGGTAGCACTCAGCGGTGCGAGAAGGTCACATCTACGCCAAATTATACAAATTAATTACGTCGTAGTGGCCTTGCGGTTCTATGTATGGATTTGTATGCACGTGCAAGTTCGATTCCCAGCGCAGGCAAGTACCAATGTGACTTTTTCAAAGTTATATGTACTTTCTTAATCATTCTAAGACACTACTGACAAACGGTGAAGGAAAACATCGTGAGGAAACCTGGATTCCAAATATTGGAATCTGAAATCGCCAATGCGCAGTGAGCTAGCGTGGTGATTAATGCTCAAACCTTCCCTATATGGGAAGAGGCCTGTGCCCAGCAGTGGGACGTATATAGGCTTGTTTATTATATATTATTATTATTTACATAGCGACGTTCAACTGTTTTACACTTCTTGGGCCGCGTTAAGACAACATACACATGCGTTGCTAAAAACTTAATTTATTCCAATTTGAGATGTACTGGACAGACATAAGACTTAAATTAGCGTACGCAGAGAATGCGTGTCATCTGCTTACCTATATGCGTTGGTTTATCTTTGATCAATGTAATTTGAGATCTATTGTCGCGTCATAAGTCTCAAATTGGCGTGCGCATAGCGGTTTGTATTGACGAAATGCTGTTTTACACATTCCTACAACCTGATAGACTATGGCGAGTATTTAATCTATGTTTGTATATGTTTGACTGGGCTCCATCATTTCTGTTGCAATTTTTACAACTCAAATGAGTTTGCGCCCTTTGTTGTTAACTGCTCTTATAATGGTTTGTGTCAAATTAAATTATACGCAATTCCTAAGCGTGTTACATACGGTTCTTTAATTGCATCTTTGATAAGGTATGGTTGGTTGTATACTTTTTATGGGGTTTTTAAGTATGAGAAAATGTTCTGGCGAAAACTTGTGAGAAAGCCTTTGCCCATTGCTTACACAAAAAATATGGATTCGTCTCAAGAATTCCTTTTTTACAAAGGTTGTAGGTAAATTATACCTACTCAAATATGGGTCAAATAAGCAAGTATAACATAAAGGTGATCCTTCACAGCGTGCATTCGCGTTTAATATAACGTTACATCACATCAGTTTATTAGAAGAGCATTGCAATTCGCATCTTGTCAATATGGAATAATTAATTAAATGTGAACTTTAAAAGCTAATACATAAAGTCGAATCTTTAATGTAACATTACACGCGAATGCTCGTCATTTATGCAAACAGTAATATGGAATAGGTAGTAGTCGAATCTAAAATGGAAGGAGCACCTTTCTAGTTTACTTAGTTACTATGTCACAGTGCCCAACGTTTCAACATCAGCGGATAGCAAACATCACTTGCCGCATATCAATCGTATTTACTCATTTATAAACCTAATAAAATCAATAAACAAATTGTAAAATGCAAACACATCATGACTGACACGAATATTGCAATAATTTATAAGTTTATTGTTGTTAATATAACTCATCTTTGCGCACGTCATGTGTGAGTAATCCTAGCGTATCCCGTGATAGCATAGCTTAGATAGTAGAAGGGGCCCGGGTTGTTTTTAGTTGGTGGGAGTCTGACATATCCCCACGCCTTGCTCTCACCCTTGTAGGTTGAAATCATTATCTTGTCACCCCAGATACCAATAAAGAACAAAAAAAAAGTTTAACCCTTGTAAATGTAAAGTGATGTTGTATACTTGACTGGCCTGTTGGTCTAGTGGTTAGTGGCCCTGCTATAAGAGAGGTCGTGGGTTCAATCCCCATCTAGGATAATTGTTGTACGATGAGAAAGATAATTTGTTCTGTTTCTGGTTGTAATTTATCTATAGTAGGTATTTATATATTTAGAAGTATACATAAGTATAAGTATGTTTACCAATTGCCTAGTACAATACAAGCTCTGCTTAGTTTGAGACTAAAACATGAAAAGTTGTAGAATATTTATTATCATTATTATTTATACATAGATAAAGTTTACATTTGTGTACCACTGTCACACTAATTTAAGCTTATATTATTATCGATTGCTGTCAATTGTAAGTACACAGCGTCGCGTGCGCAGGTGTGTTGGTCTATCTGTACAGATAGTTTACAAAACAGTGAAACAGGTTCACAGGAACGTACCAAGCTTTGCTTACATTCGCCTGCAAATCAGCTTCAACCATTGTCTGTGTGTTTGTGATACATTAGTTGCGCAAATAAAGACACTATTTGACAAACATTTTAGTCTGGAATAACGTTTCTATTAGATTATTCTAGAAGAATCTATACTTTTCGGGTTAGAAGTAGTTTTTGTTAATTCAGGATGTCCGTTACCTTCATACCAAATTAGATCAAAATTGGCCGAGCAGTTTGTGTCGTTTGAGCAAGTAGAACTAACAATGTAAACACACGCATCAACTTCAGCATTTAAAATGTTTGTGTGTAGAATCGTTTGTTATTTGTGCTATTTTATAGTTTCAAACAACAATTTGAAACTCTGTTGATATTTTCTTATCAAGAGATGCCCTACAATTTTTATAACAATAATATTTTATCAAAATAAATAATGTTATTATGCTATCACTAATTTGAAGCTGTGACAGGTTAGTGGTAAGACCGTAGTACTGCCAAGACAAAGGTCTCGAGTTCGATCCCCATGGCGCGCACCGACTTTTCGCGTTTTAGAAATAAATCTCACAGCTTCCGTGTTTCAGAAGGCACGAAAAATGTGGGTCCCTCTCTATCTAGTCCTGTCGGATTGCCGTCCCTTTGGGCTATGACAGTAAAGGAAAAGAGAGTGCACTATAATATATCCCGCGTAGCTGGCTGGTATAATAGTAACCATTATTGTTACTACTCATATTCTACCTTTAGAAATGGCTCTACAGAAGAAGTATTACCAAGGCACGAATTCATGACAAATAATAATAGCAGAATTGTTATTCATAACTATTATATTCGTGACTAAAACAAAATAACTCCACGATCGTGAAACGTATTATCAAACATGATTAAACCGTAAATCTTTGAGATAACATATCGACAATGTTATTAATTTGTTATTTAGCATAACATATAATTTCAAATTACATAAACATTTTTCATCATTCAATCAATAAACATGTTAATTTTTATCTAATGCACCATCATGCAATTGTGATTATTATATTAAGGTATACTTAATGTTATGCATTTACCTTCTTTTATACAGAACAGAAAATGACATTGAGATTTGCAGTATTTTTGCACCTGTTGCACTTGAATCTTATGTCTATATGAATAAACAATAACCAAAAACTCTATATTTTTAACCAACTTCAAAAAGGAGGAGGTTTCTCACTCCGGCCGTATATATGCTTTTTTAATAGTAAAAAGTAATAACAATACATTGTCAAAAACACAATTTGTTTCTTTTTTTATTCGCCTGCCTGCCAACTTTAATTTATAGAAATAGTTGAAAGTTACATTAACAAAAAAAGTCCAGTTTCCTAGGTAACAAATACCCCTACTTAATTAAATAAGAAACTCACCCGTACCTGTCTTCGCCAGAAGCGAAACACCACGAGAACGGCGGAACACTTATAGACTTAAATAACGATAAATACATATTTAAAAAATCCACAATTTTCACAAACAATATATCACTTAATCTTTGAAAGTTTATAGACACAAATACATATTTTAACACTCCAATTATCTCGCTAAAAAAGTTTGATTGCCAAGGTAGACTTTGCCCAGCAGTGGGATCTTTCACGGACAAAAAAAACAATTTTCACAAAATCACTTCGTTTTTAAGTAAAAACTACTTATAGGTACAAATACATTTTTACAACGTAATTTTCACAGCCGTTATCACTTATTTTACTAGCGAGTTTGAATGCGATCGATAAGACATCGTTGCGCGGGCGCAGATTACCGACTGGTTACTGGCCTTGCGACAGGTGATGTCGATATACTTGTTTCTTTTTTAATATCGTTGTTTTAAGAAAGGTTGATTTAAAATTTTGTTTTAAATGTGAGCGAGATGCGGTTGATAGTAGAATTCATGATAAAATTGGTGTCATTGTATAATATGGAAAATTATTTGAAAATGCAGAAAATTGAAATGTATTTTTTTTTGTTTGCGTATTAATATTTGTACAACTTTCAATGTCCATATTGAACTAGCTGTTACCCGCGAGCTCGTACGCGTTATTAATGCTCCCGCGGAAAAAAGATTAAAAAAAAAATCGGGACTAATTATGTTGGCTGAATTTCAGACCTAACCAATATGCTCACAAAATTTCAAGAGAATCGATTAAGCCGTTCCGGGTTCTGCGGAAACGAACATTGTGACACGAGAATTTTATATATCCAAAGGTATTTCTAGCCGCTTTTTAATTAACGACACAAATCCTACATTATTAGACTTTCAACAACAATTTTCACCATATTTCTTACAAACACAATCATTACCGTTCCATCCACCAACTATTCTACAAATCCAACACATTTGATGACGTCACGACACAGTTAACGTCACAACAACAGTTTTCATAGGTATTTCCCGTCATACGACATAAACGTTGTAATGTAGACCACCTGAGTCAATACCGCGGTAATAACTGTCTATTGTTACCTTTGAGCATTGTGCAAAGGTGTTTTGAAGATTCAAGTTCTTTGTAAAACGTTCAAAGAATATTGGGTCTTATTTTAATAGATATAAGACTATAAAAGAGTTAAAATAGTTTTAAATTACTTGCTGGTCGTGTAGGTCAATTCTTGTAAAGGTTTTAAACTCTTTTAGCAATCGATTCAAATGTTGCATACTTGCAAGGGTGGTAGGTATTTCACTTTTAGTCTGATCAGGCGAAGAGCTAAAAGGTCATAAAAACTCTTCAACGTAACAAGTAAATTCCATCTCATTCGAGTTCACTACATTTACCTAATTTGATCTCTGTTTTGATCCAGCAGACTAACTATGTATATAGTTTCGTTAGACATTGTGTACGTTATAAAACTTACAATGTAACTTTTTGATCAATAAATAAATAAAGAATTTGTACAGAAAACTAGATGCGAATTCCATAAATAGCTAGACGCAATTACCTAGATGCAGATTGCACAGCTACCTAGGTTAAGATCTTACAGCCACCTAGATGCATGTAGCACATAACCCCAAATACAGACTGCACAGATACTTAAATGTAGTTTGCACATTGCACAGATACCTTAATGTAGATTGCACATAAACCGAAATGCAGTTTGCACAGAAACAGATGCAGTTTACACAGAAACCTAGATATAGATTGCACAAATAAGTAGAAGCGATTTTTATGTTGATCTTTATCTTAAAAACGTACAATTTATATCTACGCTTTTAAAAGTTATTATCGATCAGCATAAAGGTAGAAAAATAGATATATCTATAAAAAGTTGGCCTGGTCTGTCCTGGTTGGTTTAGTGGTTAGTGGTCCTGATTGCTACCAGAGGTAGTGGACAAGATGCCCCCCAGAACAAATGTTTGTGTGATGAGCAGCAGCAGCAGGATAATTTCCTCAATGACTAGATGGCGTTGTGTGAAAGTCGTGGATTATTTATTAATTATATGGTGCATTGTGACTCGTGGCTCTTGAGAGAGATAAGTGTAAGAAGAGTAGGGAGGCCTTCGCCCAGCAGTGGGGCATCTCAGGCTAGTAGTATAGTATAGTATGGTGCCATGAATACTCACGGGTCAGGTTCGTTGTGCAGCCTAGCGTGTAAGGCCTCAGCAGAGCGCGGCGCGGGCTCTGCGCGGCGGCGCGCGGACGCACACACCAGGCACTCCGCCTCGGACTCCGCGTATGTTTGGAAACAGCTACACACATATACATGGTATGTTCTTAAGTTAGACTTAAATTACACGTTATCGTGCACAATTTGAGGTATCACCTAGGTTGGTAAAACATGTCTTTGGGAACACATTATTACACTGTTTCTTTAATTCGCCTTTAACAAACTACTTTGACAAATCGTATAATATTATTATGAATTTAAGGCAGGTAGGTTTTTTCATTATAGCAGTATTACGGGAATACATTCTAACTTGATTGATCCTTTCCCACGGTGGGGAAATAAATCGAATTCCTCCAAATTTCTACTGGGTTACAAAAATAAAGCAACCATATAACTTTTTTTATTACTGACGGGCCTGTTGGTCTAGTGGTTAGTGACCCTGACTGCTAAGCCGGAGGTCGTGGATTCGATTCCCCCCAGGACAAATGTTTGTGTGATGAGCACAATCATTTGTTCTGTGTCTGGGTGTAATTTTATCTATAATATGTATGTATTTAGAAATATATAAGTATGTATATCAGCTGTCTGATTACCATAACACAAGCTCTGCTTAGCTTGGGATCAGATGGCCGTGTGTGGATATTGTCCCAAGATATTTATATTTATATTATTTTCTCTTTATAATTTGACTTTAAGTTTAAGTTGATTAGCTCACTTTAATCAAATTTTGATTTTTATAATTTGTACAGGTAAACCCCAAATAAGCGCCCAAGATACATCCTAGTTTAGGGCTAATGATGGGAAAATGTAATATTTTTTTAAAAATAAATTTCTTATTCTTATAAGTTTTTTGATATTTGTACTATGTTTGACGATCTTGTCTTAGAAATGTACTCACTCTTGATGGAAAGAATGCTGGCAGAAGAAGTGCACAGTGGGCAGTGAGAGCTGCTTGTTGCAGGCCGCACAGCGCGACGACTGGAACACGAGCTGCGACCGCTGCAGTGTCTCTATCTGCTGCTTCATGCGCGCGCTCTCCTCCCGGTACTTTGCTGATAGCTGCTGCTCGCGGGTTATCACTTCATTCTCGGATTTTAATACGTCTGTTAGGTACCTAGTGAGTGATACAATAGTTTAGAAAGAAGAACTAAGTTAATAAAGGTTCAATCAATCAAGGTTGTCTGTAAGAGACCGCTCTTAGCGATAAGACCGCCTATTGTGGCACCATGTAACTTTTACTTTTGTCAAATCTGTTTTTCATGTGGTGTGCAATAAAAAATATTCTATTTATTTATCTATCTATAAAGTATTTTTTTGGGCGCTGGGATCTTCATGGACACCACCTTTTTAGGGGAGGAAATAGGTAGAGTCAGACTCTTACTGACTAAACCTGAACTGTGAACAACGTATCTCGCATTTGGTCGGTGCGTAGAAATATGTAGCTAGTCAGACTCTTACTGACTTATCCTAAGCCATCGTGAAAAATTACTTTCTCATTTGTGTGGTGCGTGGAAATGCATAGCAATCTATCACGCACCGACCGTGGTAGGACATAAGGAACCTAATTTCCTAGTGTTTTACAATTGGAAACAGAGCTACTTACTTTCTCACGTCTCCTAAAGTGTAAGTGGGTGTGCTCGCGAGACAATCGATGACTAGGATTGGTGATAGTAACTTTTCATTAGCTGCAAACAAAAATATGATATAAGTAAAAAATATTCGATTGTTCACGGCAATGTATTACGAAAGTTCCTGTATATTTGTGAAAAACTGCAACAGCTTGTAGTAAATGTGACATTAGTAGTAAACGTGACATTTGTAACAAAGGTGACATTCGTAGCAAACGTGACATTTGTAGCAAACGTGACATTCGTAGCAAATGTGACATTCGTAGCAAACGTGACATTCGTAGCAAATGTAACATTCGTAGCAAATGTGACATTCGTAGCAAAGGTGACATTCGTAGCAAATGTGACATTCGTAGCAAACGTGACATTTGTAGCAAATGTAACATTCGTAGCAAATGTGACATTCGTAGCAAAGGTGACATTCGTAGCAAATGTGACATTCGTAGCAAACGTGACATTCGTAGCAAACGTGACATTTGTAACAAACGTGACATTCGTAGCAAACGTGACATTTGTAGCAAATGTAACATTCGTAGCAAACGTGACATTCGTAGCAAATGTGACATTCGTAGCAAACGTGACATTTGTAGCAAACGTGACATTCGTAGCAAATGTAACATTCGTAGCAAATATGACATTCGTAGCAAACGTGACATTCGTAGCAAACGTGACATTCGTAGCAAACGTGACATTTGTAGCAAATGTAACATTCGTAGCAAATGTGACATTCGTAGCAAACGTGACATTCGTAGCAAATGTGACATTCGTAGCAAACGTGACATTCGTAGCAAATATGACATTCGTAGCACACATTACATTCGTAGCTGGGCAGTACGTACCTATAACGTTGAGCAGCTCGGGCAGGCAGTGCGGCGGCGGCGGGCTCCACAGCACGTCCAGCCGCCGGGTACGTACCTATAACGTTGAGCAGCTCGGGCAGGCAGTGCGGCGGCGGCGGGCTCCACAGCACGTCCAGCCGCCGGGTACGTACCTATAACGTTGAGCAGCTCGGGCAGGCAGTGCGGCGGCGGCGGGCTCCACAGCACGTCCAGCCGCCGGGTACGTACCTATAACGTTGAGCAGCTCGGGCAGGCAGTGCGGCGGCGGCGGGCTCCACAGCACGTCCAGCCGCCGGGTACGTACCTATAACGTTGAGCAGCTCGGGCAGGCAGTGCGGCGGCGGCGGGCTCCACAGCACGTCCAGCCGCCGGGTACGTACCTATAACGTTGAGCAGCTCGGGCAGGCAGTGCGGCGGCGGCGGGCTCCACAGCACGTCCAGCCGCCGGGTACGTACCTATAACGTTGAGCAGCTCGGGCAGGCAGTGCGGCGGCGGCGGGCTCCACAGCACGTCCAGCCGCCGGGTACGTACCTATAACGTTGAGCAGCTCGGGCAGGCAGTGCGGCGGCGGCGGGCTCCACAGCACGTCCAGCCGCCGGGTACGTACCTATAACGTTGAGCAGCTCGGGCAGGCAGTGCGGCGGCGGCGGGCTCCACAGCACGTCCAGCCGCCGGGTACGTACCTATAACGTTGAGCAGCTCGGGCAGGCAGTGCGGCGGCGGCGGGCTCCACAGCACGTCCAGCCGCCGGGTACGTACCTATAACGTTGAGCAGCTCGGGCAGGCAGTGCGGCGGCGGCGGGCTCCACAGCACGTCCAGCCGCCGGGTACGTACCTATAACGTTGAGCAGCTCGGGCAGGCAGTGCGGCGGCGGCGGGCTCCACAGCACGTCCAGCCGCCGGGTACGTACCTATAACGTTGAGCAGCTCGGGCAGGCAGTGCGGCGGCGGCGGGCTCCACAGCACGTCCAGCCGCCGGGTACGTACCTATAACGTTGAGCAGCTCGGGCAGGCAGTGCGGCGGCGGCGGGCTCCACAGCACGTCCAGCCGCCGGGTACGTACCTATAACGTTGAGCAGCTCGGGCAGGCAGTGCGGCGGCGGCGGGCTCCACAGCACGTCCAGCCGCCGGGTACGTACCTATAACGTTGAGCAGCTCGGGCAGGCAGTGCGGCGGCGGCGGGCTCCACAGCACGTCCAGCCGCCGGGTACGTACCTATAACGTTGAGCAGCTCGGGCAGGCAGTGCGGCGGCGGCGGGCTCCACAGCACGTCCAGCCGCCGGGTACGTACCTATAACGTTGAGCAGCTCGGGCAGGCAGTGCGGCGGCGGCGGGCTCCACAGCACGTCTAGCCACAGGCGCGGGCACAGCGCGCCGCGTCGTCGGCACACTGCTAGGGCACTCTCCGCCTCGCCGCTACGCAGGTGTAGGGATACCTGCGACCGCCAACTGTAGCACAAGTAGAATTCATTGTCGTCGTCAATTGGAAAGTATTAGAGATCGGCTGTTAGTACGGCGGTCATGCCAAAGTAAAGGGCCCCATATACGATACGATTTGTCTGTACGATCCGTCGCTTCAGACCGATCGAAACGACGAATCGATAGTGTATATCACGATCCTTAACGATTTACTTCATCGTAGACGATATCGGAAATCGCAACAAAACCCATGCAATCATAAATATCGTTACGATGAATCGAGAGTGTGTGGCTCTTTACGATCAACGATTCGATTTTGTCTCACTCTGACGCCGGTTGCCGCACGCACCGCACGCCTTGGCTAACGCGTTACGTACTCTCACCTACCTATACTCGATGAACGAAACAAACAAAATGGCTATATGGAGTAATTATGATTTGATTGAATTTATTGAATTATTTAGAGAGCAAGAGCCTTTATGGAAAACAAACTTTAAATCTTCATATGATCGTCCAGTGGCTAGAAAACGTAAAGTTGCACTAAGACGTTCGTGATTACTGACAGCTTGTCTCATGTTTGTATCGCTTTTCTGTATTTTAGATGATACTAGTTGCAATAATTTTAGATACGTGTGTTCTGTCATTCTCATAAAATTATGCCAATCTCCTGGATGGAACCTTAATTCCTTTAAAATATTTATATATGAATACTGGTTTCGCTTTAATAGCCATTTCTTAACCCACATTTTTCTAGGCTTCCTTTTTTTCTTATGTAGCCGAATCAAAGTTACTGCCACATAGGTAAGGAAAAGAAGTTCATTTTCCATTTTATGGGGCACGTATTGAATTATTTGAACACGTGTTTATACTTCAGTTTCAAACAAATAAATGATCGATCGTTACGACCAATCGTTTCGTGTATGAGCGTCATTTTAAATGCGATCAATCGTCACGATTTTCATCAGATCGGTCGTATAGACGAATCGTACCATATATGGGGCCCTTAAAGTTGTCATGAATTGATACGGTACCTATAAAAATCAAATGAGAATCGATGCGATGTATCGTACACATGATGGTACTGTGTTTTAACACCGCACCACTACACAGTGTTTCAATACCACGCTTAGCACACACAAACAAAACATAATCGACGCCGGCCAAGAATTTGTGCGGTACGATGTTGGATTGATAAATTCTACTTACTTCTAAATACTATACAAAAATACATATATACTATACAAAAATTACACACAGACACAGGACAAATGATCGTGCTTATCACACAAACATTTGTCCTGTGCGGGGATCGGACCCACCTCTGGTATAGCAGTCAGGGCCGCTAACCACTAGACCAACAGGCCTACCAATGACAAATGACTGCGTTTTAGAAGTAAATTCATGTGTATTGACTCCTGAATAATTAACAACTTTCTACAATACTCACAGTTTATTCTCCTCATATAAATACAAGACGCCAGCTTGGAAGCCCAGCATCTGACAGATGATCAGCGTCTGATCCTTGTCATAGTTCGCATCGGGATTCTTTAATACTTTCAATACTTTCTCTTCATATTCCTTCTTCTCGCTCTCCGGTGATTTAGCCCTAAAATAATACAATTTGAATAATTTTGCTAGTAATCTTCCTTCAATGTTTCAAGTCTCGTTGAAAACAGTTAATAAGATTAAAGAATATACTAATCTTAAGATTTAAGAAAAGTAACATGAAATAACTATCGGATGATTATTTATTTATTTATGTACACATAATTTACAGAGAGGATAAGATGATAAATATAAAAAACAATGGGTACAAAGGTACTGCTTATTTGTCAAGAACCAGCAGACCTTTGACAGGAGGAAACAGGAAGAAACAAAGACACTGTGTGTAATAACAAATAATGAATATTATAATATCAGCACCTAATAATATCTACCAAAGAATAGTGTGTAATAACAAATAATGAATATTATAATATCAGCCACTTAAAAAATCCTACCTAATAGTAATAACACCAAAAATCAACTCACCAGACATGAATATAATGTTCTATCAAGGCATCGAACACCAACTTGGAGCAGTCCTTCTCCTTAGCCGTCATATGCTCTAAGAACTCTATGAGCCTTTCCGAGTTGCTCAGGAACATGTGTATGTAGTCATCTGGGACAGCCTTTACCGGCTCCCTGAATCCTCCAGACATTGATATCTCGTCGACTAAAGGCTTGCTACGAGGTCTGTAGTCAGTGCACAGTACTATGGACAAATGGGACAGAATTAAAATTGGTGTTGAAGTATGTTTTAGTTTCAGTGTTTGTGAAGTTGAGTATGCTACAAATTTAGTAGCGCACTCAACTTTTCTATCACACTCGACGTTCTTAGCATGCTCGACATACGTAGCCCACTCGCCTTTCCTAGACACTTGACGTTCGTAGCAGACTCGATTCGTAGCACACTTGACGTTCGTAGTACATTGGACAGCCTTAAATGTGACTTCGTGTTCGTATCAAACCTGACTTGAAACCCGTAACACACTTAAAGTTTGTAGCCTAAGAGCATTACATACATTCGTACCTCATTTCACATTCGAAACCAACATGATGTGACTTTCGTAGCAAGCTGTACTCAACATTTGTAGCACACATGACATTCGTAGCCAATGTGACTTACATTCGTACTTTTTAAGTACTACACACATTCCTACCTCATTTGACATTCGAAACCAACACGATGTAACTTTCGTAGCAACCTGTACTCAACATTTGTAGCACATTTGACATTCGTAGCCAATGTGACTTGACATTCGTAATTTATAGGTACACACGTAGTACAGTTGACATTCGTGAGATAGGTCAAAAGATATAAAATGTTATGGAAAAATCAAAGCGTGTTCGCACGAGACGCGTAGTTACGCAGCCTAATACTTTTAAACGCCTTAATCATTTTACCATACAAAAAAAAAAGTTTTTTTTAGTACTTACGTTTCAAGAACTTAGTGCTTTCTTCGGGCTCGTGTTGTATCAGCCTGTGCCCGTATTTTCGCATGTACATGTCGGCGTCATCAAACTCTAACTCCACAATATAGTCCAACGCCTTGCGGAAGTCCTTCTTGTCGTCAATCATCATTTTGAGGTACCAGTCGTGCCGCTTGTGGTTCGCGGCGAGCGATAGCGCGTCGTCTATACTTACTTGACGCATTACCTGCAAATTAAATCGGTTTGGTATAATGTTTTTTGTATCACTACATAGTATAAAACTAATGCGCTGGCTGTCGGTCTGTTCGCTTAAATCTTTAAAACTACGCAACGGATTTTAATGCGGTTTTTTTTTTAATAGATAAAGTGATTCAAGTTGAAAGTTTATTTCTATAATACATCAGTATTTTACCCGTGCGAACGTAAGGCAGGTTGCTAGTATGTATAATATAAAAAAAATCAATGTCTAGCCTAGAACATTTAAAAATTCAAATATTAAGAGAAGAGATTTTAAGTATAATGTAGCCGCGCATTCTATATCATCGTTACGGCATCAACATTTAATAAGTACCCACAATTTTTTGCTTACATAAATTGTAAATAATCCGAATACATCACAAACAAAACAAAATTTCTTACATACCTTAATAGCAACATCGACATCAAAATCAATAACTTTATCCTTGGAATTAATAAAGTCTTTCAGCTTTCCTTGTTGGTCATGTTGGTCTATCTTGACGTAGCAAGTGAGTAGCAGCGTGGTGTGGTCTTCCGTGGCGCAGCCCTTCTTCTTGTGGAGTTCTTCAAGGTATTGTATGAGAGGCTCTAGGTGACGGGACTCTAGGTATTTGCGGATGACGTAGGACGTTTCTAGCCAGCCGATAGTTTTGACGTATTGTTCGATAGCGCCTTTTAAGTCGCCCTGTGAAGTTTTTTAGTTAGAATGATGTTTCTTGATTCTTTTGTACACTTGTTTAGTATTAACACTATAAAAGTCCTTCTACTCGGTATAGGCCTAATCGTATACACCGTGACTTTTAGGTCGTCTTACAAAAGCAGCCCAGTTCATGTATCCAATGACTAGTAAACGTTTATAATAAAAAAATATGTTTTTTTTAAGATTTGAATGAATAAAAATATTATTCATTATTATGACACAAGTCAGTTTTACGAACACTCTGTAGTGAGCGCGGTCCGAACCTTGTGCCAAAGGGGCCGCGCGGGCGGCGCGGCGGCGTCTTATCACAGGTCATTCACCTTAGCGTAAAACAGCTGTCTTACTATTGCAATCATAATGTTCGCAGTAAGTATGTAGCATGTATCTTCAACAGTTTGATACGTAAACATTTTTAACAGGATGTTTCATATTTCCAATGTATTATTTATTTTTTTCATGCATATTATTTTAATTAATGATAAAAAAATTATATTCGCGCCTAGAGGTATTTTATGACGGATACATTGTGTGGACGACTTTTTTAAGACGACCTAAAAATCACGGTGTATAGAAAAGGCTTTTAACATTGATGTTAAATTGAAAGTCTTGTATAATTTATGCTAATGTAAAAAAAATAAAGTTATATAGCTATCCAGATTTTACAGTAAAAAAAAAATATGCCTATTAATGCTATTTGGAAACAAAAGAAAACTATATCTAGAGAAATCAGTCACTTGGTCAGTATGTAATTAGTTTATACAAAAAATAACAATAACTTTTGCTAAGCAAATTTTTTGTATTGCAGTTTTCTGTAAATGAAACCTGCGAGATTACT
Organism: Chrysodeixis includens; assembly: GCA_941860345.1. Lineage (NCBI taxonomy): Eukaryota > Metazoa > Arthropoda > Insecta > Lepidoptera > Noctuidae > Chrysodeixis > Chrysodeixis includens. The sequence goes on along the minus strand of OW796107.1, from coordinate 3,212,557 downwards.
AATTCTGTACAAATAACTTTATACTTTATTCCGAGCTCTCTTTAGTAGTTAATATCACAAATATGAAACTATCAGGTACGGTACCCGTTTTAATGGCAAAAACAACTGAAAGCTACTCACTTTACTATACAAATGATCCCCATACTGCTTATAAATCTCCGTCAACCCAGCCACATCATAATGCTGGCTACTAGCAATCTTAATCGCAACATCATACAAATTCTTCTTAAAAAGCAAAGACAACTTCGACTGCAGATCCTTTTCCTCCAAGTATATAACCTCTTTATTCTTCGTGAGGATGTAAAACGACCCCCACTCTGTTAGCACTGCATCAACTTCTTCGAATGTCTTTGAGAAGACGATGAATTTGTTCTGTATGTCAAGTATCGTGATGTGATGGTACTTGGGGGCTGGTGCAGTGCTGGTGGAGGCTGGGGACTTGGAGGGAGTCTCGTTGGTCGTGATGACCAGATAGCTCCGGAAACAGTCCAGACGGACCTTCTCGCCTTTTAAAGCGTAGCACGGACCACGACCTTCTGTTGTGTAGCAGAAGAGGGCCTGGAGGATAGTAATAATATTGTTAGTTATGGTGATTTAGAAAATATATTATATTCAAAACTTTTGATTTTTGTTCAAGTTTTTTTTTTACTATCAAGCTAGTAGGATGTTCATTTTTGCTTTTTAAAAAAGTAACAGATTTACAATTTTTTGGATAACGAGAAACAACTAAGACTCACGATTAAGAGGTTATCATGAATTAGAGTTACAGCTTATTTTCAAATTAACAACCAAACTGTCTGCTCTATTTCTTTAATTAAATTGCTGCATTAATCTTTGACAAGTTTTCAGGCACCAAGCTTAAAAGTTCACCCCACAAAAACCCTAAACGAACAGCACCAATCCAATAAAATCATGCATTACATCCTATAATATGAATGTGTCCTTTGACCTTTGTCCTTTGACCTTTGAATTGGCAGTCCTACGGTCTTACCACTAGGCTATCACAGCTTCAACAATCAACCAATCAACATTACGACCTACCTCCTCATTAGCCACAGTGAACTGGTACTTATCGTCGAGTACACTGCAGTGCGGCGCGGCGCCCTTCGCGTCCAGCGTCTCGCAGCGCTCGGTGCTCAGCCAGATCACCATCACACACATTCTGGATACCACGAACAGCTTGTCTGCACCCCTGTTGTAATGTTATACATGTGAGATAGTCACAGATAGCAACAATACTATCATACTTCTAGTAACAGTTATAATAAAAATATTCCACGACTATCATACAACGCCATCTAGTTTCAAACTAAACCATTAGACAACTGGGATAGATACCACTTCTAATATAGTATTCAGGGCCACTAACCACTAGACTTGTTAGTCTAACAGCTCAGTCAGGAACAGGTCAGTTGTTAAATATTTTGGTCAAACGTGTGATCTAAAACGATCATGGTAGGATTTTACTGTAATGATCAATAAGGTATTCATTCTGACATGTACAAAACTGACTGGCTACAAAATATGAAAGTATCAGCAATTCAGTATCTCTATTTTGTAGTTTCCTAAGAAAATAAATCTTTCTGTTTATGTTTTCGTTATAAGTTTTATTGTATTGACATTTTTTTCATTTCAAGACAACTAAATTGCTTATCAAAATAGGTATGGAAACCTGCTATTGTTCTTTAAAGTTTTGAACGCCGTGGGGGTCACCGGTGACCGATAAACAATACACATTATATTGTTCGGCAGTCAACGTGTTAATAGATAAGGCAAATACTTGTGTGATTTACAATTGTTTAAATCTTATTTCAACTGTAGTATATATTCTGCCATAAAACTTATTTATCACAAAAAAAATTTAGACAAGAATAAATATCTAAAATACCAAATTTTGTAACACAGCATTTGAACAGGATAGGGAAAATCATATCAGGTTAGATATTTGATCAAACCCGAATTTTATCACTATCATGATTTTAGTTAATTACAGTTATACATATTTTATTTTGATAACGGAATACTAACTGCTATGTTTAGACCAACTTTAACAAAGTATGTTTTTTTATTCCACAACCTTCACACAACGCCATCTAGTCTCAAATTAAGCAGAGCTTGTATTATGAGCACTATATAATAAATAAACATACTTATTTACTTACATATTATAGATAAATTACACAAAGACACAGAACAAATGATCATACCCATCACACAACATTTGTCCTGGACGGGAATCGAACCCACAACCTTTGGTACAACAGTCAGGGGCACTTACCACCAGACCAACAGGCCAGTCGCAATATACTTACTTGAAAGCTAATCCTGTTATAGGACTGGTCCCAGTATCAGGCAATGTCTTCATCTTCATGCTCCGTTGTCGAGCAATGTCTCCTCGGAACAGTGACACTGATCCATCTCGGAAACCGACTGCTAGAAGACTCTGTAAACGTTTTATAAATATTTAGTACCATTAGTGACAATTCAAACTAAAATAGTCCAGTCCTATTCTTTCAAATAAATTTCTTTCTCTTGTTTCATTTGTATATTTGGGCCCTTCATCAAATACACTAGACATTTGTACATCATATTAAAGTCAGATTTCCCAGCATAATAAACTATTAAATTATTATTTTTTTGTCCTTTATTTTTATAGTTTGTATGGGGCAGACTCAGAAGAGAATATTATAAATATTAAGTATTCCTCGTCATTCACACAACGCCATCTAGTCTCAAGTTAAATATAATAAGTAGCTTGTGTTATGAGTACTAGACAACCGATAAACATACTTTTAAATACATATATATTGTAGATAAATTACACCTAGACACTGAACAAATTATCAAGCTCATCACACAAACATTTGTCCTGGGTGGGAAATGAGAATCGAACCCACTACCCCGGGGGAGCAGTCAGGGTCACTAACCACTAGACCAACAGGCCAGTCAATAAAATAATGGTGTTGTGAAACTTTGTGACACCATCACAAAAAATTGAGCACAGATATCACCCTGTATAAATAGCATACCTTATTATCATGTACCGCTAGCGCAGTGGCCGGCGTGGCCCGCATGTGTGAGGGCACGGCGCGCGACACCCGCGTGCACGTCGGGTTCCCGTGCCGGTCGCTGCGGGACCAGTCCCACACTCTGATGAGGGGATTCACGCCGGCCTCGTCTTCCTGATTAGATAACAAGTAATGAATTAGTACATAGTAATATGTATCGTTTTTCCTCATAATAATACCGGTTAATTTAATGTTATGGTTGTCTCATATGAGTTTTGTAAAAGAATATTGTATACTACATTTTAAGTAGAAAAATAATATATGTATTTAATATATTTAAAATAGGCTTATAAGTACCTATATCAAAACAAAAAGACTACTTGTTCAACTCCCCAGAAACATAATGTCTTTCAGTGCAACATAATTACTAAATTAATAAGCAGCTACAAAACAGAATAACTAGATATTTCTTCAAAACAAACAATCCATTGCAAGTTAAGTAGGTTATTATAAAAAGTATTGAACAATAAATATTTAAAATATTTACCCCAATAGTAACAAGATAAGGATCATGGGGTAATTGCTGAGCCAAAGTCACGGTCAGCTCGTAAGCCTTGAAGGATGTGACCTCCCATGACCGAGAGATGAGATGTGCCCATCCCGTGACATCGCACAGCACAACATGCCCGTTACCACTTGTTGTAGCCGTTACGTGAGTATCCTGGAAACGTAACTTATATTAATTATACTAATAAATAAATATTTTACGACTTTCACACAATGCCGTCTAGTCTCAAACTAAGCAGAGCTTGTATTATGAGTACCAAATTATGAGAATAGAGGAATGACTTGCAATAATTGCCAATTGTATTTACTATACATAGAAGAAAGTAAAGGCAGATATACTAAACAAAGCAGTAATGCTACACAATTAAAAAGATATACATTAAAATTAATTGAGATCTCAAAGGTCTAGAAGAGATTTCACACAGAGGAGTCATGCAGCACCTATTAAAGGACATTCTTGTAAGTAATATAATACTACTTCAATGTATGCTGTATTGGGTATTTAAAATTGTAGTATCTGGTAATTTTTATTGTGTAACACGGGAAACACAAGGAAATCATAAAGTATGGTGAACTTTAAACTCTCACAACATACAGTATCAGAATGTTCTAATTACTTAGCCCACCAAGGCATTATCCATGTGAAATCTAGATATATAATAGGTATATTACGTGAATATTATATTTGTTGTACACTTACTTGTAAAGAGTTAGCAACCTTTCCGTTATCAACATTCTTATGAATGTCGAAAAACGTAAATTTTCGCCACTGAAACACGATAAAAATATATTAATATGGAGTTTAAGAAGGACTATTATAGAATACGTTGTATTACTGAGTTTTCGGATTAAAAAATTACAAAATTGCTAAATTATTAGTAACATTTTGATTTATAACAAACAAAAGACATTGCCTTTTGGTCATTCTATAAGGATAGTTGTAGTTACCTCCAAGAAAGCCATTGTTGTTCTTAATAAATTCTACACACTGGACATAATATCGTTAAAATATAATTTACAGTGTTTTCCTCATGTAAAAAATAAATAAATTACATTACAATCGCACAGTACTGTTTCACTTTTTGACATTGACAGTGACAGATTTATTTCAGGGGGGTGGTATAAAAGTTGGCACAGATTAGAAATCATAAAACGATCTATTACACGTTCACTTATTATAACTTGTGATTATTGATTTATTTTACGTAAATAATTTTTCACTAACATTTAAATATGTGTGGCTATGGTAATCAAGGGCAGATCCAGGAGGAGGGTCAGGGGGGTCATGACCCCTGAGCTTGTTCCAGGACTTAGGTGGACCAATTCACTAATTGATATATATTTTGTCACGATACAAATTTTATGTAACTACCTACATATGTACCTGCAATATTTAATTAATTTCATGTAATGTAATGACTTTGTATACTGGCAAACTTTTGGGGACGAATGGCATCGAAAGTTTGAATTTTACCGCGCCATACTTGCGCACGCTTGTCGACTATGTGGTCTAGCTAGACCTAATCTCAGTCGGAATCGGAACGACTGAACTTTAACATAGTTCTAAGTTAAAAAACTAAAATTTCTTTTTACCTACAATGTGTATAGCTAAAAATATATAGATAATAGGTAAAAATAAATTATAGTTTTCAAAATTGTTGCAACAAAATCATGAATTACAAGAAATGGTCAGTAATCAGTTTCTCATTATTCCAGTGCGTGTGTTTTAACTTAATTACTATTGTTGTTAATAAAGTACCAAAATATTAATCATAGTAATTATTTTCTGTTAATAAAATTGAAATAAACAAAGCTATTGTGTGAAGACCTTTGGGGTTTTTAAAAAACAATGTCGTAGCCTGACGCTATAAATGAAGTTGTGTATCTGGACCAGATCTGCCAATGCTAAACGAACTAAGTAATCAAATAATGGAGCAAATAATGTCATTTTCGTCCGGTATGGAAGCAATTTTCGGAAAAATTGCTGAAAATATGACATCTCGTGAACCCGTTCAGGATGGACCGATAATATTAGTCAACTAAGACCCTGATGAACCTGAATCAGAATTTAGCGAAATGATAGTTAAGCAGAAACTGATAAAAGGGATCGATTCAATTCTACTCTACTTCTGCTCTAACCCATTCTGTCAATGGGGCGTGCAGCAATCTGTCTGACGAATGTCAAGCCGGACCAAATATCATGGCTGGCAATAAAAAAAAACGCTGATATCAACATTCGCAAAACTTTCGAGGATTCAAGATCATTTTGACCACATTTTAAAATTTCAGTTGGATTGCAAAGAGAGCTCTACTGAAATGCGATTATGGCAATCGAATAAAAAAAAACCCTGAAGTGAATATACACGAGATGGTGATCGCTGGCTTTGCCTGTTCCCTGCTATCTCTGTGCAATGACAAGATTCCTTGAGAGATCCAAGTTGCGGGTCGTCTGCTACGCGGACGACACCTTGGTTTTAACCCGGGGGACAGACCCCCGGGAATGCATGCGGATTGCGGCCTGCGGCGTCCAATTGGTCGTGGGTCGCATCCGCATGCTAGGTTTGGAAGTGGCTCTGGGGAAGACCGAAGCGCTAATGCTGCACGGTCCCCGGAGCCGGCCCCTGCCCGACTCGTGCCTGACAGTGGAGGACACATCGGATCCCACTGTCGGGCACGATGAAGTATTTAGGTTTGGTCCTCGACGGGCGGATGAGCTTCCGGGAGCATTTCAAGCGGCTAAAGCCAAGACTCCAGGCCGCCGCTCTCGCTCTCGGAAGACTCTTGCCAAACGTCGGGGGCCCAGACGTTGGGTGTCGCCGACTCTATACAGGTGTCATAAAATCGATGGCCCTGTACGGCGCACCCATCTGGTGCGATGCGCTCAAGCCCCAGCACCGGGCGGTTTTGCTCGGTGCGCAGCGGGTGGTGGCCAATAGGGTCGCCCGGGCGTATCGCACCGTCGGGCAGGAGGCGGCGTGTGCCCTGGCGGGGACTCCCCCCTGGGATTTGGAAGCGAGGGTGCTAGCGGACCTCTACACCCGCTGCACCTCGCTCCGGTCCCGGGGCTTGGACCCCTCGCCGGGGCAACGCGAAGCCTGGCGCAGACAAGCCCGCCTCGTCGTGTTCCGAAATTGGGAACTTCGGCTCGCAAGGCCGACGGCGGGGCGGGCGACGGTCGAGGCGATCCGCCCACATCTACAACAGTGGGCGGAGAGGCGGTACGGAAAATTGACGTACCGCCTCACGCAGGTGTTGACCGGACACGGGGCCTTTGGGCACTACTTGTGCCGGGTGGCCCAAAGAGAGGCCACCACAGCGTGTCACCAGTGCGGTGATCCAGACGACACCGCACTGCACACGCTGGCCCTGTGTCCGGCCTTCGATGGGCCTCGCGCCGTCCTTGTGTCTGCGCTGGGCGGAGTAGACGTCTCCGCGCTGCCGGCTGTTGTCGCAGCCGCGCTCAGCAGCCGCGCAGCGTGGGACGCACTGGCCTCCTTCTGCGAGACCGTTATGTCGCAGAAGGAGGCCGCGGAGCGCGTCCGGGAAAACGATCCGGACGCGCCCCAAATACGCCGACGTCGGGTGGGGCGGCGAAGGGCCGCGCATGAGCGCGCCCTCCCGCCCTAACCAGGGTCCGGACGGTGGCACGGGGGTGCCACCGTCCGTAGTAGAGGACCCGCGACGGGGGGCCACATTCGGTGCTACGGGTGTGGTCCCAGTATCAGGCGAGGAGGCCGACGCCCTTTACACGTCGGCCTCCATCAACAATGCGAAATTGCAACCCGCCGGCTCTCAACTGGCCGGCGGACGCCCGCGGTCGGTGCATGAAGTAGTACTATGCGCTGCCATGCACCGATACAAAAACGCGGATGACGTAGCACAGCGGTTGAGGTTTAGTCAGTAAGAGTCTGACACTACCCGCGGCTCCCCCCGGGGTCGCGGGTGTCCATGAGGATTCCCCCGCTTTACCAAAAAAAAAAACAAAAAAAAAAAAAAAAAGGTTTGGTTTTTAGTTAGGTTAGGTTAGGTTTTTTCTGAGTTAGGTTAGGTTAGGTTTGGTTTTTAGTTGGGGTGCTGATGTGCTGAGAGACCTCCTCGTGGTGCACCCTGGGCAACGGTTCCTGTTTTTATGTCAGGGCCGGCTAACGTCTCGCACGGAGGAAGACAACCTCCTTAAAAAATCACTAGGTGGGGCCCTACCCTAGTGGGCCGGCGACTGCGGTCGCGGGTGTGCCCGACCAGTGTCAACAGCTGGTCGGGCATAGTATACCGTAACCCGGCAAGTAACTGTCGGAACGGGGGCCGTTGCCCTTTTAAGGGCGGGGGCTGCGAGGAAGAAAACCTCTGTAAAAAATTACTAAGGTGCGCCCTTTTGGGCGGCGACTTTTGTCGCAGACGCTCCCTCTCCCATATCTCCTCTGTTGAGGAGAGCGGGTTGAAGGGAGGAGGGCGAGTCCGGTTGGCGGCTTTTGCTGACCGGACCGCAGCCCGCCGGCGTCCTGGACGTATTCCGGGTAGCGGCGGCGGGCGGGGGTAGGAAGAGGGCGGCGGGTCCGATGTGCACTCACACTGCCTTCGGACACGGTCTTGTTAAGACCACCGCCGGCCGACCCGTAAGCCGCAGCGAGGGTCAGGGTGGACCTTACGCGGCCCGGGGGCCTTACCTTAACCGGTTGGGTCACGAGGACGGAAAACCTCTATAAAAAACCCCCAATCCTAAGCTTGGTTGCCACGGCGAGAGGATGAATGGCTGGAGGGAGTCCAGTTCCGAGTGGTATCCCCGACGAGGTACCGGTCGCCACCTCGAAGGGTTACGCTAGACTTTTCCCGGGTACAGGGGGCACTGCCCGGGAACGACGCCTGTATTTCCCCCATAATCGTGGGAACAGATATGGATAATTGTAATTTTTCAAACACCAAAACTGACGTTGATGGAGGACGTGTGACTCGGTCGGGCTCCCGATCGAGTCTCGCTGAGAAGGCGATGTTTAAATCGCCTCGGGTATCGCTGGAGCGGATTGTTGTTCGCGACAGCGATATGGAGTTGGTGGAGTCGGCGTCGTGCCGCTCCCAGTCGCGCGGCAGCTCTGCCGAGCGCAATCAGCGAAAGCGTCGCAAGCGCGACGAATCGGCTGAAGGAGTGGATGCGGGACCACAACCCGCATCGGACTGCGAAAGCGAGGTCTCACTGGCCTCGTCGACGCAGTCCATTAGTCTAAAATATATAGGGCTCCAAAAACAAAGGGAGCTCTATAAAAAGCTCACAGTGGAGGCAGCGCCTTGTCGGACCCGTGAGCTCGATGAGCAGGAGGCTAGGGAGAGGCAAGAGGCTCGAGCGGAAGTGAGAGACCTGCTCAGCTCTGGCCTCAGACCTGCAAACCCCTCTTCTGCCAAGGAGCAGATAGAGGGGTCACTTATGTCAATCTTGGAGGTGGCTCGCACCTCCAAGAATATAAAAGGAGGCCTAATAAAGAGGCTGAAGGATGCGGTGGAGACCATCCAGGGCGGTGTTCGCGCCCTGACGAGCTCCACCGCACTGGAGGGATTGCTCGCCGAGAACGCTCGGCTGAGCAAAGAGCTGGAGGACTTGAGGGCACAGGTCGGGGCCGTGCGAAAACAGATGGCCCCAGCCGCCCTCGACCTAGAGGAGCTCAAGCGTTCCATCATGGTGTCAGTGGGCACCATGATGGACGCAAAACTCGACAGCCTTAAGGGCCGGCTCCCGCCGGAGCCCATTCTGCGTCCGCCCTTAGCGGCGGACAGAAGACGTGCGGCAGCGGAGGCATCGGGCAGTGTGCCCAAGCCCACCGCTTCATCAGCGACATCCTCGGGGCCTGTCAAGAGGCCTGTGGTGGAGAAGCCCACCGCAGGTCAGGCCCCGAGGGCATCGACGAAGAAGACGACGGCGACGACGGCGGCAACAAAGACGACGGCGACGAGGAGGAAGGCGGCGCCACAAACTTCGGCCCCGACAGCCACTCCACAGCCGTCAACTTCGGCTGCACCGCCACAAGCGGCGGATGACGGCAGTTGGGCCAAGGTGGTCGGCCGCAAGGCCAGGAGAAAGGCGGCCAAGAAGGCCCAGCCGGCGGTGCCTAAACCGCCGCCGGCACCTAAGAAGAAACAAGCCTCGAAGAGCCAAAGAAAGAGGGCGCAGAAGCAGCGAGCTGCTGCCCGCAAGGCTGCGGTCGTGCTCACCATCGACGCGGAGGCGGAAGGGCGCGGCATAACGTATGCCAAGATCCTGGCGCAGGCGCGCGATGCAATAAACGTGTCTGAGATGGGGATCGATATGGCGGTCGACCCCATCCGGATACGGAGGGCGCAGACTGGCGCGCGAATCCTCCAGCTCCCTCGCGGTGTGAGCCAGGAGGCGGCCGATCAGATGGCCGAAAAACTTAGGGCCGCCTATGCCGGCGACGTCAAGGTCTCCCGACCTGTAAAGTGCGCGGAGCTTCGAGTCACAAACCTCGATGACTCCGTCACTAAACAGGAGATCTGCGACGCCGCCGCCCGGCAAGGAAAGTGCGCCTCTGCCTCGGTGAAGGTGGGGGAGCTTCGAATTGGCCCAGGGGGCACATTTACAACAATAATAAAGTGCCCCCTCTCGGCAGCTCACCTGCTGGTAACAAACGCCAGGCAGAAGTTCTCTGGTGGGCTGGAGCTCGGCGCGGGTCGTGCAGTTGCAGGCCCGCCCGATGAAATGTTTTAGGTGCCTGGTGCTGGGGCATACAAGGCCAGTGTGCGCCTGCCCGACGGACCGCAGCGGACTTTGTTACCGCTGCGGCGAGCCTGGCCACAAGGTGGCAGCCTGCACTGCCCCAGCCAAGTGCGCCATCTGCGCCGAGCTGGGCCGCAACTCAGCCCACCAGATGGGAAGTCGGGGATGCGCTCCCCCGGCTCTCACAAAGCGGGTGGCGCCCACAAAGGCGCCCACGCCCGCTGCCGCAAAGCCGCAGGCCAAACCCTGCGAGGAGGAGATGATGGAGCATTAATGGACCAAGTCCGACCACATCTCCTCCTCCAGGGGAACCTGAACCACTGCGCCGGCGCTCAGGACCTTCTCCTGCAGACGCTGGCGCAGTGGTCTATCGACGTCGCAGTGGTGGCGGAGCCGTATTTTGTTCCCCCGCGATCAAATTGGGCGGGGGACATCAGCGGCTCCGTCGCCATTATCGCTGCGACCGGACCCGGTTCCCAGCCCCTACACGTCATCCGTAGGGGCGCCGGGTACGTTGCGACGCACTGGGGCCCGTACGCAATAGCGGGGGCCTACTTCTCCCCGAACAGGGGCCTCGCCGAGTTCGAGTCATTTATGGCCGAGCTTGAGGCCCTTGTTCGTTCGTTGGCGCCGCGTCCGGTGATTGTGCTGGGCGATCTCAACGCCAAGAGCGCGGCGTGGGGGAACCCAGCCACGGACGCGCGCGGGGAGGTGTTGGAGGAGTGGGCCCTAGGGCTCGACCTGGCCCTGCTCAATAGGGGCCGGGCCCATACGTGCGTGCGTCGCAACGGAGGGTCCATCGTCGACGTGTCTTTCTGCGCCCCATCCATTGCGGGGCGTGTCAATGACTGGCACGTCGAGGAGGTGGAGACGCTGTCCGACCACAAGTATATTCGGTTCAGCGTCTCGACTCCTGGAGGTTCTGGGGCTCAACCAGTCACGAGCCCCGGAACTCCACGATGGGCCCTCAAACAGCTCGACAGAGAGCTGCTGATCGAGGCGGCCATCGTCGCCGATTGGTGTTCACCACCGGCGGGCCGCTCAGTCGACACCGAGGCAGAGAGATTCCGCCGCATACTCACAATAATATGTGACGCGGCGATGCCTCGGGTCAGGAAGCGGCCGAACCGCCGGGCGGTGTACTGGTGGTCGCCGGAGATCGCAGCTCTCCGGGAGGCGTGCCTGGCGGCGCAGCGGGTATACACCCACCACCGCTCCAGGCACGCTCGTCGAGGTAGGGACGAGGCAGCGGAGGCCCCCCTTTACAGGGCCTACCGTACGGCGAGGAGCAATCTCCGTATCGCCATCCTGGAAGCAAAAGCAGCAGGGTGGCAGGAGATGCTGGAGGCTCTCGACAGGGATCCGTGGGGGCGACCGTATCTAGCGGCCCGGAACAAGCTCCGGGCCGCGGCGCCCCCGATCACGGAGACCATGGAGCCCCAGCTGCTCCGAACCGTCGTCTCGTCCCTATTCCCAGCAGGGACTGATTTCGTTCCTCCGGTGGCAAGTGCGACACAACCACCGTACGAGCCACCGGAGGAAATCTCGGAAGGAGAACTGAGGGCGTCCATTGACCGCCTTCGCCCGAAGAAGACCGCCCCAGGGCCCGACGGCGTGCCGGCACAAGCGCTGGCACTGGCCCTGGGACCCCTCGAGGACCGTCTGCGGGGTCTGCTCAACTCGTGTTTAGAGTTGGGCAGATTCCCTAAAGTTTGGAAGGGAGGCAGACTGGTCCTCCTCAGAAAGGAGGGGCGTCCGGCAGATTCGCCGTCCGGTTATAGACCGATTGTCTTGCTGGACGAGGCGGGCAAGCTCTTTGAGCGAGTCATTGCTGCCCGCATCGTCCGGCACTTAGACCGGACGGGTCCGAATCTGTCGGACTGTCAATTCGGGTTTCGGGCGAGGCGGTCCACATTGGACGCCTTGCAGATGGTGAGGGAGTTCGCCACGGATGCGGCGGCGCGAGGAGGAGTGGCGTTGGCCGTCTCACTGGACATTGCCAACGCCTTCAACTCGCTGCCGCATCAATGTATAGTAGCGGCGCTCCGATACCATGGGGTGCCGCTCTATCTACAGCGTGTCGTGGCGGACTACCTCGCCGATAGAAGTGTCTCGTTCGCGGGGCAGAACGGCCTGCAGCGCCATCAAACGGGGCGCGGTGTTCCACAGGGGTCAGTCTTAGGACCCCTCCTGTGGAACATCGGGTACGACTGGGCCCTGAGAGGGGCCCTATACCCCGGCATGCAGGTCGTCTGCTACGCGGACGACACCTTGGTTTTAACCCGGGGGACAGACCCCCGGGAATGCATGCGGATTGCGGCCTGCGGCGTCCAATTGGTCGTGGGTCGCATCCGCATGCTAGGTTTGGAAGTGGCTCTGGGGAAGACCGAAGCGCTAATGCTGCACGGTCCCCGGAGCCGGCCCCTGCCCGACTCGTGCCTGACAGTGGAGGACACTCAAATCCCGCTGTCAGGCACGATGAAGTATTTAGGTTTGGTCCTCGATGGGCGGTTGAGCTTCCGGGAGCATTTCAAGCGGCTGGCGCCAAGACTCCAGGCCGCCGCTCTCGCTCTCGGAAGACTCTTGCCAAACATCGGGGGCCCAGACGTTGGGTGTCGCCGACTCTATACAGGAGTCATAAAATCGATGGCCCTGTACGGCGCACCCATCTGGTGCGATGCGCTCAAGCCCGAGCACCGGGCGGTTTTGCTCGGTGCGCAGCGGGTGGTGGCCAATAGGGTCGCCCGGGCGTATCGCACCGTCGGGCAGGAGGCGGCGTGTGCCCTGGCGGGGACTCCCCCCTGGGATTTGGAAGCGAGGGTGCTAGCGGACCTCTACACCCGCTGCACCTCGCTCCGGTCCCGGGGCTTGGACCCCTCGCCAGGGCAACGCGAAGCCTGGCGCAGACAAGCCCGCCTCGTCGTGTTCCGAAATTGGGAACTTCGGCTCGCAAGGCCGACGGCGGGGCGGGCGACGGTCGAGGCGATCCGCCCACATCTACAACAGTGGGCGGAGAGGCGGTACGGAAAATTGACGTACCGCCTCACGCAGGTGTTGACCGGACACGGGGCCTTTGGGCACTACTTGTGCCGGGTGGCCCAAAGAGAGGCCACCACAGCGTGTCACCAGTGCGGTGATCCAGATGACACCGCACTGCACACGCTGGCCCTGTGTCCGGCCTTCGATGGGCCTCGCGCCGTCCTCGTGTCTGCGCTGGGCGGAGTAGACGTCTCCGCGCTGCCGGCTGTTGTCGCAGCCGCGCTCAGCAGCCGCGCAGCGTGGGACGCACTGGCCTCCTTCTGCGAGACCGTTATGTCGCAGAAGGAGGCCGCGGAGCGCGTCCGGGAAAACGACCCGGGCGCGCCCCAAATACGCCGACGTCGGGTGGGGCGGCGAAGGGCCGCGCATGAGCGCGCCCTCCCGCCCTAACCAGGGTCCGGACGGTGGCACGGGGGTGCCATCGTCCGTAGTAGAGGACCCGCGACGGGGGACCACATTCGGTGCTATGGGTGTGGTCCCAGTATCAGGCGAAGAGGCCGACGCCCTTTACACGTCGGCCTCCAACAACAATGCGATTTTGCAACCCGCCGGCTCTCAACTGGCCGGCGGAAGCCCGCGGTCGGTGCATGAAGTAGTACTATGCGCTGCCATGCACCGACACAAAAACGCGGATGACGTAGCACAGCGGTTGAGGTTTAGTCAGTAAGAGTCTGACACTACCCGCGGCTCCCCCCGGGGTCGCGGGTGTCCATGAGGATTCCCCCGCTATACCAAAAAAAAAAAAAAAAAAAAAAAAAAAAAGGTTAGGTTAGGTTAGGTTAGGTCAGGTTAGGTTAGGTTCAGAGTTAGGTTAGGTTAGGTTAGGTTAGGTTAGGTTAGGTTAGGTTAGGTTAGGTTCAGAGTTAGGTTAGGTTAGGTTAGGTTAGTTAGGTTAGGTTAGGTTAGGTTAGGTTCAGAGTTAGGTTAGGTTAGGTTAGGTTAGTTTAGGTTAGGTTAGGTTAGGTTAGGTTCGGAATTAGGTTAGGTTAGGTTAGGTTTTTAGGTTAGGTTAGGTTAGGTTAGGTTAGGTTAGTTAGGTTAGGTTAGGTTTGGTTTTTAGTTAGGTTACGTTAAGTTTGGTTTTTAGTTAGGTTAGGTTAGGTTTGTTTCTGAGTTAGGTTTGGTTAGGTTTGTTTCTGAGTTAGGTTAGGTTAGGTTTGGTTTTTGGTTAGGTTAGGTTAGGTTAGGTTTGGTTTTTAGTTAGGTTAGGTTTGGTTTTTAGTTAGGTTAGGTTAGGTTTGTTTTTCTGAGTTAGGTTAGGTTAGGTTTGGTTTTTAGTTAGGTTAGGTTAGGTTTGTTTCTGAGTTAGGTTAGGTTAGGTTAGGTTTGGTTTTTAGTGGGGTGCTGATGTGCTGAGAGACCTCCTCGTGGTGCACCCTGGGCAACGGTTCCTGTTTTTATGTCAGGGCCGGCTAACATCTCGCACGGAGGAAGACAACCTCCTTAAAAAATCACTAGGTGGGGCCCTACCCTAGTGGGCCGGCGACTGCGGTCGCGGGTGTGCCCGACCAGTGTCAACAGCTGGTCGGGCATAGTATACCGTAACCCGGCAAGTAACTGTCGGAACGGGGGCCGTTGCCCTTTTAAGGGCGGGGGCTGCGAGGAAGAAAACCTCTGTAAAAAATTACTAAGGTGCGCCCTTTTGGGCGGCGACTTTTGTCGCAGACGCTCCCTCTCCCATATCTCCTCTGTTGAGGAGAGCGGGTTGAAGGGAGGAGGGCGAGTCCGGTTGGCGGCTTTTGCTGACCGGACCGCAGCCCGCCGGCGTCCTGGACGTATTCCGGGTAGCGGCGGCGGGCGGGGGTAGGAAGAGGGCGGCGGGTCCGATGTGCACTCACACTGCCTTCGGACACGGTCTTGTTAAGACCACCGCCGGCCGACCCGTAAGCCGCAGCGAGGGTCAGGGTGGACCTTACGCGGCCCGGGGGCCTTACCTTAACCGGTTGGGTCACGAGGACGGAAAACCTCTATAAAAAACCCCCAATCCTAAGCTTGGTTGCCACGGCGAGAGGATGAATGGCTGGAGGGAGTCCAGTTCCTAGTGGTATCCCCGACGAGGTACCGGTCGCCACCTCGAAGGGTTACGTTAGACTTTTCCCGGGTACAGGGGGCACTGCCCGGGAACGACGCCTGTATTTCCCCCATAATCGTGGGACTTGATATGGAAAATATTGATCTAAACAAAACTAAAATTGTAGAAGGAGGACGAGTCACTCGATCGACTGCTCGATCGAGTCTCGTGGAGATGGAGATGGTGAGGACGCCTCGAGTTTCTCTTGAGCGCCTCGTCATGAGCGACAGGGAGATGGAGCTGGTGGAGTCGGCATCGTGCCGCTCCCGTTCACAGAACAGCTCTGAAGAGAGGAAGCAGCGGAAACGTCGCAAACGCGACGAATCCGCTGAAGGAGCCACGTCGGACTGCGAGAGTGTTGTCTCTCTCGCGTCCTCAACGCAATCGCGTCAGCGCTTAGCGAGCGTGGAAAGTGAGGAGAGGGAGAGGAGGGAAGAGCGGGCAGCCGTCCAAGACCTCCTCAGGTCCGGCCTTAGGGCCACGGACCCCTCCACGGCCAAAAGCCAAATTGACGGTAGCCTAATGGCAATCTTGGAGGTGGCGCGCACCTCCAAGAATATCAAGGGTAGCCTGATTAAGAGGCTCAAGGATGCCGTGGAGGCTATACAGGGAGGAGTCCGCGCCTTAACCAGTTCCGAGGCGATGGAGCGACTCATGGCCGAGAACGGCCGCCTCAGTAGTGAGGTCAAGGAGCTCAGGGGCCAAGTTGCGGCAGTAAAAAAGCAGCTGGCCCCAGCCGCTCTCGACCTAGAGGAGCTCAAGCGTTCCATCATGGTATCCGTCGGAACCATGATGGACGCCAAACTAGACTCCCTCAAGGGTCGGCTCCCACCGGAGCCCATCCTGCGTCCGCCATTAGCGGCGGACAGAAGACGCGCGGCAGCGGAGGCATCGGGTGGCGTGCCCAAGCCCGCCGCTCCATCATCGACGTCCTCGGGGCCTGTCAAGAGGCCAGCGGTGGAGAAGCCCACCGCAGGTCAGGCCCCGAAGGCAACGAAGAAGAAGACGACGACGGCGACGACGGCGACGGCGACGACGGCGGCAACGAAGACGACGGCGACGAGGAAGAAGGCGGCGCCACAAACTTCGGCCCCGACAGCCACTCCACAGCCGTCGACTTCGGCTGCACCGCCACAAGCGGCGGACGGCGGCAGCTGGGCAGAAGTTGTCGGCCGCAAGAAGAAGGCCAAGAAGGCCAAGAAGGCCAAGAAGGACAAGCCAGCTGCTCCAAAACCGCAGCCGGCTCCAGGACGGTCGACCTCCGCGTCGAAGAAAAGCCAGCGGAAGAGGGCGCAGAAGCAGCGTGCTGCTGCACGAAGAGCTGCCCTCGTGGTGACCATCGACGCGGAGGGCGAGGAGAAGGGCCTCACGTACGCGGACGTCCTCGCAAAGACGCGACGTGAGGTCAACCTGACCGAGATAGGGATCGACTTGGCGGTCGACCCCATCCGCATACGAAGGGGGCAGACCGGTGCGAGGGTCCTAGAGCTCCCCCGCAGTGTGAGCCAGGAAGCAGCAGACATGATGGCCGAAAAAATTCGGGCCATCTACGCTACTGGTGGGGTCAGGGTCTCTCGACCCATTAAGTGCGCGGAGCTCCGGGTTACAAACCTGGACGACTCCGTCACAAAGAAAGAGGTCGAGGACGCTGTCGCTCGCCAGGGAAAATGCGCTCCTGGCTCAGTAAAGGCGGGGGAGCTCAGACTCGGCCCGGGGGGCACATTCACGACCATTGTGAAGTGCCCCCTGACGGCGGCCCAGCTCGTCATCACCAGCGCCACCCAAAAATTCTTGGTGGGCTGGAGCTCGGCGCGGGTCGTGCAACTTCAGGCACGACCTATGAAGTGTTTTAGGTGCCTGGTGCTGGGGCATACAAGGCCCGTGTGCGCCTGCCCGACGGACCGCAGCGGACTCTGTTACCGCTGCGGCGAGTCTGGCCACAAGGCGGCAGCCTGTACTGCCCCGGCCAGGTGCGCCATCTGCGCCGAGCTGGGCCGCAACACAGCCCACCAGATGGGCAGCCGGGGATGCGCTCCCCCGGCTCTCACTAAGCGGGTGGCGCCTATAAAGGCGCCCAAGCCCGCTGCGGCGAAACCGCAGGCCACACCCTGCGAGGAGGAGATAATGGAACACTAATGGACCAAGTCCGACCACATCTCCTCCTCCAGGGGAACCTGAACCACTGCGCCGGCGCTCAGGACCTTCTCCTGCAGACGCTGGCGCAGTGGTCCATCGACGTCGCAGTGGTGGCGGAGCCGTATTTTGTTCCCCCGCGATCAAATTGGGCGGGGGACATCAACGGCTCCGTCGCCATCATCGCTGCGACCGGACCCGGTTCCCAGCCCCTACACGTCATCCGTAGGGGCGCCGGGTACGTTGCGACGCACTGGGGCCCGTACGCAATAGCGGGGGCCTACTTCTCCCCGAACAGGGGCCTCGCTGAGTTCGAGTCATTTATGGCCGAGCTAGAGGCCCTTGTTCGTTCGTTGGCGCCGCGTCCGGTGATTGTGCTGGGCGACTTCAATGCCAAGAGCGCGGCGTGGGGGAACCCAGCCACGGACGCGCGCGGGGAGGTGTTGGAGGAGTGGGCCCTAGGGCTCGACCTGGCCCTGCTCAACAGGGGCCGGGCCCATACGTGCGTGCGTCGCAACGGGGGGTCCATCGTCGACGTGTCTTTCTGCGCCCCATCCATTGCGGGGCGTGTCAATGACTGGCACGTCGAGGAGGTGGAGACGCTGTCCGACCACAAGTATATTCGGTTCAGCGTCTCGACTCCTGGAGGTTCTGGAGGGGCTCAACCAGTCACGAGCCCCGGAACTCCACGATGGGCCCTCAAACAGCTCGACAGGGAGCTGCTGATCGAGGCGGCCATCATCGCCGATTGGTGTTCGCCACCGGCGGGCCGCTCAGTCGACACCGAGGCAGAGAGATTCCGCCGCACGCTAGCTATAATATGCGATGCGGCGATGCCTCGGGTCAGGAAGCGGCGGAACCGCCGGGCGGTGTACTGGTGGTCGCCTGAGATCGCAGCTCTCCGGGAGGCGTGCCTGGAGGCGCAGCGGGTATATACCCACCACCGCTCCAGGCACGCTCGTCGAGGTAGGGACGAGGCAGCGGAGGCCCCCCTTTACAGGGCCTACCGTACGGCGAGGAGCAATCTCCGTATCGCCATCCTGGAAGCAAAAGCAGCAGGGTGGCAGGAGATGCTGGAGGCTCTCGACAGGGATCCGTGGGGGCGACCGTATCTAGCGGCCCGGAACAAGCTCCGGGCCGCGGCGCCCCCGATCACGGAGACCATGGAGCCCCAGCTGCTCCGAACCGTCGTCTCGTCCCTATTCCCAGCAGGGACTGATTTCGTTCCTCCGGTGGAAAGTGCGACACAACCACCGTACGAGCCACCGGAGGAAATCAGCGAAGGAGAACTGAGGGCGTCCATTGACCGCCTACGCCCGAAGAAGACCGCCCCAGGGCCCGACGGCGTGCCGGCACAAGCGCTGGCACTGGCCCTGGGACCCCTCGAGGACCGTCTGCGGGGTCTGCTCAACTCGTGTTTAGAGTTGGGCAGATTCCCTAAAGTTTGGAAGGAGGGCAGACTGGTCCTCCTCAGAAAGGAGGGGCGTCCGGCAGATTCGCCGTCCGGTTATAGACCGATTGTCTTGCTGGACGAGGCGGGCAAGCTCTTTGAGCGAGTCATTGCTGCCCGCATCGTCCGGCACTTAGACCGGACGGGTCCGAATCTGTCGGACTGTCAATTCGGATTTCGGGCGAGGCGGTCCACATTGGACGCCTTGCAGTTGGTGAGGGAGTTCGCCACGGATGCGGCGGCGCGAGGGGGAGTGGCGTTGGCCGTCTCCCTTGACATTGCCAACGCCTTCAACTCGCTGCCGCATCAATGTATAGTAGCGGCGCTCCGATACCATGGGGTGCCGCTCTATCTACAGCGTGTCGTGGCGGACTACCTCGCCGAAGAAGTGTCTCGTTCGCGGGGCAGAACGGCCTGCAGCGCCATCAAACGGGGCGCGGTGTTCCACAGGGGTCAGTCTTAGGACCCCTCCTGTGGAACATCGGGTACGACTGGGCCCTGAGAGGGGCCCTATACCCCGGCATGCAGGTCGTCTGCTACGCGGACGACACCTTGGTTTTAACCCGGGGGACAGACCCCCGGGAATGCATGCGGATTGCGACCTGCGGCGTCCAATTGGTCGTGGGTCGCATCCGCATGCTAGGTTTGGAAGTGGCTCTGGGGAAGACCGAAGCGCTAATGCTGCACGGTCCCCGGAGCCGGCCCCTGCCCGACTCGTGCCTGACAGTGGAGGACACTCAAATCCCGCTGTCAGGCACGATGAAGTATTTAGGTTTGGTCCTCGACGGGCGGATGAGCTTCCGGGAGCACTTTAAGCGGCTGGCGCCAAGACTCCAGGCCGCCGCTCTCGCTCTCGGAAGACTCTTGCCGAACGTCGGGGGCCCAGACGTTGGGTGTCGCCGACTATATACAGGCGTCATAAAGTCGATGGCCCTGTACGGCGCACCCATCTGGTGCGATGCGCTCAAGCCCGAGCACCGGGCGGTTTTGCTCGGTGCGCAGCGGGTGGTGGCCAATAGGGTCGCCCGGGCGTATCGCACCGTCGGGCAGGAGGCGGCGTGTGCCCTGGCGGGGACTCCCCCCTGGGATTTGGAAGCGAGGGTGCTAGCGGACCTCTACACCCGCTGCACCTCGCTCCGGTCCCGGGGCTTGGACCCCTCGCCAGGGCAACGCGAAGCCTGGCGCAGACAAGCCCGCCTCGTCGTGTTCCGAAATTGGGAACTTCGGCTCACAAGGCCGACGGCGGGGCGGGCGACGGTCGAGGCGATCCGCCCACATCTCCAACAGTGGGCGGAGAGGCGGTACGGAAAGCTGACGTACCGCCTCACGCAGGTGTTGACCGGACACGGGGCCTTTGGGCACTATTTGTGCCGGGTGGCCCGCAGAGAGGCCACCACAGCGTGTCACCAGTGCGGTGATCCTGACGACACCGCACTGCACACGCTGGCCCTGTGTCCGGCCTTCGATGGGCCTCGCGCCGTCCTGGTGTCTGCGCTGGGCGGAGTTGACGTCTCCGCGCTGCCGGCTGTTGTCGCAGCTGCGCTCAGCAGCCGCGCGGCGTGGGACGCACTGGCCTCCTTCTGCGAGACCGTTATGTCGCAGAAGGAGGCCGCGGAGCGCGTCCGGGAAAACGATCCGGACGCGCCCCAAATACGCCGACGTCGGGTGGGGCGGCGAAGGGCCGCGCATGAGCGCTCCCTCCCGCCCTAACCAGGGTCCGGACGGTGGCACGGGGGTGCCATCGTCCGTAGTAGAGGACCCACGACGGGGGGCCACATTCGGTGCTACGGGTGTGGTCCCAGTATCAGGCGAGGAGGCCGACGCCCTTTACACGTCGGCCTCCATCAACAATGCGAAACTGCAACCCGCCGGCTCTCAACTGGCCGGCGGATGCCCGCGGTCGGTGCATGAAGTAGTACTATGCGCTGCCATGCACCGACACAAAAACGCGGATGACGTAGCACAGCGGTTGGGTTTAGTCAGTAAGAGTCTGACACTACCCGCGGCTCCCCCCGGAGTCGCGGGTGTCCATGAGGATTCCCCCGCTTGACCAAAAAAAAAAAAAAAAAAAAGGTTAGGTTTGGTTTTTAGTTAGGTTAGGTTAGGTTTGTTTCTGAGTTAGGTTAGGTTAGGTTTGGTTTTTAGTTAGGTTAGGTTAGGTTTGTTTCTGAGTTAGAATAGGTTAGGTTTGGTTTTTAGTTAGGTTAGGTTAGGTTTGTTTCTGAATTAGTTTAGGTTAGGTTTGGTTTTTAGTTAGGTTTGGTTTTTAGTTAGGTTAGGTTAGGTTTGGTTTTCAGTTAGGTTAGGTTAGGTTTGGTTTTTAGTTAGGTTAGGTTAGATTTGGTTTTTAGTTAGGTTAGGTTAGGTTTGTTTCTGAGTTAGGTTTGGTTAGGTTTGTTTCTGAGTTAGGTTAGGTTAGGTTTGGTTTTTAGTTAGGTTAGGTTAGGTTTGGTTTTTAGTTAGGTTAGGTTTGGTTTTTTAGTTAGGTTAGGTTAGGTTTGTTTCTGAGTTAGGTTAGGTTTGGTTTTTAGTTAGGTTAGGTTAGGTTTGTTTCTGAGTTAGGTTAGGTTAGGTTTGGTTTTTAGTTAGGTTAGGTTAGGTTTGTTTCTGAGTTAGGTTAGGTTTGGTTTTTAGTTAGGTTTGTTTCTGAGTTAGGTTAGGTTAGGTTTGGTTTTTAGTTAGGTTAGGTTAGGTTTGTTTCTGAGTTAGGTTAGGTTAGGTTAGGTTTGTTTCTGAGTTAGGTTAGGTTAGGTTAGGTTTGTTTCTGAGTTAGGTTAGGTAAGGTTTGGTTTTTAGTTAGGTTAGGTTAGGTTTGGTTTTTAGTTAGGTTAGATTTGGTTTTTAGTTAGGTTAGGTTTGGTTTTTAGTTAGGTTAGGTTAGGTTTGTTTCTGAGTTAGGTTAGGTTAGGTTAGGTTTGGTTTTTAGTTAGGTTAGGTTAGGTTTGTTTCTGAGTTAGGTTAGGTTAGGTTTGGTTTTTAGTTAGGTTAGGTTAGGTTTGTTTCTGAGTTAGGTTAGGTTAGGTTTGGTTTTTAGTTAGGTTAGGTTAGGTTTGTTTCTGAGTTAGGTTAGGTTAGGTTAGGTTTGTTTCTGAGTTAGGTTAGGTTAGGTTTGTTTCTGAGTTAGGTTAGGTTAGGTTTGGTTTTTAGTTAGGTTAGGTTAGGTTTGGTTTTTAGTTAGGTTAGATTTGGTTTTTAGTTAGGTTAGGTTAGGTTTGTTTCTGAGTAAGGTTAGGTTAGGTTAGGTTTGGTTTTTAGTTAGGTTAGGTTAGGTTTGTTTCTGAGTTAGGTTAGGTTAGGTTTGGTTTTTAGTTAGGTTAGGTTAGGTTTGTTTCTGAGTTAGGTTAGGTTAGATTTGGTTTTTAGTTAGGTTAGGTTAGGTTTGTTTCTGAGTTAGGTTAGGTTAGGTTAGGTTTGTTTCTGAGTTAGGTTAGGTTAGGTTAGGTTTGGTTTTTAGTTAGGTTAGGTTAGGTTTGTTTCTGAGTTAGGTTAGGTTAGGTTTGGTTTTTAGTTAGGTTAGGTTAGGTTTGTTTCTGAGTTAGGTTAGGTTAGGTTTGGTTTTTAGTTAGGTTAGGTTAGGTTTGTTTCTGAGTTAGGTTAGGTTAGGTTAGGTTTGGTTTTTAGTTAGGTTAGGTTAGGTTTGTTTCTGACTTAGGTTAGGTTAGGTTTGGTTTTTAGTTAGGTTAGGTTAGGTTTGTTTCTGAGTTAGGTTAGGTTAGGTTTGGTTTTTAGTTAGGTTAGGTTAGGTTTGTTTCTGAGTTAGGTTAGGTTAGGTTTGGTTTTTAGTTAGGTTAGGTTAGGTTTGTTTCTGAGTTAGGTTAGGTTAGGTTTGGTTTTTAGTTAGGTTAGGTTAGGTTTGTTTCTGAGTTAGGTTAGGTTTGGTTTTTAGTTAGGTTAGGTTAGGTTTGTTTCTGAGTTAGGTTAGGTTAGGTTTGGATTTTAGTAAGGTTAGGTTAAAAACCAAACCTAACCTAACTCAGAAACAAACCTAACCTAACCTAACTAAAAACCAAACCTAACCTAACCTAACCTAACTCAGAAACAAACCTAACCTAACCTAACTAAAAACCAAACCTAACCTAACCTAACTAAAAACCAAACCTAACCTAACCTAACCAAACCTAACTCAGAAACAAACCTAACCTAACCTAACTAAAAACCAAACCTAACCAAACCTAACTCAGAAACAAACCTAACCTAACCTAACCTAACTAAAAACCAAACCTAACCTAACCTAACTCAGAAACAAACCTAACCTAACCTAACTAAAAACCAAACCTAACCTAACCTAACTCAGAAACAAACCTAACCTAACCTAACTAAAAACCAAACCTAACCTAACCTAACTCAGAAACAAACCTAACCTAACCTAACTAAAAACCAAACCTAACCTAACTCAGAAACAAACCTAACCTAACCTAACTAAAAACCAAACCTAACCTAACCTAACTCAGAAACAAACCTAACCTAACCTAACTAAAAACCAAACCTAACCTAACCTAACTCAGAAACAAACCTAACCTAACCTAACTAAAAACCAAACCTAACCTAACTCAGAAACAAACCTAACCTAACCTAACTAAAAACCAAACCTAACCTAACCTAACTCAGAAACAAACCTAACCTAACCTAACTAAAAACCAAACCTAACCTAACCTAACTCAGAAATAAACCTAACCTAACCTAACTAAAAACCAAACCTAACCTAACCTAACTCAGAAACAAACCTAACCTAACCTAACTAAAAACCAAACCTAACCTAACCTAACCTAACTCAGAAACAAACCTAACCTAACCTAACTAAAAACCAAACCTAACCTAACCTAACTCAGAAACAAACCTAACCTAACCTAACTAAAAACCAAACCTAACCAAACCTAACTCAGAAACAAACCTAACCTAACCTAACCTAACTAAAAACCAAACCTAACCTAACCCAACTCAGAAACAAACCTAACCTAACCTAACTAAAAACCAAACCTAACCTAACCTAACTCAGAAACAAACCTAACCTAACCTAACTAAAAACCAAACCTAACCTAACTAAAAACCAAATCTAACCTAACTAAAAACCAAACCTAACCTAACCTAACTAAAAACCAAACCTAACCTAACCTAACTCAGAAACAAACCTAACCTAACCTAACCTAACTCAGAAACAAACCTAACCTAACCTAACTAAAAACCAAACCTAACCTAACCTAACTCAGAAACAAACCTAACCTAACCTAACTAAAAACCAAACCTAACCTAACCTAACTCAGAAACAAACCTAACCTAACCTAACTAAAAACCAAACCTTTTTTTTTTTTTTTTTTTTTTTTTGGTCAAGCGGGGGAATCCTCATGGACACCCGCGACTCCGGGGGGAGCCGCGGGTAGTGTCAGACTCTTACTGACTAAACCTAACCGCTGTGCTACGTCATCCGCGTTTTTTGTGTCGGTGCATGGCAGCGCATAGTACTACTTCATGCACCGACCGCGGGCGTCCGCCGGCCAGTTGAGAGCCGGCGGGTTGCAATATCGCATTGTTGATGGAGGCCGACGTGTAAAGGGCGTCGGCCTCCTCGCCTGATACTGGGACCACACCCATAGCACCGAATGTGGCCCCCCGTCGCGGGTCCTCTACTGCGGACGATGGCACCCCCGTGCCACCGTCCGGACCCTGGTTAGGGCGGGAGGGAGCGCTCATGCGCGGCCCTTCGCCGCCCCACCCGACGTCGGCGTATTTGGGGCGCGTCCGGATCGTTTTCCCGGACGCGCTCCGCGGCCTCCTTCTGCGACATAACGGTCTCGCAGAAGGAGGCCAGTGCGTCCCACGCTGCGCGGCTGCTGAGCGCGGCTGCGACAACAGCCGGCAGCGCGGAGACGTCTACTCCGCCCAGCGCAGACACGAGGACGGCGCGAGGCCCATCGAAGGCCGGACACAGGGCCAGCGTGTGCAGTGCGGTGTCGTCTGGATCACCGCACTGGTGACACGCTGTGGTGGCCTCTCTTTGGGCCACCCGGCACAAGTAGTGCCCAAAGGCCCCGTGTCCGGTCAACACCTGCGTGAGGCGGTACGTCAATTTTCCGTACCGCCTCTCCGCCCACTGTTGGAGATGTGGGCGGATCGCCTCGACCGTCGCCCGCCCCGCCGTCGGCCTTGCGAGCCGAAGTTCCCAATTTCGGAACACGACGAGGCGGGCTTGTCTGCGCCAGGCTTCGCGTTGCCCTGGCGAGGGGTCCAAGCCCCGGGACCGGAGCGAGGTGCAGCGGGTGTAGAGGTCCGCTAGCACCCTCGCTTCCAAATCCCAGGGGGGAGTCCCCGCCAGGGCACACGCCGCCTCCTGCCCGACGGTGCGATACGCCCGGGCGACCCTATTGGCCACCACCCGCTGCGCACCGAGCAAAACCGCCCGGTGCTCGGGCTTGAGCGCATCGCACCAGATGGGTGCGCCGTACAGGGCCATCGACTTTATGACGCCTGTATATAATCGGCGACACCCAACGTCTGGGCCCCCGACGTTCGGCAAGAGTCTTCCGAGAGCGAGAGCGGCGGCCTGGAGTCTTGGCGCCAGCCGCTTGAAAGTGCTCCCGGAAGCTCAACCGCCCGTCGAGGACCAAACCTAAATACTTCATCGTGCCTGACAGCGGGATTTGAGTGTCCTCCACTGTCAGGCACGAGTCGGGCAGGGGCCGGCTCCGGGGACCGTGCAGCATTAGCGCTTCGGTCTTCCCCAGAGCCACTTCCAAACCTAGCATGCGGATGCGACCCACGACCAATTGGACGCCGCAGGCCGCAATCCGCATGCATTCCCGGGGGTCTGTCCCCCGGGTTAAAACCAAGGTGTCGTCCGCGTAGCAGACGACCTGCACGCCGGGGTATAGGGCCCCTCTCAGGGCCCAGTCGTACCCGATGTTCCACAGGAGGGGTCCTAAGACTGACCCCTGTGGAACACCGCGCCCCGTTTGATGGCGCTGCAGGCCGTTCTGCCCCGCGAACGAGACACTTCGTTCGGCGAGGTAGTCCGCCACGACACGCTGGAGATAGAGCGGCACCCCATGGTATCGGAGCGCCGCTACTATACATTGATGCGGCAGCGAGTTGAAGGCGTTGGCAATGTCAAGGGAGACGGCCAACGCCACTCCCCCTCGCGCCGCCGCATCCGTGGCGAACTCCCTCACCATCTGCAAGGCGTCCAATGTGGACCGCCTCGCCCGAAATCCGAATTGACAGTCCGACAGATTCGGACCCGTCCGGTCTAAGTGCCGGACGATGCGGGCAGCAATGACTCGCTCAAAGAGCTTGCCCGCCTCGTCCAGCAAGACAATCGGTCTATAACCGGACGGCGAATCTGCCGGACGCCCCTCCTTTCTGAGGAGGACCAGTCTGCCCTCCTTCCAAACTTTAGGGAATCTGCCCAACTCTAAACACGAGTTGAGCAGACCCCGCAGACGGTCCTCGAGGGGTCCCAGGGCCAGTGCCAGCGCTTGTGCCGGCACGCCGTCGGGCCCTGGGGCGGTCTTCTTCGGGCGTAGGCGGTCAATGGACGCCTTCAGTTCTCCTTCGCTGATTTCCTCCGGTGGCTCGTACGGTGGTTGTGTCGCACTTTCCACCGGAGGAACGAAATCAGTCCCTGCTGGGAATAGGGACGAGACGACGGTTCGGAGCAGCTGGGGCTCCATGGTCTCCGTGATCGGGGGCGCCGCGGCCCGGAGCTTGTTCCGGGCCGCTAGATACGGTCGCCCCCACGGATCCCTGTCGAGAGCCTCCAGCATCTCCTGCCACCCTGCTGCTTTTGCTTCCAGGATGGCGATACGGAGATTGCTCCTCGCCGTACGGTAGGCCCTGTAAAGGGGGGCCTCCGCTGCCTCGTCCCTACCTCGACGAGCGTGCCTGGAGCGGTGGTGGGTATATACCCGCTGCGCCTCCAGGCACGCCTCCCGGAGAGCTGCGATCTCAGGCGACCACCAGTACACCGCCCGGCGGTTCCGCCGCTTCCTGACCCGAGGCATCGCCGCATCGCATATTATAGTTAGCGTGCGGCGGAATCTCTCTGCCTCGGTGTCGACTGAGCGGCCCGCCGGTGGCGAACACCAATCGGCGATGATGGCCGCCTCGATCAGCAGCTCCCTGTCGAGCTGTTTGAGGGCCCATCGTGGAGTTCCGGGGCTCGTGACTGGTTGAGCCCCTCCAGAACCTCCAGGAGTCGAGACGCTGAACCGAATATACTTGTGGTCGGACAGCGTCTCCACCTCCTCGACGTGCCAGTCATTGACACGCCCCGCAATGGATGGGGCGCAGAAAGACACGTCGACGATGGACCCCCCGTTGCGACGCACGCACGTATGGGCCCGGCCCCTATTGAGCAGGGCCAGGTCGAGCCCTAGGGCCCACTCCTCCAACACCTCCCCGCGCGCGTCCGTGGCTGGGTTCCCCCACGCCGCGCTCTTGGCATTGAAGTCGCCCAGCACAATCACCGGACGCGGCGCCAACGAACGAACAAGGGCCTCTAGCTCGGCCATAAATGACTCGAACTCAGCGAGGCCCCTGTTCGGGGAGAAGTAGGCCCCCGCTATTGCGTACGGGCCCCAGTGCGTCGCAACGTACCCGGCGCCCCTACGGATGACGTGTAGGGGCTGGGAACCGGGTCCGGTCGCAGCAATGATGGCGACGGAGCCGTTGATGTCCCCCGCCCAATTTGATCGCGGGGGAACAAAATACGGCTCCGCCACCACTGCGACGTCGATGGACCACTGCGCCAGTGTCTGCAAGAGAAGGTCCTGAGCACCGGCGCAGTGGTTCAGGTTCCCCTGGAGGAGGAGATGTGGTCGGACTTGGTCCATTAGTGTTCCATTATCTCCTCCTCGCAGGGTGTGGCCTGCGGTTTCGCGGCAGCGGGCTTGGGCGCCTTTTTAGGCGCCACCCGCTTAGTGAGGGCCGGGGGAGCGCATCCCCGGCTTCCCATCTGGTGGGCTGTGTTGCGGCCCAGCTCGGCGCAGATGGCGCACTTGGCCGGGGCAGTACAGGCTGCCGCCTTGTGGCCAGACTCGCCGCAGCGGTAACACAGTCCGCTGCGGTCCGTCGGGCAGGCGCACACGGGCCTTGTATGCCCCAGCACCAGGCACCTAAAACACTTCATGGGTCGTGCCTGAAGTTGCACGACCCGCGCCGAGCTCCAGCCCACCAAGAACTTTTGGGTGGCGCTGGTGATTAGGAGCTGGGCCGCCGTCAGGGGGCACTTCACAATGGTCGTGAATGTGCCCCCCGGGCCGAGTCTGAGCTCCCCCACCTTCACCGAGCCAGGAGTGCACTGGCCCTGGCGGACGACGGCGTCCTCGACCTCTTTCTTTGTGACGGAGTCGTCCAGGTTTGTAACCCGGAGCTCCGCGCACTTGATTGGTCGAGAGACCCTGACGTCTTGTTTATAGACGGCTCTGAGCTTCTCAGCCATCTGGTCCGCCGCCTCGTGGCTCACACCGCGGGGGAGCTCGAGCACCCGCGCGCCTGTTTGTGCCCTCCGTATCCGGATGGGGTCGACCGTCAAATCGATCCCCATCTCGGACACGTTAACGGCTTCACGGGCCTGCGCCAGGACCTTGGCGTAGGTGACGCCACGTTGCTCTGCCTCCGCGTCTATCGTTAGAACGAGGGCGGCTTTGCGTGCTGCAGCACGCTGTTTTTGCGCCCTCTTCTTCTGATTCCTCTTCTTTTTCGACGCGGAGGCTTGCTTTTTAGGCGCCGGCGGCGGTTGAGGCACCGGCTGGGCCTTCTTGGCCACCTTCCTCCTGGCCTTGCGGCCGACCACCTTTGCCCAACTTCCGTCGTCCGCCGCTTGTGGCGGTGCAGCCGAAGTCGACGGCTGTGGAGTGGCTGTCGGGGCCGAAGTTTGTGGCGCCGCCTTCTTCCTCGTCGCCGTCGTCTTCGTTGCCGCCGTCGTCGCCGTCGCCGTCGTCGCCGTCGTCTTCTTCGTCGATGCCCTCGGGGCCTGACCTGCGGTGGGCTTCTCCACCACAGGCCTCTTGACAGGCCCCGAGGATGTCGCTGATGAAGCGGTGGGCTTGGGCACACTGCCCGAAGCCACCGCTGCCGCACGTCTTCTGTCCGCCGCTAAGGGCGGACGCAGAATGGGCTCCGGCGGGAGCCGACCCTTGAGGGAGTCCAGTTTGGCGTCCATCATGGTTCCGACGGATACCATGATAGATCGCTTCAGCTCCTCAAGATCTAGGGCAGCTGGGGCCAGCTGTTTTTGTACAGCCCCAACTTGGCCCCGGAGCTCCTTCAACTCGTTGCTGAGGCGGCTGTTCTCGGCCATTAGTCGCTCCATGGCCTCGGGACTCGTTAGAGCCCGGACTCCGCTCTGGATCACCTCTACGGCGTCCTTCAGCCTTTTAATAAAGGTACCTTTGATGTTCTTGGAGGTGCGCGCCACCTCCAAGATTGACATTAGGCTACCGTCAATTTGGCTTTTGGCCGTAGAGGGGTCCGTGGGCTTCAGGCCGGACCTGAGGAGGTCTTGGACGGCTGCCCGTTCTTCCCTCCTCTCCCTCTCCTTACTTTCCACGCTCGCTACGCGACGACGCGATTGCGTTGAGGACGCGAGAGAGACAACACTCTCGCAGTCCGACGTGGCTCCTTCAGCGGATTCATCGCGCTTGCGACGTTTCCGCTGTTTTCTTTCTTCGGAGCTGTCCTGTGAACGGGAGCGGCACGATGCCGACTCCACCAGCTCCATCTCCCTGTCGCTCATGACGAGGCGCTCAAGCGAAACTCGAGGCGTCCTCACCATTTCCATCTCCACGAGACTCGTTCGAGCAGTCGACCGAGTGACTCGTCCTCCTTCAACCATTTTTGTTTTTTGAGTTAGATTATCCATATCAATTCCCACGAGAATGGGGGATTTAGGGACGTCGTTCCCGGGCAGTGCCCCCTGTACCCGAGAAAAGTCTAGCATAACCCTCCGAGGTGGCGACCGGTACCTCGTCGGGGATACCACTAGGGACTGGACTCCTTCCAGCCATTCATCCTCTCGCCGTGGCAACCAAGCTTAGGATTAGGGGTTTTTTATAGAGGTTTTCCGTCCTCGTGACCCAACCGGTTAAGGTAAGGCCCCCGGGCCGCGTAAGGTCCACCCTGACCCTCGCTGCGGCTTACGGGTCGGCCGGCGGTGGTCATAACAAGACCGTGTCCGAAGGCAGTGTGAGTGCACATCGGACCCGCCGCCCTCTTCCTACCCCCGCCCGCCGCCGCTACCCGGAATACGTCCAGGACGCCGGCGGGCTGCGGTCCGGTCAGCAAAAGCCGCCAACCGAACTCGCCCTGCTCCCTTCTACCCGCTCTCCTCTAAAGAGGAGATATGGGAGAGGGAGCCTCTGCGACCGAAGTCGCCGCCCAAAAGGGCGCACCTTGGTATTTTTTTACAGAGGTTTTCTTCCTCGCGGCCCCCGCCCTTAAAAGGGCAACGGCCCCCGTTCCGACAGTTACTTGCCGGGTTAACTAAAAACCAAACCTAACCTAACCTAACCTAACTCAGAAACAAACCTAACCTAACCTAACTAAAAACCAAACCTAACCTAACCTAACTCAGAAACAAACCTAACCTAACCTAACTAAAAACCAAACCTAACCTAACCTAACTCAGAAACAAACCTTACCTAACCTAACTAAAAACCAAACCTAACCTAACCTAACTAGCCCCCGCCCTTAAAAGGGCAACGGCCCCCGTTCCGACAGTTACTTGCCGGGTTACGGTATACTATGCCCGACCAGCTGTTGACACTGGTCGGGCACACCCGCGACCGCAGTCGCCGGCCCACTAGGGTAGGGCCCCACCTAGTGATTTTTTAAGGAGGTTGTCTTCCTCCGTGCGAGATGTTAGCCGGCCCTGACATAAAAACAGGAACCGTTGCCCAGGGTGCACCACGAGGAGGTCTCTCAGCACATCAGCACCCCAACCTAACCTAACCTAACCTTTTTTTTTTTTTTTTTTCGGGGGGAAATCCTCATGGACTTCCTCCGCCTGGGGAGAGGCGGAGGGGCGTGCCGGACTCCTACCGGCTAAAACCCCCCGGTGTCATCTTGCACCTGCGCGCGGGGCCGCGGGAATCCGATTCTTCCGCAGCCCCGCGCTAGTGCTGGCCCGGTGCGTCCGGGCCTCGCCTCGTGCACGGGGTGGTGAGGTGTTAACCACCCCGTGCAACGTCTCAGAGGCGCGTGGCGACAACCCACCCGCGCCTCCGTCTCGGGTCCGTCGAATCGGGGGCGGGGACTTCCCCAAGTCCCGCGCCCCTGGACCCATTTAGGGGGGCTGGAAAAGGGCGTTGTCCGCCCTTCCCCTGCGCCCGGTGCGCTTTCTGCGGCCCGGGAAGGGAGTGGAGATCTCCCTCTCCCGTTCCGCAGTCTCCTTCTGCGACATCACGTCCTCGCAGAAGGACACCACCGCGTCCCACGACTCTGCGCCGCCGACCATCCTACGTACTATGGCCGGCAGCGACAGATCGCCTCCTACTACATTTGTGAGGACACGGCGCTGCTCGTCCCAAGCTGTACACTCGGCGAGCGTGTGTTGCGCCGTGTCCTCCCCGCATTGGACGCAGTGGTGGCACCGAGCGTCCGGCTCCCTGCCTATGCGGCACAGGTACTTGCCGAAGCAACCGTGCCCCGACAGCACCTGCGTCACCCTGAACGACAGGGAGCCGTGCCTTCTCCCGAGCCAGTCGTCGAGTACTGGCCGGATCGCCTCGACGGTAGCGAGGCCGGCGGCAGGGCGCTGAAGCCTTTGCCGCCATTCCGCCACCAGGATCTGACGGAGCTCTTCTCGGCGCAGCGCGATCTGTTGCTGCGCCGGCCTCGAGCCCCGTGCCCGCTCTTCCTCGCGCCATCGGTACAACGACGCGAGTACTTTCGCCTCTAGGTCCCAGGGCGGGGATCCGGCCAGAACACAAGCCGCCTCGTGGGAAATCGTGCGGTACCCGCGGACGACTCTGACGGCCATCGCCCTCTGCGGTCTCCGCAGAATGGCGAGAGTGCCGGCCGTCAGGTCATACGCCCACACGGGGGCCCCATACAGGGCCATGGACCGCACGATTCCCACGTACAACCGCCTACAGGCGGCGCTCGGGCCCCCCACGTTGGGAAGCAGCGTTGAAAGCGCGCCCGCCGCGCCCATGAGCTTGGGCGCCAGCCGCCGGAAGTGAGACCCGAATTCCCATCGGCTGTCGAGCACCAATCCCAGGTACTTCATGGTGGACTCGACAGCTATCCGGGTCCCGCCGACCACGATGTGTGACCCCGGCGGCGGCGCGCGTCGGGGGCCATGAAACACCATGGCCTCCGACTTGCTCAGGGCCACCTCCAGGCCCAGGCGCCGGATGCGGTTCACCACCTGTGACACCGCAGCCGTGGCTATCAACGCCGCTTCCCTGTGCGAGCTCCCCCGGGCGGTGACAAGCGTGTCGTCCGCGTAACACGTCAAGTCAGCGCCCGACGGGAGCTCGCCCCTCAGCACCCAGTCGTAACCGATGTTCCACAAGAGGGGTCCCAGAACCGACCCCTGTGGAACACCGCACGACATGAGGTGCCGACCGACACCGTCACGTCCCCGATAGGTGACGCACCTACCCTCCAGGTAGGCCCCTACTGTACGGCGGAGGTAGGGAGGCACACGATGGTATTTCAGGGCCTCCCTAATACAACTCCAGGGTAGGGTGTTGAAGGCGTTGGATATATCCAACGAAACTGCCAACACCACCCCACCCCGGGACACTGTCTCCTCCGCCAGGGCCCTCACGCGCATGATGGCGTCCACGGTGGAGCGCCCCCGACGAAAACCGAACTGGTTATCGTCCAGGTCCGGCCCCTCTCTGCACAAGTGGCCGACGAGGCGATCTGCGATAATACGCTCAAAAAGTTTGCCCGCCTCGTCGAGCAACACTATGGGCCGGTACGCGGACGGTGAGTCCGCGGGGCGCCCCTCCTTCCTCAGCAGGACCAGCCTCCCCTCCTTCCACACACTGGGAAACTGGCCCCGCTCGAGGCATGCCGTGAAGAGCCCCCTCAGCTGGGGCTCTAACTCCTTGAGGGCCAAGACGAGAGCTCGGCCAGGAACTCCGTCGGGTCCGGGCGCTGTGTTCTTCGCCCGGAGTCGCGACACGGCCGCTCTCATCTCGGCTTGCGTCACTTCGGGGACGTCGGTGCTCTCCTCTTGGGGAGAGTCTGTGGCTGAGGGTGAAGCCATCGTCGGGGAAATGTGTCCCGACCGCTCAGGGAAGAGGGCCGACACCACCGCCTCTAGCAGCTGGGGCTGCAGGCTCTGCGTCAGTGGAGGCGCCCAGGGACGCAACTTGCCCCGTACCCAACGGTAGGGGCGCCCCCACGGGTCCCGATCCAGGGACCCCAGCAGCTCTTCCCCGGCACGCGACTTGGAGTCGTCGATGGCCAGCCACAGAGTCTCCTTTGACGCGCGGTACACCTCATACAGCGCGTCTTCTTCGACGGGATTCCGTCGACGTCGTCTTCGGTACCGCGTGTACTGGCGGCGAGCCGCAACGCACGCAATGCGCAGCCGTGCGATCTCGTCGGTCCACCAGTACACGCAGCGCCTTGTGGTCTGTCGGCGGACACGGGGCATAGACGCGTCGCAAATCTGCGTCATCGCCCCGCGAAACCACAGCGCCACCGCTTCGACGTCGACGGGGCCGTCCGTCGCCGATTCCCAGGCCCAGGACTGGACTAGGGCAGCTTCCTCGAGTAGTTCCCTGTCGATGCGCGTAAGCGCCCAACGCGGGCCGTCGTTAATCGGGGCTCTTGGATGGCGGCCGCTCGCGGTCTGGGCGGAAACGTCGAACCGGATGTATCTGTGATCCGATAGCGTTTCCACCTCCACGGCGACACGCCAGTCGCGGACTCGGCTAGCGACAGAGGGGCTAGCGAACGACACGTCCACTATCGACCCGCCCCGCTGTCGCACGCACGTGAATTCCGAGCCCCGATTTAGGACGACCAGACCGGTCGTCACCGCCCACTCTTCCAGCACCTCGCCCCGAGAGTCAGTGACCGGAGATCCCCACGCCGATGACTTGGCGTTGAGATCCCCGAGCACCAGAACGGGACGAGGGTGGTAGCGCCCTACGACGGCGCCCAACTCGACAAGGAACCCCTCGAAGTCGGCGAGGCTCTTGTTGGGGGAGAAATACGCCCCCACAACGACGATGCCGTCCGAGACCGCAGCAACCCAGCCACGGCCCCGAGACGGTTCGATTAGAGCCCCGCCAATAATGGCCACCGAACCGTCCACGCACCCCAACCAGTTGTCACGGGCAGGGACGGAGTACGGCTCGGCGACCACAGCCACCTGGATCGACCACTCTGCCATGCTCTGGAGCAGGAGATCCTGAGCTCTGGCACAGTGGTTGATGTTGCCCTGGAGGAAATGGAGTTGTGCCATTATTGGCAGTCCATTCCCTCGGCAACGGTCCTGGGCCGGGAGTCGGCCGTGGAGCTACTGGCCTGCGGGGGAGGCGAGGTTTCCCCGGCAGGCTTGGAGCCCCTCTTCTTCTTCCTTTTCTTCTTTTTGGCCTTGCTGGCAGGCGCGCCACAGGCTCCTCCGCCCACTTTGTGTCCCGCCGGCCTCCCCGCAGCCGAACACAAGCTGCAGTTGAGCGCGGCGGAACACTGGGCCGCCTTGTGGCCGGGCTGACCGCAACGATAGCAGAGGCCGCTACGGTCGACGTCGGCGGTGCATTTTGCCCGGACGTGCCCTTGCTCCAGGCACCGGAAGCACCGCAAAGCCCGGGGTTGCAGGAGTTTGACCCTCGCTGCAACCCAGCCCACCAGCAAGATGCCGCTGGAGGCGATCTTCTTTGCCGACGCTACAGGGCACCGAACCCAGGTTACCCCGAGTCCGGTAGCGTCGGTGCGTATTTCGCCGGCCCGCACCTTGTCCGGCGGACACTCTCCGCTTTGGGCAACGGCCGCCTCCACCTCCTTAGCGGTCACGGAGTCGTCCAGACCGGCAATCCGCACCTCTGCGGTTTTTACCGGCCTGGAGATCCGGACGTCGGTGGAGTCGAGGACCTCCCTCATTTTGGCGGCCAGAGCGTCCGCCTTTTCGGCGCTGCCGCTCGCAGCACCGGCCACCTCAAACAGCCGCGCACCCGTGGCAGTCTGCTTGACGGTGACGGACTGGAGGCCAAGATCCGACAATTTGATCTTGGCCTTGGCCTTGGCAATGACCGACTGGTACGTAACGCCTCGCTCCGAGGCTCCGGGCTGCAGCGTGAGCGTCACAGCCTCGGAGCGCGGAGCACGCACCGTCGTCGGTCCTTTGCGACCGCCTTTGGCAGTCCGTCGTGCAGGCTGCACAACCGGCTTCGCTGTTTGGCCGGGAGCGCGCGCTGCTGCCGATGCCGCTTTAGCGGCTTTGCGGGCCTTCTTGCGGCCCACGACTTTTGCCCAGGTCTCACCCTTAGACCCGGCAGTCGTGGGCTGATTGCTGGGTGGGGCTCTGGCCACGGGCCTATCCCCACCCTCTGCGGGCTTCCCCTTCCGGGGCGCCGGGGTCGGCGTCTCCCCAGACCTCCGCCGTGTGTCGGCCGCTAAGGGCGGGCGGAGGACTGGTTCTGCGGGGAGGCGCCGAGAGATCGCCTCCAATCGAGCGTTCATCATGCTCCCGCACTGGAGCATACAAATCCGGACAATGCGCTCGACCTCGTCGTCGGTCCGAGCGCTTGCCGGCCTCAGTGCGGGAGCCGGGGTCACCACCGATGCGGCGTCAGTGGGCGACTGTCGCTGCTGCTGCTCGCTCAGAGCAGCGACTTGTCGCCGGAGGTCCGCCAAGTCATCACGGAGACGGCTGTTTTCCTCCCTCAACTTCGCGACCTCGTCTGAGGCAGTTCTATTGAGGAGGACGCCAACCGCCTCCCTAATATCCGCGGCAGCCTCTTTTAGACCGCGGGTGAACGTGCCCTTCAGGCTGCCAGATTTCGTGGCAACCTTCAGGACCAAGTCCACCCCGTCCAAGGCCATCTGGCTGAGGGCCACCGCAGATGGCTCCCCTCCTTCCGCCGCTAGAGCAGCGCGACGCTCGCGAGCGCGTCGGGCCAACTCCGACACTTCGTCGGCCGCGACGGCTTTGCGCTGCTCTCTTCTGGTGGCGTTGAGCTCCGCCTTTGTGCTCCCAAGCGAAGCACAGCTCTCGCCACCAGGGTCCTCAGTGGTGACCCCTAGGTCACTTTCTGCCTCGCTGGCCGCTTGAGGGTTGGAGCGCACAAATCTACCCTGTGCGTCCCTCCGCGGCCGCGAGGCACTCGTGCCCTTCGAAGCCTGCCGACCTCTCCTCGCGGTCGGCAGCTTCGGCGCCAGCAGACCTTCCTCATCTGAGGACAGATCCGCCGGCTTTCCTCCCTCCAGAGCAGGGTCGCGTGGACGTTTCCTTGCGGAGGACGGTCCACGCTGTCCCTCTCCCTCACCCTCACCTATAAAACAAGTGCTGCCAGTAGTATTTTCGGCAACAGGGGCCTGGTCGCCTACCCCTGCGCGTCCATCGGTAACCAATTTCACACTCGCAGGCCCGGGTACCTGCGAGCGCCGGGTGTCAGCCGGATCGCACGACAAAACACATTTTTTGTCGGACATCTTCATATAAATGATATGGGTGGTACGCACATCGCTTCCCCAAGGCGATGCGGCCGCTCTTTTTGGGAGGGTATTTGGTCCTCCCGAGGCCAGCGGATGCCTCCGGTGCAGGGTATACCGCCCGCTGTGCGGTATCTAACCTAAATCCTAACCTAGTTTTTTTTTTTTTTTTTTTTTTTCTTTTTTTTTTTTTTTTGTACCTAAAACTAAACTAACCTACCCAGCACCGTGGCTCAAACACTCGCCACGGGTGCTCTTCGACCGCGGGTTGAGGAGCAACCCACGGTCTTCCCCCTTTGGTCACCGCGACATACGCACCGCGGCGACCCCTAGACCGCGGACCGTACAGTGGCCCGCGGTCTATCCCACCTCGCCCCCTAGCCATGCACTCTGCAGCTGCAGAGCGCATCTAGGGAGCCCTCGGGAGCGACTCCTCCGCTCCGGCAGAAATTCGCCACGGGCAACAGTCTCCCCTTTGCCACGAGGAGGCTGTTGCCCGCGCCCAGGGTGCACCGTCCCAGCGCCTGCTAGCTCTCGTGACAGCAGGAGAACCAGCAGACACTGAGCACTCGAGGAGGTTTTCTGCCAGGCACCCCAACCTAACCTACCTCCTTTTTTTTTTTTTTTTTTTTGTCGGGGGGAAATCCTCATGGACTTCCTCCGCCTGGGGAGAGGCGGAGGGGCGTGCCGGACTCCTACCGGCTAAAACCCCCCGGTGTCATCTTGCACCTGCGCGCGGGACCGCGGGAATCCGATTCTTCCGCAGCCCCGCGCTAGTGCTGGCCCGGTGCGCCCGGGCCTCGCCTCGTGCACGGGGTGGTGAGGTGTTAACCACCCCGTGCATCGTCTCAGAGGCGCGTGGCGACAACCCACCCGCGCCTCCGTCTCGGGTCCGTCGAATCGGGGGGCGGGGACTTCCCCAAGTCCCGCGCCCCCTGGACCCATTTAGGGGGGCTGGAAAAGGGCGTTATCCGCCCTTCCCCTGCGCCCGGTGCGCTTTCTGCGGCCCGGGAAGGGAGTGGAGATCTCCCTCTCCCGTTCCGCAGTCTCCTTCTGCGACATCACGTCCTCGCAGAAGGACACCACCGCGTCCCACGACTCTGCGCCGCCGACCATCCTACGCACTATGGCCGGCAGCGACAGGTCGCCTCCTACTACATTTGTGAGGACACGGCGCTGCTCGTCCCAAGCTGTACACTCGGCGAGCGTGTGTTGCGCCGTGTCCTCCCCGCATTGGACGCAGTGGTGGCACCGAGCGTCCGGCTCCCTGCCTATGCGGCACAGGTACTTGCCGAAGCAACCGTGCCCCGACAGCACCTGCGTCACTCTGAACGACAGGGAGCCGTGCCTTCTCCCGAGCCAGTCGTCGAGTACTGGCCGGATCGCCTCGACGGTAGCGAGGCCGGCGGCAGGGCGCTGAAGCCTTTGCCGCCATTCCGCCACCAGGACCTGACGGAGCTCTTCTCGGCGCAGCGCGATCTGCTGCTGCGCCGGCCTCGAGCCCCGTGCCCGCTCTTCCTCGCGCCATCTGTAGAGTGACGCGAGTACTTTAGCCTCTAGGTCCCAGGGCGGGGATCCGGCCAGGACGCAAGCCGCCTCGTGGGAAATCGTGCGGTACCCGCGGACGACTCTGACGGCCATCGCCCTCTGCGGTCTCCGCAGAATGGCGAGAGTGCCGGCCGTCAGGTCATACGCCCACACGGGGGCCCCATACAGGGCCATGGACCGCACGATTCCCACGTACAACCGCCTACAGGCGGCGCTCGGGCCCCCCACGTTGGGAAGCAGCGTTGAGAGCGCGCCCGCCGCGCCCATGAGCTTGGGCGCCAGCCGCCGGAAGTGAGACCCGAATTCCCATCGGCTGTCGAGCACCAATCCTAGGTACTTCATGGTGGACTCGACAGCTATCCGGGTCCCGCCGACCACGATGTGTGACCCCGGCGGCGGCGCGCGTCGGGGGCCATGAAACACCATGGCCTCCGACTTGCTCAGGGCCACCTCCAGGCCCAGGCGCCGGATGCGGTTCACCACCTGTGAAACCGCAGCCGTGGCTATCAACGCCGCTTCCCTGTGCGAGCTCCCCCGGGCGGTGACAAGCGTGTCGTCCGCGTAACACGTCAAGTCAGCGCCCGACGGGAGCTCGCCCCTCAGCACCCAGTCGTAACCGATGTTCCACAAGAGGGGTCCCAGAACCGACCCCTGTGGAACACCGCACGACATGAGG
This sequence comes from Chrysodeixis includens, assembly GCA_941860345.1. NCBI lineage: Eukaryota > Metazoa > Arthropoda > Insecta > Lepidoptera > Noctuidae > Chrysodeixis > Chrysodeixis includens. The sequence goes on along the minus strand of OW796107.1, from coordinate 3,173,731 downwards.
TGCCGACCGACACCGTCACGTCCCCGATAGGTGACGCACCTACCCTCCAGGTAGGCCCCTACTGTACGGCGGAGGTAGGGAGGCACACGATGGTATTTCAGGGCCTCCCTAATACAACTCCAGGGTAGGGTGTTGAAGGCGTTGGATATATCCAACGAAACTGCCAACACCACCCCACCCCGGGACACTGTCTCCTCCGCCAGGGCCCTCACGCGCATGATGGCGTCCACAGTGGAGCGCCCCCGGCGAAAACCGTACTGGTTGTCGTCCAGGTCCGGCCCCTCTCTGCACAAGTGGCCGACGAGGCGATCTGCGATAACACGCTCAAAAAGTTTGCCCGCCTCGTCGAGCAACACTATGGGCCGGTACGCGGACGGCGAGTCCGCAGGGCGCCCCTCCTTCCTGAGCAGGACCAGCCTCCCCTCCTTCCACACACTGGGAAACTGGCCCCGCTCGAGGCATGCCGTGAAGAGCCCCCTCAGCTGGGGCTCTAACTCCTTGAGGGCCAAGACGAGAGCTCGGCCAGGAACTCCGTCGGGTCCGGGCGCTGTGTTCTTCGCCCGGAGTCGCGACACGGCCGCTCTCATCTCGGCTTGCGTCACTTCGGGGACGTCGGTGCTCTCCTCTTGGGGAGAGTCTGTGGCTGAGGGTGAAGCCATCGTCGGGGGAATGTGTCCCGACCGCTCAGGGAAGAGGGCCGACACCACCGCCTCTAGCAGCTGGGGCTGCAGGCTCTGCGTCAGTGGAGGCGCCCAGGGACGCAACTTGCCCCGTACCCAACGGTAGGGGCGCCCCCACGGGTCCCGATCCAGGGACCCCAGCAGCTCTTCCCCGGCACGCGACTTGGAGTCGTCGATGGCCAGCCACAGAGTCTCCTTTGACGCGCGGTACACCTCATACCGCGCGTCTTCTTCGACGGGATCCCGTCGACGTCGTCTTCGGTACCGCGTGTACTGGCGGCGAGCCGCAACGCACGCAATGCGCAGCCGTGCAATCTCGTCGGTCCACCAGTACACGCAGCGCCTTGTGGTCTGTTGGCGGACACGGGGCATGGACGCGTCGCAAATCTGCGTCATCGCCCCGCGAAACCACAGCGCCACCGCCTCGACGTCGACGAGGCCGTCCGTCGCCGATTCCCAGGCCCAGGACTGGACTAGGGCAGCTTCCTCGAGTAGTTCCCTGTCGATGCGCGTAAGCGCCCAACGCGGGCCGTCGTTAATCGGGGCTCTTGGATGGCGGCCGCTCGCGGTCTGGGCGGAAACGTCGAACCGGATGTATCTGTGATCCGATAGCGTTTCCACCTCCACGGCGACACGCCAGTCGCGGACTCGGCTAGCGACAGAGGGGCTAGCGAACGACACGTCCACTATCGACCCGCCCCGCTGTCGCACGCACGTGAATTCCGAGCCCCGATTTAGGACGACCAGACCGGTCGTCACCGCCCACTCTTCCAGCACCTCGCCCCGAGAGTCAGTGACCGGAGATCCCCACGCCGATGACTTGGCGTTGAGATCCCCGAGCACCAGAACGGGACGAGGGTGGTAGCGCCCTACGACGGCGCCCAACTCGACAAGGAACCCCTCGAAGTCGGCGAGGCTCTTGTTGGGGGAGAAATACGCCCCCACAACAACGATGCCGTCCGAGACCGCAGCAACCCAGCCACGGCCCCGAGACGGTTCGATTAGAGCCCCGCCAATAATGGCCACCGAACCGTCCACGCACCCCAACCAGTTGTCACGGGCAGGGACGGAGTACGGCTCGGCGACCACAGCCACCTGGATCGACCACTCTGCCATGCTCTGGAGCAGGAGATCCTGAGCTCTGGCACAGTGGTTGATGTTGCCCTGGAGGAAATGGAGTTGTGCCATTATTGGCAGTCCATTCCCTCGGCAACGGTCCTGGGCCGGGAGTCGGCCGTGGAGCTACTGGCCTGCGGGGGAGGCGAGGTTTCCCCGGCAGGCTTGGAGCCCCTCTTCTTTTTCTTTTTCTTTTTGGCCTTGCTGGCAGGCGCGCCACAGGCTCCTCCGCCCACTTTGTGTCCCGCCGGCCTCCCCGCAGCCGAACACAAGCTGCAGTTGAGCGCGGCGGAACACTGGGCCGCCTTGTGGCCGGGCTGACCGCAGCGATAACAGAGGCCGCTACGGTCGACCTCGGCGGTGCACTTCGCCCGGACGTGCCCTTGTTCCAGGCACCGGAAGCACCGCAAAGCCCGGGGTTGCAGGAGCTTGACCCTCGCTGCAACCCAGCCCACCAGCAAGATGCCGCTGGAGGCGATCTTCTTCGCCGACGCTACAGGGCACCGAACCCAGGTTACCCCGAGTCCGGTAGCGTCGGCGCGTATTTCGCCGGCCCGCACCTTGTCCGGCGGACACTCCCCGCTTTGGGCAACGGCCGCCTCCACCTCCTTAGCGGTCACGGAGTCGTCCAGACCGGCAATCCGCACCTCTGCGGTTTTTACCGGTCTGGAGATCCGGACGTCGGTGGAGTCGAGGACCTCCCTCATTTTGGCGGCCAGAGCGTCCGCCTTTTCGGCACTGCCGCTCGCAGCACCGGCCACCTCAAACAGCCGCGCACCCGTGGCAGTCTGCTTGACGGTGACGGACTGGAGGCCAAGATCCGACAATTTGATCTTGGCCTTGGCCTTGGCAATGACCGACTGGTACGTAACGCCTCGCTCCGAGGCTCCGGGCTGCAGCGTGAGCGTCACAGCCTCGGAGCGCGGAGCACGCACCGTCGTCGGTCCTTTGCGACCGCCTTTGGCAGTCCGTCGTGCAGGCTGCGCAACCGGCTTCGCTGTTTGGCCGGGAGCGCGCGCTGCTGCCGATGCCGCTTTGGCGGCTTTGCGGGCCTTCTTGCGGCCCACGACTTTGGCCCAGGTCTCACCCTTAGACCCGGCAGTCGTGGGCTGATCGCTGGGTGGGGGTCTGGCCACGGGCCTATCCCCACCCTCTGCTGGCTTCCCCTTCCGGGGCGCCGGGGTCGGCGTCTCCCCAGCCTTCCGCCGTGTGTCGGCCGCTAAGGGCGGGCGGAGGACTGGTTCTGCGGGGAGGCGCCGAGAGATCGCCTCCAAGCGAGCGTTCATCATGCTCCCGCACTGGAGCATACAGATGCGGACAATGCGCTCGACCTCGTCGTCGGTCCGAGCGCTTGCCGGCCTCAGTGCGGGAGCCGGGGCCACCACCGATGCGGCGTCAGTGGGCGACTGTCGCTGCTGCTGCTCGCTCAGAGCAGCGACTTGTCGCCGGAGGTCCGCCAAATCATCACGGAGACGGCTGTTCTCCTCCCTCAACTTCGCAACCTCGTCTGAGGCTGTCCTGTTGAGGAGGACGCCAACCGCCTCCTTAATATCCGCGGCAGCCTCTTTGAGACCGCGGGTGAACGTGCCCTTCAGGCTGCCAGATTTCGTGGCAACCTTCAGGACCAAGTCCACCCCGTCCAAGGCCATCTGGCTGAGGGCCACCGCGGATGGCTCCCCCCCTTCCGCCGCTAGAGCAGCGCGACGCTCGCGAGCGCGTCGGGCCAACTCCGACACTTCGTCGGCCGCGACGGCTTTGCGCTGCTCTCTTCTGGTGGCGTTGAGCTCCGCCTTTGTGCTCCCAAGCGAAGCACAGCTCTCGCCACCAGGATCTTCGGTAGTGACCCCTAGGTCACTTTCTGCCTCGCTGGCCGCTTGAGGGTTGGAGCGCACAAACCTACCCTGTGCGTCCCTCCGCGGCCGCGAGGCACTCGTGCCCTTCGAAGCCTGCCGACCTCTCCTCGCGGTCGGCAGCTTCGGCCGCCAGCAGACCTTCCTCATCTGAGGACAGATCCGCCGGCCCACCTTCCCCCAAAGCAGGGTCGCGTGGACGCTTCCTCGCGGATGGTCCACGCTGTCCCTCACCCTCAAAATGACTGCTGCCAGTAGCATTATCAGCAGCAGGGGCCTGGTCGCCTACCCCTGCGCGTCC